>CM037092.1:68417649-69617649 GCA_020916435.1 Oxytropis ochrocephala
CGTGTGCTTGTTCAGATTTACATGTGCTGGGTGAGAAACTTCGACTTGCCGAAGAGTTAATGTAAGTGGTGGAAAACAAGGGCCACGCGATCCCGCTTGGGGGCCAAAATTGGATGGCCTTACGTTAGACCTCTTCAAGATCAAGCTTACGGTGGAATGAAGCTGCGTTTCTTAAACTCTTAGTCGAGAGCCATGCAAGAGGCGCCTCCATCAACTCATATGACTACTATTTAATTTATCAAGTGCTAGGCCTCAAGGTAAAGCGGCGAGACTATCATCCCACGAGGAATGAGGCGACTCTCCGACCAAGAGCAGAAGTCCAGAAAGCAAATCCGTCGAAGGTAAAACTGCAATTCTCACAAAGATTAAATCTTAGCTAACCTTTTACTGCGAAAAAAACACTGGGTTCATGGTGAATATTGAACTTGGGCAGCGAAGGATGATCTCGTGCGGCGAGGATGATCTCGGTTTGTGGTGGAAAGCGTTCTCTCTCACGAATACTCTGATCGCAAGATCTTCATAAATCACAAGCAAAGTGGCGAATGAGCCATTCACTCGCGTTATATACTCCCCAGCCGGGCGGAGCGAAGCAACGCACGCCTTCAACATACCTCATCAATTACGCCACGACAAAGCGCTCATATCGCTAAGTGTAATCTTGAGATGCCCCTGACGTCGCATCGATGTTCGCACCATTCACAAATCAACACGTGGCTTTGCCATCATGACTCTCATCAAATACGCGAGGACTCAGAGGTGAGGCGCGGCCTCAGCGTTCATCCTCTCGATTTGGAGGGCCACTATTCCGGCCTTAACGAAAATCCATGAGAAATTGGGCACAGTACAATCCGGCTTCATGAATCAACTCCACTCCGGACTCGGCAGCGGACTGCCTTCAATGGATAGGATCTCTGCATGTATTCGGCGTCTACGGTTACGCTCGTTTCCTCTATAAAAAAGGTACAACCCCTCCGCTTCGCTACGGTACACATTCATTATTACATCCGTCTCGTTCAATGCCTCTAGCTCTCTTCCACTTCTCTCTCTTTTTTCCTTAACTTTCGGTTTCATGCGGCTTGGCGTCGAGTGTCTTGCAAGTACCCCCTACTAGATGTAACACCTGTTGCGCTTGAAAAAGTCCCAGAGGGTTTTATTCGTTTTGACAACCTTTTAAAACAATGAAATCGCCACCAATATTTTTTATAAGGAAAATATTGAAGAAAAACCTTCTTTTTGGAGGCGGATGACCTTTTGGAAAACCTTAGGAAGATTTGGGTTGGAAATTCGATTAGACATGGGAAAGGTATTAGCACACCACATATCCTTTCTGCGAAAGGAACCTTTAATTAAGCGTGTGTTTTTAAGTGTTGATTTGAAAAATACTTAATTTGCCTCTTGATTGAAAAGACTTATGGAAATTTCTATTTGCGGTAGCTCGCGAGTTAGCGCTTTGGTCTTTGGAAGGAAAATGTTTTTGGTTTGTTGTGCTTGACGGAGGATCGCTCCCTACGTATCTCAGTGCGATGGAGAATTCAAAGCTCACGTCGTTCTAGGTTCTTATTTTTATTTTTGTATCTTGTCTAATTGTAAAACTAAGCTTTCATGATAATCAGTTGAACACTTGCGGCTCCAAGTGACCATCATTAGCACTCCATTGTTAACAATCATGCAAGCGAAACGCTTAGCGGGGCCGCTAACAAAGTTTTTGATTTATCGGAAAGTTTTTAGAAAATTTAGGCATTCATGATGATCAATTGAGCAAAGGCTCCAGTAGTGATCATTACTGGAGTCCTCATTGTTAATGATCATGCAAGCAAAGGCTTGTGAGGACTACTATGAGTTTTTGATTTATTGAAAGTTTTTAGAAAAATTAGGCATTCATGATGATCAATTGAGCAAAGGCTCCAAGTGATCACCACTAGATCCTCATTGTTAATGATCATGCAAGCAAAGGCTTTCGCAAGACCACTAACAAAGTTTTGATTTAATGAGAGATTATTTGGGTTAGAAGAATTAAAAAGCGAGAAAAAGGTGAAAAATTGCAAAATGGGGTGTTATTAGGCTGCGGGGTTGCGTAGCTGAGCAGGGGTGTAAACAAGCAAGCCCGGTTATATATAGGATCCCGTATCTGGCCCAGGCTTAAGTGAGAGAGGGTGCCCCCGTGAATTAGTGGGAGTGCAAGCGATGTCAGAGAAAATAAAAAATAAAAATTTGGAGACCCTTAAAAGCCCAAACCTAAATTGCAAAACCTAAAACCTATTCCCTTTTCCCTACCTCAATTGCTTGTATGCACCTCATTCAAGAGAGAAGATTCGGCGATTTTTACGGCAATAGAGAGAGAGAGTACTTGGCGTGGATCGGTTCCATGGAGAGAAGGAGGCGCGAGTTGAGATGGAGGAAAAGAGTGGAGATGAAGATGGAGGTTGCGCCGTGGGTTTGCGATGGAGGAGGTTTTTCCACGGCGACTTCACGGTGAAGGCCTTTGGGGCTCATCGAAGAAGGCGAGGTCCACGGCGGAGCCTTGGCGGCGCGCATGGATTTCAAGGTTCGTTTTTGCGTTTTTTTTCGGTTTACGGTCCTATTCTCTTGGTTTCACTCTCCTCTCTGTTCAAGCCGATGCTCATCTCTAAAAAAGAAAAAAATTTGGGCACCACAATGACATTTGGTTCTTAACGGATGCTAACTTAAACCTAAATTAGTCCTTTGTCCTAATCTTCTTCGTGTTTCTTTGAATTTTGGACCCATAGGTTATTTTGATATGTTCACGATTCTATTTTATAACAAAAAAATAATATGGTTTGAAGATTCTGACTTGAATCGATCCCTTTCAAAAACAATTCACATTCATCCCATAACTACTTAGAACATATATTTTCATATCTAAAAAAAAGGGACAGATTACCAACTTTGTTTTTGATTACTCTGAGAGAGAAAAGAAAGCGAGTTCGTCTTGATGTTATTAGTGGTCTCTTGCTTTTGCTCTTCTGTTTGTGTTTGAGTTCTTCTTTTTTTTTTTTTCTTTGCTTTCGGATCTAAAAAATCGGTGTTTGTGTGATTAGGGTTTTAGTGTAAAACCACTGTCAATTTTTTTAGTGATTTTTATCTAGAAATTACGTGTAGCCCCACTTTGACCCTTGTTTGATCTCCCTTTTATACTAGAAAACTAGGTTTAAGCATTTAATTAGTGTTTCTTGGGCTTTGACTAACTTTGACCCTCCCTTGTTTTTTTGAGATCTGCGGCCCAATCAGCGGATTGGAGAGCGACTAATTGCAATCTGTGTTTTTGCATTTTCTATTATTTTAGATTCCTATTTTTTTGTATTTTTAGTAATATTATTTTTGTATTTTTGGACATTTGGACATTTGAACACTTCAAATTGTAATAAAAATTAAATAGATTTTTGACATTTTGGACTCTTAAACACTTTTAAGCGTAAATAAAACTAAATAGAATTTTTGACATTTTTAGACTATATATATGCTCCAAATAAATTAAGCGCACAAAATAAGATTAATAATAAGAAAAGAAATTCGGGCCAAACACAAAGGCGAGCGGGCGGACTAGACAAATACGCTAAAAGCATGAGACCCAAATAGAAGAAATGGGAATCGAATTAACTTTCGAATTGCATTCTTAAACTGAATTGAAAAAAACAAGCCAAATTTCTAGAAAAAATGACTTTTGGTAAATCTGAAGATTAAATTGAAGAGCATACGAAAAGATCGATCATTCGCGTGCTGCCTAATTTAAACAACGATATTTGATTTAGTTGAGTTGGATAAGCGAAATTGGCTTAAGTTAAAAGGGCGGACAAAATTGGGGTATTATGTAACACCCCCTTATCTTAATCAATTCGGTCTACTAAATTAAAATTAGAGTTTCAAAATTCCACTCAAAAGGAGTGCTACATTTGGTGATAAAAGGAAAAGCAGAAAACCAAATAAGTTCAAAGCAGTTCCACGACATTATACAAGCATGCGAGCATGCGCATCACCTGACAAAAGGGTCTCGGCCCATCATATAAGGCACCTCGGCGAGTAGCAACAAGTCATATTACATAGTAATAGTTACACAAATATGATAGTTTTTGTTCCAAAGGACTATCTAACAAAATATACACAAGATCGGTATAAAGAGTACAAAATAATCTACTGGCGGCCCCAACCCAGTGTTACGACGGAAGCGGACTCAACCAACATCAACTGAGGCACGGCTATCACTCGCGAGTACACGCAAGTTGCCACGAGCGAGCAACAATAATAGCGACTAGGGTGAGTCTCTTAACCTGAAGTAATATAATGTGAAGAAAGCTTAAGGATAGAGATAGCACTAAAAACAACACCTCGGTTAAACAATTACGATCCACGCACATAGATAGTCCACATAACACAACAATTATCAACCCATTTCAAACACAACAATTCATGTAATGTATGCATGTATGCAACCCATCCACGAGCGTTATGCAATGAGGTACCTCCGCCGTCGTTATTTAGCCTGTCGGCATCTCCGTCGTTAACTCACCGTTATTTGATATGGAGACCTGAAGTCCTACCATGTCACGAGGCCGAGACCTCCTCGTCGTAATATGCACATGAACATGTGACTTCGCAACAAAATACAATCACACACAAATCAATCATAACGTATGTGAGTGTTTACACGAAGTCTTTTCACCGTCGTTACTCGAGTGCGTTCTGCTCCGTCGTTACTCTTGTCGCTCCTGCCCCGGCGTCTACACCACCTGAGACATCATCCACGGTGCTGAGGTCGACCACTAAAACACCGGTAGAATCACCTTGGGACCTACAACCGACACTCTCGGTCACCTCGGCAATCCATGGTGGACTCTTGTCTGCAGGGGACCCTGCGACACTTAGGGACCAAAATGTCACCTAAGGACCAAAATGGACTTAATCGCTCCTTGCATTATGCACATTGGTGCTAAAGTAGCACTCGATGGCGTCCACAATGTGTTAGACAACATTGGCGCTAACCTCACCTCGGCACACTATATGTGTACCTCGGCTAACCATACGCACATTACCTCGGCTGCACTATGTGTTGTACCTCGGATAACCACACTCACACCTAAATTCGACAGCGCGCGCTCACGATTCACGCGCTTCCTTACACCAAAATCATCTAAGTCATGGAAAATCACTTCTCGGTATTCCCACAGGTTCGGTTCAGCATTCTTGAGGCGCTTGGGCGTTTCACCTCGGTGGCGCTACCCTCGGCATTGAGGACCTCTGCACCCTCGGCAACCTAAGGCGGGAGACACCTACACCGGTTTATGCGTCTACTACTTCGTTAATGGTGTTTGAGACACGTACTCTCCCTCAAACTCACCAACGGACTTTCAACCTAAGACCTTTCTGGCGTTGACAACCCTGACTTCGTTTTCCCTCACTCTGAGTGAAGGGAATTCGGTTCTCTGGCAGTAATAAGCGCTTAACCCCCATTTACTTCTTTTACTCTGTTTCTCTACTTAGACTCAACATACCTTTCGTTTCTCGGCTCACCACACTCATGCATACTCGGATTACTCACTCCTTGGCTCAGATCCTCTCCTTAACTCTACATGCAAGCTCATTTTCTCACACTGCACGATCACACTCTTGATACCTCACCATGCAATGCTCTCCTCGTACCACCACGAGCAGGAGAGTTACACTCCTCTCTTTCCAAACGATCCACCGTCGTATCTCACCAACAATCACAACAAAAAGCAAAACCACAGTGAAAACATGTCATGTATAGCACATAAAACACACATGCAAAGTGATCGGAACATACTCACACGAAACACAGTCAAAACACAAGACATTACAAGTATTAAAAGGACCCCTAACCTTAACAACTTGAGAAGATTGAGAACCCTTCACTCTCCAAGTAACTCTGACAACAAGCTCTCCTCTCCACTTGAACTCTCCATGCAGTTCTCTTCCTTCTCTAAGTTTTACTTCTCTCTCTTCTAAATTTGGTAACTTAAGCGATTTTGGAACATGAATGGGAATGTTCCCTCACGGAGTACCATTTAACATGTCTAAAGGACTTAAATGGGCCTTGGCCTTATTAGGCGTGGGCTTTCTACTACCCACACACCACTTTCCACTATTTAGACATTTTCCTAAAATAGCAACATATGCTTAACAACTCACTTAATGAATTACTTGACTTAAACATTAAAATGTTGTAAACCCTTAATAACTCAACTAAGTTAATTAATTGAATTATTTTGGGTCCAATGAAACGAGGTGATAGTTTCTTGGACCTCGGAGCTCAGATCGACTCTAGTCACGGGGTGACTCACAAGGAATACATGGTCGTAGGCTTGAAATTCTAAATCCTTCCTTCTCTTGTCATGGTAACTCTTACATGCGCTTTGTGGCGCCCTCATCTTCTCTCTCGATCATCTTAACCTTCTCGGTAGTCTCTGCAACCAACTCGGGTCCCAACCACAACCCTCTCTCTGTTTCATGCCAACATAGTGGAGTCCTACACTACGACCATACAATGCTTCAAATGGTGCCATTCCAATACTTGAATGATGGTATTGTTGTAAGTGAATTCTATCAATGGTAGATCTGAATCCCACGCACCTCCTTGCTCAAGCACACAAGCTCTCAATAAGTCTTCTAAAGATTGGATAGTCCTCTCGGATTGACCATCGATCACGAGGATGGTATCTGCCAGAGCTCAAGCGCAACTTGGAACCAGCGCCTCTTGCAAGCTCTTCCAAAATTACGAGGTAAACCTTGGATCTGCATGCGAAACAATACTCAAGGAATTCCATGAAGCTTCACGATGACATTGATATAAATTTACGCTAACCTGCGACTTTGGGGTATGTGATGTTAATAGGAATAAAGTGTGATGACTTTGTCGACCTATCAACAATCACCCAAATGGTGTCAAACCCTCTTGTTGTCCTCGGCGCAGCGGATACAAAGTCCATGGAAATGTTGTCCCACTTGAATTCGAGGAATATGCAGCGGTTGCATCGACCTGCTAAACCACGGTGCTCCACTTTGACTTACGGCAAGTCAAACAAGCATAAGCGAAGCGAGCTACATCCTTCTTCATTCCTTGCCACGAATAATTTCTTCAAGTCTTGGTACATCTTCGTAGCTCTGGATGGATACTCAGCCGACTTCTGTGACACTCTTCGAATAGCCTTCTTGATCTCTTCATCATCGGTACACATATCAGTCCTCAGAACCTCAACAAACCTTGCGAATCCAACTCAAAATCTTTATTATCATTTCGGCGACACTTACAAACACATCGACCAACTTCACATCAACCTTATACGTGCTTCCTTATACTAGCCATGAACTCATTGGTGATCTTGGCATCCCCAACTTAACACTCAGGGTGTTACTTCATATACTAGGCTCAAATCTCTAAAGCTGTTCAATCGGTTCGGCTCCTTTACCATCATTGATGACACATGCACAGAGATTTCCTACTCGGTATCGGCTACAACATTGGCCTTCCACGGGTGATAGTTCGGGCCGAAGTCATAGTCCTTCAATAACTCCAACCATCTCCTCGCCTCATATTCGGTTCCTTACGATCAAACAAATCTTTGCAAACTCTTGTGATCACTAAACACCTCGAACCTTGATCCATAAAGGTAATCCTCCATATCTTCATGCAAACACTCGACGACTAGCTCTAAATCATGAGTGGGGTAATTCTTCTCATGAGTCTTGATTGCCTTGAACATGCGCCTACTACTTTACCTTCTTGCATCGGCTGCTGACCCCGAACCTAACTTAGATGCATCACGATAAATCACAAAAGGATCCTCTGGATTGAAACGCGTCAAGATTGGCGGCGTTGTCAATCTCTCTTCAACTCTTGGAAACTCTCTTCCACATCGGCCATCCCATACGAAAGCCCTATCTTTACATGTCAATTGGGTTAATGGCAGCGCCAATTTGGAGAAACCCTCGATGAATCTTACGTAGTGGCCAGGCTAGCCCAAGCTCCTCACCCGGTGGCCGACTTGGTGCCTCCCACTTCAACACGACTTCAATCTTTGAAGAGGTCCACTGCAATCCCCTTCTTTGGAAATCACATGGCCTAGGAAACTCACTTCCCTCGACCAAAACTCACACTTGGATAACCGCGCGCATATAACTTCTTCTCCTTGAGAACCTCCAGCACTATCCTTAAGTGCTCGGCGTATCTCTTCGCCGACTTGGAGTAGACGAAAATATCGTCTATGAACACTACCACAAACCGATCTAAGTACTCATGGAAGATACAATTCATATACTCCATGAATACTCTGGGCGTTAGTGACACGAATGGCATTACTAAGTACTCGTAGTGTCCATCACAGGAGTTCTAAAAGCGTCTTTGAGTGCGTCTTGATCCTTCACTTTGATTTGATGGTAGCGACCTCAAATCAATCTTTGAAAATACTTGAGCACCCACTAATTGATCCATCAGATCGTCAATCCTTGGTAGTGGATACTTGTTCTTAATTGTAACCTTATTCAATTGTGCGTAGTCCACGCCTGACCTCATACTTCCATCTTTCTTCTTCCACGAGCAACACAAAGGTGCTCCCCACGGTGTTTCTGCGCTTGGTCTCACGAATTTCCTTTCTAGCAATTCTTCCAAGCTGTTTCTTGACTCGGACGGCTCGGATCGGACATCCTATAAGGTGCCATAGACAGGTCTTGTTCGAGAATCAATTCTATAGTGAACTCAATCTCTCTCGGGTGTACGTCGGGTATTTCTTACGGAAACACCTCGGCAAACTCTCTAACCAGCGGCACATCTTCAATCTTGACTTGATTCTCTCATCAATGGCGCCCGTAAAGCAAAGCGAGTAACCCGCTTCTCCGACAACTTGTGCACTTGCCTGGCGAAAGTAAGCGGATTCCTTCACCTCGGTAGCGGGAAAACTAACCCGATCTCTCAGCGCAATGGATATGAACATGGTTGTCTCTTGACGATCCATACCAAGGATAGCGTCCATTCCTACAGTGGTAAACAAATTAAATTAACGAGAGAAGTCCTGCCGAATACGATCGGTGGGCGCCGAACATACGAAGAGGTAGTCAGAAACCCGTGGCGGGAGTGTCAATGACCATCTCCGCTTCCCGATAGAAGACAACACTAAATTGATCTATTATCACACATGGCGAGAAATGAATGAATGAGTTGCACCGGTATCTATAATCGCAACTAGAGGAACACCGATTGATATAACCACGTACCTTTGATTTACGTTCACCACCTCGGACCCGGCTAGTGCAAACACTTTCCCCACGCCTTTCTCTTGCTTTGGCTTAGGACACTTGGGATTGATATGCCCCGTCTCTCCTGGTTGAAACAGACTATCTCTTTTCTCCCACACTCGGCGGATAGATAGGTGGCCTCCTTTGCCACATCTATAACACCTCTTCACCACGACCTTGCACTCCTTCGCCTTGTGCCCGGGCAATCCACACTTGTAACAAGTCGAGAATAGCGGGAGGCGTCTCCCCCTGCTAGGCTTTCCTCTCCTGCGAGTTCCTTTTTCCTCTACCACGGAATGGTCATAAGGCTTCCAGCGGTTACGAGGTTGGAAGGTCTTCTTATCCTTCCCGGCTCGGCTAGTAGCCATACTATCTTCTTCATAAATTCGGCGATCCACCAACTCGAGAATACACCGCTTATCCTTTGATACCCAATGGTGCGCTTGATCTCGGGCTTGAAACCGTTCTCAAACTTGATACACTTGGAGAACTTCGTGGTAGCTCGATGTAATGGGTATAGGACTTAGCCGACTCGGAAAACTTGGCGACATACTCAGGCACGGTCATGTTACCTTGTTTGAGCTCCAGAAATTCCATCTCCTTCTTTCCTTTCACGTCTTGGGGTAGTAGTTCCTCATAAACTCCTCTTGAAAATATCCCATGTGATCCCTTCCTCGCGACTTCCAACCTTTGAAGAGATTCAAGCCACTGAGTCGTCGGCTTCCTCGGCGAGCATGTGAGTCCCAAAACCTCACCTTTGCTCATCGGTGCAATCCATCACTCTGAAAATTCTCTCTATCTCTTTCAACCATACTAGAGCCCCATCGGGATCATACCTCTCCTTGAAGGTAGGAGGATTCTCCTACGGAAAGTAGCAAGCCTCGAGCTCCGGTATCCTCGGCGTTCTGAGTGTCGATTCCCCAAAGCATTTGCCATCGCCTCAGCGCTTGCCGGCTATAGCGGCATCATTTCTTCCAGACTCTTCCGACCATTCTACTTCCTTGGTCACCTGAATCAAGAAGCGGTTTAGAAGCGAGCCTAAGACTAGAGGCTTAAGACACTTAGACTCGACTACATTAGTCGGACAAGACCGAACTTATGCTCACGATACCAACAATGTAACACCCCGCTTATCTTAATCAATTCGGTCTACTAAATTAAAATCGAGTTTCAAAATTCCACTCAAAGGAGTGCTACATTTGGTGATAAAAGGAAAGCGAGAAAACCAAATAAGTTCAAAAGCAGTTCCACGACATTATACAAGCATGCGGGCATGCGCATCCCACCACGCAAAAAGGTCTCCGACCCATCATATAAGGCACCTCGGCGATGCGCAACAAGTCATATTACATAGTAATAGTTACACAAATATGATAGTTTTTGTTCCAAAGGACTATCTAACAAAATATACACAAGATCGATATAAAGTACAAAATAATCTACTCGGCTGACCGGTGTTACGACGACGGCGGCGAACTCAACCAACATCAACTAGAGCACGGCTATCACTCGCGAGTACACGCAAGTTGCCACGAGAGCGAGCAACAATAAGCGGCTAGGGTGAGTCTCTTAACCTGAAGTAATATAATGTGAAGAAAGCTTAAGAATAGAGATAGCACTAAAAAGAAACACCTCGGTTCGTGATTCTGATCCACGCACCGATAGTCCACATAACACAACAATTATCAACCAGCTCAAACACAACAATTCATGTAATGTATGCATGTATGCAACCCGTCCACGAGGCGTTATGCAATGAGGTACCTCCGCAAGCGTTATTTAGCCCGTCGGCATCTCCGTCGTTAACTCGTCGTTATTTGATATGGGACAGAAGTCCTACCATATCAGAGCGAGACCTCCTCGTCGTAATATGCACATGAACATGTGACTTCGCGACAAATACAATCACACACAAATCAATCATAACGTATGTGAGTGTTTACACCGTCTTTCACCGTCGTTACTCAAGTCGTTCTACTCGTCGTTACTCGTCGCTCACTGCGCGACGTCTACACCACCTGAACATCATCACGGTGCTAAGGTCGACCACTAAAACACCGGTAGAATCACCTTGGGACCTACAGCCAGAGCCTCTCGGTCACCTCGGCAATCCATGGTGGACTACTTGTCACACGCAGGGGACCACAGCGACAACTTAGGGACCAAAATGTCACCTAAGGACCAAAATGGACTTAATCGCTCATTACGTATGCACATTGGTGCTAAAGTAGCACTCGATGGCGTCCACAATGTGTTAGACAACATTGGCGCCCTAACCTCACCTCGGCACACTATATGTGTACCTCGGCTAACCACGCAACATTACCTCGGCACACTATGTGTGTACCTCGGATAACCACACTCACACCTAAATTCGACAGCGCGCTCACGATTCACGCACTTCCTTACACCAAAATCATCTAAGTCATGGAAAATCACTTCTCGGTATTCCACTGTTCGATTCACTTATTCTTAGGCACTTGGGCGTTTCACCTCGGTGGCGCTACCTCGGCACGAGGACCTCTACACCTCGGCAACCTAAGGCGAGACACCTACACTTGGTTTATCGTCCCTACTTCTCGTTAATGGTGTTTGAGACACGTACTCTCCCTCAAACTCACCAGCGGACTTTCAACCTAAGACACTCTGGCGTTGACAACCTCACTTCGTTTTCCCTCACTCTAAGTGAAGGGAATTCGGTTTCTGTAGCGTAATAAAGCGCTTAACCCCATTTACTTCTTTTACTCTGTTTCTCTACTTAGACTCAACATGCAACTCGTTTCTCGGCTCACCACACTCATGCATACTCGGATTACTCACTCCTTCGCTCAGATCCTCTCACTTAACTCTACATGCAAGCTCATTTTCTCCACACTACACCGATCACACTCTTGATACCTCACCATGCAATGCTCTCCTCGTACCACGACAGCAGAGAGAGTTACACTCCTCTCTTTCCAAGCGATCCACCGTCGTATCTCACCAACAATCACGACCAAAGAGCAAAACCACGACAAAACATGTCATGTATAGCACATAAAACACACATGCAAAGTGATCGGAACATACTCACACGAAACACGATCAAAACACAAGACATTCACAGGTATTAAAGGACCCCAACCTTAACAACTTGAGAAGATTGAGAACCCTTCACTCTCCAAGTAACTACTGACAACAAGCTCTCCTCTCCACTTGAACTCTCCACGCTCAGTTCTCTTCCTTCTCTCTAAGTTTTACTTCTCTCTTTCTAAATTTGGTAACTTAAGCGATTTTGGAACATGAATGGGAATGTTCCCTCGGAGTACCATTTAACATGTCCACTAAAGGACTTAAATGGGCCTTGGCCTTATTAGGCCGTGGGCTTTCTACTACCCACTTTACCACTTTCCACTATTTAGACATTTTCCTAAAATAGCAACATATGCTTAACAACTCACTTAATGAATTACTTGACTTAAACATTAAAATGTTGTAAACCCTTAATAACTCAACTAAGTTAATTAATTGAATTATTTTGGGGTGTTACATATTCTGTTTGCCCTCTTTATTTCACATTTCGCCAAAGAATATGAATTGGCCTTTTCATATTTGTTGGTGAAATGGAAATAAGATATAGAAAATAATAGTAATTTTGTCAAAACCGAGAAAGTTCAAATCTTTTTTATTTTCCTTTTGAAAGAGGAGGTTAATACTTGTCGCATTAATGGGAAAGCAATAAATTGGGAAAAGCGGTAAATGGGGAATTCGGCGGTTGCCTAAAACCTTCTAACGGACTCTTGTCGGTCAGAGCTCTGAGGAGTGGCCTTATCGGCGGCCGATCAACATCGGTCGGAGGCGGTTTTGATCGATGGATTCTGTTGTGCCTTAAGGTGACACAACTAATCCAAGGACTTAGCGAAGTCGATGGATCCATCGGCGTGCTTTCGTACCGCGATGTTGTGATGCGTGGAAGGAGTTCACTAACTCGTGGGAGTTCACTAACTCGTGTTGATGGAGTTTACTAACTCTGTGTTGATGGGTTTACTAACTGCGGGTTGATGGAGTTCTGAACTTAGGGTTGATGGAGTTCACGAACTGCAGGTTGATGGAGTTCTGAACTGCAGGTTGATGGAGTTCACGAACTCTCGGTTCTTAACGGATGCTAACTTAAACCTAAATTCGTCCTTTGTCCACTAATCTTCCACTTTGTGTTTCTTTAATTTTTAGGACCCATGGGTTATTTTGATATGTTACGATTCTATTTTATAACAAAAAAAAAAATATGGTTTGAAGATTCTGACTTGAATCGATCCCTTTCAAAAACAATTCACATTCATCCCATAACTACTTAGAACATATATTTTCATATCTAAAAAAGGGGAGATACCAACTTTGTTTTTGATTACTCACGAGAGAAAGAAAGCGAGTTCGATCTTGATGTTATTAGTGGTCTCTTTGCTTTGCTCTTCTGCTGTGTTTGAGTTCTTCTTTTTTTTCCTTTGCTCGGATCTAAAAAAGCGTGTTTGTGTGATTAGGGTTTTAGTGTAAAACCTGTCTGTTTTTTAGTGATTTTATCTCGAAATTACGTGTAGCCCCTTTGACCCTTTGTGCGATCTCCCATTTATACTAGAAAACTAGGTTTAATCATTTAATTCGTGTTTCTTGGGCTTTGACTAACTTTGACCCTCCTTGTTTTTAGATCTGCACCCAAATCAGCGGTTGGAGAGCGACTAATTGCACTCTGTATTTTTGCATTTTTCTATTATTTTGGATTCCTATTTTTGTATTTTTAGTAATATTATTTTTGTATTTTTGGACATTTGGACATTTGAACACTTCAAATTGTAATAAAAATTAAATAGATTTTTGACATTTTGGACTCTTAAACACTTTTAAACTGTAAATAAAACTAAATAGAATTTTTTGACATTTTTAGACTATATATATATGCTCCAAATAAATTAACTGCACAAAATAAGATTAATAATAAGAAAAAGAGTCGGGCCAAACACAAAGACGAGAACGGGTCAGACTAGACAAATACGCTAAAACGAGACCCAAATAGAAGAAATGGGCTCATTAACTAAAAACACTAAAATTAACTCAGAATTGCATTCTTAAACCTGAATTGAAAAAAGACAAGCCAAATTTCAAGAAAATATGACTTTTGGTAGACCTACTTATGTACGACTAAACCCAAATACGAAGATTAAATTGAAGAACGCAAGAAAAGATCGATCATTCGCGTGCTGCCTAATTTAAACAACGATATTTCGATTTAGTTGAAATTTGGATAAGCGAAATTGGCTTAAGTTAAAAGGGCGGACAAAATTGGGGTATTACACACCCAAAGTAATTTAATGAATTATTTGATTAAATTATTTAAGTGGTGCATTATTATTGTTATATTAAATTATTAAGGTATTGTTTTATTTTAAATGAATGGAGTGGTAATCGGTAACTACTGGCGTGGTAGAAATGGCCCAGCGCCCAGGCCCATTGAATTAGGCTCTAGGCGCAAGGGTTTGAGACAAGCGTCTCATTCTTGTGCAAAAAGAAAAAGAAAGAAAGTTGCGAAGAGAGGAGAAGAGAGAGAAGAGGCGCGATCGGCGAGGGAGAGGAGGAAGAGAAGGAGCGCGTGTAGAGTTGTTGCTGTGGTTTTTGGTACTCCGCGGAAGGATCATCATCTCCATCGAATTCTTAAGGTAAGGGTGGGTCTTGCCTTATAATAAGGGGTATAATGGGTTTCATGTTAGGGTTAGGATCTATATTACTCTTGATTGTATTTTGATGTGTTTTTGATGATTAAAATGTGTTTACAATTATCCTTGAATAAATATATGTCGTTAGTGTGTTGTGGTTAATGTTTGATCATGGAAGAATCCAAGGAAAATGGAAATTGAAGTGTGTGAGGCGCCTAGGGCGCCAATTCTTGTGTAATGTGGCGCTGGTGCGTGTCGTGTCTAGGTGTTGGGCGCCAGAATGTGGCTGCCCATGCGCCTGTGTGTGCTGTGTCTAGGTGTTGGGCGCTAGAATGTGGCTGCCCATGCGCCTGTGTCTAACTTGTCTAAGTGCTGGGTGCCAATGTGGCTGCCCCAATGCGCCCAGTGTGCACCCATGGATGTGTCCAGGTGGTTGTCTTGCCCGAGCGCCAGAATTCTTGCCACAGATGCGCTGTGTCTAAACAAAGCGCCAAGTTCTTGATTTTAAGCGCCACAGCGCAACACAGATTCTTGCCGGCGCCACGTCTTCTTGTTTTGCGCCCACAGCGCAACATAAATTCTTGCCGAGCGCCAACGTATTCTTTGTTTTGGCGCCTAGCGCTTGCGCGAATTCTTGCCAGGCGCCATGTCTTCTTTGTATTGGCGCCCAGAATGTAGCGCGAGATGCCTGAGCGCCATGTTATGCATGTATGCGCTTTGTGTGTGCGCGTTGTAATACGTATGTAGGCGCCAAAGGTGGCTGCCCGAGTGCTATGTGCGGCGTGTTGCCTGAGCGCGAGAATGTGGGTGTAGTGGCGCCTAGTCTTTGCGCCCGATGTTCTTTACTGTTGCACCCGAAAAATCGGTTTGGGTTTCTCGATGTACAGCGGAAAAATTTTGTAGCCGCCACCAATATTTTAATTTTAAGACCAAAACATCGGAAAAGGTCTTTTGAACAAGGCGGATGGTCTTTTTAAAACTAGAGATATAGGTTAGGGAGTCGATTACGTGTGAGGAAGGTACTAGCACACTTTGCGTCCTTTCTCTAGAAAGGAACCTTTTTAACTAAGTGTGTGGTTTTAACGTTTGATTTGAAAAACACCTAGATTTGCCTATTTATTTCTTGTTAGAAGATGAATGGGAAAACTTAATGAAAATTTCTATTTTTGGCGCTTGGCGAGAGTTGGCCTCTCGGCTCCTACGTATCTCACAGTGCGATGGAGAATTCAAAGCTATGTAGTTCTTAGTTGTCGTGAAAAAGTTTTTGTTTTTATCTTTTTAGTGAGTTTTGAAAGCGGGGCCAGTATTCGAATGATTAAACTAACAAAGGTTATGGGTAATCACATTAAGTACTCTTGAAAAATGGGAGTCACGCCACTAGTCGAATGAGCGAAAGTTACGATTGGCCAGTTAATAGCGACTTCGTTTTTATTTGATCTTTTGAAAATGGTTTTGAAGGAGATTAATTGGCATGAATGATCAAACTAACCAAAGTTATGAGTTATCATCGCTTATTGTTCTTTGGAAAAAGACATTGTCACCAATGGCTAGACGAACAAAGGTTCTGATTAGCCACTAGCAACAATGGGTTTAAAAATGATTTTTTGTTATGAAAAATACTAATGTTTATGGTTGCGAAAAGGATTTTTATTCGTTTAAGCGCTTGGCGAAGCGTGGCTCGCTCCTACGTATCGAATGGGAATCAAAGCGGCGTAGTTCTAATTTGAAAATGTTTTTGAAAGGGTTTTGGAAAGGGGAAGAGCTTTCATAATGACCAAGCAAGCAAAGGCTTTGAGTGATCATTACTAATAACTCTTGATAGCGTTCATGACAATCAAACAAGCCAAGGCTTTGGGTGATAGTCACTAATAACTTGCATTAATTTGAAAATAGTTTGAAAGATTAAAGATAGAGGGTGAGATAAGCGAAATTTGGGAGTGCTAACAATAATTTTTTTACATAAAAAGGCTGGAGGTTGCAACCAAAAAGCGTGGGGGTGTCATTAGCAATCAAATGTTTAAAAAACTTAACAAGCGAAAGGCCCATACTTGTGACCTTAACCCTGAGCGTGGGGGTGAAGACCAATCGAATCTTTGGAACAAAAAAACCCAAGAAAACCTAATCTATTATTCTCCCCCCCTGCAGTTCCCTTTTTGGATAGAGAGAAGCGGTCGAGAAAGAGAGAAAGCGGTCGAGAAAGAGAGAGAGAGAGAGAGAGAGTACCGCGAGAGAGGAGAAGTTTTGGCGGCGATGGTGGAGCGTGGTGGTAGCGGTGGCGTGCGGAGGAGAGAAAGCAGCGGTGGGTCGTCGGACGTTCGATTGTGGTGTTCGCCGGAGAGAATGGCGCTTCGCCGAGAGAGAGGCGAGGGAGAGAGATGGAGAACTACGGCGGGTGCTCTCGCCGTGAAGGGTGGGCGCCGGAGAGGGGCTATTCTGGCGTTTAGCGGTGGAGATGGGTGGTTCGGTTACGTGGGTGGTTACGTGAGTGTTAGGTTCTATGAGTGTTTGGTGGTGATGTGGTGGTTTGTGCGGCGGAGGTAGTGGCGGTGCGATTGTTGTTGTTGAAGGGAGGGCCTTGGGAGAGATGAGCGTCGCGGAGTGAGCGGTGGAGGTTTGGGAGGCCCGACCTCGGGTGATTCTAGTTGCTTGAGTTTTTCTTTGTTTTTGGTTTTCTTCTTCTACTTTCTATATTACGATAATCTTTGTGTTTGTGTTTTTATGCTCTTTGTGTGTGTTTTGGTTGTTGTGTTTTGTGCTTGTGCTTGTTGTTCCTTTCTTCCCCCATTCTGAGTTTTTTGTGCTCTGTTTATAGATGAGCTTGCATAGGTTATGGTATTGTAATGTCAATTTTACTTTGCACCTCTGATTATGGTTTCCCCCGATGTGTTTCACTCTTTTGTGCTTGACTTGAGTGCATGACCAATTTTCTCCTCTCTTTGCACACACAATTTGGTTATGTTTGACTCTTATTTTTGATGTTTAACCTCTTCTGTTTCATGTGTATTGTTCGGGAAAGAAACTTGTAAGGAAAAATGGACCTCCTATTTGAAGCTTTGGAGTAGATATGAAGCCTATTTCTTGAAGTCTAGAATCTTTGCCACATGCTTTGTCTTCTACCTTTTGTCTATGCTTGCTTGATTTGTCTTCTTATATGTAATATGTTTCCTTTCAAAAGCAAACCTACACACACCCTCTATGCATACTCTTTTGGAATTGCATTTTATCAATATTAATTAAAATAGGTGTTGCCTTTTTAGTTTATTTTTGCTTCTCTTCACATATTTTTTGTAATAAAGGGGACAAATTTGAATGAGATAGGTTATGTTTGATTATTTTGTGGTATCTCTTATATTTGTAACGATTAATAAATAAATACAACTACTATTAATAATAAAAACAATTATAATAACGCTAAATCGCTAATGGCTACTAAGCGATATCGTCCACTTTTAGAAGCTTAATCACGCGCGCGCGAAAGAGACACGTATTCAATTACAGATTAAACACGTGTACATGTACACGCGATTAAAACAACACGAATACACCTTTCAACTAGTCGGACAAAATTGGGGTATGACAACGCCCGGCGTGCCTGTTCTTTGTCTTTGTTTTTTTATGTTTGTCTTTATTCTTTGTTTTATAATAGCTCTTTATTCTTTGGTTTTATGATTATTCTTTATTCTTTCTTTGTTATAATTGTTGTTGTTGGTGTCTTCTTTATTTTTATAATTGTTGTTTATTCTTTGTCTTGCTCGTTGTGGCAAATTACCTATGATGATCTTGATGTCGATGTTGCACCACGATGTATGATTAAGCGAAGATGTTGATGAAGTTTGTGCATATGTTGTATTACCATGTTGTTGGTTGTTTTCCGATGAGTTGCTCATGAAGTCGCATGCATTACATGTGCATATTTATTGTGATGTGAGGCTTGGCCTTGAGCTATTGGCGATGAATAAGGCTCAATTATTGTGATGTGCCCAATTGGCAAAATTAAGGGCGATCAATGGTACCACATGCATACTTGCACTTCATACATCCATTCTCATCATTGACAAGTTTTATTTTGGTTGGTGTGCAATATATTTTGTGTGGCAAATATAAATGTTGGCGTGGTTGTATAGTGAGTGCAGTAAATATATATATATATATATATATATATATATATATATATATATATATATATATATATATATATATATATATATATATATGTGTGTGTGTGTGTATATATTCAAGGACTTCTACTTCTCCATCTTGGAGCACTTATACCAAGTACCGGATCCGGTCCATCTCAGAGTTATAGAGTGCAGAACAAAATGTAAGCATACTCATAGTAATATTAGTGTAAGCGTTCAAAGAGCCTTAAGGCTGCTGACCATTGATCCTCTGGAGCCCAACTACTTTAAACTTGTTTGTACAAAAAAATAGTAATATTAGTGTACATATTTATTTATTTATTTCCTCAATTTTAAAAAAGGATAAAAAATATCCCATATACCAAAATCAACATCATTTATCATTTTTTTCCAAAAATCAACATGGTATACCATTTTTTAAGAAAAATAAACGAAATCCAATTTTCTATACGGTTCTCGATTTTTAGCCAGTTTCTCTTCAGTTATCCGTTTCTTTTCCCGGCTTTCATCCCAGACGGTTCCAAGTTCAATTGGATCGGATATAGGCATGGCAATGGGGCAGGGCGGGGACAGATTTTGCATTCCCCATCCCCATACCGGAATCCTATGTAGTTCCTGTTCCCTACGCCAAACCAGCGAGGATGAATTCCCGTCCCCGTACCCAGCGGGTTCGAGGATCCCGCCCCACCCCATCCCGTAGCCACATCAATGTTGTCTTCTTTCTTTCTCTAAATGCTATTGACGTCTTCACTCTTCAAAGTGTGAATTAACACCACTAGTCAATATTAAAACCATAACGTTGTTTTTGTTAATTCATAACCAACTTGTAGCACAAATCAAAGCCTCAAATATATTAGGGAGGCATTAGCGCTATCGAAGAAATTTAGGGTTTAGTTAATATGTTGAGGATTTCTAATATAAGAGGAGTAATATTGAAACTTTTTACATTCGGGGCTGGGTTCGGGGTGGAAACCTATATCCCCATTACCCACCCCATCCCCGTATTTTGATATCGGGGAAAATCCAAAGTCAAACCCAGTCAAAGCGGGGAAAACCGTCAAACCATGGTGGGTTCGGGTTGGTACCCACGGGTATGGGTTTTGTTGCCATGCCTAACCCGATAGGGGTCTTGTTCCCGGTTGAACCGCCCGTTCCGGTTTTGACAACCTTGGTTTTACCAATTAACATTTTTGGAGACATGGCGGCGGTTTTTGTTTGAAAAAAAAAATTTAACAAGTCTGTAATAGCGCTTCATAAACAAAGCGCTATGAAAAAATCCATATGCATACCACACCCTCTACTACACACTTATAACATGGTTTTAAAAAATATGGAGAACATTTTCATAGCGCTTACTACATAAATCGCTATGAAAGGTCTAATGTTTATCGCCCCCCTACTCTAAGCGCTTTGGATGATGTACGTATTTGTCTATTATAGCGCTTCCTTCACTAAGCGCTATTAAAAAACCGATATTAAAACCTTATTTTGGCGTACTTTCTTGCTTTTCATCAATCACAACATTGAGATTTGAATGCCCTTCATCACCTAGAGTGCGGACTTTGTGTTTCTTTTGTAGTTTGTACCTTATGCGCAACCATTTGAGGGGATGAGATGTGTAGCTCTTCTATTTTATCGGTGAGGTTCCTCAATGGTAACTTTCTTTGGAGTTGGTTTGGGTGTCTTGTCCTTAGTCGGTGATTTGAAGATTGATTTGAGTGAGGTTGGTTTAGCGATTCCTCGATAGGTGTTACCACAAGGTGCGTTTTGATTAAGCTAAGCGATAAGAGATGGATGGACAACTCCGGTTGTAACTTTGTTTGATTTTAAAGCATTCCACGATCTTGGACATAAATGATGGCAAGGGATTGGACAAAGACCCAGAGTTCTGTAACTCACAAAACCACAGTACAACTTTTTGTCCCGCAGTTCAACCTGATCACTCAAAAAAAACCAAAATATTATTTTTATTTTCTATTCAATATTCTTTTCTCTCTCCTCTATTCTCCCCCTCTCTCTCTCTTGTCTAAATATTCTCTCTCTCTCCTATCCCATTCTTATCTATCCTTTTCTCTACCTCTCTAATACTTTCTAATCTCATGACCTATCTCATTCATCTCTCTTTCTCTCCCCCCTATCCACCTCTCATCTCTCTTGTATTTTTTCATCTCATGAAATCTCTCCCTCATCTTTCTATTTCTCTCTCCTTCTTTCTCTCTCTCTCTCTTCCATATTCTCCTTGGTATGTTTTTCTTTATAATTTTTTAATTATATTATAATATATGTTATATAAAATCATTATAAACATTTGAAATAGAATTATAGTAAAATTTACATTTTTTGCTTGTGTTGTCCATGTCTGTCGATCTTTATGCATGCATGCAAAAAATTAATTAGGTGAATTATTCAACTAATTTAATTAGGTGATTATTTAATTAATTTAATTAAGCGATTATTTAGCTAAATAAATTAAGTGATTGTTTTAGCTGTCTATATTAAACTAAATAGAGGGTAATTAAATGGTGAGTATTCTAGTTAAGTGGGATAACTAAGATGAGATTTATTTAATTGGGGAGGTGTAAATAAGGCCCAAGGGCCATTAGTGAGCCCAATTTCTAGTCATAAACCTAGGGGTTCCTAAGGGAGAGACTCATTGTGTCTCATTCAAAGAAAGAAAAGAAAAATTAGAGAGAGAGAGAGGAGAAGAGAAGCCGACGGCAGCAAAGGAGAGGGAAGGAAGGATAGGTTTTGTTCTCAAGATTCCACTAGGTAATGATTCTTAGTCCCTTCTTCACCATTTTTCTTCCTCTTTAAGTGTTGTAGCCTACACCTCCTAATTCTTGTTCATTTTGAATTCTCCATTGTTACCCAAGGAGGGTGAGGCCACGGTTTCCAGCTTAAAGGAGGGTAGGAGTGCTTCATTTTGTTGGTTCTTGGTGTTTGGTTAGAGTTCTAGCTCATTCAAGGTTAGGGGACTCTCATTTACATCCATAATAAGTTGTAAGATATGTGTTATGTGTGGAATAGCTCTAGGAATAGTTTGATTGGTTGAGTTTTGTGTTGATTCTATGTTTGTTGTTGTATTTGTAATTAATTTGGTGATACCATGATGGTTGATGTTGGGAATATATGTGTTGTTAAATGTGCATGCTATGTGTTTGATAAAATGCTTCAATGGGAAGAAATATGATAATATGATGATTTAATGATGTGGATTAAATGTTTAAGTGAGTGTTGTTGAAGTGGGTGTTGAATTGTTGAATAAAAGTGTTGTTGAATTAAAATTGATGATGAGTTTTACTTGTTTATGGTCTTTGTGTGGTTTTCTGGATACTGTTTCGGTTTTCTCAAACTGGTACTGTTTGGTTGGTCCGAAAATTATGTGGCTAATTGTTTTTGAAAATAGACTTAAGGCGGTCGTTTTAGCACTGGTTTCGTTCAAATTGGAATTGTGTAGCTCCAGTTATGAGTCTCCAAAGTCGTGTCAAATTTCTAGAGTCAAACTGTGAGTAAGCTCGGTTTTTGCAAGTTTTATGTCTCCAAATGAACTCCGTTTTGAACGATTCTTTTCCGTTATAAACTATACTCAAATTGCTTTTGTTCGGGCTAAGGTTTTGTCCCATTTGATCAAGTTTAAGTCATTTTAGAGTAAAATGAAGTGGGAGGACAGAATCTGTCCAGTCTGGGGACTGTTCGGGTTGTTTCTAAAAACTGTACTAATTGGCTCACTGTTTTGAAAATCTAAAGATATATCCAGAAACTACATATCCGTGGCTTTCCGGCGAGTGGTCTTTTGTAATTTTTCGATGTCGTTTACTATTTTAAATACTCCGCTTGAAGTAGGTGTACTTCTTTGTAGGAATCCATCATTTTGTGTGGGTGTTGTCAATGTTGCCCGAAGTGTCAAAAATGCTATTTTGATCTTTTGATTAATCCTAATGTGTCAAAATAGTCCTTAGGAACTAAATTAATCTTTGGTGTGTCAAAATGGTCCTTAGGTGTGGAAAAGGTCCTTATGAGGTGATTTGGTCCTTAGGTGGGATTTAATCCATGGTGTGAGATTTAATTTAATAAATAGGGTGTGGTGGTGAGGAAATGATAAAGAGGTGGTTAATAATGGATGTGGACTTCGGCCAAAGAGGTGGTTAATAATTGATGTGGGCTTCGGCCAAAGAGGTGGTTAATAATTGATGTGGGCTTCGGCCAAAGTGGTGGGTAATAATTGATGAGATGTATTTATTATGTTGTGATGCATTGTCATGGTGTCACATAAATCATATGCATATAAAAGCGGTGGTATGGCTTCGGCCAAAAAGTGGTGGTATGGCTTCGGCCAAAAGCGGTGGTTGCCCGACGGGGTTATTGAGGTGGTTATGGATCCACATGCATATTGCATACATGCATTTACTCATACCATCTTAGAATCCTTGATGATGCTTAGTCAATTTGTTGTGGTTGCTTCTTGGTATTATAATTGAATGGTAAATGACTTAATTGTTGTGGATTGATGTTACTAGATGCTTTCCTAATATAATGCTTATCTTACTTGTTATTATTTATGTAAAGAGACTCACCCTAGCATTTTATGTTGCTGCTCTCGTGGCGACATGCAGTGATCTGAGTGAAGGTGCCTATGCCTTCCTGGGTTATTGTGTCAAGCTCTGATTAGTAACACCGGGGACGAGGGTTTATAGTATTATCATTTCTTTTAAGTACTAGACTGTTTTTGGATCATGTACTGAATCTACTAAACTTGTTTTATTTCATTTGTCTTTGTGAAAACTATTTCTGGATTATTGTTGTAAACTTTAAACAGGTTTGAGGGTTTACCCCATTTGGATATGTCATATATATTCACGCACTAGATGCGTTTGAGTTTAATTATCATTTTGTGATGTTTGATGAAATGTAGCACTCTCTTTGAGGTGCGTGGAATTTCTTTGAAAACTCTGATTTTTATTTAAGTTAATTAGATTATATAGAAGGGGGTGTTACATTAGTGGTATCAGAGCAGTTCGGTCCGTCCGGCCAAGTTGTCGAGTCTGTTAACCCTCGAGTCTTGGTACTCGTTCTAGATCATAATTATGTTGCTGTCTATTGCTGTTAACTTTGTTGGTTTGTTCATTCATTGACGCGCCTTGAGACTTATTTGTTAGATTACGATTGAAAGTTATATTGCGTTATTGAAGTATATGTGACTGGACTGTGTAACTGGTGGTCGTAGCATTGATTTTGTCTGTTCGTGACTGTTGTTTGTATCTTTAAGATATGTGTGATTAAAAGAGTTCTAACGACGTCAAAGGAGTGAAAGTCGTGACGACGCCTTCGCACTCCGGACTGCGTTAAAAGTCTTTTAATGCGGTAGTTAAAATTTTGAAAGGAAGTAGTTTTTGTGACCTTAATTAGTTGGTTGCGTGAGTAGGAGGGATGATCACCCCAATCACTCATCACCACCGAGAGAGCGACAATAACTCATGGTTATTATTAAAATTGGATGTGTGTACTAATTTTAATTCGATTGATTGCCCGATTTGTTTGTTAGGATATAGAAAGCATTTTTATATGACCTAACCTTGGTGAGTTATGCACTGGACAATATTTGCAGTATTATTTGTTGATTAATTGTTGCGCTTGATTGACATTTCTGCTATAGGTTGATTGTTGCTGTGATGTATAGGAAATTTTGTTGACCTGTGCTTAATTGTTTCGGAGATTGTATGCCCAAAATGAAAGAATGTGTAAGGTTGTGTACACACTGATTTGACTTCTTGAGTGAGATGTAGGTCTTTGCCTCCAACTTTGCTTTTATTTCCATTTGAGATCATTGTTAACATAGGCATTTTCAAAGAATTCCTTTACTAAATCTGGATATATACTTTCCCTAATTTGAATGAAGTTTTCCCACTTCTTCCTCTTTAAGGTATGGAAATAAATTCCAACCATTTTCCTTCAAATCATAGAATGGAAAAACTTGGGAGACTCAATGGGTCTCCTTGTGGCATCTATGTTTCCTTTGGATGATGATGCTCTGTTTTTCTTTGAAGATGAAAGTGTTTGACAAAGATATGTTTTCTTCTGTGTTTCCAATGACAATGGTTGTTTCTAGAGTATTTGTCAAGGTGGTTATCTGTTTTGCCAAACGAGGGGATCTTCGTTTTTGTGTGGTCATCCTATGGGTTCTATGCAATTTGAAGAGAGAGCGTATGAGTGTGGCAGAGACGGTATGATTTTTCAAGATTTGAAATCTTAAATCACTACAAGAATAAGTGGATTTACCGGCGCAATATTCCGACGGATTTTTGGGATTTTCCGGCGGATTTTATTTGCCGGTAAGTTTTCAAGCGGATTTGGTTGTTCTCTGTGATTTTATGAAAAACATACTTCTTTTAAAAATGTATAAATCGATCGGTAGTGGTACTTTCTAGCGGATAGTTTTGGTATTTAAATTTATTATTTTTAAAAAATCCATGGGATTACATTTGTTTTTAAGTGGATTTTACAGCGCAAAATCTTCACAAAAAAATCCGCGGTTTTGGAGATTTCGGTGGAAATTTTGAAATTTCTGAAATTTCCCATATCCATGGGGTAAAATATCATCCAATAAAATCCGATGGAAAGGGAAATTTGCGGATTTTTTTAAAAATTTTCGAAATGCCCAAAATCCACCGGTAACGTCAGGAGTCCGCCGATAGGTGGTTTTTGCGGCAGATAATAACTATTTTGACCGAAACGACTCTCTTCTTCTCTTCTCCTCTGTATATATAATTCGATTTATTTACTCATCTCACATCCAAAACTCTTCTCTACTCTTCTCACGTACAAAACTCTTCTCTACTCTTATCATATTCCAAATTCATTCAGTCCATTTTTCTCCAATCTCTGTCTCCTCTTTCCTTTGCGAGATTGTTCTGAAGTTTTGCTTAAGGTATGTTTCTACACTTATAGTTGATTGTTTTAGTTAATATTTAGTTTTATAATGTTATAGCCCAATTTCGTCTGCTCTCTGTTTTACTACAAAAGCTTACAAATTGAGAACAGAAAGATGAAAATACCCAAAACTGCAGCTCTAATGCGAAGTCAATTTATCTCTCCCTAGACCACGTTTCAACGATCCGAACGGTGAAAGTTAAGATATATGTCTCACAAACATGCTGTCAAAAAATAAAGACAATCCAACGATTAACGAATCCGGAATCGCACTTTTACGGTGACATGTTTGAGAAAAATAGGAATTGCTTTCTCTAAACGGGAATTGTCTTCTCTATCTTGTTTTTGTCCCACATCGCTTGGGAGAAATAAGAGATATCTAACAATTGGCTATAAAAGAGGTTGAGAGGTGAAGACTATGCAGGGGTCATTGGTGGGTTAAGTGGTCCTTTGGGCTAGCCTTCGCGGGATCATTACACTAAAAGCATTTCTTTGATTATTTTATACGTTGTTGAGTCGGCTATTCGATTCTCAAAAATGTTTTTGAACAAGGCAGTTTTGGGGTCAAAATGGACCAGATAGAATTCTGGTGCGCGGTTGACCTGGTCAGACTACTCGATCCGGTTTGGCTTTCATCGTGTTAGAGTTAGTTTTGTATTTATTTATTATTTTTTATGTAAGGGTAAAAAAAGTGGCATTCATACATTCATTCATAATCTTTCACAAAAAATCACCATCACATAGTATAAAAATCACCATCACAGCCCGCCCTTTGTGAACTAGAATGGTAAAAAAAGTGGCATTCATACATCATTAAACTCATATTACCATTCTAGTTCACAGTGGCGAAGCCAGGATTTTTCTAGAGTCTGGGCAAGAAAATTTCCAGCCAATTGACATATGACATAATATATAAATAATCATAAAGTGTGCTAAATAGGAGAGATGAAATCTAACTTTGTCAATAGAGTGCTAAATAAAATTAGGAGGTAAATGTCCTTTCCGAGACTTCTTTCGGGTGAATGTTCGCATAATATCAACATCTTGAAGTGACTTGAATATCTCCCGCTCGGTGTAACATATCATCAAGTCATTGAACCACTCATCGTTGATCTTGTTGCGTAATTTAGACTTGATAATCTTCATTCTTGAAAAAGCTCTTTCAACGGATGTTGTCGACACACCACAATGACAAAGCCAACTCAATGAGTTTGTAGACCAATGGAAATACCAAATGTTTCTGAGTTTGAACCATCTTCATAGCCAAACTTTCAATATCTTCACAAGAAGTAAAGGAAGCATGCATTTTCATGTGATGTACATAATTGTCAAGTTGCTCTCTTATTGTTCCACGATCATCATCAGAAAAGTCAGCATGATAAATATCACCAAGACGAGCAAGTTTATCAATATCAATATCGGCTTCCGGTTGCACAACATTCGCATTCTCAATAGAACTTCTAGGTACCAAAAACCTCCTCATCTAACAAATTTTATGATCCAAAAAAAGAAACTATGTAAAAAACAAATAATGATCAACATATAAGGAAACTAAAAAAGAATCAACAATTCTACACAAACTATTGTCTCAATAACTTCAAAGAGTCCAACGCAATAATTTACACAAACTAAAAAAGAATCAACAATTCTACACAAACACAAACTAATGTCTCAATAATTTATTTGGAATAAAGAGTAGGGATTAGGAATATACCTCAAATAACTTCAAAGAGTAACATTGAATGTGTGGGTACTTTTCCCTCTTTTTAGAGCAAAAACCCTAACTCCAAAATACTATCCAAAGAGAGGAATGAGTTGGTTTTCCTTAAAATAGAGCTCAAATGTAAATGATTTAAGCTTGGATTGGACTACTTGAAGTGAAAAGAAGAAGAAAAATTGAGGAGGGCATGGTGGAAGAGAAGAGAAGAAAGTGAGAAAAGGAGAGGGAGAGTGTCGTGAGAGAAGAGAGGAAATTGGGGGGGGGGGGGGCTGGGCCCTAAAATCGCCCCTGCTAGTTCAAATGCATCATTCCATCATTTTATAAAAGAAAGGGTAAAATATATTTTTGGTCTCTACAAAATCGAGTCTTTCTAAGTTTAGTCCTAGAAATAGGCATTTTAGTTCCTATATTATTTTTCTGTTTTTATTATTAGTCTCTGACGTTAAATAATGCTGACTGAATTAACGTTTTTGCTAGGTGTCACTTACAGGTGGTTTTTATTTTTTATTTTACTCTATTTTATTAAAAAAAAAATCAAAAATAAAGTTTCATCTTCTTCCCTGCATCTGCGCACAAACAGAGAACGAGAAAGGACCTGATGGCTTCTTCCTCAAACTCAATTTTCTTCCCTACACCACGACCATCCCCAAAACTTCATACACCAACACAAAATCGTTCCCTGAATCTGATTCTAAAATCAATTTCATCAATTACACCCACTATCTCGCGTTCTAATCCTCACTAGTTAACAAGGGGAAAACCATGACTGATAGGTTATGTCGTTCCAAACTAAATCTTAACCCGTTGTTCATTTTCCTCTAATTTTTACATATAAAAACAACTCTGTACGTGGAGCCCTTTCTTGAATTTGTAGTTGCTTGAAGTGTTGCCATGATTTTGTAGTTGCTCTAAGGGATTAGAATAGTAAATGAGCAGTGATTTTGAAGCTTTCGGTTTAGATGGCGTTGACAACGAATGTAGGTGGCATGAGGGTGTGGTGGTCGGAGAACCGTTGAGGGGAGGGTGTCACTTTGAGGGAAGAAGACAATTTTTAAAAAAAAAAAAAACTTAATTAATTAGAGTAATATAAAAAAGGAAAAGCCGCATGGATAAAATAATTGACATATGGATGCCATGTCAGCTAAATTGCTTATGTGGTAATGCTGACTAGATCTTTTGTAAGTGTAATTAATGTCAGAGACTAATAATGAAAACAGAAAAACAAATGGGGACAAGACCACCTATTTAGTTAAATGCGGTCCTCTTCAATGGAGTAATGTGAGTGCCAAGGTTCAAGATGATGATGATGATACAACAAGTAGAGAGGAGTTTTTGATCCCTATTTTTTCGATAACGCCGCCAAGCGAGCATGGAGAAGAATGTTGTTGTTAATTCTTTGCGTGAATCGGGAGAGACGTTATGGAAATGATGGATGATAACGATTTGTGTAATATCCCGCATCTTCCAGGAAGCGTTGGCGCCTTACGAACCAACACGAGTCTTTTCAGCATGCTTTGTCCTCATGTTACGGCCCACAACGATGCTATGGCCCAAGGGAGGCCCAAAAGGAACAAAGTGAGACCTAAGTATTTGAAGGATTATGTTTGATACCAATTCAAATTACTGCCACTTCTCTAGTTGTAAGAAGGATCTAGATGATCCACCCCTTTTTTATCTATTTTGTCTTGATGTATGACTCATATAATATTTCTCCTTGATTTGTAGTGAGTCACCATATTAGAGAGGCTGTAATAGTACCATTCATGGTACTATATATTTAGATGCCAGGGGAATGAATAATACAAGCGGTAATTGAGTATTTTATCTTTTCTTTTAGGAGGTACTCCCCTCGAAGGAGCCCATTTTCTCTTGTGCTTAGTTAGACCATTACACTGGTGCTTTCATTATGACGGCGACTCCACCTCCGTCTCTTGAAGAGATGCTTCAACAAATACTCGAAAACCAACAAACCTTTCAGCAAAACCTAGCTACCCTTTCCACCGAAGTGATACTTCTTTGTTCTCGCTCCACCACGACCGGCTTCACTCCACACGCCACTCCAGATCTCACCGTCAATTGGCCATTTTCTACCACCTCCATCAAACTTGAGATACCGCGCTTTGACGGAACCGATCCTCTCGGGTGGATTTTCAAAATCACCCAGTTCTTCGATTTTCATCACATTGTCGAAGAGCAACGCCTCCGATTAGCTTCCTTCTATATGGAAGGTGAAGCACTTTCATGGTATCAATGGATGCACTCCAACGGCCAGCTTGTCTCGTGGAAAATGTTCTTACACGCTCTCGAGCTACGCTTCTCTCCGTCACACTACGAGGATCCAAAGGGTTCGCTATTCAAGCTTTGCCAGACCGGGACAGTGAAGGAGTACCAAACGGAGTTCGAATCATTGGCCAATCGGATCGTCGGTCTTCCTCCTCAGTGTTATCTCAGCTGCTTTGTCTCCGGGCTCAAGCCAGAAATTCGTCGCGAGGTACAGGCTTTTCAACCCATTTCTCTCTCTCTCATGCAATTAGTTTGACTAAATTACAAGAAGAAAAATCTAATGATAAAAGTTTTTCGTTTTGCAAATCACCATTTTCCGCTTCTGCAAGTTCTTCAAACCCTAAATTTCCTTCACACAGTAACCCAAACACTTCCACCCAGAACACAAACACTCAGCCAACCAACACTACCAAATCACCCACACCCATACGACGTTTGTCACCTCAGGAACTTCAAGCACAAAGAGAGAAGGGTTTGTGCTACAATTGTGACGAGAAATTCTCCCCTAGTCACCGTTGTAAACAAACTTTTCACCTTCTGATTGCTGAGCCTGAACCAACCACAGACATTGAGGACCCAGTGACAATGCTCCTTGAAAATCAAACTAACCAGACACCTGAAACCAACCCCTCCCAAACTTCAGATAACCCCACTCAAATTAGCCTTCATGCATTGCTAGGCCACTCCATCCCTCAAACACTCCGTGTGGTAGGATACTTGCAAACCGAAACTGTAGTTGTCCTCATTGACAGTGGGAGTACCAAAATTTTATCCAAGAAAGATTAGCCAAACGCCTCAACCTACCCCTCACCCCAACCCAAGCCTTTGAAGTCCTTGTGGGAAATGGTGAAGAAATTTGAAATCACGAATTTTTATGTGCCAATCTTGACATTGCTATGAGTTCAAATCATTTTACGGTTGATTTGTTTGTTTTACCCATTAGTGGTCTTGATTTTGTACTTGGTGTACAATGGTTAAAAACTTTGTGTCTGTGTTAGCGATTATGAGCGATTAACTATGCAATTTATCAAGGATGGATCAGTGGTCCAAATCACAGCTGAACCTAAACCTATGCCTAGTGAATCCTCACTCCACCAACTTAAAAGAATGGTAGCAACCGGTCACGATGAGACACCATATATCAACTCCTCATCCTTGACCATTCCACTACAAGCACTGAAACACCTGAACCTGAACCATTCATCAAAACCCTCCTTCACAAATATGACCATCTATTTGCCATTCCTACCAGCCTTCCCCCAAACAGAGCCACTAACCACCATATTCCACTCACTGAAGGATCCAACCCAGTTAATGTACGACCTTACCGATACCCTCAATTCCAAAAACAAGAAATAGAAAATCAGGTCAAATCCATGCTTGAACAGGGTCCAACCAAGCTGCAGTGCTTTTTCTTCTCCAGTACTTCTAGTACGAAAGAAGGATGGGTCCTGGCGCTTTTCTGTGGATTATAGCGCCCTTAACTCCATCACAATTAAAGACCGATTTCCCATTCCCTCCATTGATGAACTTTTGGATGAACTCCATGGCACCAAATGGTTCTCTATGCTAGACCTTAGATCCGGATATCACCAAATACGTCTTGAACCCACTGACATACCAAAAACAGCTTTTCGCACTCACCAAGGACACTATGAATTCCTTGTAATGCCCTTTGGTTTGTGCAATGCTCCATCCACATTCCAAGCTACCATGAACATCATATTTGCCCCTTACTTACGTCAATTTGTCATTGTCTTCTTTGATGACATTTTGATCTACAGTAAGACCTTGGATGATCACCTTAGCCACCTTGAGACAGTTTTCCAATGCTTAGCCAACCACCAATTTTTGGCGAGTAAATGTACCTTTGCCCCAAAACACTATAGCCTATCTAGGACACATTGTTTCAGCTAGTGGTGTTGGCCCGGATCCTGAGAAGAAAATTGCTATGGTTAATTGGCGAGACCAACCTCGATTAAGCAGGTTGAGAGGTTTTTTGGGACTTACTGGTTTTTATCGCAAGTTTATCAAAAACTATGTTGTTATTGCTCATGCTCTCACTGAATTGCTTAAGAAAGATGCATATGGTCTGAATTGGCACAAGAGGCTTTTGATAATCTGAAACGAGCTATGACTGCCGCTCCAGTGTTGGCATTACCTGATTTTGAGCAAGAATTTTCCTTGGATACTGATGCATCTGGTCTTGGTATGGGGGTTGTTCTCTCCCAAAATGGTCATCCCATTTGCTTCTATAGTAGAAAGTTTTGTCCCAAGCTTTTAAATGCTTCCACATATGTGAGGGAATTGTGTGCCATTACCTCCACTGTCAAGAAATGGAAGACTTACCTGTTAGGCAGGAAATTTGTGATACATACTGATCAGCGAAGCTTGAAGGAATTGATGACTCAGGTGGTGCAGACACCTGAACAACAGTATTACTTGGCCAAACTCTTGGGGTTCTCTTACACTATAGTCTACAAACCAGGCTCTAGTAACTGTGTGGCTGATGCCCTGTCTCGAGTTCAAGAGAGTGCTCCTCGAAGTTATGGTTACATGTCGGTCCACATCTAGATTTTACGGACAAATTAAGAGATGAATTGAGATCGATCTTTGCATTTGAGGACCTCAAAACTAAAGTTCTACAAGATCCCACTGCTTACCCTCAATTTAAAATCAGGGCAGATTTATTGTTCTTCAAAGGAAAGCTATTCATTCCATCAGACTCGCCTTTTAAGAAGGTTCTTCTTGAAGAGTTTCATGCATCTACTTTGGGAGGCCATAGTTGTGTTCATAAGACATATGGAAGGCTCAAGGAAAATGTCTTTTGGGACAAATGAAGGATGATGTTCTTTGAATTTGTTAAAACTTGCGAGTAGTCTGTCGTGAGACAAAATACACCTTAAAGCGCCTTATGAGTTCTTGCATCCCTTGCCCACTTCTTCAGCTGTTTGGAAGGATATCTCCCTGGACTTCATTATTGGGCTTCCTTCATTCTAAAACCATACGTTGATTAGTTTTGTAGTTGTGAGTTTTCTAAAGCAGCACACTTTGGTATGTTACCAACACAGTTTACAGCTTGCAAGGTTGCCTCTCTCTTCTTTGACATGGTATGCAAGCATCATGGCATGCCTAGGAGCATTGTGTCCGATCGAGATCCGATATTCCTAAGCAAATTTTGGCAACAATTGTTCAAAATCAGTGGCGTTACTCTGAGAATGTCTTCAGCTTACCATCCTCAAAGTGATGGTCAAACTGAAGTGGTTAACAAGACTCTGCAGCAATATTTGAGGTGCTTTGTTCACGATCAACCAAATCAGTGGGGCAAGTTTCTGAGCTTAGTAGAATGGCACTATAACACTGCAATACACTGTACTACTGGTCTGTCTCCTTTTCAGGTTGTATGTGGCAAGTCCCCACCTGCAATTCCTCAATACATTGTTGGTTCTTCAACCTTGGAAGCTGTGGATGAAGTTCTTCTGTCAAGGGAAGCTATTCTACAGCTAGTGAAGAAGATGCTTCTCAAAGCTCAAGAGACAATGAAAATGTATGCTGACAAAAGGAGAATTGAATACAATTTCAAGGAGGGAGATTTGGTTTTGGTTAAATTACTGCCACATAGACAAGTATCAGTGGCAGGACACAGGAGCAAGAAGTTGTCTAAGAGGTTTTATGGGCCTTATCCAATCGTGAAGAAAATTAATGATGTTGCCTTTGAGCTGCAGTTGCCTGAGCATAGTAAAATTCATCCTGTTTTTCACTCCTCTCAGCTCAAACCTTATTTTGGACCATCTGTGGAGGCTTTAGACTTACCACCAGACATCTCTCAGTCTGCTACAACACCAGTACCAGTGGGTATACTTGACTTGAAGGTTAATTCCTCTGCTGATCCAACAATTCTGGTGCAATGGTCCAACTCTTTCCCTGAAGATGCTACATGGGAAGACCTTGTTGAAATGCAGTCTAAGTTTCCTGATTTACACCTTGAGGACAAGGTGTTAGTGGAAGAGGAAGAGGATGTTCTGACCCACAACGATGCTATATGCCCCGAAGGGAGGCCCAAAAGGAACAAAGTGAGACCTAAGTATTTGAAGGATTATGTTTGATACCAATTCAAATTAATGCCACTTCCTCTTCCCCTGAAGATGCTACATGGGAAGACCTTGCTGAAATGAAGTCTAAGTTTCCTGATTTACACCTTGAGAACAAGGTGTTAGTGGAAGAGGAAGAGGATGTTACGGCCCACAACGATGCTATGGCCCAAGGGAGACCCAAAAGGAACAAAGTGAGACCTAAGTATTTGAAGGATTATGTTTGATACCAATTCAAATTACTGCCACTTCTCTAGTTGTAAGAAGGATCTAGATGATCCACCCCTTTTTTATCTATTTTGTCTTGATGTATGACTCATAGAATATTTCTCCTAGATTTGTAGTGAGTCACCATATTAGAAAGCTGTAATAGTACCATTCATGGTACTATATATTTGGATGCCAGGGGATTGAATTAATACAAGCGTTAATTGAGTATTTTATCTTTTCTTTTAGGAGGTACTCCCCTCGAAGGAGCCCATTTTCTCTTGTGCTTAGTTAGACCATTACACCTCACTTGCATGCTTTCTGGGAAACTTCCCAGAAGGACACCCATGCCACTACTACTCCAAGCCAAGCACGCTTAAGTATGGAGTTCTTATGGGATCTTGTTGGTATAGGTAGTCCAAATCAATTCTTTTAAGCCTTCCTTCACTACGCCAGATTTGTTAAAAAAAGGCGCCCCTATGAGCAGCGCTTTGCCAAAAAACGCCACGGATAGCCAAAATAGGTAACCAATGAGCAGCGCTTCGCCATAAAACACCACCCATTGCCTAGACCGTTGTACCAAATAACCAGCGTTTTGTAAAAAACGCTGCCCATCGCGTAGAACGCGTGAGACTTACTCAGCGTTTTTTTTAAAAATGCCACCCATTTCCTAGACCATTCTACCAAATAACCAGCGTTTTTTTAAAAAACGCTGCCCATCGCGTAGAACGCGTGAGCCTTACCCAGCGTTTTTTAAAAACGCCACCCATTGCCTTAAATTTTTCTACCTAACACTGTACCAAATTAACTCTCCCTCTCAGCTGCACTCTCACTCGGTTCTCTTCCCTCGCTCTCACTCTCAGCTAGCTCTCTCTCAGCTGCACTCTTCTCTCGCTCACGTCTCTCTCTCTCTCTCAGCTCACCCTCTCGGTTCTCTTCTCTCCCTCACTCTCATCAGCTCGTGCTCTCTCAGCTCTCCCTCACTCTCGTTCTCTCTAGCACCACCCCAAACCCACAAACCCCCAAACCCACAATAACCCCCAAACCCACATTGCTTGTCTCAATCCTCTCCAGCACCCATAGTCTTCATTGCTTGTCTTCATCTTCTCTCAAAGGTTAGTTCTCTATTTTGTTTTTTGTTTTTTAGGTTTTTTGTTAGGTTGGAGATGAATGTAGTTTGATTGGAGAGGAATATGTTGAATGTGTGAAAAAAAAATATTTGATAGGAGAGGAATATGTTGAATGTAAGCAAACAGAAACTCCTGCATCACATCACATTCATCCCATCAAAAAGCAATCATGGCATTTGCATGCATTTGTTCGTCTCACTTGCAGGTACAAGGGCAGATAAATATACATGCTAATCCTCGCTTTTCGGCTCTAGGAAATGCTCCCTTAGTTCGGAGTCCAAATGTTTTTCAGTTCGGCGCTCAAGCGTCCATTGCAGTTTGGAGTTCAAATCGCTCTTATCGGAGTTCAGCGCTCCCTTTTGTTCATGGTCTCACATCGTGTACGAGTAACGCGATGGACCGCAGCCCCATGTGAGGTTCAACGAAATAGTTGTATCTGACCCTAAGATACGATGGGCGCCGTGCATTGATCTCGTATATCGATTCGGGTGATAACGATCCCCGATGCGCTCGAAAAGGCCAGCGAAGCGTTCTCCTCAAAGCCACGTGCAAACTTCGGATTAAATCAAGAGTTCGTTTAAGGATTACGGGTTTTAGGCGGCTGGGCGTTTCACGCTTTACGCGCGCAAGTGCTCATTTTACCACTTTCGCGCGCGCATGTGCTCATTTCTGCTTTACGCATGCAAGTGCTCATTTACCGCTTCCTGCACGCAAGTGCCCATTTTACCTTTTCTGTCTGCACGTCAGTGTTCATTTACTGTTTTCGCATTGACACGAAAGTGTCTATCTTTCCAAAAAAAAAGGAAAAAAAAAATTCGGATTTCCCCAAGTGGACAAAATTGGTATAATTTCTGAATTCTTTATTTCTATCTTATCTTCGAAATATGTCTCGGCCAATTCATGTTTCTTATAAAATCCAAATAAAGAGGGGCAGCTGTCATACCCCAATTTTGTCCGACTTTTTCGAAAATTAAATAGAAAAAATATTTTTGTAAACCCCAATATTGACGGGTGTTTTTCTCGTTTTAAAAGAGCTCAAAAATATGTGTGCACGGACTTATTCTCGTAGTGCGTATTATATTTGCCAAGCAGGTGCGTGTTTGCCGTACGAGAATTACGCTAATCGCGAGTATCTTTCCAAAGTCGTTAAGTAATTTAGCATTATTACTATTGTGTGGTTATCATTATTGTTATTTGTATTAGTAGTTATAAACAAATAGGGAAACACCAAAAATAGTCAAATAGTTAAGCTTGTCTAAATCTTTCTTTATTATTATTAAAAATAATACAAATTACATGTTTTTTGTTACACATCAAAAAAATAAAATAAAAAGGTCAAACAAAAAAAAACAAAAGGGCAGAGACCCTGCAAACAAACGTTCAGCAAAGGTATTTTGAGATACAAGCCCAAGTAGCCTTCCCCTTGTCTCTTTGGTTGGTTATCATTTGAGGCAAAAACACCACAGCTTTAGCAGCACTACCTCCACCCCCTTGTTCTTGCGCTGCAGCATTCTCGATCTGGTCTCCCATGAGTTTTGATACCCTGCATCAACACACACACCTTCACCACATATTTTGGACTATAAATATAGATGCACAGTAACAACAAGGGACACACGAAAAAACAGCAGAGAAGAAAAAAAAAGACACAGACTTGCAGTAGCATTTTGCATCTGTTCCTCAATATTCATTGAGGCCCAGCGAGTTCACCTCCGTCTTTCCCTTCCTGTGAAGATAAAACCTCACCACACCACCACTCAAACAAACGGAACCACCACCCCCATGAGCCAAAAACCACCACAACCAACAACCCCAAAAACACCAACCACCACCCCTACAAGCCCAGAACCACCACAACCAACAACCCCAAAAACAACAACCACCACCCCTACAAGCTCAAAACCACCACAACCAGTAACCCCCAAAGCAACTACCACCGCCTTGAAAGCGGCCCTCGGTGAGACCTCCGCCATGGCAATTACCCCTAAATCCGCCGGCGTCTTTCCCTTTCGTCGTCGCCTCCGTCACCACGCCACCCTTTTTCTCCCACCGTCGCGAGCCCTCCTCCCAGCGACTTCGTTTCTCTCTCTCGCACCAACCACCGCACCTCTCCCTCTCTGGTTCGCTCTCTCTCTCTCTCTCTCTCTCTCTCAAATGAAAAGAACGGCGCAGGAAGGAGAAGAAAATAAGATTAGGGTTGCCTAAACTAAGCCTTTCATTTATATGCTATGTTTGTACTTAATTTATTTCAATCCTTTTAAAAAGGAGTCTGATGAAGTTTAATTCCTACACACCCCCTGTTTAATTAGTATACCCCCAAGCCCACTTTCACTTTTTTTACAAGCCAGCACCCCTAACCAAAAACAATATTGGGCTTTACCAAGTGCACCCCCTGTTTATGCTATCCCCTTTGCTATTAATTACACCTCGTTTTACTATTTCACCCATTTCCTCGTTTTTACCTAATTCTCAAAAAACAATTGCTCTTAAACAAAAACTTGTAAATTAATATTTTCTTCTAAAATATAAATAGGGGATTAAACCGGTTATACAACTAGTTTAATCAGTGTTCTAAGACGAATGGGCGGTATAGTTCAAGAATCCTAGACTGCCTATTCCAAAATCAAACGTTGTTAGTAGTCTTGTGAAGCCTTTGCTTACATGATTATTAACAATGAGGTACTAGCGGTGATCACTTGGAGCCTTTGCTCAATTGATCACCGTGAATGCCTAATTTTCCTAAAGATTTTCACTAAATCAAAAACTTTGTTAGTAGCCTTGTGAAGCCTTTGCTTGCACGATCATTAACAATGGAGTGCTAATGGTGGTCACTTGGAGCCTTTGCTCAATTGATCATCATGAAAGCTCGATTTTCGCAATTAAATAAGATAAAAAACAAAACCTTTTCATTACAAACAAGAACTACGTAGCTTTGAATTCTCCATCGCACCGGGAGATACGTAGGAGTGGATCCCCTCCATCAAGCGCAAAAATTAAAGATTTTTCATTAAGTCACTCATAAGCAAAAGAGGTAAAAACAAAGCATTTTTTCCAAATCAACTTTGCAAATCACATATTTAATTAAGGTAACCCTTCTTCGAAGGGACGTTATGGGGTGCTAATACCTTCCCCGTACGTAACTAGACCCCCGAACCCAAATCTAATGGTTCCAAGACCATTGCTTTCCAAAAAAAGGTTTTTTCAATGTTTTACCTTTAAAAAATATTGGTGGCGACTCTAAAATCACGTTGTAAGAAGAAAAGTCCCTCTAAGGATTTTTCGGGGTGCAACAGCTCCCACAGTACATGTGTTGCGCCCGAAAAAGTCCCCGAGGAGTTTTTATTCGTTTACAACTTTTAAAACAATGAAGTCGCCACCAATATTTTTTATAAGGAAAATATTGAAGAAAAACCCTTTTGGGAAGGCAAATGGTCTTTTGGAAAACCGGAAGATTTGGGTTGAAAATCCAGTAGGCATGGGGAAGGTATTAGCACCCCACATCTCCTTTCTCTTGAAAGGAACCTTTAATTAAACATGATTTTAAGCGTTGATTTGAAAAGTACTAAATTTGCCTCTCGATTAAATAGACTTAAGGAATTTTTATTCGCGCTTGGCGAGAGTTAGCGCTTTGAGTTTTGGAAGGAAAATTGCTTTTAGTTTGTCGTGCTTGAGCGGAGGATCCGCTCCTACGTATCTCCGTGCGATGGAGAATTCAAAGCTCACGTAGTTCTAGGTTTTGGTTTTATTTTGTTTAATTGTGAAATTGAGCTTTCATGATGATCAATTGGCGAAGGCTCCAAGTGACCACCATTAGTACTCCATTGTTAATGATCATGCAAGCAAAGGCTTCGCAAGACCACTAACAAAGTTTTTTTTGATTTATTGAAAGTCTTTGAAAAAATTAGGCGTTCATGATGATCAATTGAGCAAAGGCTCCAAGTGATCATCACTAGGTCCTCATTGTTAATGATTATGCAAGCGAGAGGCTTCAAAACCAATAAAAAGTTTTTGATTTGTTGAAAGTTTTTAGACAAATTAGGCATTCGTGATGATCAATTGAGCAAAGGCTTCAAGTGATCACCACTAGTTCCTCATTGTTAATAATCATGCAAGCATAGGCTTCAACACCACCACTAACAAAGTTTTGGATTAATGAGCGTTTCTTAGAAAAATTAGGTATTCATGATGATCAATTGGGCAAAGGCTCCAAGTGATCACCACTAGTTCCTCATTGTTAATGATCATGCAAGCAAAGGCTTCGCATGACCACTAACAAAGTTTTTGATTTAATGAAAAATTATTTGAGTTTAGAAAAAAACGAGAAAAAGGTGAAAATTGCAAAATGGGGGTGTTATTAGTCGTAGGGGGGTTGTGTAACTGAAGCAGGGGTGTAAACAAAGAAGCCCGGTTCGCATATGGGAGCCCGGTATGCGGCGGGGCTTAAGTGAGGAGGGGGTTTGCGCAGGAATTAGGGGAGGTGCAAAAGTAATCTGATGATAAAAAAAAATAAGTGATTTTGGATACACATATGAGCCCAACCCAAAAAAACCTAAAAATTCCTTCCCCTTTCCCCTACCTCAAGCTGCGCCGCTGCACTCCTTCTCCCACCATCAATGGCGAAAATTTCGCCACAATCAATCTTGTGCACCGCACTCCTCCCGAGTTCGTTCCTTGATTTCTTCTTGTTTCTTGGCTCTCTTTCTTTCGGTTTTACTCTCTTCTTCCTCTTATTTTCTTCTTGTGCTTGTTTGGCCGGTGTTTGGATCGGAGAGTTCAGATCGGAGAGTTGAGAGAGCGTGACCAGCGTGGCGGAGAGAGGAGAGTTGAGAGAGGAGTTCGTCGTGGCAGGAGAGGACTTTCGGAACGAAGTTGGTTTTCGAGGAGGGTGATGGCATGGTGGAGTCTCTCGGTGGAGAGAGAGAGGGCGTGGCGATGGGTGAAAACGGAGGGGGTCACGATGGGTGTTAGGTGGCGGTGGTTGCTTGGATGGTGAGCGATGGTTCTTTGGGGTTGGTGGTGGTGGTTCTTTGGGGTTGGTGATGGTGGTTCTTTGGGGTTGGTGGTGGTGGTTCTTTGGGGTTGGTGATGGTGGTTCTGGGGTTGTTGATGGTGGTTCTGCTCTCTACATTTTGGACAGATTTGATTTTTGTATCAGGTTGATTTTTCGTCGTATTGTTGTTGTCTTGAAATTCGTGCCTGACTGTCTTTTTATAGTTAAAATTAGGTCTTAGCATTGATTACGATTTGATCGGGCTTTGACTGGACTTTCAGGTTTCGAGCGGAGCGGTCCCGACCCATCAGTTTGGGGAGCAGCTAGTTGGAAACCTTAAATCTGCTGCTGCTGCTGCCTTTTACTATTATTTTTTGTATTTTCGGATTTGATTATTTTTGTACATTTTGTGCTATTATTTTTTTGTATTTTTCTGACATTTGGACATTTGGACTCTCCTAAGTTGTAATAAAAATTAAATAGATCTGTTTTGACATTTTTGACTATATATATGCTCAAGATAAGTTAAATGCACAAAATAAGAATAATAATAAGAGAATGAGTCAGGCCAAATATAAAGACGAGAAGCGGGCGGACTAGGCGAATACGCTAAAACGAGACCCAAATAGAAGAAATGGGCTCATTAACTAAAAACATTAAAGTTAATTCGGAACCGTCGTCTGTTGGCCCAAGCCAAAATGGTAAGCGACTTAAGTAAGCCCACTTAGGTTCGATTAGGCCCAAATATCGAGATTAAACTGAAGAATGCGCGAAAAGACCGAATATTCACGCGCATGCCTAGCTTAAGTAACGGTATTTTGGTTTAATTGAACGGATAATTGAAATTGGCTTAAATTAAAAAAGAGGCACTATTCTAACTACTTGTAATCGCGTGATCTCGAAAAACAAGTTGAATAAAGCAAGTGACAAAAAAGAAGACGGACAAAATTAGGGTATTACAGCTGCCCCTCTTTATTTCACATTTCGCCAAAGAATATGAATTGGCCTTTTCATATTGGTTGGTGAAATGGAAATAAAGATATAGAAATAATACTAATTTTGTCCGCTTCAGAAAAGTGCAAATTTTTGTTATTTTCCTTTTGAGAGAGGGGGTTAACACTTGTCGCGTTAATCGAAAGCAATAAATTGGGAAAAGCGGTAAATTGGGAATTCGGAGGTTGCCTAAAACCTTCTAACGGACTCTTGTCGAGCCCGAGCTCTGGGAGTGGCCTTTTCGAGCGGCCGATCAACATCAGGTCCGGAACTGATTTGATCAATGGATTTACGCGTGCCTTGGTGACACAACTAATCAGAAGGACTTAACGAAATCGATGGATCCATCGGCGTGCTCGTACGTGCGATGTTGTGATCTCGTGGAAGGAGTTCACTAACTCGGTGGGAGTTCACTAACTCTGGGTTGATGGAGTTTACGAACTCTGGATTGATGGAGTTTACGAACTCTGGATTGATGGAGTTTACGAACTCTGGGGGTGGCCTTTTCAAGCGGCCGATCAACATCAGGTCGGGCGGATTTGATCAATGGATTTACGTTGTGCCTTAGGCTGACACAACTAATCCGAAGGACTTAACGAAGTCTGATGGATCCATCGCGTGCTCGTGCGATGTTGTGATGCTGTGGAAGGAGTTTACTAACTCGATGGAGTTCACTAACTGCAGGTTGACGGAGTTCACGAACTCGGGTTGATGGAGTTCTGAACTTCGGTGTTGAGGAGTTTACTAACTCGATCTTGATGGAGTTTACTAACTTTCGGTGTCATGGTGACTTTCTAAAAATGAGATTTTGGGACTCTCTCGGTCCAAGTAACTTTTCTCTTGGATGGTGCATGAAATGCATGCACTTGGGTATTTGGATGCACATGAATGCAATGATTGATTTTGGTGAGATGCTTCTTCTGTTTGATTTTTCATTCTCTTCTTTTTGTTATTCTTTCGCTCTTACGAGATCACGAATTTGAAAGCGTAATGTCTTGCTTGATGCCATGGGGTGATGAATGGTATGGATGATATGAGAATGATGAATGATATGAAGATGTTGTGTTCTTTTGTGTTTGCTTCTTCTTTGTAGTTTATGAGATACAAATATCAACATAATGCTTTGATGTTTGAATGCAAGTGTATCACGGTGATTGATGCTTTGATGAATGGAATGCTCCTATTCTAACTTCTGTTTGTTTCTTTTTTGCTTCTTCTATGAAATGCAATGCTCTGATGTTTGATGCAATGATTTTTTTCTTTTATGGACATGCTAGCATAAATGTGATGCCAATGCAATGAAAAGATTTCTGCTTTTTCTTCTTTACTATTTTCCTCTATGAAATGCAAGTATTAGTATGATGCAACTGACGTGGACCGTTTTTTGCTTTTTGCTATGTGATGAATGCACAAAATGTGAAGATGCAAATGTAATGATTTGATGCATATGACATAATGAATAGATTGAAATGCCTAGATGCATGAGGTGTACATTTTTGTGATGATGAGATGTGAGACTTTGGATGCAAGGAATTGAGATGATTATTGACCATTCTGTTGAAAAATTGCATTTGATTCAAACTTTGGTGTTCTCAAGGTTTTTATTTACAAACAATCTCACTTGTTTTCTCTTTCTTTCCATGATGACTGAATTTTAGATATCACGTAAACAATTTGTGTTCTCTCTTTTTGAAGCATTGTCTAGTAAGCATGCATAGGAGTGCAAATGTGAATAAATGAGTCAGTTAACTTGGAATTGGTTTAGGGCATGGCCATTTATGGCAAGTGAAGGAATGACAGACATGGTATTGCCGAAGCTCATGAGGGATCAAGAGATACAAGATTGCCCCAATTCAGGTGTTTGATGAGTGAATAGCTTGCCCCTGTCTAGTGGTGACAACAACTAGGGGTGTAGAAGATGATGAATTGGGAATGTGTGTAGCGAGAACATAACGCCTAAAACTACCCACATATACTTGTTTGGAGAGACACAATTGTGTGGCCCATGTTACATGAGATGGATGTATCCGTTTGAGAAAGATGATGGCATTGTATGAAAGTTTGCAAGCTCAAGTTAATGATATCCGATCGCATTATGGCCATGTTATGCCACCGGTACCATCCCCTGCTACACATAGCAGTGCACGAGATAGTTGCACCATGCCGTCAACTAAGGTATTAATTGTTTTTTATTACAATAAATAAAAATTAATCTCTCTTTATTGTACATATATATATATATATATATATATATATATATATATATATATATATATATATATATATATATATAATAACATCAAATAATGTATTTATTATTATTTGGTTTATAATTGATTTAGGACAACAATGAGTGTGAGTGTGAATTGTATATCTCAAACCCATATGAAATGGTTGCAATAGGCTTCACATGTAACGAATGGGTCCCTTGATGCACAATTTACCCCTACCTCCAAATCATGTTAGAAGTCGAGTTGCGGTACCAATTAGGGAGGATGCACCATTGCTGCTCCAATTGTGATGATTGATATCTTGGCGGTGTTACAAGCGATTGGTACCTTTGTGGCATGGCCATCACACCTTGTCGTTGTAAGTGACAATATATTTGTAACTAACTAATTATAGTTTTTGTCATATATTTTGTGCTAACTAAGTAATTATTTTTGTTTATACATAGATACGCCAAAATGCAAAATCTAAGAAAGTGTCTATTGGCAAGAAAATGTCTCCTTTGAAAAGTGTTGGCAAGGAAAAATATATTGGCAAGAAAGTGTCTCGGTCTGACCCTTCTACAAAAGTGTCTCAGTCCACCCCTTATGCACAAGTTTCTCAGCCTGCCTCTCCTCCAAAAGTGACTCAGCCCTCCTCTTCTCGCCAAGTGACTCATCCCTCCCCTTCTCCAATTTTGTCTCAGCCCGCCTCTTCCTCTTCCATTAATGAAGCTTATAGGAATATTGGTCAGGCCGACACGTACGAGAAATACGTGATGAAGGATACGGCAGGCCTTATCATAATGTTTGATGAAGAAATTTTTGGATTTAGCGGTCCAACTGTAACACCCCCTTTCTAATCAACTATTATTTAATATATTTTATCAGAGTTTTCAAAAATAAAATCATTGAAAGAAAGTGTCACATTTCACCGCTTTAAAACAACCAACTCATAACTAAGTGACATGAAGTCAACAAAACATTATTACGATATGCAGCACATTAGTTTAGGGACGGCCCACAACACCTGTTTAGTTTACAGCACCAAAATATAATTAACGTCTCAACACAATGGAAGAATCACTAAGTTTAACATTATACTTAGTGCATCATCAATAAAAGTCTAGAGCATCAAATAATAAATAAAAGACGACTACGCCCCTCCCCTGGTGCTACATATCAGAGCTGAGACACGACTACTAGCAGACAGGCATAAGGATGCCCTCACTCGCGGGTACCTGCAGCGTTGCCACATAAGAGCAACATTCCAAGCAGTAAGGGTGAGTCTCTTTATACAAATAATAATAATTAAGATAAGCATTATATATTGGTAAGGCAACAACCACACTAATTCACCACATTATCAACACATCATCAATAAATTCATTAACATGGGTATGATTTTTATGCATGTATGCAACATGCATGAGGATCCTTCATCACCACTATTTGCCTGGAGGGCACCCATCGCTTTGGACCGGAGTCCCACGTCGCTTTGGCCGAAGCCTACACATCGCTTTATGCATATGCATCATGAGGCTCTATGTCAATGCACCACAAACAACACCTGTGCCACAACATTTTCTTATACACACCACTTTAATTATTTCTCAACCCAACTCACCACCAATTCAAGCCTTGTGGGCTACACACCGCTTTGGACCGAGGTCCCACATCGCTTTTACATCAACAATTATTAACATATAATTAAACTCACCGCCTTAATTTATTATACTACACAACAATTATTAAACTCACAATCACTTCGCAACACAAGAGTTGGACCAACTAACACCCTAGGGACCACAAGACACCTAGGAACCACACTAGGCGCCACTTGGCGCCACGGGGCAGCCACTTTGGCGCCCCACCGCAACACTCACTCACACCCCCCATGCACAACCAGCTCAACCGGGCGCTAGGTCGCCACATTTGGCGCCTGCGCCCAAGACACACACACACACACACACGCCCTGCACAACCGGGCGCACACGCACACTGTGAAGAATAGCCTGAGACAGCGCCAACCTTCCCAAAGACTTGGCCCTCCTCTCCCCAAAGACACGGGCCAGGAAACACACACACACGCAGCGTCGCGCCGAACCAGCGCATCGGGGCTGCCCATTTGGCGCCCTGTGCCTGCCTGACACACACTGCCACATCACACACACACACTTGTCATGGGCGCCATATTGCTAGGCAATTGGCGCCTAGGCCGTAGCCAACCCTTCCCATTTGCATCATTCCTTTAACACTTCAACAACACCAATTCCTCACAATTATTCATACTTAATCCACACCATACTACTAACATCACACCTTTCTTTGATTATTCTACAACTAACATGTTCACACACTTCACTCTATTGGGGAGTTCTCACAAACAATTCACATACACAATTCAATTACATATACACATCCAGTCAGCAGCAACTCATAACAATTTCAATTATGCGTTAAACACAACAACAAGAATGGTGTCACAGATACAGACAAGCATTCAACACTCTCAACACCTAGCCTACATACAACACAAATCTTAAGGACTATTATAGGTATAAAGAAGAGCCCCCTTACCGGATAATAAAAATTGTAGTATCACCGAAAGCGGAAAAAGCGGCGAGGCAAAGGGTTACGAGAGGGTCCGCGTCAACTTCACCGAACGCACAAAGGGCTAGTGCTTCCTGAAGGTCTCGACGAGTAGAATCCAACTACGGTGTCCGTTTTTCAAATCGGAGTCTGTGGTGGTCGGAAAGAGGAGAAAACCGTTCGGTTGGGGTTTTCGTTCGTGCAAAACGGTGCTTCAATCGATAAAACTAAGGCTAGAAACGGAATCAGCGACGAAATTTGAGTGGGAAGGTGAAGTTTGAGGGTCAACCATGGCTCGAGGAGGAGAACGAAGATGGTGAAAGAACCATAAGGTTTTAGTTTTTTTTTCCCCTGCGCGCTGCAACGTGAGGAAGAAGAAGAAGCTGGGTCGGGTTGCTCTGGGGTGGGCCACGCGCATGGTAAGTAAGGTGAGCAGGGGGGTGCGAATAGCAAAACAGGGGTGTATGCGCATAAATATAGTAAAAACTCATTTTAATTCATTTTTAAATCCCGATTTCACAACAAATATTTTCTTACAACTCTATAAACTAAAATAACTTCCAAAATTATTCATACTTCGAATACTAATTCAAAATAATTTTTTTTTTTTTTTTTAATAAAAAAAATCGGGGCGTTACAACTCTCCCCCACTTGGAATATTTTCGTCCTCGAAAATTTGACGCCAAAACCATGAAAACAATATTGAGCTTAAGTTCTCATACCTAATTTGATCCAGATCATACACTCCTCTTACATCGTTACTTCTGTACTCAAAACTCTAATCTTTACGTCTCACTACTATCTTCCCCCAATCTAACGTCAAGACACTACCAAGGGTTTACCATGGATATAATCTCGAAATAAGGTTCAAGATAAATTCCTACTACACCTAGAAGGGCACAACTATTGCAAGTCAAGATCATAAAATCAGAGTTCACGCATTGCACATTTGAGGACCATTAGGCACATAGGATAAAACAAGGTGAATTGCACACCATAAAATACACTCGGCGTTTAGAATCGTTTCTCATAGAAATCAAAGCCTTAAAGACATGACAACACCTTTAACTCAAGAAAACAAAGACTTTTAAATTTTGGGGAAACAACAACATAAAGTTGAGAACACAACAACATTTATTCTTTTAAAACGGCAAACAGCAACAATTTTTTTTTTTTTTTTTAGAAAACAGCAGACAACCAACCTTTTTAAAAACAACACCATTTTACCCAACCCCCTCGCTAATTCCAATTTATCTACGCATTGCACAACACGTAACCTTCTCAATATCATTATTACCACATCTCTCAATTTCATCATAACCATCTTATTTAAATCACAACATCATCATTTAGTCAATTAGCACAGTTAACACGTCGTTATCTTTAATCATTAGTTATACACATGGGACGCCACAACATAAAAACAGCAGCAATTATTGTGACTACAACAACTTGAAAGATAGGGAAAACGACACTTTAAAATATGATGAACAACACCTTTACATTTAAGAGCAGCACATTTAAATTCAAGTAAACAGCACACTTAAATTGAAGAAATCGCTCACTTAAATTTGAGAAAACAGCCGCATTTCATTTAAGTAAATCGCACATTTAATTATAAAGAAAGAAAGAAAACAGCAGCAGCTACTTGGTTGTAAAACCGCACTATTAATTTTATATAAAAAGGACAGCAACCTAGCCTTACAAAAATAGCGACATCGGCTTAAAAAAAACTGCGGCATTAGCTTCGTAAAAACAGTCACAGTGGTTTTTATAAACAAAATACAGCAACCGCATTTAAATGAAAAATAGCAACAGCAAAAAAAAAAAAAAAAGCTTAACAACATGAAAACAGCCCTTTTAATTCACAAAAACAGCGACTTGATTATGGAAAAATAGCAACCTTGATTTTAATTATGCAATCACGACAACACCTAACCCATTCTCATCTTATTTAAATTTGAGTAACAATACATCTAAATTGAAGGGACAACACATTTGAATGATTTGGGTACCAATACCTTTTGCACTTTAGAAAAATATCACATTTAAATTAAGGGAACAACACATTTTGAAAGTGGGAACATCTCATTCAAGAATTGGAGTAACAACACCTCTAAGTTTTCAAGTAACAACGCCTTTAAATTTGGAAAACAACACATTCAAATCTTGGGCAACACATTAAAATTCGGGTAACAATATATTGGAAATTTTGGAAAACATCTCATTTTTAAAATCACCAAACAGTAGTAAAACCCCACCATTTTATTTATAAAGACGACCACGTTACACCCTTTTCATTTTAAAAGAAACACGGAAAAGCGAGTGTGGATAAACAGTAGGAAATGGCGCCTCATTTGTTGTGAAACAAAGATATTTTTATTAAGAGAAAACAAAGAAGACAAAAAAACAAACAATTGATCACCCCTCACCACATCCCTCATCAAATCACCCAATCACTCACAACAACATTTTTTTTTTTTTTTTTTTTTTTAAAATATGACAACATACAGTTGCCCCTTATATATATTCGTGGGTTATAAAATAGTAAACTATTTGACTATGGGATTTCTCAGATATCTGGTACTGCTCACAACAGAACATTGTGAGGCTCTCAGAGATGTCCTTGAAAATACACCAAGATGGCGCTTTGAACAAAGGCTAGCCATAGTCAAAAAAGTACACTAGTAGTATAACGCTTAGAGTGAAATTCTTTGAATTAATGTCCATATAAGTATCACAGTTAATATATAATAAAACATTTTCGCATACCAAAACCTACAATACCCGAACCCCACATACAAGTCCCTCATATATCTAGTGGATTAATTAACCAAATTCAATCACTTCATTAACTACAATTACTCAAATAATTGCAACACGTTGGTAAGACTATCACCTAACATTTAAAATATCACAACACATGGTAAGGAGTAGTAGCTAAAGTCAAAATACTAACTAACATAGTAGCTACACGAGGTACTCAGAGCAAACACACACATAGCGACAATAAGACAATAAGCGACACCAAAGATCAACAATAGCAATTCTACTGTGCGCCGATTCAATTAATCAACGCAACACAAATCATGGCTAGAACGAGTACTAAGACTCGAGGACAACTAGACTCGACACTGGACGACTTGGCGGACAGACCAAACTTCAGCTCTGATACCACTAATGTAACACCCCCTTTCTAATCAACTATTATTTAATATATTTTATCAGAGTTTTCAAAAATAAAATCATTGAAAGAAAGTGTCACATTTCACCGCTTTAAAACAACCAACTCATAACTAAGTGACATGAAGTCAACAAAACATTATTACGATATGCAGCACATTAGTTTAGGGACGGCCCACAACACCTGTTTAGTTTACAGCACCAAAATATAATTAACGTCTCCAACACAGCGGAAGAATCACTAAGTTTAACATTATACTTAGTGCATCATCAATAAAAGTCTAGAGCATCAAATAATAAATAAAAGACGACTACGCCCCTCCCCTGGTGCTACATATCAGAGCTGAGACACGACTACTAGCAGACAGGCATAAGGATGCCCTCACTCGCGGGTACCTGCAGCGTTGCCACATAAGAGCAACATTCCAAGCAGTAAGGGTGAGTCTCTTTATACAAATAATAATAATTAAGATAAGCATTATATATTGGTAAGGCAACAACCACACTAATTCACCACATTATCAACACATCATCAATAAATTCATTAACATGGGTATGATTTTTATGCATGTATGCAACATGCATGAGGATCCTTCATCACCACTATTTGCCTGGAGGGCACCCATCGCTTTGAATGGAGTCCCACGTCGCTTTGGCGAAGCCTACACATCGCTTTATGCATATGCATCATGAGGCTCTATGTCAATGCACCACAAACAACACCTGTGCCACAACATTTTCTTATACACACCACTTTAATTATTTCTCAACCCAACTCACCACCAATTCAAGCCTTGTGGGCTACACACCGCTGGGACGAGGTCCCACATCGCTTTACATCAACAATTATTAACATATAATTAAACTCACCGCCTTAATTTATTATACTACACAACAATTATTAAACTCACAATCACTTCGCAACACAAGAGTTGGACCAACTAACACCCTAGGGACCACAAGACACCTAGGAACCACACTAGGCGCCACTTGGCGCCACGGGGCAGCCACTTTGGCGCCCCACCGCAACACACTCACACACCCCCATGCACAACCAGCTCAACCGGGCGCACTAGGCTGCCACATTTGGCGCCTGCGCCCAAGACACACACACACACACACACGCCCTGCACAACCGGGCGCACACAGGTCGCGCAGCGAATAAAGAGCCTGTACCAGCGCCAACCTTCCCGGCGACTTGGCGCCTCCTCCCCAAAGACACGGCATCGGAAACACACACACACAGCGTGTCTAAACCGAACCCAGGCGCATCAGGGCTGCCCGTTTGGCGCCACATGCCTGCGCACAACACACACCGTCACACACACACTGTCATGGGCGCCATATTGCTAGGCAATTGGCGCCTAGGCCGTAGCCGACCCTTCCCATTTGCATCATTCCTTTAACACTTCAACAACACCAATTCCTCACAATTATTCATACTTAATCCACACCATACTACTAACATCACACCTTTCTTTGATTATTCTACAACTAACATGTTCACACACTTCACTCTATTGGGGAGTTCTCACAAACAATTCACATACACAATTCAATTACATATACACATCCAGTCAGCAGCAACTCATAACAATTTCAATTATGCGTTAAACACAACAACAAGAATGGTGTCACAGATACAGACAAGCATTCAACACTCTCAACACCTAGCCTACATACAACACAAATCTTAAGGACTATTATAGGTATAAAGAAGAGCCCCCTTACCTGGATAATAAAAATTGTAGTATCACTGAAAGCGGAAAACGGCGAGACAGCGGGTTACGAGAGGGTCCGACGTCAACTTCACCGAAACGCACAAAGGGCTAGTGCTTCCTGAAGGTCTCGGCGAGTAGAATCCAACTACGGTGTCCGTTTTCAAATCGGAGTCCGCGTGGTGGTCGGAAAGAGGAGAAAACCGTTCGGTTGGGGTTTTTCGTTAGTGCAAAACGGTGCTTCAATCGATAAAACTAAGGCTAGAAACGGAATCAGCGACGAAATTTGAGTGGGAAGGTGAAGTTTGAGGTCAACCATGGCTTGAGAGGAGGAGAACGAAGATGGTGAAAGAACCATAAGGGTTTTTTTTTTTTCCCCGCGCGCAACGTGAGGAAGAAGAAGAAGAAGCTGGGTCGGGTTGCTGCTGGGTGGGCCACGCGCATGGTAAGTAAGGTGAGCGGGGGTGCGAATAGCAAAACAGGGTGTATGCGCATAAATATAGTAAAAACTCATTTTAATTCATTTTAAATCCCGATTTCACAACAAATATTTTCTTACAACTCTATAAACTAAAATAACTTCCAAAATTATTCATACTTCGAATACTAATTCAAAATAATTTTTTTTTTTTTTAATAAAAAAATCGGGCGTTACACCAACAATAGTCTCCCGTGAGGATTTCACGGTCGTATGTGATTCGGATGAGGCAACCGTGTTGTTATGAATATATATGTCGTGTACTATGTAATTTATTATTTGACATTGTCGAATTTATTTTATTACATCGTTAATTTAATTTATATATATATATATATATATATATATATATATATATATATATATATTTATATATCTAATTGTAGGTACTTGTGCGAGGACTTTTTGGTCTCTTCCAGAATGCATACATAGATTTACTGCTCTTGTGTCCTAAAGTACAACCTTTCATCAAGTGAATCGCAACCTGCCTAATTTTCAATCACTTGTGGAACAAAACCGGGTTGTTGTTCAAACTTATATCACTGACCGCTTCTATGAAGCTCAAAATAGAAGCGATGATGCCTTACTTCTAGCACCGGTTAACTTAGGGTGAGAAATTTTACCCATTCTTATATAACATGCATTTTTTAAATAGTAGTCAATTACTTATTCGTAAATTTATTTTGTAGGAGACATTGGGTTTTGTTTGCAATTAATCCTAGCAAAAAAACCGTGTATTACCTTGACTCACTTCAAAATCATTACCAAAACCACATCGAGTTTGTGGTTCTTTTTAACAGGTGTGTTTATTTCGTTCATTCTGCATATTTCTTACTTTTACTTATATATGTATGTATTCTTATTAATATAGTTATATGACATTCTATTCAGTTGTTTAAGCACATATTGGGGAGTGAAAAAATTAACGGTCAAATGGTTACCAATAATTGTAAGTTTGTAACTTATACATTACATTATTTTGTCAAAAAACTGTATTCAACTCAATTTAACAATTAACTAATCTTACGTTTTGTAGTGTCCTACACAATTCAATAACATTGATTGTGGGTATTACGTCATGAAATATATGAAGGATATTATTACCCAAAAGAAAACGACTATCCCCCGTCAGGTATCTACTTATAATATATTTATATAATTTCAGTATTTTCGCGATTGTCGATGCGGACATCCGTTGAGCACTTCTTGAGCTTAGGGAGATCAGTGCGATTATGTCTCCCTTTTTTTTAAAGTTTGATTTGGATACATATAAGTTAGCTAGCTAGTTTTTGGTTCATAATATTGTAACTTGATAGCTTGTTTTGGATACATATGAATTAGATAATGAAACTTCTTAGCTATTTTGTTTTGGTTCCTCTTATGTAATTTGTTTCTGTTATGTAATTTCATTCCTCTTAGCAATTTTGTTTTGGTTCCCTCTTATGTATTTGTTTTACATTATGTATTGGATTGGATTGGTACATGCAGGTAACTTGTAAATATAAAAAGGAAAACACACAAAATTAAAAAAATTAAAAAAATTTAGGCAATATTCAGCGCTTTTAATGAAGCGCTACGTATTTGGTAACGCAAATAGGCAATATTCAGCGCTTTTAACGGCGCCACGTATCTGTAACGCAAAATAGGCAATATTCGGTAGCTTTTAATGAAGCGTTGCGTTTAGGGGCAATATTCAGCGCTTTTTAACAAGCGCTGCGTATCTGGGAAGGCAATTGGGAAATATTCAGCGCTTTTTAACAAGCGCTGCGTATTTGGTAGGACGCTTAGGCAATATTCAGCGCTTTTTAAAAAGCGCTGCGTATCTGGGAGGACGTGTTTGGCAATGGGTAGCGCTTTTAGGGAGCGCTGCCCATTGTTGGAGTGGAATCACCAGCGCCACGTTCAGCAGCGCTCAAAAGCGCTGCCCATGGATGAAAAAAAGCGTTGCCCATCTACTAGATCTGTTGTAGTGCTTCAACTGTACAGTTCCATACCTGCACAGCTTCAGGATCCCTCTCATTCTGGTGCGTATTCGGTTCATTCATGCGCCCCTTCGCTCTGAAGCTGCTAGGAGCCGCTCTTTGTCATGCCACCTTTTTGGGCACCGACGATCACTCCCCACCCTCGTCAGTCCCGGATGTCACATGCAATACCTCGATTTTAGTGCATTGTGATTCTTTTAGTATGTGCTTATTTTTATGAATTATTTTGATTGATAAGATTATATTATTTTAATTTATTGTGTGTTTGAATTCTTAAAATTAGTTGAATTTGACTTTGGAATGTAATTTTATACAATATTAGTAATATATAGTTATTTTTATTTGATTACTTTATTTACGAAATGTTAGCATTTGAAATGTTATCCTTTTAGAAAATTATTTTGATCTATTGAAGTGTTGAAATTCTAGTTGTAATGAAATGGGCTTTCAAATTACTTAAAATTAGTATTTGCGCTTGACAAATTCTATTTAGACCTCTCACGACTGTCGCCGTGCCTCTTTCACAAATTCACAATCCTCTCATAGTGATCTCTCCTCTTGACCACAGAATCATATTTTTTCAATTTTTGCTGCTATCAATCTCGTAAGGAGCAAGGTGCCATTACATTCATGCATTATATATATATATATATATATATATATATATATATATATATATATATATATATATATATATATATATATATATATATGGGCAATCATAGTGCTTTTGAGATGCGGAGGTTAGTAATTGTATGCTCATACTTGTTTTGTTAGAGAAGATATATATGACTTTGGGCATCTAGGATTTATTAAAAGTTAATATATTTTTGAAAGATGATTATTGCGATCAAAAAGAAAGGAAGATGAGTAAGTCTATAAGTTAGCGAAATTCAGCTTTATGGATCTACTTTCATCACTAATATTTAATGTCTATGAAGCCCAGATACGCGATAAGATACGGGATACAATACGGATGCGGGGATATGGGAAACCAAGATACGACACGGATGTGATACTTTAATAAAAAATTAAATTTAAATATATAAAAAAGCAACACAAAAATAAAATGGAATAGAAACACAAGTAGGATGAAAAACAGAAATATTGTATTTTATAGAGATGAAAAAAACTGCAAAAATAGATAAAAAAATCACAAAAATATATGGATGAAAGGAAAAGGACAACCGACACACCTATATAAATAGTCAAAAAAAGTAGGGGTGAACAAGTAACTGATGTTGAAATTGCCAATCTTTCAAACCCTAATTGTTACCCTTAAGTAAAGAGGCTAAGAAAAATATAGCCGTTGGAAAAAACAGTCATATGCTAAAATTAGTTTACAATTCAGTTTGAATTAGTTAGAGTTTGTTAAGTTGTTAGTAACTAACTTAACAAACTCCCAACTACCTAGTCTACATTTTGTATATATATATATATATATATATATATATATATATATATATATATATATATATATATATATATAGTTCCTATGTACTGAGAAAAATACAGATTCAATAAAGAAATTTTACTAGTTTTGTTTACATTCAAGTGCAAATTTCTACAATCTATACTCCTCAGAATCAATAAGCTCTAGGCAATCCTCAAGATTCTTGAAGTGTTTGGTTCTGAAATTAAGAAGAATTTGGTACCTTGCAAGCAAGAAAAGTGAAGAGTTAGTATTGGTTAGGAGAATCAATACTAACAAGTGCGAAAAGGAGAATCAAAAGCAGAGAGTAAGAGGAAGGTATTACCTTCTGTTTTGTTCTTGTAAGTGTTCAAAGTGTTGAACATTGCAAGATCCACAATAACATTGAGTTTACCCATACAAACAGAGAGCGGGGAAGGTTAGGGTTTGTGTGAGTAAAAAGATAAGAGAGAGGAATAGAAAAGAGAGTGAAGGAAGTCATTACCTTCATTCAAGAGTTTTACATTGGGTGATTTCACGAAGTGAAATCACTAAGTTTGAACCCAGATCAAGATCACAGTACATGCAAGTAAGAAGGAATAGAGATTCAGACAGGATTTGAATCAAAGTACCAAAATATCAAGAAATTAAACTTGAATCTAGTTGTTTTACCTTTGTGAAGAAGTGCGAAGTAAAACCCTAGTTCCAAGTACCTGAAATTGCAGAAAACAAAGTTAGGGTTTCTAATTTGGGGAAAACCTAAATCAGAAACAATAAAGGTGGTAATCACAAAATTAATACCTGTTTGAGTGAGTTTGAAGTGATTCAAACTCACGATAGCAGCTAGAACAAGCAACGAAGGTAGTACAGTGGATCTTGACCTCAGAAAGATCGGTTCAGCTTTGCAAACAGGTGGTTTGCGTGATACATCATCACCATATTCATCATCGGTCACAAACAGAGAATTTCACAGCTTCAATCGCTCAGATCGAGCAAGAATAGTGAAACCCTAGCACCGGTATAACATAGAAGGAGAGAGGAAGAAGAGAGAGTATCTCAGCGACAATAATGAGTGAAACAACGTTAGATTTCACAAAAGAACCGAGAAACAGGGCAATTGGGCCATCAGAGTGGATTGGGCCAATAGTAAGTGGGCTGAGTGTTATTCACACATCCTGCACATTACTAATACATTCCCTGCAAAATAGCAAAAATTAACATGGTATCAGAGCTGGTAACAATCCAGGGCAAATCTACTCTTTCTACTCTGTTTCTTTAAATTCTTTAAACTTTCTTTAAGCCTTTCTTTATCTGTCTTAACTACACAGTAGCTAACTGTGTAGATTGTTGTGTTACTGATAATTTTTGTGAAGTGGGTGCAGATGGCACAAAAGGAAATGCATCCTAGTTTTGGCACTCAAGTTCCTATTCTAACATGAAAGAATTGGGATAGATGGAGCCATCAGATGAAATATGTGTTTGGCTGCCAAGGAGTGCTGAAAATTGTAAAAGAAGGGCTAACAACCCCTACTGCTACTGCTACTGTAGAAGAAAAGAAACAATATGAAGAGGATGAAATGAAAGACTACAAAGCCCTTCATCTTATCCAAATTGGGCTTGATGATTCTAACTTTGATAGAATCAGGGATGTTGAGAGTGCCAAAAAGGCATGGGACATCCTAGATGCTTACTATAATGGAGCTGCAGAGGCTAAGAAAGAGAAACTGCAGGCTCTCAGGGCTCAGTATGAGGCCCTGAAAATGAAAAATGATGAAGATATCATTACCTATTTTGGAAGGGTTAAGAAAATAACAAATGCAATGAAAGTAAATGGTGAAGCATTGTCTGATGAAAGTGTATGCACTAAAATACTTAGATCATTGCCTAAGAGATTTTATGTTGCAGTCAATGGCCTAGAGGATACTTGCAAGATTGAATACCTCAAGGTTGAACAACTCCAAAGCAGATTGGAGGCAAAAGAAATAAGGATAAACCTTATGGAGGAAGACAGTGATGATGACACTGCCCTATTCATCAGACACAAGGGTAAGAAAGGTCCTAAAGGCAACAAAGGTAAGCCAAATCCTCCTAAAGGTAAGGGAGGTAAAGGTAAGCCTAAGAATGAAAAAGGGGAATCATCTAAAAAGGTATCTAACTTAGCTAGTAACTCTAAAAAGGATAAAAGCCATATTCAATGCTATAGATGTGATAAATTTGGACACTATGCTACTGAATGTTGGTCTAAAACTAAGAAAAAGGATTCTGAGGCTGAGGCTAATGTAGCCAAGGAGGACTCAGATTCTGAAACTGATCATGTAGTGTTTAGTACACTTATAGAAGATAATGATGTTACTATTACTAATGATTATGTTTTTGATTTAAAGTTAGATGTTCATGATAAATATGTTGTGCTAGTTGTAACTACTAAAGATGGCAGGGTAATTTCAGAAGTTTTGGTACTTAGACTCAGGGTGTTCTAACCATATGACAAGCCATAAGGAATGGCTGGTCAACTTCAACCCTAACATCAAAACTACAATCGAATGTGCAAGTAATAGTGCAATTACAGCTGAAGGTATGGAGAATATTGAATTCTACAAGGAAGATGACCAGGTAGTCTTTATCCAAAATGTTTTCTATGTTCTTGGTATAAGCTGTAATTTAATTAGTTTAGGTCAACTAGTGGAAAAAAGGGTTTTCAATAGTAATGAAAGATCTAAAACTAAATTTGTATGATACCCTAGAAAGGCTAGTGCTAACTACACCTTTGGCAAAGAACAGAACCTTCAGGATTAGTATCTGCACTACACCAGCAGAATGCTTAAGTGTAGTAACTAGTTCTGAAGGTGCTCTTTGGCACAAAAGGTTTGGCCATTTAAACTTTAAGAGCTTAACTAACCTAAGTACAAAGGGTTTAGTTAAGGGTCCACTAAGTTTGAAATGACCAATGGGACATGTACTACATGCCTAGTAGGCAAACACCTAGAAAGAAGTTTAAAACTAATCTAGGGACACTACAAGAAATTTGCGATTTACTGCGTGGCTAATCCATGGTAGTAATAACAAAAAAGTCGGGAAAAATGTCATTACGCATGGATTTTTCTCACTGTAGTAATTACCGCGGAAAAGCGCACGATAAAGACACATATTCCGCGGAAATTTTGAAAAAAAAAAAAAAAATCCGCCAGTAATGTAAAAATCATGCCAGAAAGACACAAATTCCGCTGGAAAATGTTTTTTAAAAAAATAAAAAATCCGCCAGTAATGTAAAAATCCGCCATAATGTAAAAATCACTGTAATTTGAAAAAATCCACGCAGTAAAGACACAAATTCCGCCGGAAATTTTTTTAAAAAAAATCCGCCAGTATTACAAATTTTCCGCAGAAACACTTAATTTCACGGTAATTAATTTTTTTAAAAATATAAAATAAAAAAATAAAATCATGCGGTAATAACAAATTTTCCGCGGTAATTTGTTTATTTTTTTAAAAAAATTGTTTTTAATTTTTAATTTTTTTATTAAAAATCATGCATAACAAAACATTACCGCCGGTAATTTATTTTATTTATTTAAAAAAATCGTTTTAGAATTTTTAATTTTTTTAAATATTTTTAAAATTGAAAAATCGTTTTAAATTATTTTATTAATTTTTATTTCAACGAAAAACTATTTTCGAATTAGTTTTTAAATTTTTTAAATTATTTGAATTATTTATTTATTAAGAAGTAAGTAAAAAATGTAGTAGAATATGAATGAATAAAAATGAAGAAGAGTATGAGAAGTAAGAATATAGGAGAGAATGAGAATGAAGATGAAGAAGTGTAGAAGAAATATGAATGAATGAGAAGGAAGAAGAAAGAGGAAATGTAGAAGAAAGATATTTAGGAGAGAATGAGAATGAAGATTAAGAAGTGTAGAAGAAGTAAGAATATAGGAGAGAATGAGAATGAAGAAGAGTATGAGAAAGAAGAAGAGTATGAGAAGTAAGAATATAGGAGAGAATGAGAATGAAGATTAAGAAGTGTAGAAGAAATATGAATGAAAGAGAAGGAAGAAGAAAGAGGAAATGTAGAAGAGAATGAGAAGGAAAGAAATGAGAAGAGTGTAGGAGAAAATGTTATTTATAGACATTTTTGAACAGTTCCGGCGGATTTTATAACATTACCGGCAGATTTTTTAAAAAAAAAAAAAAAAAATTAAAAATCCGCCGGTAATGTTCAAAAATCCATGATAATCTGGCGATTTTTGAACATTACCGGATTTTTAAAATTTTTTAAAAAAAAAAAAATCCATGCAGAATGTTCAAAAATCCGCCGAGAATTATCGGCGGATTTTTGAACATTACCGCGCTTTTTGAAAAAAGAAATTTTTTTTTTTAAAAATCCGCAGGTAATGTTCAAAAATCCGCCGGAAATATTACCGGCGGAAAAAAATCCGCCGGAAACACTACTTTTTTCGCCGGAAATTTACCGCCGGAATGCACCAAATCCGGCGGAAATTTACCGGCGGAAAAAATCCGCCGGTATTACGTGAATTTCTTGTAGTGGGATAAAGGCTAAGGATCTATTACAGATTGTACATTCTGATATATGTGGCCCTTTTGATGTATTGTCACTTGGTAACAACAAATATTTCATCACCTTTGTAGATGATTACTCAAGGAAACTATGGACCTATTTGATTAAGACCAAAGGAGAAGCTTTGGATCGGTTTAAAAGGTTTCAGTCTATGGCTGAAAGGCAAAGTGGGAAGCAGCTAAAGGTTCTAAGGACAGATGGAGGTGGAGAGTACACCTCAACAGAGTTCAAGGAATACTACACTACAAAGGGAATCCCACACGAGGTTACATCACCATACACCCCACAACACAATGGGGTGGTGAAGAAAGGAAAAAGCAGTTTGTTTGACATGGCTAGGTCCATGATCAAGCTTAAGAAACTACCTAACAGTTTCTGGGGAGAAGCTATTACTACTGCCACCTACCTATTGAATAGGTGTCCAACGGAAAAGATTGAAGGTAAAGTGCCAGAAAGAGGTGTGGAGTGGAGAAAATCCCAGTGTGGGCCATCTCAAGGTTTTTGGGTCACTATCTTACTATCATGTTCCAGATCAAAGGAGAAAGAAGTTGGAAGACAAGAGTAAACCTATGATCCTAATAGGGTATCACCCTACTGGTGCTTATAGGCTCTATGATCCTACAACTAAGAAAATTACTATATCTAGGGATGTAAATTTCCTAGAAGACAAGTGTTGGGATTGGGAAATTTTTGAGCAACCTAACTTAGAAGTTTCTACAAACCTAGAAGAGTCTACTACTACTACACCTGATGCACCTCATCAAGAGGATGGAGGCACACCAGATGCAGAACCAATGTACCAACAGTTTGAAGGTCAAGTTCCTCGAGATGAGGAACCTGCAGAACAAGTTAATGATCCTACTCAACAAGTCCTACCTAGAGCACAAAGGCAAAGAAGACTTCCTAAAAACTTAACTGACTATGAACTAGTTACTGATGGTGAAGTAAATGAGGAAGGTGACCTAATTCACTATGCCATGGTAGCTGGGGCTGAACCTATCAATTACATAGAGGCAGTAAAGGATAAAAACTGGAAGCAAGCTATGATTGAAGAGTTATTGTCTATTGAGAAAAATGATACTTGGTCTCTAGTACAGCTACCTAAAGGTAAGAAACCTATTAGTGTCAAGTGGGTTTTTAAACTTAAACGTTATCCTAAAGGTAATATTGTAAAGTATAAGGCAAGGTTGGTTGCAAGAGGCTTCCAACAGAAAGAGGGGGTGGACTACACTGAGGTGTTTTCACCTGTGGCTAGGCATGAAACTATTCGGTTAGTAACTGCTTTGGCTGTCAATAGAGGATGGGAACTGTACCATATGGATGTTAAGTCTGCTTTTCTTAATGGTCCTTTGGAAGAGACAGTGTATATCTCACAACCTCCTAGTTTTGAGAAGAAAGGTAAAGAAGAATGTGTTTACCTACTGCATAAAGCACTTTATGGGCTAAAGCAAGCCCCTAGAGCTTGAAATAAGAGAATTGACTCTTTTTTCAAGGAAATTGGATTCTCTAAATGCACTAGTGAGTTTGGTGTCTATACTAAAGGCAGTATTGATACCTATCTGCTAATTGTGGGTTTGTACGTGGATGATATGTTAGTCATTGGGAGTAGTCCTAGTGAGGTGGAAAAATTCAAGGTGTCTATGCACAGTGAGTTTGAAATGACAGACTTAGGCAAGTTGTCATATTTCTTGGGACTTGAGTTCCTAAGAGTACCTGAAGGAGTTATTTTGCATCAAGCTAAGTATGCTACTGAAGTGTTAAATAAGTTTGATCTATTGGGTTGCAATTCTGCAACTAATCCTGCAGAAAGTAATCTTAGCAAAGAGCCAAGTGAGGGTGATGCTAAGGTAGATGCTACTTTGTATAGGCAGCTGATAGGATCTTTGAGATACCTATGCCACAGCCGCCCTGATATTTTGTTTGCAACTGGTATGACTAGCAGGTTCATGAATGAACCAAAACAGGTACACTTAAATGCCACTAAGAGAATCCTACGTTATATTTACGCTCTACTAACTATGGGATATTTTTCCTAAGGGTTCTAAGGGAAAAATATTCTGCTTGGTTTCTCTGATTCTGATTGGTGTGGTGACCAATTGGATAGGAGAAGCACTTTTGGTTTTTTGTTTAAGTTTCAAGGAGCCCCTATTTCATGGAGCTCCAAGAAACAAAGTATTGTTGCTTTGTCCTCTTGTGAGGCGGAGTATGTTGCAGGTTGTGGAGCAAAGAACTCAAGCGGCTTAGGCCGAGGCCTTTGCTCAAGAAGCTTCAAGTGGATCTTACTCAACCTCCTACTCTAATGATAGACAACAAATCAGCTTTAAACCTAGCTAAAAATCCTGGTGCTCATGGAAGAACCAAGCACATTGAAGCTAGATATCACTACTTGAGAGAACAAGTTAACAATGGTAGACTAAGTGTTGAATACTGCTCAACACAGAATCAATTGGCTGACATTTTTACAAAGGTACTCAAAGGAGAAACCTTTGTAAAGCTTAGAAGAGAGATAGGTCTTGTTGCCTTCTAAACTATGAAGGCAACATCTAAAAGCTATTCCTTAGAGGCTCGTTCTAAGGTGTTCTATTATTAGTGGCTATCCTGCAGGCTTGTTCTCGGAGGTTTAGTGTAACACCCCATTTCTACCCGGCAATTTAAATTGACAATATCAGAGTTAAAAATTATTTCTTTTCAATTCATCCAAACGGGATGCTACATTTGCTTCAATTCCAACATACACAATTGATAATAAAATTCATCATCTCAAAGAAAAGGAACATAATACGTAGCTCCTCAATAAGTTGGGCGAACCCCTCAAGTAACTCAAAAAGTTTACAAGTATGATTCATCAACGCGCAGTGGAATAAAAGGAAATAGTTCTATAACATGGTTGTAACAACATCAATACAACATCCAACAATTGTCAAATAAAATAAGACTAAAATAACTAATATTCGCCCCCCCAGGTGCTACGTATCAGAGCATGACCGACTCGAGGGATGAAGGGTTAAGAGCTTTCACTCACGACTACCTGTAGTAATAATCAACATAAGGGGTGAGTCTAAACCGCATAATAAGACTTATATAAGCAGTATGATAGATCACAGAACTATACCAATCACAGCATCACATATATATATATATATACATATACAACAACTCTCAATATTTATTTATAACAACTATAATAACATATTTATATATACATACAAAGATCCACTACTGATCCACGCTAACATTATACATCATTCACCTATATACACGTCATATATCAACTAGCATAAAATTCATCAATTATGAGAATGAATGTATGTAGTGCAAGTATGCATGTGGTGCCATTCATCGTCCTTAATTTTGCCAATTGGGCACATCGTCAATAATTGAGCCTTATTCATCGTCAATAGCTCGAGGCCGAAGCCTTACATCGTCATTAAATATGCACATGTATGCATGTGACTTCATGAACAATCAACAAATATAATGTCCGCATCATCACATCATCTATAACATCATCGTCACTTTGGCATTAAGCCCATCATCAACAACATCATCATTTAACAACCACATTGGCAACATAAAATGTGCCAAAGATCACCATAAAAGACCAAAAATAGCACATAACACACAATCGGCGAAGAATAAAGCCAAAAACGAACAAACAAGACAAAGTGGCTCCCATTAGCCTAACATTTATAAACACATGCTAAATAAGTTAGGAAAAATATTGACAAGTACAAAATCGATTCATGATTTCTTGTTTTAAAAAGGGGAATCGATTCATGACTTTCATTTTCAAAGAGGGAATCGATTCATAGCTTTCATTTTTAAAGAGGGAATCGATTCATGGCTTTCATTTTCAAAGAGGGAATCGATTCCTAGCTTCTGTTTTAAAGGGGGAAATCGATTTCTAGCTTTCATTTTAAAGGGGGAAATCGATTCCTTGCTTTCATTTTAAAGGAGGAAATCGATTCCTTGCTTTCATTTCTAAAGGAGGAAAACGATTCCTTGCTTTCATTTCTAAAGGAGGAAATCGATTCCTTGTTTTTGTTTTAAAGGAGGAAATCGATTCCTTGCTTACATTGTAAAGGGGGAAATCGATTTCTGGCTTCTGTATAGAGCCCAGAATCGATTTCAAGCTTCACATTAGAAACATCACAGTTCAGAATCATCCAGATACACTCAATCAATCACATACACCTAACAAGTCATATACTTTTCAACAACATCATCAGTTCATCATACATTCAATCATACATCAAAGACAACAATTAAAATCACAATGAGATTAATATAAATCCTACAACCCACATAAGTCCCATTATAAATCCTATTATAAGGTAAGACCCACCCTTACCTTAAGTTTTTCGAAGATGATGATCCTTCTACGTGAACACCGAAGTAACAACAGCAACAGCTCTTCTTCTCCTCTTCTCTCTTGTGCGATCTCCTTCTTTCTTTTTTTTCTCTCTTGTGCGCTCTCTCTTCTCTCTTCTCTTCTTACGTTTCTTTCTTTCTTTCCTTTGCACAAATGAGACGCTTGTCTCAAACCCTTGCGCCTAGGAGCCTAAGTCAATGGGCTTGGGCTCTTGGGCCACTTCTTACCACCACAGTGTTACTGACACTACTCCCTTTTTTAAAATAAAATATTATATTAATAATTTTAACAAAGTAATAATAATGTAACACTTAAATAATTTAATCAAATACCCAGAAAAAATATACTTTAGAGAAACAACTTAATTAAATTATTTTGGGTGTTACATTTAGTTCTCTCTAACCTAAGCAAACTCTAAGTGGTTTCACTAAACTAACTTAGGGGTTTTAGATTAAGGGGGGTGTTGAAATTGCTAATCTTTCAAACCCTAATTGTTACCCTTAAGTAAAGAGGCTAAGAAAAATATAGCCGTTGGAAAAAACAGCCATATGCTAAACTTAGTTTACAATTCAGTTTGAATTAGTTGGAGTTTGAATTAGTTGGAGTTTGTTAAGTTGATAGTAACTAACCTAGTCTACATTGTATATATATATAGTTCCTATGTACAGAAAAATACACAGATTCAATAAAGAAATATTACTAGTTTTGTTTACATTCAAGTGCAAATTTCTACAATCTATACTCCCTGTAATCCGTAAGCTCCTAGGCAATCCTCAAGATTCTTGAAGTGTTTGGTGCAGAAATTAAGAATAATTTGGTACCTTGCAAGCAAGAAAAGTGAAGAGTTAGTATTGGTTAGGAGAATCAATACTAACAAGTGCAGAAAAGGAGAATCTGAAAACAGAGAGTAAGAGGAAGGTATTACCTTCTGGTTTTGTTCTTGTAAGTGTTCAAAGTGTTGAACATTGCAAGATCCACAATAACATTGAGTTTACCCATACAAACAGAGAACAGGAAGGTTAGGGTTTGTGTGAGTAAAAAGATAAGAGAGAGGAACGGAAAAGAGAGTGAAAGAAGTCATTACCTTCATTCAAGAGTTTCTGTTGGGTGATTTCACGAAGTGAAATCACTAAGTTTGAACCCAAATCAAAGTCACAGTACATGCAAGTAAGAAGGAATATAGATTCAGACAGGATTTGAATCAAAGTACCAAAATATCAAGAAATTAAACTTGAATCTAGTTGTTTTACCTTTGGAAGAAGTGCGAAGTAAAACCCTAGTTCCAAGTACCTAAAATTGCAGAAAACAAAGTTAGGGTTTCTAATTTGGGGAAAACCTAAATCAGAAACAATAAAGGTGGTAATGACAAAATTAATACCTGTTTGAGTGAGTTTGAAGTGATTCAAACTCACGATAGCAGCTAGAACAAGCAACGAAGGTAGTACAGTGGATCTTGACCTCAAAAAGATCGGTTCAGCTTTGCAAACAGGTGGTTTGCGTGATACATCATCACCATATTCATCATCGATCAGAAACAGATAATTTCATAGCTTTAATCGCTCAAATCGAGCAAGAACAGTGAAACCCTAGCACCGGTGTAACAGAGAAGGAGAGAGGAAGAAGAGAGAGTATCTCAAATGACAATAGTGAGTGAAGCAACGTTAGGTTTCACGAAAGAACCGAGAAAATGCAGCAATTGGGCCATCAGAGTGGATCGCCAATTGTAAGTGGGCTGAGTGTTATTCACACATCCTCGCACATTACTAATACATTCCCTGCAAAATAGCAAAAATTAACAACCGAGACCACCCAAAATTGTATAATCGAATAGTTAGTGGCGGGCTTGCGTTAAATATTGAGGAGAGCGATAATTACTAACTAAAATATTATAGACTGAGAAACTCATATATATAATGATTTCGGGTATGATTATGTATATTTATCTCACTCATATCACAATGTATCATATATGAGTGACAATCATGTGCTTAGTTGGTAAGAGGTATCGAAAAAATATCTGAGAAGTATCCTCAGTTGGTAAGAAGTATCTTAAAAGTATCGAGTGAAATATTTTAAAAAAGAACAAAAAAAGTATTCGATACCTTTGGATACATATCGGAAAGTATCGGGTTCGCATCGGTATAGGATACATATCCAACACAAGTACGATACCAATTTTGAAGTATCGGGACTTCATAGGTTAATATATAATTTACTTTATGTATATAGGGTATTAAGTCGTTGATGTTGCTATAGTTTAATATTTTAATTTTCAAACTATTTATAGTTTAAGTTAATTTTCAAACTATTTTTAAACATTTTTGACAATGAAAAATGAGTTTTATAGTTAACTTATTAAAGGAGCAATTGAGTATCTGTAATACTTAGTGTATGACTTTCGGATTGTTTTTGTTGCATAACTAGTTTGCAACACCCGTGCCAGCACGGGTAAACATTTTTTCATGACAAAACATTATGATGTTGTCGTAATAGTTTCGAAAATATTATGAGATGTAAGCAGCCGCGCTTTACCGATCGGTTCTCTCAGTTTTATTTAAATAGTAGTATACGATAACACTAATTATGCATCCAACAGAATAAAATTAATATTAGGTAATAAGTTGAGAAAAAATTAGTTCCATTGAAATTTTGGTATTGTACTACGTAATTTCACTGAAAGAATAACCCGATATTTATATAGAGATGTGTAGACATTTTTAAAAAAAAAAGATTTACTGATCGACCTTATTTATTTATTTTTAGAACGACGGTCTATAGTCGAAGCCTAAAGTTGATCGTACATTGACCAATAAGTGTTGTTCTCTGATGCTGTAGCCTGGTTGCTGAGGAGCTGACTGGAACCGAGGTCTTGGCCGCACACGGGTGGTACTTGCAATGACACTCCGACGATCAAGTTAGCAGTGTGTAGTCGGGAAGGATCACAAGGGTAGATAACGTACTTGATGTTATGACTGGATGCTGTATTTATACTCTCAGTGGGCATGGCGCCCTAGTTGTTGCGGATTATGCGGCCAGGCGCAATTCTTTCGCTGCATGCCTGCTATTGGGCCAAGTTGGGCCTATAGTGCTGATATGGGCCGCTGGCCTATATTGGGCTAGACTGCTCTGTTGGGCTTTTGGCCCACTCCAGAACAAAAGTCAATTTTATAATTAAGTATATGATCTATCTAATACTTTATTTACCCACCAAATTAACATTCTTTTATGTTTAATGTAACACCCATTTCTACCCGATAAAATAAATTCAAAATACAAAATCAGAGTTTTCAAAATTTCCAGCAAACCAATAGATGTTACACTTTCAACTTGAAACAAAGGACAAACGTAAACAAATCGCCTGTAACAATCAGATACATAACACCTTAAACCGGATGAACCAATAAACAATCGGCTTGGTCAAAACAAAATAAGTCAACTTTCATTACTACGCAATGAATTCAAAAAAAAAAACATCTTTGTCCAACTTAAAACAACTCGTAAATAGTCAAAATCCTTGACGGCAACAACTTAGAGTTCAACAATAAACGACAAAGTAAATAAGAAAAACATGTGTTCATCCCCCCGAGTGCTAAGTATCGGAGTGACCACACCGACTAATGAGCAGGCCAAATGCTTGACCTTCATCCGAGATTACCTCCACGTTACCAACATGGGGTAACATTCAAACAGAATGGGTGAGATATCTAGCCATATAATAGGACACATGAAAAACAATATGTTAGAATCAACGCCTACAATTTCACCACTTCACAACAATCCAACAACTTCGGTCATCATGAATCATCAACATAACCACGTAAATTTTTGCAATGCGGAATGCGACTCAATACTATGCACATGCATGTGGTACCATCGAGCGTAACTCCCAACGCGTGAAAAATCGCCAATAAATAGAGGCATCAACAAGGCATAAGCATTCAACATAATTTGCCGATCCGAGTTAACGTGTTTGAGCATCCGCTCCAACGTGAAATGTTATGCATGCGACGCGATGTGAATGTCCAAATAGTCAACAACAACAACGCGGTTATATAACAACGCAACAACAACAGTATTCAACGCTTGGCCATAGGCCTACAACAACACAATAACAACGGAATTCAACATTTGGCCATAGGCCTACAACAACACAACAACAACAACAACAGAATTCAACTCCAACTTAACCAACAAAATAATCAATTTTATTCAACGTTCAAGCTAATTTACATAAACTTGGGTGCAGAATTTCTGTAACTATACGTCCACTTTGGCGAATTATTTAAAATAGCAAACGACATCGGATTTCGACATATAAATACTTGTTGGAAAACCCTATGGGTCTATTTTTTATTCCTAAGTTCAGTTTTTGAAGAAGAGTGTTCAATAGGTACAGTTTTCAAAAGCACACAGACTAGTTTCAAAAGAGGACAGTTTCTGTCCTTCAAGTTCAAGCAGTTCTAAATGACTAAAACTCAACCAAATTGCATGAAACTTGTGCATAAACTAGGGAAAATCTTGTCTAGTTTTCAAAGAAATTGGATTCGTTCGAAAAGGAGTTCTTTTGAAAATGCAGTAACCAAAACACTGACCCTATGTCCAGAGATTGTTTCCAGAATCTTACCCTAACTTGTGGAATTCATAACTCGAGCTACACAACTCTAAATTCAACCAAACCAGTGCAAAACTAACAAGTATTAAGTCTATTTTTCAAACATTAAGTCTCGTGATTTTTGGATTACCCAAACGTACTAAGTTTAATTAAAACCAACTGCACCTGCACAGTTCTGCACTTTACCCAACTTGTGTCACCTATCACTTGAGCAATACAACTTCAAACGCAACTAAACCAGTGCCAAATTAACAAGAATTAAGTCTAATTTCTAAGACAATAAACCACATAATTTTTGGACAAGTATATCATTCACAAACATCGATTTACTGAACCTACACATACTCCTACTTAAAATTCCAAATCGCTATCTACAAAACATGGTGAGATTCAAGAAATTCTAATCGATCCCTACATATGATCCTTCATATACCTCACTGTTATAGAGTTAGAACCCCACCCTTACCTTAGGTTTGCCGATTCACGAGATTCTCTTGATCGTGGCCCCAACGAAAAAATCGCACAAAGCAACACTCCTCCCTTCCTCTCCTAGTCGCCGCGCCCTCTCCTTCTTTCTCTTCTCTCAATTCCTTAATTTTTGTTCCTTCCATTATGAAACCCTAACTTGCACTATATATATATATATATATATATATATATATATATATATATATATATATATATATATATATATACATACGCCTATCTCTTGGGCTTTTCCTTATAATTACGGGCTTTTCTCCACACCCCACTCAATTACTATTTCTAGCGTAACATAGACTCATAACAATTAACATATTATTCACCTAATATTATTACACTAATAAAATATCGAAATAACTTAATTAAATAATTAGTTAAATATTTGGGCGTTACACAGAGCGCTGAGCCGGTCCGTAGCCGTCGTGGGTCAATGCGTATTGAAGAGAGTGGACCACATGGGGGGTGTGAGTAGCGAACAGATGGGGGGCGTATGCACATAAACAAAACCAAAACTCCATTGATTCATTTTTAAAGCTCCAATTCTAATACATCTATTATTTCAACACCTCAATAGCCCAAATTGATGTTCTAAAGAAATAATATCTCAAACACTAATATTTTATAAAAATCAAATAAATATATAATAAAAATCGTATATTACTGATTGTATATAAAAATACATTTAAATGTGATTTCAATTAATTTTTAATAATTAACACACACAATAATTAAAATAATATAATCTTATATATCAAAATAGTTCATAAAACGAGCACATATTAAACAAAACACGATACACGAAAATCGGGATGTTACAATCCAACTCCCCTTAAAAGAAATTTCGTCCTCAAAATTTAATAAGCTCAAGACCAAAACAAAAGAATCAATGTTGTAAGAGTAATTCTAAAGAAGGAAAACTGAGACAATGGCAACAATTAGACAAAAGGATATCAAAAAGAACTCAAGTAGTCATTCATGTGAAAATGCTCAAAAGAGGATTAAAGACGGAGTTAGGTTTAGGTTGTTGGGTTTTGCACCCACCGGAGATATTAAGTCATTGATCACTATAAGGATGATCAATAGACTCAAGTCGCGAAATAAAATATACCAGTTCTAAAACTAGGCACTTTACTAACTAGCATAAAAATTATTTCCAAAGATACTAAATAAATCTCCCTAAAAACAAGATAGCACAAACTGTAACACCTCTTTCTAATAACTACCTTTATGAAAATAGTATCTAATAAAATCAGAGCTTTTCAAAAAATTTCACACATAAGAAAGCAAGTGTCACAATGACTTCAAAATCAAGAAAACAACAAAGGCATGCTCTCCGGATATAACAACAATACACAGCACATAAAGTTGGGGACAATACACCCACATACACCTGTCCTAATACATCACAACTATAATAAACTTCTCACAGCGGAAAATGCCAAAATAATATCAACAACTCTTTTACATCACCAAAATAAAGAGTAAAACAGATATCAGATCAAAATACAATATAACTACTACACCCCTAAAAGCTGCTATGTATCGAGCATGACTCAAAACAACCCATCAAGAGGGTTGTACTATCTCAATCATCATCACCTGCACATTGCCACGAGAGCAGGCAACATAAAAGCACTAGGGTGAGTCTCTTTACATAAATAATAGACAATAAGATAAGCATTATATTCAGGAAGGCAATCAAGAATACAATTTTACACCAATCTCAACATAAATCATTTATTTTACAGTTTCCAAGGAATTCCACTCACAGTATGATTTATGCATGAATGCAACCCAACACCAAGGGCATATGCATGTGGTACCATCAATCGTCCTGTAATTTTGTCTTGAAGGCACAACCGTCCTATATTTTGCCTTGATGGCACAACCGTCCTATATTTTGCCTTCAAGACACAACCGTCCTTTGATGCATATGAATTCATGAGACTCAATGAACAATGCATCAATCACAACAATTCCATTCATATGAGAGTCACAACCATCCTAGATTCAACATATTCATTTAATTCAACCGTCTTATAACTCAACCGTCATATAATTCAACCGTCATATAATTCAACCGTCATATAATTCCACCGTCATATAATCCTTGAGGGCTTAAACATTTATACTCATCAAAATCCTTGGACCAACACACACCTAGGACTAAATTTCACACCCTCACACTCTAGCGCATCAGCGCCATGGGCAGCCCAGTGGCGCCCCACACCGAGCCCAAAGACGCACTGGCGCGCACAGCGCCCCGGCAGCCACTTTGGCGCCCCACACATGCACACGCAAGGCGCACACAGGCGCCCCACGCCCAGGCACACCGCGCCACTCCCAGGCGCAACAAGGCACGCCAAATGGCGCCCCTGCCCAGACACACGCACACACGCACACAGCGCAACAAGCGCGCTGGGCGCGCAATTTTAGCGCGCCGCCACAGCGCACATAGGCGCTACGGCTGCCACATTTTGGCGCCTAACCCGTGGCACACAACACCCAAACCAACCATCACAACACCTACTCAATCATGCCTCCAAAGACCATTTCCAACCCAAACAATTCAAAATAAGTCATGTACACCTCTTGCACATATATACCCATACTTCATTTTTTTTTTGTTTTTCAAACAACATATCATCAATCAATTCACATATACCTCAATCAACACAAAATCAAGCAATCATGTTCACTAATCAATCCAAATACACCTCAATCAACATATAATTGCTAATCACTGTTCATCATCTTCACCAAATAAATCAATAATCATTTTAAACCCTAACCTTCATGCAATACAAATCTTACAATCTAGTATGAATGAAAAAGACCCCCTAACCTTAGGAGAAGTAGAAACCCTAACACCTCCTTCTTCAAAAACCAACAAGCCAAACTCTTCAAAACTTGGAGCTCCAAACTTCTTCCATTGTGAAATGCAAAACACAAGGATTGAAAGGTTTACACTTAGAAAAATGGAAAGGTCATGAAAAATGAGAGACAAAGGGTTCCAAGAACAACTTACCAAGATCAAAGATGAAGAAACCCTAGCTCCCTCCTTCTCTCTCAAACCCACGGCCTTCTCTCTTAATTCTCACTCTCTTCTTTTCTATTTTTTTTTAACTTGATATGAATGAGATGATGGGCCCAAACCCATTTAATTGGATATGGGCCTAACCAAAAACCATGGGCCTCTACTAGCACCCCCCCTAAATACTTAAACAATTCCTGCAAACAATTAAACTCCAAATTAATTCCTTGATTCCCTAAAATGTTGTAATCCTCAAATAACTCAATTAAATAATTAAATTACTCAAGGGTGTTACAACTCTCCCACACTTAGAAAATTTCGTCCTCGAAATTACCTGAATCAAACAAATCCGGATATGCTTCCCGCATCTTACTCTCTAGCTCCCAGGTTATGCTTTCACCAACAGCTCTTAGCCAAACCACTTTCACTAAGTTGATCTCCTTACCCCTTAAGACCTTCACTTCACGATCTTCAATTCTAACCGGCATCGTCTCAACAGTGAGATTCTCCCTCACCTCTACATCGTCCATTTGAATCACATGAGATGGATCAGGAACATACTTCCGTAACTGAGACACATGAAACACATCATGCAAGTTTGAAAGATTAGGTGGCAAAGCCACCCGATAAGCAACCTTTCCAACTCTCTCCAAAATCTGATACGGGCCAATAAAACGAGGAGACAACTTCTTAGACTTCAAAGCACGCCCAACACCAGTCACAGGAGTGACTCTCAAAAACACATGATTACCAGCTTGAAATTCCAAATCCTTTCTCCTCTTGTCATGATAACTCTTTTGTCTACTTTGCGAAGCTTTCATTTTCTCACGAATCAACTTTACTTTCTCAGTGGTCTCCCTAACAATCTCTGGTCCAAGCACCACACTATCTCCAGTCTCATACCAACATAAAGTTGTCCTACATCTCCTACCATATAATGCCTCAAAAAGAGCCATACCAATACTCGAGTGAAAACTGTTATTATAAGTGAACTCAATCAATGGAAGAAAAGTATCCCACGCACCACCATGCTCAAGTACACAAGCTCTCAACAAATCTTCTAATGACTGAATAGTCCTCTCTGACTGACCATCAGTCTGCGGGTGATACGCCGAGCTCATTCTCAACTTAGAACCCAACGCCTCATGCAAACTCTTCCAAAATTCAGAAGTAAATCTAGGATCTCTATCTGAAACAATACTCGAAGGAACACCGTGAAGCTTCACAATCACCTGAATATAAATCTCCGCCAACCTAGGCATCGGATATGTGATGTTAATAGGAATAAAGTGGACGACTTTGTTAACCTATCAACAATCACCCAAATAGCATCAAACCTTCTCACTGTATTAGGCAAACCTGTCACAAAGTCCATAGAAATGCTATCCCACTTCCATTCTGGAATATCCAAAGGCTGCAGCAACCCTGCAGGTCTCTGATGCTCCACCTTTGACTTCTGACAAGTCAAACAAGCATAAACGAACTGAGCTACATCCTTCTTCATTCCAGACCACCAAAATAACTTTTTCAAATCCTGGATACATCTTTGTAGCTCCCGGTGAATACTCAATCTACTTCTATGACATTCTTCAAGGATCGCTTTATCTCCACATCATCAGGAATACAGATACGACCACGGTATCTCAACACACCTTGGGCATCCAATGCAACATCTTTATTCTCAGACTGATTAACCCCAATTGCCAAATCCACTAACTTAACATCTAGCTTCTGGGCCTCCCGAATGCTACTCAAAAATTCATTAGTAATTTTCAACATTCCCAACTTAACACTCTGCGGTGTCACTTCACAAACTAAGCTCATATCTCAAACCGCTCATCAATTCAAGCTCTTTCACCATCATTGCCGACACGCAAAGACTTCCGACTCAAAGCATCGGCTACAACATTAGCCTTTCCCGGATGATAATTCAAACTGAAGTCATAATCTTTCAACAGCTCAAACCACCTTCTTTGCCTCATATTCAATTCCTTCTGATCAAATAAATATTGCAACCCCTTGTGATCACTAAACACTTCAAATCTGGAACCATATAGATAATGTCTCCAAATCTTCAAGGCAAACACAATCGCAAAGAAGCTCCAAATCGTGCGTAGGGTAGTTCTTCTCATGAATCCTCAACTGCCTAGATGCATAAGCAACTACCTTACCATCCTCGCATAAGCACAGGCTCCCAAACCCATCTTGGAAGCATCACAATACACCACAAATGACTTGCCTTAATAGGCAAAGTCAAAATAGGAGATGTTGTCAACCTCCTTTTTAACTCATTAAAACTTTCCTCACAACGAGCGTCCCTGCATAAACGCTTTCCCTTTACAAGTCAATCGAGTCAACTAAGAGCCAACCTAGAGAAACCTTCAATAAATTTTCTATAATAACCTGTTAACCCCAAAAAGCTTCTAATCTCGTTGGATCGACTTAGGAGCCTCCCAATTCAACACACCTCAACCTTAGAAGGATCCACTGCAATACCTCTACCGTAAAATGATATGACCAAGAAAACTCACCTCTTTCAACCGTAATTCACACTTAGATAATTTGGCATACAACTTTCTATTCTTCAAGATTTCCAACACTAACCTCAAATGCTATGCATGCTCCTCCTGGACTTAGAATGTACCAAGATATCATCGATAAACACCACCACAAAACGATCTAGATACTCATGAAAAATACGATTCATATATTCCATGAATACCCCGAGCATTCGTAATAATCGAATGGCATCACCGAATACTCATAATGACCATACCGAGACCTAAACGCCGCCTTAGGAATATCTTCATCCTTCACCCTAATTTGATGATAACCCGACCTCAAATCAATCTTACTAAACACACTGCTCCCACCAACCGGTCCATCAAATCATCAATTCTTGGAAGCGGATACTTGTTCTTAATTGTCACTTTGTTCAACCGACGATAATCAACACATAACCTCATACTACCATCCTTTTTCTTCACTAGTAACACCGAGAGCTCCCACGGAGATACACTTGGCCTTATAAACTTCTTTTCAAGCAAATCCTCAAGTCGCTTCTTCAATTGCACAATTCGGATGCGGACATCCGATAAGGTGCCATGACACGTGTCTAGTACTGCATTAGATCAATAGTAAACTCCACTTCTCTTTCGTGTGTGGCACATCAGAATTTCATCAGAAACACTTCAGAGAATTCATTCACCATCGCAATTCATCAATCTTAGCTTGACTTTCCACAGACAAAGATGCTATCAAGACAAACAGATAAGCTTCCCCCTTCATTTCTCTAAGCAACTGACCAACAGGCAACAAACTAGACTCTTCCTCTCCGGGAGAAGAGAAACTTACAGACTTACTGAAACAATTGATATGCACATGGTTATCTACCAACCACCCATACCCAAAATAATATCCAACCCATCTAACGGCAAACAAATCAAATCAACCATAAAATCTCTACCAAAACCGATAGAGGACATTTAGCACACACGAGAGAGAAGTAGTCACCAACCCTTAGCCGGAGTAACGATAACCATTTCCCTCATCATGGAAGACAATGCAAGATCCAAATTTTTAGCACATACAGCAGAAATAAAAGAGTGGGTAGCACCAGTATCAACAATAGCATTAACAGGAATACCCTTAATAAAACATGTACCTCGAATCTTCTTGACCGCATCGGACTTCGCGCAAGTGGCAAACACTTTCCCACCGACTTTCTCTTTCTTTGGCTTCAGGACACTTAATATCGATATGTCCCGCTTCCCGCAGCCTAAAACAAATCACATCCTTGCGATCACAAATTAGAAGCCATGTGACCCTCCTTACCACACTCCAGAACACTTCTTCTCACCAACTCTGCACTCATTCATCTTGTGGCCGGGTAATCCACACTTGTAGCACACCAAACCCGCGGGAGTATCTCCCACACTTGTTCTCTTGCCTGAACCAACTTTTCCTTTGCCTTTACTTCCACCAACATCATAGGGCTTTCCCCCTAAACTGAGAATTCCTCTTGTCCCTCATGGCCTTGTAAGCAACATTACTATCCTCTTCATAGATCCTACACTTGTCCACCAATCTAGCAAAATCCCGAATCTCTTGATACCCAATTGCTTTCTTGATTTCTCAGTTGCGCACCACTCTCGAACTTGACACACTTTGAAAATTCGCAATTGACCTCATTGTCATAATAAGGGCGGCAATTTGACTAACTCTTCAAACTTGGTCGCATATTCACCACGCCTTGCTCCCCTGTTTCAACTCTAAGAACTCTACTTCCTTCTTTCCTCGCACATCCTCAGGATAGTACTTCCTTAAGAATTCCCTCTTGAATACTTCCCAGGTGATCTCTTCACCTGTAACCTCTAGCCTCCGCCGCCTTCCCATCCACCAATCATCAGCTTCCTCCGCTAGCATATGAGTTCCAAACTTCACTTTCTGAACCTGAGTACACTCCATGACACGGAAGATGCGCTCTATTTCCTTCAGCCATGCCAAAGCTCCATCCGGATCATACCTACCCTTGAAGGTGGGTGGGTTCTCCCTCTGAAATGTTGCCAAATTACGAGCATTAACATCAGCAGCAGTTTGCTGATTAGCAACCTGTTGATTCCCGTAGCTTCTGGCTAATGCTTGCAGAGCGCGGAGCCAAAGCAGCTTCATTGCGTCTCGCCGCCATAGTATCCTATCACTACACATAGAACATAATTAAAACCAACAGACATAACGACCGGACACTTGGTCGGACAGACCGGACATATGCTCTGATACCACTATTGTAACACCCATTTCTAATAACTACCTTTATGAAAATAGTATCTAATAAAATCAGAGCTTTTCAAAAAATTCACACATAAGAAAGCAAGTTGTCACAATGACTTCAAAATCAAGAAAAAAAAAAGATTGCATGCTCTCCTCGGATATAACAACAATACACAAAGACATAAAGTTGGGGACAATACACCCACATACATCTGTCCTAATACATCACAGCTATAATAAACTTCTCACAGCGGAAAATGCCAAAATAATATCAACAATTCTTTTACATCACCAAAATAAAGAGTAAAACAGATATCAGATCAAAATACAATATAACTACTACGCCCCCCGGGTGCTATGTATCAGAGCATGACTCAAAACAACCCATCAGTAGGTTGTACTATCTCAATCATCATCACCTGCACGTTGCCACGAGAGCAGGCAACATAAAAGCACTAGGGTGAGTCTCTTTACATAAATAATAGGCAATAAGATAAGCATTATATTCAGGAAGGCAATCAAGAATACAATTTTACACCAATCTCAACATAAATCATTTATTTTACAGTTTCCAAGGAATTCCACTCACAGTATGATTTATGCATGAATGCAACCCAACACCAAGGGCATATGCATGTGGTACCATCAACCGTCCTGTAATTTTGTCTTGAAGGCACAACCGTCCTATATTTTGCCTTGATGGCACAACCGTCCTATATTTTGCCTTCAAGACACAACCATCCTTTGATGCATATGAATTCATGAGACTCAATGAACAATGCATCAATCACAACAATTCCATTCATATGAGAGTCACAACCGTCCTAGATTCATCATATTCATTTAATTCAACCGTCTTATAACTCAACCGTCATAAAATTCAACCGTCATATAATTCAACCGTCATATAATTCAAACGTCATATAATTCCACCGTCATATAATTCCACCGTCATATAATCCTTGAGGGCTTAAACATTTATACTCATCAAAATCCTTGGACCAACACACACCTAGGACTAAATTTCACACCTCTCACACTCTAGCGCATCAGCGCGCCATGGGGCAGCCAAAATGGCGCCCACACCGAGCCCAACACGCACTAAGCGCGCACACAGCGCCCGGGGCAGCCACTGGCGCCCCACATGCACACGCAAGGCGCACACAGGCGCCCCACGCCCAGGCACACCGCGCCACTCCCAGGCGCAACAAGGCACGCCAAATGGCGCCCCTGCCCAGACACACGCACACACGCACACAGGCGCAACAAGGCGCCTTGGGCTGCCAATTTTGGCGCCCTGCCACATGCGCACATAGGCGCTACGGCTGCCACATTTTGGCGCCTAACCCGTGGCACACCACACCCAAACCAACCATCACAACACCTACTCAATCATGCCTCCAAAGACCATTTCCAACCTAAACAATTCAAAATAAGTCATGTACACCTCTTGCACATATATACCCATACTTCATTTTTTTTTTGTTTTTCAAACAACATATCATCAATCAATCCACATATACCTCAATCAACACAAAATCAAGCAATCATGTTCACTAATCAATCCAAATACACCTCAATCAACATATAATTGCTAATCACTATTCATCATCTTCACCAAATAAATCAATAATCATTTTAAACCCTAACCTTCATGCAATACAAATCTTACAATCTAGTATGAATGAAAAAGACTCCCTAACCTTAGGAGAAGTAGAAACCCTAACACCTCCTTCTTCAAAAACCAACAAGCCAAACTCTTCAAAACTTGGAGCTCCAAACTTCTTCCATGGTGAAATGCAAAACACAAGGATTGAAAGGTTTACACTTAGAAAAATGGAAAAGTCATGAAAAATGAGAGACAAAGGGTTCCAAGAACAACTTACCAAGATCAAAGATGAAGAAACCCTAGCTCCTCTCTCCTCTCTCTCAAACCCACTGCCTTCTCTCTTAATTCTCACTCTCTTCTTTTCTATTTTTTTAACTTGATATGAATGAGATGATGGGCCCAAACCCCTTTAATTGGATATGGGCCTAACCAAAACCATGGGCCTCTACTAGCACCCCCCCTAAATACTTAAACAATTCCTGCAAACAATTAAACTCCAAATTAATTCCTTGATTCCCTAAAATGTTGTAATCCTCAAATAACTCAATTAAATAATTAAATTACTCAAGGGTGTTACACAAACAAAGTATAATTATGTTATCACAATAACACAGACAACGTCATAGTACCAATTCAGGCAGAACAACAATCACAGAGTTCACATATCTTAACATAAGAATCAATTAATATGGAGGTCCTGCCAACTCATTAGCCAAATAATAATGCGAAAATCAAACAATAAAAATAACAAAAGGCAGAAGTCATGCAAGCACAACGATTACGGCAAACATAAGTCGTACAAATACAAGACCTATTAGTAGTAAATTAATTGAACTAAATACATATCTACTTCAACATAAATGACAAAAACAAGTTATACGAGAAATTCGGACAGCTTCAATAATATTTTTCTTGGGTGTCTACAAAGTAAACGACACATTGGTTAGCAAAGGTTTTTCAAAGGAATTAAATACAAGGAGTAATTCTTTTTTTTTTTAAAAAGAAAAATATCTACCGAACATTGAGTTCAATTGATTCATATCACCAAAGAAGTAGAGTCAAACACATGCACCAAACACTTTTGTTTAAAAAATGTAACTTACTCTAGAATTCTATGTATAATGTGGATTTTTGGCAAAACTACTACCACCACTTTAGGCTTTTATTAAGAAGAAACAAACAGTATACTATTTTTTTTTCTAAGGTAACAAACATCATGCATAGAGAGTATACTTGTGCTGTGAACCAATCTTACTTCATTACCGCTCAAAAATAATTCTTCAAACAATTAATCAAAACTAGTTTCATTAGCACGTACCTACTATAATTTGTGTTAAAAGGATAAAATAAAATCCAGACATTTTATATGTGCAACACATGTCATTTCATAACTAAGAGGGCTCACAACATCGCAAATCAAGAAAAATCAAAATCATGGAGCGAAAGAAAATAAATTTAATGAAGATAATTTTTTTTGAGTTACAAGCAAATGAATATGATAATAACATATAAATATCTTCGACAGTTAAATCGTTACAGCTAATTGTAAAAGTATCGTGAAAATAAGATAAAACACCAATTGCAAGATTTAAATAAGGAAAATATTATTTTCAAAAACTATAACATGTTATTGACGTTAATAGAGGAGTAGTACATTAAAATAATTAGCAAAACATCTTCACAAAACACTTAGTTTGTAGCATCATTATGCAAAAATAAAAGTATGTTATAGCAATAGATTTTAGGGAAGACTAAATATTAAGTCAACTAAGTTAACTCTAATACCTATGTGAGTATCTAGCACTAAAAGATAATTTAAAAGGAACGTACAGACATTCTCAGCACACATTATTATTCTAAGATTTCAAAATCACGTAGCACAAACTATAAAAAGAAAACAACCAAAGTCAACTGAGAAAAGCTTTGAGTGTACACAGTTAGAATTCCCAGTCATATATCATATAGCACTGAAAGTATCAAACAATTCACAGAGATACAAGTTCACTACAATGACAATTAGGCACATAGGACAAAATTAAATACAATAAATAATATAGACATATCTTTAACATTTAAAATCAGTACATCCCATTTCACTAGTAAAAATAAAAGAAATCTACAACTATAAAATTTAGGTGAGAAAGTTATACTGATAGTAATCAAAATATCACAACACGTTTCTTTTAGTAGCAACCTTAAATAATTAACAAAACAATTCCCTAGAGTACTAAGTCTAGAGCATTAATAAGTAAATACCCATACATCGTTTAAGACATAGTACTATTTAAATAAATGACATACTGTGTGAACATCCAATAATAAAATGGTTTTATATATGTAAGATAAAGGTAGACACGATAAACATTTTAATTTTAAAATCCAGAACCACATAAGGCAATTAATCACTACAAAGTCAAACCATAGAAGTTAGCTTAAATGAATTTAGAGTTTCGAAAACAAGAAAATAACGAAACAACGACGACAATACAGAGTTCACAAAGTAGAAAATATAACAGACACAACACATGGCCCAAGTAATAGACCAAGCTCCATGAAAAATTCTCTCTAGGGAAAAGAGTCGTTTAAGTTCTCATTTGGATTCAAACTCTTTTGTAACTGCTATAACATTAATGATTCCTCTAAAGAATACCCATCACTTATCTCATTCCATATATTACTTAACGAACTAGTTTGGTCAACTCTCATACTATCAAGAATTAAAATAAGTAATGCATGCAACTCTACTCAGAGTTCACACATTGAAAAGCACAATAAACAATACAAACAGTCCGGTTAGGACCGAATTTGCTCTGATACCACTAATGTAACACCCATTTCAACCTGATAAAATAAATTTAAAATACAAAATCAGAGTTTTCAAAATTTCCAGCAAACCAATGGATGCTACACTTTCAACTTGAAACAAAGGACAAACGTAAACAAAGCGCCTGTAACAATCAGATACATAACACCTTAAACCGGATGAACCAATAAACAATCGGCTTGGTCAAAACAAAATAAGTCAACTTTCATTACTACGCAGCGGAATTCAAAACAAAGCATCTTTGTCCAACTTAAAACAACTCAGAAATAGTCAAAATCCTTGACGGCAACAAATTTAGAGTTCAACAATAAAACGACAAAGTAAATAAGAAAAACATACGTTCATCCCCCCCCCCTCGAGTGCTACGTATCAGAGTGACCACACCGACTCGAACAGACGAAGGTAAACAACCTTCTTCCGAGATTACCTGCACGTTACCAATATGGGGGTAACATTCAAATAGAAGGGGTGATATATCTAGTCATATAATAGGACACATGAAAAACAATATGTTAGAATGAACGCCTACAATTTCACCACTTCACAACAATCCAACAACTTCAGTCATCACGAATCATCAACACCACGTAAATTTTTGCAATGCAGAATGAGACTCAATACTATGCACATGCATGTGGTACCATCGGAGCAGAACTCCCAACGTGAAAAATCTGCCAATAAATAGAGGCATCAACAAGGCATAAGCCTTCAACATAATTTGCCAGTCCAGTCCAGGCCAACCACTACAAAAAAAGGGTCATTAGCGAGGGAATATTCGGTGGCTAACATGACCAATTCCGTCGCTAATTGCCATTAGCGAGGGAATAGTTCGGTCGCTAATTCCCTCCTCGCTAATGCAATTAGTGAGAGAAATAGTGTTCCGTCGCTAATTAGCGAGAGACACATATTCCCTCGCTAATTCCCTCGCTAATTAGCGAGGGACACATATTCCCTCGCTAACTGCCACGCCTCCACATCCTATTGGTGATTGCCACGTGTCTGACTTCCCTCGCTAATTCCCTCGTTAAAGTCCAAAAAAAATAATTTTTTTATTAAAACCTGCTTATTTAATAATAAATAATAAAACATCAAATACCTAAATCAATATAAATAAAAAATTTCTAAAATGTTCCATCAGAACAAAATACTGAAAAGTCAGAATCCAAATCAACACGTAAAATCAAATGTCAATACAACACAAAATACTGAATTGTCATTATCGTCGCTTATCTGGTCGGGTCAGTTTAATCTTATTTGCTTACTAGTAACTATGAGAGAGGCTATGGTTGAAAGAGAATTAAGTCTTTTGTGGGGTAATCAACAGTTTGAGTGGTAGGTATTGTTTCATCGTGGCTGGTTGGTTATTGATCTGTTTGTTTTTCATTTTCTAGTACTGGTTTTGTAGGGATTTGTGCTAAGGTTTATGATTATTTCATCGATGTGGTTAATGTTTATGCATTGTGTTCTTCAACTGATATAAGGAGAGGGTGAGAGTAATTGAAAAGGTTGAAACATCGTTTTGTCAGGGGGCAAGTGGTTCTTTAAGAGAAAGAAGGCGCAGAAGACAAGATAATTGTTGTATTAGCAGTTGTTGGTAAATGATTAGGCTTTCGAATGATCTGCATTAGAGGAAAGTTGAATTGAGGGTCAATAAAGTAATTAAAGCAAAACAAGTAAAGGTTGAAACATTAAGTGTAGTGGTGAGTGAGGTGAGTTGAATTGGTTTCACTGCCGAGCATGGTGAGATCAACTACACGGTATACTCTCTCACTACTCCTCTACCTCACTCTCTTCCTCTCAACCACCACCCTCCTTTCCGCAACCCATGAAAATGAACAAGATGACGACAATAACAACCCGATCACCCGTTTCCAACGCTACCTCCAAATCAACACTGCACACCCAAATCCTAACTACTCCTCCGCCGTATCATACCTCATTTCTCTAGCAAATTCCATCGGCCTCCATCACAAAACCCTAGAATTCACCCCAGGGAAGCCCCTTCTCCTTCTCACATGGCCTGGCTCCCACACTTCCCTTTCCTCTATTCTCCTCAACTCTCACCTTGATTCCGTCCCCGCCGAACCCTCCAAATGGCTCCACCCTCCTTTCTCTGCTCATCGAACCCCCGACGGTGACATCTTTGCTCGCGGCGCTCAAGATGATAAGTGCATCGCCATGCAGTATCTCGAAGCAATTCGTAATCTCCGTAACAGCGGCTTCTCTCCTGTTCGCTCCGTTCATATCTCCCTTGTTCCTGAGGAGGAGGTTGGCGGATTCGACGGCGCCGCCAAATTTGTTGAGTCTGAGGATTTTAAAGCGCTTAATGTTGGTTTTGCGCTTGATGAAGGACAGGCCAACCCTGGGGATGAATTTAGGGTTTTCTATGCCGATCGGTTTCCGTGGGGGTTGAAGATTAAGGCTAAGGGACAACCTGGGCACGGTTCGAGGATGTACGATGATAGTGCTATGGAGAATTTGATGAAGAGTATCGAGGTTGTGAGTAGGTTTAGGGAGAGTCAATTTGATGTTGTTAAGGCTGGAAAGGCTAAGAATTCTGAAGTTATTTCTGTTAATCCTGTTTATGTCAAAGCTGGGGTTCCTACTCAAGATGTGAGTGTTGGTTGCATAATGCCTTTTATTTATTTATTTATTTATTTATAAGGTTGGTGATTGATTCATTCACAAGTTTAGTTTAATTGTTGTGCACTATTGAAGTAAAGTTATTTTTACACCCACAACCAATCACTGATCATGGTCTGAATGAATTTTAGGTAGTTAGGAGAAGACTTGTATTTTTTAATTTTTTCTTACTCCGACAGGGCATATAAATTGTTCCTTCATTTATGTTGTTACGCGTTTTTGCAGGGGTTTGCTATGAATGTGCAACCTTCAGAAGCAGAAGCTGGTTTTGATCTTAGGTTGACCCCTACAACGGACCCCGAAGAAATGAAGAGGAAAATTGCTACTGAATGGGCTCCGGCGGTTAGAAATATGTCGTATGAGGTGATTTCTCTTACTCAAAATCTCATTTTCCTTTTGATTTTAATTTAGAATTAGTGATATGTTGTTCCGTATTTGTTGATTTTTGTTTTTAATTGAGAAAGTTTCTTTAGGTAGACTAGAATGTGTAAATTGGATTTGAATCCTCTATACTGAGTTAAGCGTAAAGTAAGTAATCTAACCATTATCATTATGCATGTACATGTAATATCAATCCTTGATTTTCTGATCAATGGTTGATATTATTTACTTAAAACTAAAGTGAATTGTTGCTTATTTTAGAAGATACAAATCCTTGTAAATTAGAAGATTTAGAAGTTCGAACCGGCTTGTGGACTTTGTGCGGTGTTTAATGTTGCTCCATTAGTCATTTAGTCCAAAAGAGATAATATCTATTAATATTCTGGTAATTGCAAGGGAGGTCTGAGTTAGTGTGGGAATGGGAAATGTAGATAGAGGCAAAATGGGCTTGGTTGGATTTGAAACAAAGATGGGTATTCCCCAAAAAGATACTTGGTATGATTTGTGTTAAAGTTTTTAGGTGGGCACTCATTTTTATTTAATTTCAATAGTGCTGTTAGTTTCAGAAATTCAGACATCAACTAGTCAGTATGCTGTCATAGGTGAAGTTGGTTACTTGGTTATAGTTTTCGTTTGAGTAGGAATTGGATTTTCCTTTTTTGGGTCGACGTTGAACTGGCACTGTAATGTTGGATTACTCTGCATCCCTCTCACTTGTAAGTTGTAACATTGCAGTACAAGAACATTTGCTACACTTTACCATTCTATTCCCATTAAATAGTTTTTTATTTAATGTCTTCGATATTATAGGTCATAAAAATGACAGATACTCTCTCTCTAGTCTCTACTAGCAGTATGATATGGCAGTTTATCATTGGTAGGAAATCGTTCAAGAAGTTTAGTTGATAGTATACAACAAATGAACTTATTCAAAATCACAGCATAGGGATTACACATCTAATGCAATTGATGTTTTAAACCCCAACTCTTTTATGATGTGTATGCTTTCTAAACATGTTGAAAGGGAAAAAAGTTATGGCTCTGCTTCTGAACATCATTATGTGCTTTATATTCAAGGCCAGTTATGTGTTCCTTGCTTTACTAAATTTGTGTCTGTTGAATTGATTGAATCTCTATGGGTTTGGTAGATCATCTGATTGAGTTTTACTCCTGACCAGAAACATAGGACTGCATTTATCTTGCAACACCCTAATATTTCTCAATGATAGAAATACCAAAATGCACTATTAGCATACATCAGAGTAAACATGCCCCCTGTTTCATATATTGAATAATACAAAACTCTCGAATTCCAATCAAAGAGTTGTTCACAACTTAGAGTACTTTAGAGTACAATGACATAAGTACTTAAGTGTCACCTAAGTAATACAACAAGATACTCAATATCCAAAGACAAAGGTAAGTAGATTAGGTTTTACAACTCAACAAGCAAGTCATAATCTAAGTCCAAAATAAGCAAAAGGGAAACCAAACAACATAGTCTAAAGCTACTATGTTGACAAATCTCAAACCACAATGTCTAATCATGCCTATTAGTCTTGCGCTTCCCTGCATATCTGTAAAACAACGACATTTGTGAGGTGAGATAACAAATCTCGATGAGTCTTCACAGTGACCCACTTACCTATCACTCGGTCCATTTATGAAAACTCATTAACTTCATGATTTAATTAATAAACCACGCACACTATCAATTGCACAATCTGATCGCCTTCCGACTAATCCCGTGCAGCATCTAATCATAACTTCATAGCATAACACCGAAGCGCCCTCAGACTAATCCCGGTAAACCCCCTTCCCAATAGGACTTTGCCTAATGGTAAAATTTTATAGGGCCTAGGTTTAGGGCTCATGACTTCCCCGCCTAGTATGCTAAACTCTTTGGGTCGTCACCCATACTCGACATAATTCATATATCGAAATATAATCTACTCCATGATATCTATTTATATCATGTGGTTACCCCTATGAACCTGCATAATCAGTTCAAACACAATTTTTGTTCATAAAACAATGGTTCCCACACGTGATCTAAGTTTACGGTTTTTCAAGAGATTTATAAATTCAAACAAACAACTTAAAACCACATTCCAATCATAACAATATCATCCTTATGTAATCATAAATGGTTAGGAAAAGGATTTGAAGTCGAACGGAGCATCGAAACAATACATCGGAGATTGGGGACGATTTTGTCCATTTTCGTACCGTTTCGTTCTCCGATCGATCCCAAACCGTGTTCCAATCCAAATTCAACCATAACAGACAAATATACACATATTCCAGTCCAGTCATAACAATTCAACAATCATATCAAACATATTCCAGTCCAGGCATAACAATTCAACAATCATATCATTATTATGGTTTCGTTCTAAATTTCAAACACGTAATTTTCGTGAAATACCATTTTCGACTCAAAAATTCACGAAACTCGAAATTTCGAAAACTAATCAAACAAAACACATAAACAACATTTAAATTCCCTAAACGTGAGTAAAACTCACCTAGCGTGATGAAAATCACGAGACACCGAACTTTGCGGAGTTCAACGGATTCCAAAACCGCGAACTCAACCCCAAAATGAAATCCCAACACCTCCAAACCGAAACCAGCAGCCTACCCTTCTTCTATGACTTCAATCGACTCGAATCAACAATAAAACCGGCACCAACAAATCCCGAAACTATTTGTTGAGCTTCCCACCTTCACAATACAAGACTTCAAAGTCAACAAAACCTCCATTTCTCTCCATTTGAGCTCCAAAGCTTCAACAATGGTGAATCCAAAAATGGGTAGGAATTAGGTAATGAAATTTACATCATTGGAAAGAGGAAGGAAAATGAGAGGAAATGAGACAAAAATCCCCTTACCTTGTGTTGGATTGGAGGAGATCTACCCCCCTTCTTCTTCTCCCCTTCGCCTCCTTCTTCCTCTCTCTCTCGGTTTCCCTTTCTTTCTCTCTCTCGGGTTCCCTTTCTTTCTCTCTCTCTCAATTTCTTTTCTTTCTTCTTTCTCTTTCTACTTTGACCATAAAGTAGTGTGGTGAGTCAAGGGTTTAGTTGGGTGGAAAGGACCTAAATGCCCTTGGCTCCCAAATCTCACTAATTCCATTTTTACCCCAAAATTCTCACATTTAATTCACACAATTTAATCAATATAGCAATTCAATCCTATAATTTAACGATGACTCATTGATTTCGAGACAAACTCATATCAAAATGTATCTTATTATTTACTCACATAACAATCCACTCGTTAATTTCTTAATTTGAAATTAACGAAATTAGGGATGTTACAATAAATTGAACGAACGTACCTCAAGAAAATAAGTATGGATATCTTGTCCGCATGTCGTCCTCCAACTCCCACGTAGCTTCCTCGGTCGAAAAACCATCCCAAACCACTTTAACAATGGGAATTGTTCTGGTTCAAAGCGCTTTTTCTCCATATTCTATGATACGACTTGGATGAGGTTGAAAGGATAAATCCGGTCGAATATCAATTGCTTCAAAACTCAATGGTTGACTTGGATCGGGAATGTACTTTCTCAGCTGGGATACATGAAACATGTCATGCAGATTAGACAATGCTAGAGGTAAAGCTATACGGTAGGCCACTAGCCCAATACGCTCGATAATTTGGAAAGGTCCAATATACCGAGGACTGAGTTTCTTTGCCCGCAATGCTCTACCGAAGACTAAGCTACTTTCAATCTTTCTCTGATTTGTCGGATCTTTTCAGTAGTTTCATGGACCAAATCAGGTCCGAACACTCGTTGTTCACCAACTTCCCACCAACACAATGGGGTTCTACATTTCCTACCATACAATGCTTCATATGGTGCCATTCCAATGCTAGAATGGTAACTATTGTTGTAGGCGAACTCCACCAATGGAAGATGTTCCTCCCATTGTCCACCACTGTCAAGAACACAGGCTCGAAGCATATCCTCTAAGGTCTGAATAGTTCTCTCAGTCTGACCATCCGTCTGCGGGTGATAAGCAGTACTAACAAACACTTTAGTTCCTAGAGCCTTATTCATCTCCGTCCAAAAACGAGAAGTGAACTTTGGATCACGATCTGACACAATACTAGTTGGAATTCTATGCAATCTCACTATATTCTTTAGATACTCCTTTGCTAGTTTCGACACCTTACTATCCGAGCGAACAAGAATAAAATGGGCTGATTTAGTCAATCGGTCTACAACTACCAATATGGAATCGTTACCGGCTTGAGATCTTGGAAATCCCATCACAAAGTCCATTGAAATATCTTCCCATTTCAACACTGGTATTTCTAGTGGTTGCAAAAGACTAACGAAGCTTCGATGCTCTGCGCTTGACCGCTTTGGCCAGTCAAACATCCGAGACACAATCTACTGCGATATCAACTTTCATTCCAGGCCACCAATATAACTGTTTCAAATCCCGATACATCTTGGTAGATCCATGATGTATGGAGTATTGACTTCTATGAGCTTCTTCTAATACTTGCCTTTTGATTTCATCATCATCTGGCACACAAACCCTACCGTTGAAACGGATAACTCCATCACTATCTTCAATAAAGTTCGGTTGCCACTTTTTGAGATTGTAACTTTCAACATCAATCTCTTGGTGAGCGGATCAAATTTCTTAATGCACTAGAAATTTGAATATGACTCAACACCAATCGATTTCTTCTTGGCTTCACATTCAAGTTTAAGTCTCTAAAAGACTCCCACAATGCCATTTCATGCATCATCAACTCGGTTGTGTGAAGAGATTTCTACTCAACGCATCACTACCACATTAGCTTTCGGGGTGATATTTCAATTCAAAATCATAATCCTTGAGAAATTCTATCCATCTCCTCTGCTGTTATTCGGTTCCTTCGATCAAATAAATACTTCAAACTTTTGTGATCATTTGAAGACTTCAAAGCGAGCCGTAAAGGTAATGTCTCCAAATTTTCGATGCATACACAATAGCTTCCAACTCGAATCATGAGTTGGGTAGTTCTCCTTATGAGGCTTCAATTGCACGGAGGCATAAGCTACCACTTGTTGATTACGCATAAGAACACATCCTAAACCGCTTCCGATCGTCATTTGTAAATTTGGAATCCCGAGACGGATCTGGAAGAATTAGGATCGGGCGGTCAATCTCTTCTTCACTCGAGAAAACATTCTTCACAATCGGCGATCCCATTCAAACGGCCCGACCTTTACGAGTCAACCGGGTGAGTGGAAGAACCAATCTGCGAAAAACCTCGATAAATCTTCGATAATAACCAATAACCCGAAAAAACTTAGTACTTGATCTTTGGTTGTTGGCGCTCCCGATTCAACACCGCTTCCACCTTCTCGGGATCTCATCCCACCACGATCGATATCACATGTCTAGAAATTTTATTTGGGCATCCGAAATCACACTTAGAAGGTTTCGCATACAATTTCTTTTCTCGGAGTACATTAAGAACAATGCGGAGATGTTGAACATGATCCTCAATGGTCTTAGAGTACACCAAGATATCATCAATGAAAACCACCACAAAGCGGTCTAGAATGCTACCGAACAACACCGGTTCATGTAATCCATAAATGCCACAGGAGCATTAGTTAGACCGAAAGGCATCACTACAAACTCGTACGGAAAACAGTCTTCGGAATATCTAAAGCCCTAACCTTTATCTGATGGTACCCCGACCTTAAATCAATTTTTGCAAACACTGATGCACCTCTAAGTTGATCCAGTAAATCATCGATTCTCGGTAAATGATACTTGTTCTTAATAGTAACCTTGTTTAGCTGGCGGTAATCAATGCACAACCTCATGCTCCCATCTTTCTTCTTCACAAGTAACACAGGAGCACCCCATGGAGACACACTAGGTCGGATAAACTTCTTCGAAATCAACTCTTCTAGTTGGGATTTTAATTCTTTCAACTCTAAAGGAGACATTCTATAAGGAGCTATAGATATTGGTCCAGTGCCTGGCACCAGTTCTATAGAGAATTCTACTTCACGATCCGGAGGTAAAAAGGACACTTCATCAGGAAAAACATCCAGGAAGTCCTGAACAACTTGTACAGATGACAAATCTAAACCAGTTTCAGTTGATGTAGATAACATAATAACAAAAGCTTACGCACCTTGAAATAGAGAGTGACCGGTGAAGTGAAAGAAACAACCAGGGTTTGCGCGGTGTGCGAGGCAATTCCAGCGATTAGAAGAAAACCCAATAGTTCTATTGAAGCAATCAATAGTGACATGGTTGGCGGTCATCGGTCCATTCTAGATCAATATCCATTCCTCTGCATAAAGGCGGACAAATGAAATCAACAACAAAATTCCTCGCCTCACATGGCGAGCGAACAATTACGACACAAAGATTGGGTCGGACTCGACCATGGAGCGATTAAGATAGATATTGGTTCGGACAGTGGAGTTAATGCTAGTCCCAACCGTCCCACACAAGCTTCAGAAATAAAACAGTGTGTAGCACCAGAATCATACAAAATGTTGACAATGTTAGAGAAAAGAGAACCTGTACCCCTTAGTAGTTTGTCATTAGGCTTGATGGTTTGAGTATCAAGAGTGTTGACCCGTCCCTGCCTTGGAGCATCTGGTGTTTCCTTATAAGTCTTCCTTGCCGGACACTCACTAGCATAATGCCCCTTTTCATTACAAGAATAACACTGATTTGAACCCATCCGACATTCACCGGGATGATACCTTCCACAGTTGTCACACTTTCTGAACTTTGAGTAATCGGTAGACTGCACTTGTTTGCCCTTGTTGCCATCTGTCTTTGCTTTCCCAGTTGGGTTTGAGGACTCAACTATCTGTTTCTTACCCTTCCAGAGATCTCTCCTCTCAGCATACATTTTCCTCAGATCTTGCTCTGCTACACCTGCTTGTCGCACTAGAGCATGATAATTGGTCATAGTATAGGAACCCTTGAGCAATGTCCGCACGAGCCCTTTCTTTAAACATTTCCATCTTCCACATCATTTGGAGCGATCCTCCCAGTACATAAAACTGAGACAGTCGTTCAAATTTAGCTGCATATTGATCAACAGTCATATCTCCTTGTTTAACATAACAAACTTAGATTGCTTGAGAAGTCTCTTGGCTGGGGGAAAATATTTATCCAAGAACAAATTCTTAAAATTTGTCCAGGTAATCGGAATTCCTTGAGTTACAAAACCTTCTCTAGCATTTCTCCACCAATCACGGGCATCTTCGTCTAGGGCATTTCCCACACAACCCACCTTTTCTTCCTCACTACATTGGAAGGTCAGAAACTTCCCCTCCATAGCATCGATCCAAAAATGAGTCTTCATTGGATCGAGTTCGCCTTTGAAAATCGGTGGATTTCTCTTCTCGAAGTTGTGGTAGATCCGGTTAGGATTCTCTTGTGGTAGTGGTGGATGTTGTGGCGGCTGAGCTAAATTCTGATTATGGTGGAGTTGCTGTTGATGCATTTGCATCATGTCTTCCATCATTTTCTGTTGCCTTTCTATAACCCCTTGCATCCATTCATAATGCGGGTCTGCAGCGTCTTTGCACTACCCTTCCAACCATGATTACTGCGAAATATGCACAAAGTATTAAGTTGATCAAGCTCGATGTCTAATAGCATACAAGGAAAATCATAGCTAGAAACAATAAAGACTCGAACAATTAAGTAAGCTAGGCGAACAGCTCCTGATACCAAAATGTAACACCCTAATATTTCTCAATGATAGAAATACCAAAATGCACTATTAGCATACATCAGAGTAAACATGCCCCCTGATTCAGATATTGAATAATACAAAACTCTCGAATTCCAATCAAAGAGTTGTTCACAACTTAGAGTACTTTAAAGTACAATGACATAAGTACTTTAGTGTCACTTAAGTAATACAACAAGATACTCAATATCCAAAGGCAAAGGTAAGTAGATTAGGTTTTACAACTCAACAAACAAGTCATAATCTAAGTCCAAAATAAGCAAAAAGGGAAACCAAACAACATAGTCTAAGCTACTATGTTGACAAATCTCCAAGCCACAATGTCTAATCATGGCTATTCGTCTTGCACTTCCCTTGCATATCTGTAAAACAACGACATTTGATAGGGTGAGATAACAAATCTCAGTGAGTCTTTCCGTGACCCCTTATCTATCACTCGGTCCATTTATGAAAACTCATTAACTTCATGATTTAATTAATAAACCACACACACTATCAATTGCACAATCTGAAATACGCCTCAGGCTAATCCGTGTGCGATACAATCATAACTTCATAGCATAACACCGAATGCCCTCCGACTAATCCCGGTGAACCCCTTTTCCAATAGGACTTTGCCTAATGGTAAATATAGGGTCTAGGTTTATGGCTCATGACTTCCCCGCCTAGTATGCTAAACTCTTTGGGTCGTCACCCATACTCGATATAATTCATATACCGAAACATAATCTACTTATATCATGTGGTTACCCACCATGAACTGCATAATCGGTTCGAAACACAATTTTTGTTTATAAAACAATGGTTCCCACACGTGATCTAAGTTTACGGTTTTTCAAGAGTTTTATAAATTCAAACAAACAACTTAAAACCACATTCCAATCATAACAATATTATCCTTATGTAATCATAAATGGTTAGGAAAAGGATTTGAAAGAGTTTAAAGTCGAACGGAGCATCGAAACAATACATCGGAGAATGGGGGCGATTTTGTCCATTTTCGTACCGTTTCGTTCTCCGATCGATCCCAAACCGTGTTCCAATCCAAATTCAACCATAACAAACAAATATACACATATTCCAGTACAGTTATAACAATTCAACAATCATATCAAACATATTCCAGTCCAGGCACAACAATTCAACAATCATATCATTATGGTTTCGTTCTAAAATTTAAACACCTAATTTTCGTGAAATACCGTTTTCGACTCAAATTCACGAAACTCGAAATTTCGAAAACTAATCAACCAAAACACATAAACAACCTTTAAATTCCTAGCGTGAGTAAAACTCACTAGCGTGATGAAAATCACGAGACAAAACTTTGCGAGTTCAACCGTTCCAAAACCGCAAACTCGACCCCAAAGCGAAATCCCAACACCTCGAGCCGAAACCAGCAGCCTACCCTTCTTCTATGACTTGATCGACTCGATCAACAATAAAACCCGGCACTGCGAGTCCCCGAACCATTTGTTGAGCTTCCCACCTTCAATACAAGACTTCAAAGTCAACAAAACCTCCATTTCTCTCCATTTGAGCTCCAAAGCTTCAACAATGGTGAATCCAAAAATGGGTAGGAATTAGGTAATGAAATTTACATCATTGGAAAGAGGAAGGAAAATGAGAGGAAATGAGACAAAAAGCCCCTCACCTTGTGTTGGATTAGAGGAGATCTACCCCCCTTCTTCTCCCCTTCGCCTCCTTCTTCCTCTCTCTCAGTTTCCCTTTCTTTCTCTCTCTCGGGTTCCCCCTTTCTTTCTTCTTTCTCTTTCTACTTTGACCATAAAGTAGTGTGGTGAGTCAAGGGTTTAATTGGGTGGAAATGACCTAAATGCCCTTGGCTCACAAATTTCACTAATCCCATTTTTACCCCAAAACTCTCACATTTAATTCACACAATTTAATCAATATAGCAATTCAATCCTATAATTTAACGATGACTCATTGATTTCGAGACAAACTCATATCAAAATGTATCTTATTATTTACTCACATAACAATCCACTCGTTAATTTCTTAATTTGAAATTAACGAAATTAGGGATGTTACATATCTCATTCTTTTAAGGTACTTGTTTTTATGATATAGGCTTAATTGGATGAAAAGGTGAAAAGAGATGATAGATAAGTGATGTGATATAAATGCTAAACCAATATGCATTTCTTATTTCATTGCATTTGTTTGAGTCTGTTTGAATTGATGGGCTGCCTGTGGGGTTGAGACTTGCCTACTTTGGAGGTCAGCTGGTTGAGTAGCAATTCTGAACAGAAACATATTACTGAATTTTTTGTCATATTTTAAAGCCTTTGTCAATTAGATCCTTTGGGGGGGGGGGGGTCTTGATTTTGTATGTACCTTGTTGGAAGTTAGGATTAGCTGGGATCTGAGACAAGGAGAATAGGATGCCAAGCTAATCGTTATATCTTTTGTACTAAAATCTGAGTCAAGTGTGAGCCTAGTAAAACTAGTTCAAGCTTAGCCCATTAGCACCAATGGGGACTACACTATATCCCAATCCCTCTTTTGTTGTTAACAATAGGTCATATTTTTAAATATCCTTATCCCTATTATACCAATATGCACGACGAAAAAATTTGCTTTGGCAAATTTTATCGGAATCAAAGTTTTAATTAGTATTAATAATAACTTAATATGTATATAAACTTTCTATTTAAATGTATTTTATGTTAGACCCATGATTGATGATACAACGTTATATTAAGGAGTAGAATATTCTAGAATTAGGGAATGGTGAGTATAAGAACGGGTGTACCAGAATATAGGGGGGAGGAAATCTGTTAGAAGGGAATTTGTGGTTGCTGGGTGGTGGGATTAATTCCCACCTCAGTAGGGGGTTCTCTCTTATTTGAGAGGATCATTTTATCTTTTCTTTTTATTTTCATTATCGTTAAGGAGAGTGTTCTCCATCCATAGTCTTTTATCCTGTTTCTAGTTAATTAATATAATAGAGTTCCCTTACTCCTTTATTCTGGTTGTGTGTCCTATTAATTTTGGTTTGATACCAATTAATAGAACCCAACACATAATTAAGGTAAAAACTGGGAAACTCCCTTCAATTAATGAAAATAGGGAACTAACTTGCTTTGATTACACAGTAGGATGCTGAACAGAAAATAACAATGGAGAAATAATCTCCTTGGAGGAGATGTAAAAGACAATAACAGAGGCCCAAACAAAACCAAACCAAATAATTGAAGGGAGTTTCCCAGTTTATACCTTAATTCTGTGTTGGGTTCTATTAATTGGTATCAATACCTAGATTAATAGGGCAACCAGAGTATAGGTTCCTTTAAAAAAAAACAGAATAAAGGAATAAGGGAATTCTATTGTATTAATTAACTAAAAATAGGAAAAAGATTTCCCAGAACACACAATGAACAGTAAAAGACTATGGATGGAGAACACTCTCCTTGAAGATAATGAAAATAAAAAGAAAAGATACAATGATCCTCTCAATTGATAGAGAAGTAAGATGGGAATTAATCCCACTTCCCAGCACCCACAAATTCCTATCTAACAAGTTTCCTCCCCTCTATATTCTGTTATACCCCCTTCTTATACTCACCATTCCCTAATTCTAGAATGTTCTACTCCTTAATATAATGGACTTATCATTAATCATGGGCCTAACAATACTCCCCCACAAGTTTCACCTTGTCCTCAATGTGAAGAATTGTGTAAGAACCTTGTAGCAGCTGGAAGCTACCTCCTCCAGGGTTCCATATTCTGAAGCAAAGTAACCAAGTTATGCCTGAAATTTAAAAACTTCCCCCAGGGTCAAATGCTCTGTTTTGGGCTGTAATATTGGCTGACTAATAGAGTACGATTGTTGCTTTGAATCTAATGCCAGCAAAGATTCCTTTTACCAAAAACAGAGGGTAAATGGAGTTGTGAAACTCTTTGCATGCCCGCACTAAGGGAAATAATGGATCCTCAATGCATTTAAGGATCCCCTCATTAATTTCATCATTCTCATCAACATTTATGTTACTATAGTAGAAATGGGGATTAAGATAGTGGTCAGCTACAGGCAATGGATGTTGAAGTTGGCACTTGGCATTCTCATCTTTTATAAACGGCCGTCAAAATATTTTTGTACTTGTCTTCAATTCTGTTAAAAGATTTCATCGTGGTTTCCTTAACCCCCTATCCACAACCTAATAGATGTAACCCATAGTAGGCTTTTTCTCATTATCAACTAGCCTTATCACATGCACAAGAGGTCTCATGGCCATAAGATTGTAGAACACAACATTCCAAAAAGGATTACATTAGTACAATGTCCCTTGCCTTTTTCTCTTTAGGCTCCTCAGATACATCCAAAACCGACCCATCTGAGGTAAACATCCTATGAATGTTTTTTCTGTTTGTGCAACCTTTGCAATGTGAGGGAGTGAGTAGCAAACTGAGTAATTCCAGCCCTTACCAATTCGATTTTGTCGGTGTATTTTCTCATTGTATCGAATGTCATAGTATGATTGCAAAAGTAGCTTACAACAATGACCCCTCTATAACATGCCTTTTAAATTTTTGGAAGTTTTTTGATGTCTATTAACATCAAATCCATACACTATGTTGAAGACGGTGTCCAAAAGAGTCTTTGTCTTCTCACTTCTAATTTTCTACCTACAATATCCAATCTGATAAACCTAATTAAGTGACCAACCAATTATCACTCAAATCAAATGACACTTACTTACTAGCCAACACATAATTATTACTCTTGTCAATGATTACTTGAACATTGTTTTCTTCTCCAACTCTCGTCACAAAGACATCAAGGCTTAAATTGTTTCTATCCACTTTTCCCGCATCTGAAAGTGTGAATTCTCTTGACAAATATTGTCACACTTGGACATTAACCATGAAATTGATCAATTTTCCATTCTTGCAAAATGTCCATGCATCAGACATGATTGAATAACTATTTTTAGCTCGCTCTACAATATGTGGTTGCAACTTCTCTTTAGTGAACTCTAATTCTATTTTTAAGAGTAAGATACTTATCTCATGATATCTTGGAACCTTTAGATTTGGCTGTAGTTGCCAACACCCTCCATCATAAGCTTGAAGGATTTTTTGCGCAACACCTTAAAGAATTCCACACTTTTAAAAGCACCGAACAATATATAACTGTCCTAGATCTTGCTTCCGCATCTCAAATGCTTTTTTGCTTGGAATTCAATGATGCTGTTGGTGGTGGACTTCTAAAATATAGCAAATCCAAGGGTCCTTTCACAGATTTACCTCTTGGTAGCGGGGCACCAGCAGATGTTTGTTCTTTTTCGACTCAAATATTGTAATTTTCTTGCACCTCATCATCCTCATCCACCCCAACAAATGTGTGTTACTTTTGAGTCTTCTCGTATCACAAGCTTTTTCGATCTTCAACTTTATTTCTGGGGAAATTTTTGTGCAAGCACCAACATCACCCCGTCAAATGCTCTTCGAACCCTGCTCACCATTTTAGAGCTGCCCTCGTAACCGTAATGTGTGCCGCCACAACTTATTGCATATCTCCAAATACCCTGACAAGACCGAATATTTTGCTCGATTTGCTACGCACTTTCTCATATTGCAAAGGTTGGGCAAACAGATAAACAACTCTGTAGATGTCCACCTCAAATGAATGGTTAGACTCAAGTGTATCCAACGAGCCTAATGGGAAAAAGGCAAGAGACATTGTTCTAATGTCATCTTTTGGAAGGATGTGATTTATAGTCTTAAGGCAAGAGACATTGTTCTATGGTTTTGTTGATAATGATGAAAAATCTGCTATGAGTCACATCTATAAGGCTATGGATAAGGCCAAAGAAACCATGATGAAATCTTTTAATGGGAATGGGACAAGTACAAAGATATTTTTGTTATTATTGATAAAAGATGGGAATGCCAACTTATCATCCATTGCACGGAACTGACAAATATCTTAATCCCCATTTCTACTATGGTATTGCAATTGGTGATTTTGATGAAATTAATGAGCGACTCCGTACATACATTGAGAAGCTAAGTGTTATGCTTAAAGGAGGATAAAGCTACCCGGGAGTTAGCATGTTAGTATAGGTCTTAAGGATCTTTTAGCTTGAAGGCTACAATAAGAACCTTAACAGTAATCTTAGTTGGTTATTTATTACAACTTAGAGGTGGTAGACTAGCTAAGGGATGCATGCCATTTACAACACCCATCAAGGGGGGAGAACTAAGCCACTTAAATACTTCACCGAGCATTCCGTACTACGATATGAGACTTGAGCACCCCATAATACCCAAGTCCCTATCATAGCACCTCCCACGAGAGCGGCGCCCTCGGTGGCTCCACTCCACGACACTTTACTCGGTGGCACTTCACTTAACTTTCTTGTTGGTCAGAAGTCAGAACCCTCCACCGGTCAGAACCCTTCGTGGGTAGCCTTCTCTGAGATGCCAACAACCAGCTCTGTTACCAATTGATAAGTATCTAAGCACTTGGGGAACCCTCCCTTAAAAGCTAACTATCAAGGAGGGAGAACCAAGCCACTTAAATACTCCACTGAGCATCTCATACTACCCGATGTTGGACTTGAGCACTCCATAATACCCAAGTCTCTATCAGTACTTTACGATTGGATATTGTAGTTGAGTATGGTTAATAGGTGCACTGATATTGGATAACTCATTAGCAACCTATTGAGCTTGGTTAGTGGACAACTTGGTTAATGTACAAAATTGTGGTTATTAAAACTCAGCCATCAAGCTGCATTAAATGAGCTGGAAATCATTAGACAGTAATTGCATGGGAATGAATTCTCTCAATTAACAGTTGCATTTGAGAGTGTCAAGTATAAAATCAAAGTCATTCATTATTCACATGTGTTAACATTCCGCTATTTTACTTTTTAATCAATGATGTCAATGAACAGAATTCATTTCCGTAATTGCATACACAATACACAAGACTAATGATGGAAATGTATCACTCCTGGTGATTATCATTTCTCAAACATACTTCAACAGTAAAGATTTTTCTATTATTGGATAATCACTGCTGTAGAGGTTTGAGTCTATTTGTTTATACTTTTCATTCATAATATTACTGTCTTATTAGGTAACGTGATAGCATAAACGAATCAGGTAAAAACGTCTCATTAAGTTATTTCAGTTGATTTTTAATATCTTATGCAATATTTAAGAGCACAAGCTCCTTTATATTGCCAGGTCTTATTTTAATGTTTTACCACAATCCATAAACATTCTCTAACTGGGTAGAACATCTTTCTTCCTTCTCTTTGATTTATTCTACAAACATCTATGACTTGAGAAACCAAAGGCATTTATGAAGTACTAGCTTTGTTTGTTTTTGTTGTTAAATTTGCTTTCTTTGCCATTAATTTCTTGACAGATTACAGAGAGGACCCATCAGAGACTACATGGGACGCCCCTTAATGACCGCGACTAATGATTCCAATCCATGGTGGTTAGTTTTCAAGCAGGCTATCACCACAGTTGGAGAAAATCTTTCAAGTCCTGAAATTCTTGCATCCACAACAGATGCTCGATTCATTAGACAGAAAGGGATTCCTGTACTTGGTTTCTCCCCAATGAGAAACACTCCCATCCTGCTTCATGACCACAACGAGGTTAAACAAATTTCCATTTCTTCATTATTGTCTGGAACTCTAATTCGGTATATTGTCTTTTGGTCCTTAAATATGCGAGGCAATGTCACACTAGCTGTTGATGTGTTGAATTTACAAATTAATCCTTAGCTATGTCTTTTAGTCAGTTTGGTCACTGGGAGACAATTTCTATATGATATCAGGGACTAAATTGATAGTAAAAAGTCACGTTGATGGGCTAATCTGACTAAAGAACTAGTTTTTGGGATTGTTTTTATATTTTGATATAATTAGGGCTTACTATGACTACGCCACTCTCTTTCAAAGACTAGAATGATTTTTAATGGTTGTTTACATCCTGTGATGTTCACTTGCAGCACCTACGAGATACTGTGTACATGAAGGGAATACAGGTATACGAGTCTCTGATAAGCTCCTTGAGTTCATTTACAGAAGCTTCACATTAAGTGCACACATTTGTATTCGGGAAGACGGCTGAATTGTTATGACAGAAACTACCGATAACAAGTCTTCCACTAAAAAAATCAAATTTGTAACATTAGTTGTATAATTTTCGGAACATGTAACATTGGTCATATGATTTCCTAAATAATTGAAATAAGGGGAAGTTTCTGATTGTGTATTTTATTTATCAATCAAATTCCTTCTCCTGTAAAGTAGTAATTTGAAGACTAGAATAGTCAGTGCAATAAAAACTATTAATGAGTAGTGTAAAGACGAACTCAGGTTTGTTCCTGTTGATTTTATGACTTGTGATGTGTTGTATATTAATCTATTGTGCTTACTTAGATATTAGATATTTCATTGGATGTGTGGTTATCATTTCAAGATCAGACAACAAGAGATTTAGCAGGAAGTCTTTTGTTATGTTGGCCTTTGAAATAATGTGGTAAGTATAAACCTTAAAAATTGACAAGACTAGGGCTACCAGTACAATAAAATCTCAAACGAACAATCAAATTAAAAGGAAGATTAAATAATGGTGTTGGAGGATGGGTTTTGAATGTTATTTTGGGATTCACAACCATGTTTTACCAAAAACATAATCCATATTTTGGTTGGCTAACTCTGGAAGAGATGTCTTTGCTTAGTGATATGCCTAAAAATATTATTAAGCCAAGAAGCGTCTTACTTTAATATTAGCAGAAGAATCCCAATAACCGCACTACCACCATCATACAACTTTGTTGGAAGATTTGGTCTAGTCTAACACAAGGTTGAACGTACTTATAAAATCATCTAATGAACTTGATTCATTATCAACACCAGTACAAAATGGCAAATGATTTTAATGTCATCCGAGACATTTTCTAGAAACCCCTAGATATCATCATATTTGCAAATTGCCTCAACTAAGATAACATTTTCTATTGCATTTGTTTATGTGGAATCAGAGAAAGAGGACAACTTATTATTTGTGTTAGAGCAGCTTAAAGGCGTGTATCTATGAGATTGGATGCTTTGCCACAAATTATAGTGACTGGCAGAGACGTTGTTTTCATGAATGTAAGACGTACGTGCATCTGACAGAGAAACTTGACATGGTCATGGCTGCATTTCATATTGTTGCTTGTTCCTTTGCCCACATTGAGTATGAGCAGCAATTGGCACACTTCGAGGATGTATCAGCAGTGTTTGATAATTTTTTTGACTAATGTCCAAAGCACATAAATTATGCACCTTAGAAACACGACAACTGACAGCTATGCAATCTTAAATTCAAAACTAATTAAAGTTGTTACGAATTTAGTTTGTTTCTTGTGATATGTATTTGAAGCCATAAAATATCTTTATGATATTTCATGTTGCAAATTTTTATTTTTTTTTAGTTTGCATATTAGAGGATATAGAAGTTGGGATTTTGCTTTTCCCACTCCCCCTCCTACTCAAAACACATCCCATAAGGGTGTGAAAAGACCAAAAGGCCAACCAAAACGTCTTTTTTTTTTCAAGAAATTTCACATGTTCGAACACGGGCTTTCGAACAGGTTCGAACAAGGCCATTCGAGTGTGTTAAATATGGACTCACACCCTGTTATGCGTAATTTCACCTGTTCGAATGGGGTCATGCGAATCGGTTCGCATAACGTTGTGCGAACAATCGTTCGAAGGGTGTTATTCGAACCAGTGTTGCAGAATGGCAGATATTGGACGTCTCGGATTCCACCGACAGTTTTAATCAACGGCTTACAATCAGTCAAATGTGTCAGATAAAAGGAGTGGATGTATTCCCTTAGGAAAATGTGCTTGAACGGAGATAATTTAAACGACTCAAATTTGTGATCTAAAAATGAAATCAACGGCTCACATTTTACCACGCTTATTATAAAAGGGGTTTTAGTTTCTCCACCACATCCTCAAACCTTCTTCACCAAACCTGTAATGCGCTTATTCACCAAAGCTACTCTCCTTCTTCCCGGATCACCACCAACTTTGAAATGGAATGGCGGTTGTACTGACCAGTACTCAAGCGACAAATTTCTATCGGCCCTTTATCACCGTGGGACTGTCACCACCGACGAACAAGGTGTTGTGTTTCGTTGTCCTAACCATATTTTTTGCAGGATGAATAAGGACATCACCTTCGCCCAACTGAAGGAAAAGGCTGAGAGGAAGATTCGTTCAGAGGGAGAGTGGCGTAAAGACGTGGAGCGTATACGTTTCAGAAAGTACAATTGTAAAGATGATGGGACTGTCCGTTATTCTGTCATGGAGATCCAAAGCTACGACGACGTCCGCGCAATGATGGAATTTCTAGCTAACGTTCCAATGGGACGTAGTATCTTGGAGCTGTACGTGGACACAAGACACACTCCAAAAGAGATCATTTATCTTCTGGAACAGGGACTACTGAAACGCTAGTTTCATAGTTAGTTGTTTGCTTATGTTGGTTTTATGTCTTTTGTATTTGATGTCTTTTGTACTTGTTGTCTTTCGTATTTGATGTCTTTCGTATTTGTTGTCTTTCGTAGTTGATGTACGATTATGCATTATAATAATAAACTATTTGTCTAATTTAAACACCACTGAAACATAGATTAGTAACTACTAAATAAGCCATAAATATCCATACACCAATATGATTTAAAGATTGGTCACAACACTCCCATCAGCATCACTCCCAGGTTAACTGTCAAGATATGTACGATAATCAGAATCAGTAGAATAAGAACTAGAACTTGCGTCGTCTTCAGGAGCAGCCTCATCCTCCTCCTCGACCTGAAGAGCATCCACCTCTTGCTGATGCTCAATTGTTGGGGCCGGGGCCTCACACTAGCCCCTCCCCCTGCCCCTACCCCTACCACGAGTCCGAGGCATAACTGAAACAACAAGTACCAGTATTAAACCTATTAGAGTAAACCAATTTAATAAAATCAACCAATTAAACTCCCAACAAAACACATAAATTGTGCTGTCAAACAACGGTTCGAACAGCCCCATGCGAATTGGTTCCCATGCTCTTATTCGAACGCCTTCTTCTTCACATGTTTGAAGGCGTGCGTTCGAACACAACAATTACGCAGAAGAAAAAAAAACAAAACACAGATCATATGGGAGGCTTACCTTCAGTTATATGGAACGATTGGAGGGTTGTTGATGGCACGAACAAAACCCAGAATCCTTAGGGTGTTAATGTAGGTGATGAATGAGAGATTTGAGTGAGAGATTGATGTGAGAGATTGGTAGTTTGGAGGAGTTGAGTGAGAGGGAGCGAGGGGGAATTAGGGTTCGGATGAAGGGGAGAAGTGAGGGAATGAGGGAGTGAAGGGGTGTAGAGGGATTGGGGAGTGAAGGTGTTTTGTGTTTTTGATTTGGGGGTAGTTTGGGGTTTTTAGAAATTAGGGGTGTGTTTGAGTAGGAGGGAGTCACGAAAAGCAATAACCTAGAAGTTGTTACAAGATAGCGAATGGGCTTAAAAAAAACAAGATAACGAACGAATATAAGCTTTTTTTTAAAAGTAAAAGCAATGATATGGAGTCTTGTTAAAACTTTCTAATGCAAACATTCCTTAGGGAAAAACATCAAGAAGGAAAAAGAATACTCCCCCTAAGTTTATTATATAAAAGGAAAATAATTAAAAAATATGGGGGGACTAGATCAATACCCTTGAGCATAAACATTATAACTAAAAGGAAATAAAACTAATCCTATAGGGATGTGCAAAAGAATCCCTATAATGACTTTCTTTTCCACTAGGTTGGCACAAAAACTACTAACAATAATTTGAAGCACACCAAAAATAGGAAGCCAAAGGAAAACTAGTCCATCAATAGGAAAAACACTTAACCGAGGAAATAAATTAGAAAAACCTATAGGTTGCCAAACTTATCTGAAAAAATCCTTAGAAATGAAGCTTGGAATAAGATTCCACCAAACAAAATCACTTAAATTAGTTGCATGACAGACAAGTTTATCATCGCAGACATTATCCTCTCTATTGATGTGAGTGCATATGAAGTTCATTTGCCTAATCAAGTATCAATAGTTATCCCATCTATTTCTAAGCTTCTAGGAAACTATTTTGCAATTCTTGAAAGCAGTAACCACTAATTGAGAATCACATTCTGACCACAAAAATACATTTATCAAAAGCATTATCTATAGCCAAAATAAGTTCAACATGAAGTGTATAGTTGTTGCCAATGGACGCGGAAAAACAACCATTGATAGTCGAACTTCTGTCTCTGAAAATACCACCCCAAGCAGCTGGACCAGGACATCCTTTAGCAGCACCATCTGTATTGCACTTAATCATGTAAGGAGCGTGGTGGGTCAAATAACCTCTTTGATGTTTGAAGAATTTATGTAAGTACCAATGACATTGAAGACCTTTATAATCGTAAACTCCACAACAGAGGAAGACATTGTAGCTCTAAAGCCATTTCCTGTTAAAGCCACATAAGAAATAAATAAATTACTTGCCGACTATAAGGGGATTAGATGATGATTTTAAAATCTAGCATGATTCCTGCAGTAGCAAATCACCCAGAAAATATTAACAATCCCAATAGAGACAATACCACTAAACTGAGGGCTCCAACCATGATCGTCAAGGTTAAAATGCTCTGAAATGAAGAAGTATCAATATGGGTTCTCAAGATACCTCCAAGTCAATTCCAAATATGCTTGGAAAATGGGCAGGCGAGGAAGAGATGTTGAGAAGACTCTAAATCACTACCACAAAAACTACAAATAGAAACAAAGGTGTAGCCTCTAATCGAAAGTTGATCATCTGTTGGTATTTTATTGTGAAGAACCTTCCAAAGAATAACGGATTTAGAGGGCGAAATAAACTTCTTCCAAACTTTCTTGGTCCAAGGAACCACCTGACCAATAGGGTTGTGGAAAATAAAAGAATCACTGAAAGTCAAGTCTCCTAAATTAGAACAGTTCCACTTCAGTTGATCCTCAATCGAAATAACGGGAATAACTGTCTCCTAAATTTCAGATTGAAGTTGAGGGAAATGATTAATGAGATCCACCGGGATTGACCATCTGATTCACTATAAAATCACTAAGAAAGGATTTGGACCCTATGCAAATTAGTAGATATACCAATAATGTCCACAATAGACCTAGAGAGCTAATAATTCGTCCAAAAATTTGTCCTGACACCATTTCCAAGCTTCTAAGTTGAATTCTCAAGAATCACAAAACTGCATAATTTAAATCCTCAACCAAATAGAAGAGGAGACATGATAGTTCACTGGCTTATTGTTTTATAAACTCTAGCTTTCCAAAGAAGATCTCATTGTAAGTTTGTTGATATGAAACTCCACCCAAGTTTTAACATACCAACCCTGTTTATTGTTTTAATAGACCTCAGGCCCATTCCATCTTCTTGAAACGGTTTGCACACCTTATTCCAAGCAACAGTAAAACAATTTCTAATATTAATATCTCCTAACCACACAAAATTTCCAATCCAAGTGTCAACAGCATTGAGGAGATTAGCAGGCCAAACATAAATACGAAAGTTGTAGACCAACATGGTAGTAAATGAATTCTCTGAGGCTTTCTTTTGAATAAAAGGACACCAAAATAAGTAAAAGGGATAGTACTCTTAAGAAACCCAAGCAAATATAAGATGATAGTGATGCGAGTGGGGGATATGCTACTAGTGAAAACTTAGTTTTTTCTTTACCCATAGAATTGCTCAAAAGAGGAAAATAGATCCAACAAACTCAAAATACTCTTTTTAGTAGATCTATGAGAAATCATAATATCATCAGCGTTTTAGACATGACTTGGCATATAGAAACCTCTAGGCCTACCATAAGCTGGAGCTTGCCATCTTTAACAAGTATGAGAATTCTTCTACTAAGAACATCTTCACCCAAACAGAATAGAAGAGGGGACAAAGGATCACCTTGTCTAACTCATCTCTTGCAGCCAAAGAAACCAACAACAGAGCCATTAACAAAAAAAGGGAGCTTAGCCAAGTGAAAAATAACATTTATCCAAGAACAAAATTATCATTGAAATCAAAAGCTTTTTTGATGTATGTTTTCAAGGCTAATTGACCACCAAAAGCTTCTTTCTAAAGCAAATTAATAGATTCAGAGGCGCGGTGCAAATATAGTCGAAATATTTCTGCCTTTCATAATTAAAACCACTTTGATTATCAGAAATAATAGTAGGAGCAACAAGAGCAAGTCTTTTTTTTTTTTTTGACAAAAATAGAGCAAGTCTATCAACTATAACTTTAGTAATAAAATATATGTTACCCCATGCAAATATACCCATTATCCATTTACCCCCACAGTAAAAATAAAACTCTTAAAAAGACCTTGCAAATATAAATTATTTCTAGTTACTCCTCTGTTTGTTAGATTTTGTTAACATCGTTAAGTGTATGTTGAAACACTTATTATTTCGAGGTGGTAAATGAATAATGAGCGTATTTACTGGGGGTAAATGGATAATGAGGATATTTGCGAGAGGGTAACATATATTTACGTAGGGGGTAAATGGATAATGAACATATTTGTAGGGGGTAACATATATTTACATTTAACACTGTTAACAAAATCTAACAACAGGGGGGTAACTAGAAATAATTTATATTTGCAAGATCTTTTTTAGAGTTTTATGTTTACAGGGGGTAAATGGATAATGAGTATATTTGCAGGGGTAACATATATTTAAGCCTAATTTTAAACTTAAAACTAGTTAGAGCTAGGTCTATAACGTTCAATTCTATTAGCTCCATCTATTTTGGGAATCAAAGCTACAATATTAGAATTAAAATTAGGGAGCATCCAACCTTGTTGAGCAACAATGTCCCAGTAATGCTGGAAAAAAACCTACCAACCCGTCAGGACCATGGGCGCCATCTCCATCGGAAGAAAAAACTGCAGTTTTAACCTCATCCATAGAAGGTAAATAGCTAAGCATAGAATTCTCATCATCCAAAAATAAAGAAGGAATAACATCCCTAATAATACCATTGGAGCGACAATCATTTTTCACTGAAAACATATCCTGATAATAATTTAATATATGATTGTCATATCAGCAACATCAGAAAGTATATCACCATCCTTCATAACATAAATTCTCTTGGTAGCACTTTTAATTTTGGTCATTTTATGAAACAGGGTTCTATCCCCAAAGTTATGCCAATTAACTCTAGATTTCTCGTTCCAGTAAGATTCTTCCTAATTTAAGGTAGTCTGCGAATTAGTTTGAGCTTCCTTTTCAAGAGAGAATAAAGTATCTGAACCTCCTAGATTATTAACATGCTCCTAGATATTATCAAATTTGGCTAAAGCTTCATTAACCTTGGTGAAAATGTTACCGGAAATAGTAGTATTCCAGTCTTTAAAAGTTGCCTTCAAGTTTTTCAATTTCTGAGATAAGACATACATAAAGTAGCTGACTATAGTAAATGACATGCAATAATACACAATTTAAAATAATTATTCAATCTAGAATAAATGACTATTAAGATCCCACAGTTTAATTTGTGTCTGAGTCTAAAAACACGTGCCCAAATATGTGTTTGCCACAAAATAAAAATATTAGAGAGTATTTGATCTAAATGTTGAAATAATATGAATTGAAAAATAATTAAAAATGCATTATACTACGAAATATTTATCTTGCTAAAAGAATTTATACAATAATTGCAAAACATATGATTCGTTTTTGCCACTATAATCAACAAAATTTAGTGTAAAATAATTTCATAATAGCAAAACTTTAATAAAAAGTATTTATATTAGTGTTATTACAATAAAAAGGATTTTGGGTAGGGAGGTGACAAATGACGAGATTTTGCAAACCATGAAAGCTTTTGGAGCTTTTAAAGCTCTCGGACCAGATGGTTTCCAAGTTATATTTTATCAAACACAATGGCCAACAATTGGGGACTCAGTTTGTAATCTTATCCAGAATAGTTTTAGGGAGCTGTAGAGGATAGCTGAGCTAAATGACATTTTCATCACTCTAATTCCGAAGATGGAAGAGCTAACATCCATGTAACACTTTCTTCCTAGAGGATTATGTAATGTGTCTTATGTAACACCCCCTTTTTCCACTTTATAATTTAGTTTACAATTAGAGTTCAAATTATTTTTTCTTTTAAAAAGATACATCCTCAAGGGAATGCTACGTTCACCAAAAACATGACTTTAAATAGTCAACAACACTTTCCATTAATAAATATAATTGCGTGATACATAACACGACTTAATGGGGCGAACTCTCAAAACATCAGTTTCTCAAACCAGTCCTACATTACCATTATATTTAAATCTAACTAAACAATAACAAGACACTATAACTACTCGTCCCCCCACAGTGCTACGCATCAGAGCAATACGCCACACCCAGACTGAGTAAGGAAGAACCTTCACTCGGGATCACCCGCACGTTGCCAACATAAGAAGCAACATAGAAAGCAGAAGGGTGAGTCTCTAACACATATAATAAAACGTATGATAAATATTATGTTAGAGAAAACAACTAGAAACACCTCGGTTCACTCAACAAACACACCTCATCAAGTTATAACTCATCAGCTCATAATCAACAAGAAAACATCACCAATCGCATGAGTGTATGCATGAAATGCAACCCAATCACCAATGGTATAATGCATGTGGTACCGTCTCCGGCTTAATGGTACTATTCATATGATTCCGACTCGACAATGGAACAATGCATATGATTCGACTCGGCTTAATGGAACAATGCATATGGTATCGACTCGCTTTAATGATACGATGCATGAGGTATCGACTCGGCTTTAATGATACCGATCTCGGCAATGATATGCATGCAATCACCGTCTCGGCTTAATGGTATGCATCAACCACAAACAAACACATCATGAATGAATTAACACCGTCACTTTGATATGCAGGCCGAAGCCCCCAATATCCATCACTTTGATATGCAGGCCGAAGCCCCCAATATCCATCATTACACCGTCGCTACACCGTCGTCTAATTCACCTAGACATCATCAATAGCTCTATGGCTAACGTCCATCTCCTTTGGACACATCGACACCAAACTCAATAGCCCTATGGCTAACATCAACACCTCGACCACTAGCACTATGGCTACCATCAAACACCTCGGTCACTAGCTCTATGGCTAACATCAAACTCATCATTCACTAGCGCTATGGCTAACATCAAACACATCGGTCACTAGCTCTATGGCTAACATCAAACTCATCATTCACTAGCGCTATGGCTAACATCAAACACATCGGTCACTAGCTCTATGGCTAACATCAAACTCATCATTCACTAGCGCTATGGCTAACATCAACCTCACCGTCACCTAGGGACCAAACGCCACCTAAGGACCAAACGTCACCTAATGACCAAACGTCGCCTAAGGACCAACTGGCTTCACAATTCAACATCTTAGATGTACTCGGCACCCAAACAACACTCAAAATTGGCCTGGCAGCAACCTGCGCTACACTGGCATCAAAACAGCACCTCGGCACACTCACACTGCACCTCGGCACACACACACTACCCTTCGTCACACCACACTGCACTTTGGCGCACCACACTGCACCTCGGCACACACACACTACCCTTCGTCTCACCACACTGCACTTTGGCGCACCACACTGCACCTCGGCACACACACACTACCCTTCGTCTCACCCGCACGCACTTTGGCGCACAAACTACACCTCGGCACACACACACTACCCTTCCGTCTCACCACACCGCACTTTGGCGCACCACACCGCACCTCGGCGCACACATTCTTCCGCCGTCTCACCACACTTCTTCACATCCACACTTCGGTACCTATACGTCGACTCCCATACACTTACCCTTCATCACGTCTAACTCACACATACAATAACGCCCTGGGACTGAGGGTTTCTCAAATCCCATTTCTCTCCTAGGTCTCTCATATGACCAACTCACCAACAACACATACACACATCACAATTTCACCAAAGTGAAGCAAACACAACATCAATCACACAACAAGCAACACAAACAACTCAAGAATCATCCTAGAGTCTAACTCACACATAATACTCATCATATACACTATTATAGATGAAAGAGAGCCCCCTTACCTCAATAAATTGAAGAATAAGTACTCTCTCCACCAAGACTTCCCGATCCACCAACCATCACCAACAATCCAGCTCCTCTTCCTTGCTTGAACTCTCATCCGCCAAGATCTTCTCTTCTTCTCTCTTAAAAGCTATCACCCTCTCTCTCTCTTACTTTACTCTTTGACTTTTCTTTGCCAAATGAACTCTCACCATCGACACTTTCACTAATATCATGAAGATGGGCCTAATTCATGGATATGGGCCTAACTATCATGGGCCTCTATTCACACCTCCTCCATTACTTGCACTTTCTCCTCTTTTAATTAATTTATCACTCACTTTTTACTAACCACCATTCCTCATTTAAATCAAATACCTCCTAAATACCATAAAACTCCAAATTAATCCTTTGACTTAACAAAATGTTGTAAGCCTTAAATAACTCAACTAAATAAATAATTGAATTATTTTTGGGGCGTTACAACTCTCCCCCACTTAGAATATTTTCGTCCTCGAAAATCTCATCAATTACATGAACACATCAGTTCCATCAATCTTATTCCTGCTCCCAACTATCAACAATACCTTCTTGTACACTAAGTACTAGGACATACACACCTCTCTACACCCTTACCTTGTACCAAAACTCTATTCTCAGGGTCACCAAAGTCTCACTCGATTATCCAACACCATTAATCTACCGTTAGGGAACTACACTATAGCAATTACTTAAAGTACTAATGCTCATCTCTTACGTCAATCTATATCCAAGCTACAAACATTGCCCTCCTCATCTCTGCATCCTATTCCCCGTACTGAATTCTAATCCTTTACTCACCAAAGTTACACACGACCACCCAGATCCTATATAGGTACTTATTCGACTACCATACTCTTAATAACAATTATTCCACCTCATGTTTCCCAGAAACCGCATTTCTAAACTCTTTCCAAAAAGGCATGCTTAACACTTTGCATGAACTTCAAACTCAAGTGTCGATCCTAGTCTTTACATCTCCCTACTATCAACCCCCAAATCAAAACACAAACATCCATAAGACACCTACTTATCCAAAATTAAGAATCAACCAAACTTGCACACACCACTCAATTAATCAAGTTAAAATTAGTACATATCCAAAATTTATAATAATACACGAGTTATTGTCACCTATTTCATTGGAGATGAGTTATTGGGGTGATCAGTCCCTCCTACTCACGCAACCAATTAGTTAAGGTCACAAAACTACGTCTTTTCAAATTTACACCACTAAGAGACTTTTAACGCAGTCTAAAGTGCGAAGGCGTCGTCACGACTCCACTCTTTTGACGTCGTTAAAACCCTTCTAATCACACATACTTCAATAATACAAACAACAGTCACAAACAACTACAAGCAATGCTACAATCAACAGTTGCAAACAACCAAGCAAAATCTACAACAAAGTCTCTGTTGGAGATCGACAAGGGATCTCTGAGACACTACGACTGGACAACTTGGCCGGACAGACCGAACTGCTCTGATACCAACTTGTAACACCCCCTTTTTCCACTTTATAATTTAGTTTAAAATCAGAGTTCAATTTTTTTTTCTTTTAAAAAGATACATCCTCAAGGGAATGCTACGTTCACCAAAAACATGACTTTAAATAGTCAACAACACTTTCCATTAATAAATATAATTGTGTGATACATAACACGACTTAATGGGGCGAACCCTCAAAACATCGGTTTCTCAAACCAGTCCTACATCACCAATATATTTAAATCTAACTAAACAATAACAAGACACTATAACTACTCGTCCTCCCACAGTGCTACGCATCAGAGCAATACGCCAAACCCAGACTGAGTAAGGAAGAACATTCACTCGGGATCACCTGCACGTTGCCAATATAAGAAGCAACATAGAAAGCAGAAGGGTGAGTCTCTAACACTTATAATAAAATGTATGATAAATATTATGTTAGAGAAAACAACTAGAAACACCTCGGCTCACTCAACAAACACACCTCATCAAGTTATAACTCATCAGCTCATAATCAACAAGAAAACATCACCAATCGCATGAGTGTATGCATGAAATGCAACCCAATCACCAAGGGTATAATGCATGTGGTACCGTCTCCGGCTTAATGGTACTATGCATATGATTCCATGCGCCCCAAATTTTATGAGAAATTATTTGGAGTTGATTTGATAGGGTAGTGGACCAAATTGGAGAGTTTTTGGCATAGGGACCATGTTGAGAAGGACTAAAATTGATGTTATAAATACTTAATATAAGATGATGATGATTATTATTATTATTAATATTATTATTGTTATTATTAAAAGCAAGTTTCTAGGGAAAACCAAAGTGGTTATAGGAGGGAGGAAAAGTAGGAGGAAAAGTAGCATATGGTTGGGAATTAAAAATCAAATTAAAAAAGGGTTAGAGTGTTGATGCTCATTTAAATAAAGAGTGGGGTGTAGTAAATAAATGGGGAGTGTTTTAGTTAAATAGGGAGGATATGAGAAAGTAATTAAGGGTGTGCAAATAGGGCCCATTAGTGTTAAGTGGCCCAAACCTAATCAATAAAAACATTAGGGTCTTAGGAGAAACCCTCATTAGAAGCAAAGGAGCAAAAATTAGAAAGTGAGAAGAGGAGAAGAGAGGGAGCGCGCGGCTAGGGCTTGAGAGAGAGAGATTTTGCGTGAAGAGCAAGGAAGAAGAAGAAAGGCGTGGATTGTTGGGGTCTTGGAGGGGTCTTCTTGATTGTTGGTGTTATCTTCTTCAAGTTTTCAAAGGTATGGGGGCTCTCTTTCATAGTTAATAATCTATAAACCATGAAATCATAGGGATTAGGTGATAGGAGTAATTGTTTGGTTGATTTGTAATGTATATATATATATATGATTTGTGAGTATGTGATTGATTTTCATGATGATATGGTGTTGTTGTACATGTGAATATGGTTCTTGATGAATCTTGAATTGCTTGATGTGTGTCAATTATATTGGGGTGATTAATTGTCAATTTAACATAATTTAAATAGGAGAAAGTATGTGCTTACTAGGTGTTTGGGTGATTGTTTGGATAGGAGAGGTGTTTGGTCCCTAGGTGTGGGTTTAGTCTTTGGCGTTGACTTTAGTCCTTATGGTAACTTTAGTCGTTTGGCGTGGAAATACTTGTTGGTGTTCTTTTAGTTCTGTAGGAGTATTAATTATGGTGTTATAAAATAAATGGTGAGTATATTGGTGATGAGAGGTCTATGACTCTCCTTGGTGATTTGGTGAACCTACATATAATTATTGGTGAGCATGTTATTGCTTTATTTTGGTGTTTTGGTGTTTTTGGTGCATAGTCATGGCGTCGCATAATCATATGCATTTTGGTGAATAGGCCTCGGCCTCTGAAAATATTTTGGTGTTTGGTGAATGCCCTCAAGGCAATTTTGATGATGGATCCACATGCATATGCCCAGTGGAGTTTTGGGTTGCATCTCATACATTGCATACATGTTCTGGTGATTGATTGTGTCTTCATAAACTAATGGTGTAACCTGTATTTATGGTGTAACTGTATTCTTGGTGTAACTATAATTCTTGGTGTAACTGTATTCTTGGTGTAACTATAATTCTTGGTGTAACTGTATTCTTGGTGTAACTGTAGTCCTGGTGTAGCTGTATTAATAGTGTATTTGAATTGACTGTACCTTTGGTGTGCCTATTCTACTGTGTTTCCTGTTTTATTTATTATTATCTATGTATTGAGACTCACCCTACTGCGTCGTGTTGCTTCGTATGTCGGCAACCTGTAGGTGACGGTGACTGAAGGTGACTAGAGATCCTTCTTCTAGTATGGTCGAGTCGGCTCTGATACGTAGCACCGGGGGGATGTTTAGTTGTTATTTCTTTTATATTTGGAACTAAGATGTTAAGTTATTATTTTCCGCTGCCGTAGTATTTTGTCCTCGGACATTGTTGGTGCTATGTATCCTATATATTGGAGTTTTATTTTAATTATATTTTGGAGTTTGATTTTGGTGTTTAAATGTGGCACCCTCTAGTGGTCGCACTAAAAGTTTTTACGCACTCTGATTTTCAAAATTAATCAAATAGTAGTTATGGAAGAAGGGGGTGTTACAATTCCGACTCCGGCTTAATGGAACAATGGATATGGTATCGACTCCGGCTTAATGATACGATGCATGAGATATCGACTCCGGCTTAATGATACCGTCTCCGGCTTAATGGTATGCATGCAATACCGTCTTCGGCTTAATGGTATGCATCAACCACAAACAAACACATCATGAATGAATTAACACCGTCACTACACCGTCACTTTGATATGCAGGCCGAAGCCCCCAATATCCATCACTTTGATATGCAGGCCGAAGCCCCCAATATCCATCATTACACCGTCACTACACCGTCGTCTAATTCACCTAGACATCATCAATAGCTCTATGGCTAACGTCCATCTCACCGGACACACCGACACCAAACTCAATAGCCCTATGGCTAACATCAAGACCTCGACCACTAGCACTATGGCTACCATCAAACACCTCGGTCACTAGCTCAATGGCTAACATCAAACTCATCATTCACTAGCGCTATGGCTAACATCAAACACATCGGTCACTAGCTCTATGGCTAACATCAAACTCATCATTCACTAGCGCTATGGCTAACATCAAACACATCGGTCACTAGCTCTATGGCTAACATCAAACTCATCATTCACTAGCGCTATGGCTAACATCAACCTCACCGTCACCTAGGGACCAAACGCCACCTAAGGACCAAACGTCACCTAATGACCAAACGTCGCCTAAGGACCAACTGGCTTCACAATTCAACATCTTAGATGTACTCGGCACCCAAACAACACTCAAAATTGGCTGGCGACAACTGCGCTTCTGCGGCATCAAAACGGACCTCGGCACTCTCACCGCACCTCGGCACACACACACACTACCCTTCGTCACACCACACTGCACTTTGGCGCACCACACTGCACCTCGGCACACACACACTACCCTTCGTCTCACCACACTGCACTTTGGCGCACCACACTACACCTCGGCACACACACACTACCCTTCGTCTCACCACACTGCACTTTGGCGCACCAAACTGCACCTCGGCACACACACACTACCCTTCGTCTCACCACACTGCACTTTGGCGCACCACACTGCACCTCGGCACACACATTCTACCCTTTGTCTCACCACACTTCTTCAAATCTACACTTCGGTACCTACACGCCGACTCCCATACACTTACACTTCATCACGTCTACACGACGACACTTACACTCTGGTACATCTACACCTCAACACCTACACCTCGGTATATATACACTATACCTCGACAACTACACTTCGCTCCAAATGGACTACACCTCGACCACTACACCTCAGCACATACACCACACCTCGACAACTACACTTCAACATATATACACTACACTTCAATACATCTATACCTCAGCAACACTACCTCAATTCACCATCCCTCACCTCGGTACTACACTACCTCGGCTACACTACTTCACTTGACCATCAATCACCTTTCCACACTTCCTCACTTAACCATTACTCACCTCGGTACTACACTACCTCGGTTACACTACTTCACTTGACCATCAATCACCTTGCCACACTTCCTCACTTAACCTTTACTCACCTCGGTACTACACTACCTCGGTTACACTACTTCACTTGACCATCAATCACCTTGCCACACTTTCTCACTTAACCATTACTCACCCCGGTACTACACTACCTCAGTTACACTACACCTAGACAACTGCACTTCAGCAACTACCCTTAGGTATATTTATATATATATATATATATATATGCTACACCTCGGCAACTACTCTTCGGTTTACATACGCTACACTTCCGCAGCTACAAGTCGATACCTACACTTAGACTCATACACACTTACACCTCGTCACCTATACTTCATCACCTACGCTCCGTCACTTACGTTCAACACTTACGCTTCGACGCACTTATACGTTGACCCCCATATACTTCGACACATCTACAACTAGGCAACTACACCTCGGCTCATATGTCGCCCTAGGCACCTAACCTTCATCTTACCTCGTTTCTTTGATTTTCATACTATGATCAACTTAAACAACAAATACTGCAACACATATTCATTTGAAATTTGTTCAACACACATCAAAGTACTCAACAAAGGGCCAACACCAACAATAACACCCTGGGACTGTGGGTTTCTCAAATCCCATTTCTCTCCTAGGTCTCTCTATGACCAACTCACCAACAACACATACACACATCACAACTTCACCAAAGTGAAGCAAACACAACATCAATCACACAACAAGCAACACAAACAACTCAAGAATCATCCTAGAGTCTAACTCACACATAATACTCATCATATACACTATTATAGATGAAAGAGAGCCCCTTTACCTCAATAAATTGAAGAATAAGTACTCTCTCCACCAAGACTTCCCGATCCACCAACCATCACCAACAATCCAGCTCCTCTTCCTTGCTTGAAATCTCCTCCGCCAAGATCTTCTCTTCTTCTCTCTTAAAAGCTACCGCCCTCTCTCTCTCTCTCTCTCTCTCTCTCTCCTTTACTTTATTCTTTGACTTTTCTTTGCCAAATGAACTCTCACCATCGACACTTTCACTAATATCATGAAGATGGGCCTAATTCATGGATATGGGCCTAACTATCATGGGCCTCTATTCACACCTCCTCCATTACTTGCACTACTCCCTCTTTTAATTAAATTATCACTCACTTTTTACTAACCACCATTCCTCATTTAAATCAAATACCTCCTAAATACCATAAAACTCCAAATTAATCCTTTGATTTAACAAAATGTTGTAAGCCTTAAATAACTCAACTAAATAAATAATTGAATTATTTTTGGGGCGTTACATCTTACAAAACAGTTAGATTATAGCCCGGCGAATTAGAGAAACCTTGCATAAGTTGGTCGCGCCAGCTCAATGTTCTTTTGTTCCTAAGAGGCATAGCCAAGACAATATTATTGTGGCCCAAATTTTTTTTCATTCCAAGTGAACTCGAAAAGGCAAAAAGGGTTGGATGGCAATTAAAATTGATCTTGAAAAGACTTATGACAGACTTAAATGGTTGTTTATAAAAGACACTTTGGAGGATATTGGTTTTCCCTCTCACTTAGTCCAACTTATCTGGCAATGTATTTCTACTCTAAGATGAAATTGCTTTGAAATGGTGTGGCTTTGGAAGAGTTTATACCCTCAAGGGGTATCCGACAAGGTGACCTTATTTCTCCTTATCTATTTGTTCTTTGTACTAAACGTTTGTTTCATTTAATTGAGCATGCAATCATAAACAAAGAATGGCATCTAGTTCAAATATCGATGAGGGGTCCAAAGATATCTCATGGTTGTAATTGTTATCTTATTAGTATCAACCATCTAGCGTTTGCAGAGGACCTAATTTTATTCACTGAGGCTTCTTTGGAGCAAGCTCATGTTATTCAGATAATCATCCAATTATTTTGTGAGAGCTCCGGTCAAAAGGTCAGCAATGAGAATACTAGAATTTTTTCTCTAAAAATGTCAATTGGGAAATCAAATAAAGTATTGGTGGTATTCTGGGATATCGACGCACAAAAGATTTGCTTAAGTATTTGGGGGTCCCTATTCTTCATAAAAGATTTAACAGAGGAACTTTTAACTTTGTGATTTAGAAAGTTAACTAGAGATTGAGCTCTTGGAAGGCTAGACACCTATCTTTTGCTGGAAGGATGACTTTAGCGAAATCCTTATTCAAGCTCTACCAACATATGTTATGCAATCAAGTGTCCTTCCAAAGGGAGTTTGTGATGAGATTCACAAGAAGTGTAGATCCTTTATCTAGGGTGAGGATCCTCAGCATCGTAAAATGCACTTGGCTGGCTAAGAGGGTGTGCAGGTCTAAAAAAGATGGTTGGTTGGGCTTGAGATCATCTAAGGACATAAATGCTTCATTTATGATGGAAACTTCTTGGAAATTATCCAAAGAACCCTATTCTCTTTGAGCCTCAACGATTCGGGCTAAGTACATGTGTGGTAAGTAGGGTTTCCCTAAAGTTGATCAAAAGAACTCTGAGTCAAACATATGGCGAGGTGTTTGTGACAACTGGGATAGGTTTCGTGAGTGTTTGTCTTGGAATGTGGGTAATGGTGAACATGTGTTTTTTTGGAAAGACAATTGGCTTCAAGGCCATGGTATCCTAGTAACTGAAGCTTTGAAAATTATTTATGGAGTGTTTCTAAACCAAACAGCCAGAGTTGGGTTAATGATAATGCGCTCTTGGACTTGGATTCGCTTGGCAACTATCTCCCAACAAATACCATCAGAGAGATAGAATTTGTACCTCCCCCGAATGTCGTTGCCGAGGCAGATGAGTTCTCTTGGGAGAGAAAATCACGATGGCCAGTTCACCTCAGCCTCTACTTACAAGGCATTGCAGAACCAAATTCCACACTAACAATCTAAAGGTTTTGCTAGAATCTGGTGTTGGGAAGGCCCTCAAAGAATTAAAGGGCTTCTATGGAAATCTACTCATGAAGTACTTTTGACAAATAGTGAAAGATATAGAAGGAAGATGGTGAGTTCCCCATTGTGTCCGGTGTGTGGCAATGCAGAAGAGTCCCTTTTCTATTATTTTAGAGATTGCCAAGGACTTTTCATTGTTTGGCACCGTTTGAAAGGTAACTCTGGCCAAAACTTCTTTACTGGAAATGATTGGAAGCGATGGTTGTTCAAGAACTCGAGCGCTTGACGTCTGGCAAGGACAATTCCAATTGGCACCTCATTTTCGGTGCTACGTTTGAGCAAATTTGGAGAGCTCGGAAGGTCTTGGCTTTTTCATAGAAAGATTGGTCATCTCAATCTATCTACTGGAAACTACTGAGATGAGTGATGCTATCATCCAAATCAGGAATCAGGCTGAAGTTTCTCGCTTATAAATCGTGAGAGTAGGAGAATAACTGATGTGTGGATCCCACCGTTCAGTTGTACTTTTGCTTTGAGTTGTGACGAATCGATTTCAAATTCAGGGAATGATGTTGGGTGTGGTGGACTCTTTCGCAATGCCTCTGGACATGTCTTGTTTTCTTTCACACATAAGCTTGATCAATGTTCAATTCTAGACGCGGAGCTGTGGACTATTTATCGTGGAGTGTGTATAGCTTGGGGTTGAGGACATCGTAACTTTGTGGCCAAATCAACTAGTTCTTTGGTTATTGAGCTACTTACAACCGATATTTCAAAATCGCATCCTTTGAATCAGATAATCAAAGGCATTAGAAGCATCATGATTACTCTAGATAAGATTTGCTGGAAGCGTATTTTGAGGGAGGCAAATAGTCCTGTTGAACGTCTAGCAAAGGATAGGCTTAATAGTGTTGAAGTTTGTTATATTTTTTATGATGTTCCTCCATTTATTAACTGTCTTGTGATCCCTGATATGAGAGTCTTGTCAGCCCATCTTGGGTAGTTTTCGGTTGGGACGTTAAGCCCTTTGTTTTCAAAAAAAAACTCTAAAAAGGATTTCACAAAAGATATTTTTGGCTCGAATATGCCATTTTTTGGGTACATAAATGGGCCTAAGAAAAAACAAAAAAAAAACCCAAAAAACGAGGAAATAAAACTCTGCTAGCATCTACAACGAGAGTAGTTGCAAGCCCAAGTGGAGGATGCTCCATATGAATCCAATTCAAAGAGGAGGCATCACCAAGCTTTGTCAGATAGTCGACACATGAATTTCCCTCCCTCAAGGTGTGACAAATGCAAACAACAAATCATAAGCAACAAGGTCCTGAAGATTCGTCACAATGGCTGCATACTAATGCCAATGATTATACGGAGCTAAAACGATAGAAATTGAATCCGAATTGAAAACAAGGTCCCTAAATCCCTTGTTCCATGCTAATGACAAGGCATGAAACAACGCTAGAAGCTCTACGTGTAGGTTGTTAGAAGTACCAATGTGACTCAGAAAACCATGAAACCAAGCTCTGTCTTCGTTCTTGAGCAAGCCACCAAAACCAGACGGGCTTGAGTTGCCCATACGACTGCTGTCAACATTCAAAATGGTAGAGGAGTCCCTAGAGAGGCGCCAAGTGTCCCATCTAGTCTCGTTGGGTCTGCTATTGACCTGTAAAGCAATATAAATAGAGGAAGCAATGGCCAGACGCATTGTTCTTGATTTGGATCAAGGGGAGCTCTTCATTTGCAATACAACTTGAGTTTCAGGCCCTCCACAACCACCAAAGATAAGCAAGGAAATAAGAAGGGTAAAAACAAGTTAGCCCTAGAAATCCAAGCACGAAAGTCTATTTCCGTGTAGAAAGCTGGGTTAGATAAAATGTGAAAAATATCAACTATTATACCAAAACAACATGAATATTAAATAAAAGTTATATTTGGTAAAAATTTTAAAAAAATGATTTTTTTTGAAGGCTTCACGCGCCACTATGCTTCCTGGGTGAGATTAGGCGTCGCTAGAGCCCTTCATCTTCTTCAATTGGTTCACGACGAAAGGGCCGCTTCTTCCTGGACTTTGACCATGTTTGATCTAAGGTTTTACGCAGTGAAATTCAACAATCTTACATGCGTTAGATTCAAATTTTAGTGATAAGAGGATGTCCTGAAAAAATCACAGGAAGATCAATCCATCTAAGAGAAATCACATATCAAAGAAACTAAAACTAAAAATGCTGATTTCTCACGATTGATTCTATGAAAACTCCCCAATTTTCAATATGTTTGTCGTATGATATCAAGGAACGAAAACCCTCAAACACTTATAGGAAATCTTGATTGTAATGGTGATTTCAATTCGATGACAAAACGAAGCACGTGAAAAAGAAAAAAGGTTTTCAAAAAACAAAAAAAGCTTTGCTATTTGAATATAAGGCACACCAAAACATTATTTATTGGAAGAAAATTAAACACTAGATCAAACACAAAACAAGTACATTCAATTCATTCAAAATTGGACCAAACAAAAATAGGGTTCATGTAGTACCAAATTTTGTCATCATTAATAGAAAATCAAAATTTTATTATAGCGATAATGTATCTGCTTGTCTTTTATAGCAATTGGAGGATTTAAATATAAGCATATAATTCATGTGTAAAATTAAGGTTATGGATGAAGAAGTGTGTATATGAGATATTTGAGTACTGATCGAAGGAGGATATGAGAGCGGACTGTCCTTATTGTCGACCATGTTTCAGCATTATGATTGTAAGTCTCATTGAGCTTAACTGAATGAACTAAACCATGTGAGTTCATCCAGAACAAAAGCTCAACACATATTCATCAATTAATTAGTGTTTAATTAATAATATCTGACTATAATTTATATTAAAAACAGTTTATAAATAATTAAATATATCAATCAAAAATTGATTAAATCAATAATTAATCTAACACTCTCTCCCAATTTCTCTCATCTCCATTCTCTCTTCTAAGAAATCAACAGCTCTCCTTTCCTTAGTTTAAGAAGGCATTGCCAATAGCCATTGACTGAAAGATTGTTTCCAAGAATAAAAAATGGAAAAAAAATATCGTAATAATGGGAGGGAAAGAAAAACTAGAATGGTTTCTCACTACGCCAGATTTAAGGATTTTCAGCGTTTTTTTTGGGCATTGGTAGCGTTTTAAAACGCTAGAGAAGCTGACGCTATTAATGCGTACACCCCATTAGTAGCGTTTTAAAAACGCTAGCCATTGACCCAACGTGTTTTGGGCATACGTGGCGTTTTATAAAAACGTTAGCCATTGACCCAACGCCTTTTTACAATTCCTAGCGTTTTCTTTAAAACGCTAGGGATCCTATAGCGCCTTTCTACAATTCCTAGCGTTTTTGTAAAACGCTGAGGGATCTTCTAGCGCGTTTTTACAATTCCTAGCGTTTTACGAAACGCGGGAGGATCTCTAGCGCCTTTTACAATTCCTAGCGTTTTTTACAAAACGCTAGGGATCCTCTAGTGCATTTTGTCCATAGCTAGCGTTTTTCTATAAAACGCTAGGTATTGAATGAATTTTTAATTTCATTTCTAGCGTTTTCTCCTTAAAACGCTACCTATTGATCCGAATTTTTTTAAATATTTTTTATTTTTGTTTGTTCTCCATTTTAATTACAACCTATAAATTCATTCACTTCCAACAAAATTCATCAAATATCATTCCAATCCAATATCATTCAAACAAAATTCAGTCAACAAAATTCATCAAATATTCCAATCCAATATCATTCTAAGAAGTACTTACAACATAATATATATCAAATATATACAACATATATAATAACTAACTATTATGAAACTCAAAACTTTCTAGAAAAAGCTAGAAACAAAACGGCACCACTCCTTTTATCGTTGTAAGTTGTTCATCGAGTAATCTTTGGATGTCTTTACAGTGGGGAAAATACTGAAAAATAAAATGAAATAAAATTAGAATTAAAATGTTTATTAAATGTGAGTAAGTGTTATAATATCAATATAAAAAAGAAATCTAAGTAGTTACCTTGGTTGGGATTTCTACTCTGTCGTGAGTGATAATCTCTCTCATATACCTCATACAATAGTACCCACAATCATTATTATTTGGTTGTGTAGGACACTACAAAGCAAAAGATTAGTTAATTAATTGTCACATTTTATGACCAAAAATTCAATTAAAATTATAAGAATGATTTTTAAAAACTTACAAGCATGGGTAACCATCTTGTTTTACTCGTAGATAATCCCCAGTCTTTTTGTAAAGCATTGTAACGTCATACATATATATAACGTTAAGTTGAACAAAATACATATATTAAATTATACAAAATGAGAGGGTTACACATACACACTGTCAACTATCTGCATCGTAAGTCTCACGTAGACTTTGTAATGGCCTTGAAGTGAATCCAGATAGTAGATGATGATTTAGCTTAGGGTTTATTGCAAAGAGTACCCAATGTTGTCTGCAAGTAAATGAATCACGAATGAGTACACATTTACACTATAATACAATCCTCAAAATAAATAACCAAGTGATTGAAGACTAAATTTCTCACCTTATATTGAGCGGTGCCAAAAATAAAGATTCATGATCAAAATGTTGGACATCCCTCAAGCGTGAAAGGATATAACTTTCAATTTGACTCTTCCTAGCCATAATATCCTCTGGTTTACCTTGATCCCACACAACGATACACTCTGGGCACAAGAACAAAATTTTTTGTGTCCGTTGCGAAGGGACCAGAAGCACATTGTAGAAAAACCTATAAATAATATATATACAACTTTCAGATCCTCATATATATACTCTAATATATACTCTAATATATACAACTATTGTGTACAAATAATTTAATACATACCTGCGGTATACTCTAATAACAACCACAAAGGGCCCATTCCATGTCATATACAACTTTCGGATCCTCAATGTTGAGCATAATATCCTGTTCCACTCCCACAATATGATCGGTCGGTAACATAATAAGGTCATCGGGCTTCATTTTTGATTGACGTGGTCCTTTACATAAGTGATGAATTTCTCGAATTCATCAAGGGACACTTTGGGAGTGGAAGGTCGGACACTTTTTGGTAGTGGAAGGGAAGGTCGGGACACTTTTATAGAAGGAGACGGTCGGGACACTTGGGGTACCTAGTATATATTAAAAAAATGATTAATTAGTTAGTTAACACACATTATATATAACAATGAGTCATTAACTTATTAACAAAAATATTGTCACTTACAACGATAAGTTGTTCAGGCCATGCCACAAAAGTACTAAGTGCTTGATCCACAGTAAATATATCAGCATTAACAATTGGAACAAGCAATGGTGCAGACCCCTCAATTGAATAGTCTACCCTAACTCTCAAATGGTTTTCAGGCATGGGTAAATTGTGCATTGTGGCACTCAATTGGTTACATAACATGCCCACTGCAACCTTTCGATGTGGGTTTGCAATATATAGCTCACATTCACAGTTATCCTAAATCAATTATAAAGAAAAATAAATATACATGATAATTTGATCAAATACAATGTACAAAAAACAGGTTGAGTAATAATAAATACCTATGTCGAAGGGATGGTGCAACTATCTCGTGCGCTATGTTGGGCAAGTGAGGGTGCAACAGGTAATATAGGTTCAGCAGGGGGTGGTGCAGCAGGGGATGGTGCACCAATGGATTGTGCCAAGAGCTGCTTAAACATCTGTCTCTCTTCCATTAGTACAACAACATTCTTGGATAGCTCGTCATACTTTGCCGCCATGACTTTACAATCCCCGCACCCCCTGCTATGGCTCTTTCGCCCATACACAGTCGTAGGAGGAATGCCATATCCATAACCTCTTATCCGACCCTGTCTCTCTTCCCTTCCCAAGGCACGAGCAAGGACATCTTGTTGACCATCACAATCTGTTAAATCTCCTTGTGATACAGATTGTGATATGCTTTGCTGATGCACAAACATAAGTAACGGTTAGAAATAATAAACAAGTGTCAAAGAAATTTAATCGACGATAAAAAATATGTCCACGTCTCAAAAAAAATCGAGTAACGGATAGAAATAATAAACAAGTGTCAAAGAAATTTAATCGACAATAAAAAATATGTCCACGTGTCAAAAAAATCGAGTAACTGATTAAAAAATATAGTCGACACAAATTCCAACTTGCTAGGAATCATAAAATTAAAATTACAATACATGAATTTTGGAATACTTACAATTTTGTCCTTGACCTCCTTAGTTTTCGGATCCACAATGTCCCCATCCTTGTTTTGTCGGGCCTCTAACTGCACGATTACAACGATCAAGGGATTCTTGAGTTGGATCTTTCCCCTCTTGCAATAACTATTTAAGTTTAATCATTGTTAATCAATCAGTAAATTAAAAGATTCATTAAATCATAAAAATTAAACTAATTGTGTCTTACCAATCTTTCTTCAAGAATTTGATATCCACTTGAACCTCCTCTATAAGGGTACTCGGGATTAGAAGCTCTTTCTTTATTGGCTTTGCTTTTTTCTATTTAAAAATATAAGTATACATTAATGAATGATATCTAGTTGTGAAATATATATATATATATATATATATATATATATATATATATATATATATATATATATATATATAAACTTAAATAATTAATATACTAACCAGAAATCCAGATCTGTAGTGCGTATATGTACAAATTTGCTCTAATCCTCCTTACTTATAATTCCTAATACAATGTTTGAGGCTCTGTCGATGGTCCCATCGTAGTTTGAATACTTTTTCCTACATCGCTTCTATAAGCCCGATGCAACCTTCCACTTCCTTGAGTATCCAATCTCTTCTGCATCATCCACATCAAAGTGTTTCTACTTATTCATAAAAATGGATTAAATAAATATAACTAAAAAATCACTAAATAAGATTATTAAAGATGTCTAAAATTATATACCTGTATTAAGGACCAGAAATCATCTTTCAGTTTAGGCAAAACTCTATTATCTTTCTCATTCCAACTTTTAATCGAAATTGGAAACATTTGCTTCACCTTAGTACCAATAAAAGTAATCAAATTTGTGTCGTTCTCTCCAATAGGAAAACCTTTAACACTCCATCTGACCTGCATTAATTAAATCATTAAATAATTAGATAACTTTGAAAGGTAGAGAACAACATTAATAATTAGTAATTAACTTACCCTATATTTCTCGTGTCCTTTACTCTCATGATCACTAAGTGATGCCATCTAACTTGCAATGGCCCAAATGAAATAGACTCAGTGAGTTTTAGGAAAGCCATGCACTAAGTAACAGAGAAAGCCATGCACTAAGAACCTAGAGTAAACATATATAGGAAAGCCATGCACTAAGTAACCTAGAGTAAACATATATAGGAAAGCCATGCACTAAGAACCTAGAGTAAACATATATAGGAAAGCCATGAACTAAGAAACAGAGAAAGCCATGCACTAGGAAAGCCATGCACTAGGAAAGTCATGCACTAGGAAAGTTAATAATGCTATCTAAGCTAGACTAATCTAACAACTAATTAAATACAACATTGAGCTAAGTAACAGAGAAAGCCATACAAAAGAGAACTACATAACAAACCGCAAAAAACCAGTGAGAGTATGTGCAGAAATACCTTTTGAAAGGGAGAGAGAGTGCAGAAAAAGGAAACAAATGGGAGGGAGCTGCGTGGTAAGATAGCACCAAGGAGAGAGAGGGAGAGCTGGTACGTTTGGGGTTTCTGCGTTTTAGGTTTCTGGGTTTTAGGTTTCTGGGTCGCGCGCTTTTGGGTAAGATAGCACCAATGAGAGAGAGGAAGACGTGGAGTGTGGGTTGTTCGCAAGGGATGAACGAAGAATGGATGAACGAAGAGGATGGGTCGTTTGGTTTCCTGGGTCTCACACAGAAGGGATGAACGAAGAGGTTTCTGGGTTTTCGCTGGGTTTTCGCAAGAGAGGAGTTAGGTAGATGAAGAGACAGAGTGAGTTTGTGTGAGAGAGATGAGAGAGCGCGCCTTGTAAAAATTTCAATAACAATGCCTAGCGCTTTCTAGCAAAAACGCTAGGGAAGCCTAGGAATTATAATTACAATTCCTAGCGTTTTCTTTAAAACGCTAGGGATCCTCTAGCGCCTCTTTACAATTCCTAGCGTTTTAGAAACGCTAGAGATGCTATAGCGCCTTTTACTACCATTCCTAGCGTTTTAAAAACGCTAGGGATCCTCTAGCGCCTCTTTACAATTCCTAGCGTTTTCTGTAAAACGCTAGGGAATGTATTGGGCCTTTTTACTACCATTCCTAGCGTTTTCTTTAAAACGCTAGGGATCTATAGCGCCTTTTTACTACCATTCCTAGCGTTTTCTCCAAAACGCTAGGGATCCTATATAGCGCCTCTTTACAATTCCTAGCGTTTTAGAAACGCTAGGGATGCTATAGCGCCTTTTTACTACCATTCCTAGCGTTTTCTGTAGAAACGCTAGGGATCCTCTAGCTCCTCTTTACAATTCCTAGCGTTTTCTATAAAACGCTAGGTATTGAATGATTTTTTTAATTTCATTTCTAGCGTTTTCTCCTTAAAACGCTAAGTATTAACTGATTTTTTTAATTTAATTTGTAGCGTTTTTTTAAAACGCTACCTATTGACTTGATTTTTTTAAATATTTTTTTATTTTTGTTTATTCTCCCTTTTAATTACAACCTATAAATTCATTCCCTTCCAACAAAATTCATCAAATATCATTCCAACAAAATTCAGCCAATATCATTACAATCTAATATAGATACACACACATATGTACATATCACCAAAAGACCATATTAAACTAACAAGTACTTACAACATAATTAATATATATCCAATTCATACAACATAATAACTACTATCTTGACCACTCTCATGATCACTAAGTGATGCCATCTGACCTGCAATATAACATAATCCATGTTATTTTTAAATTTACAAAAACTATATAATTCTTTATTAATAAAAAATAATGAGATATCATTAAGTCTATATTACCTCTTCCTTTTCCTAGATAAAATTTTGTTTGCAATTCGCGTCTTGGTATTTTTTTTCCGACGAATAGTAATTCCATCATTATGATCTTTTCTAAAATATACAACATCCTCTATAGAAGTATTTTCCCCTATTATTGGTTCAGATGTTCTGAAGAAAGGGTCGTCCTCAACACCAACATCATCGGGTGCTTCATCATCATCGTTGTTAAACACAAATTTTTTGTCAGTCAATAGAACAATAGACCAATTGATATTAACTGGATCAGTGACATAAAACACTTGTTGAGCTTGCGATGTTAAAATAAAAGATTCATCTTTATATCCTAACTTGTTGAAATTCACCCGCATGAACCCTGATTCATCAATCTGTAAACCAGTATTATTGTCAACCCATTCACATTTGAACACAGCTCTCAAACATATTGTAATCCAACTCCCATATGTGTTCAATGAAGCCAAAGTAAGACATATTCGCATATATGGGATTTACTGTCTTTGCAATCGGATGCATGCATAGAATGAGCTACAAGAGTCACCCCACTATTTTGCATTTTACTCTGATTATCTTGTTCTTTTGTATAGAAAGTGCACTCGTTCATTAGATAGCTGTTGTAAGAGAAGACATGTGTTATACCCCAATTTTGTCTCAGTATTCTTTTTCTTGTTCTAGTCGTTTATTTCTAGTAAGGGCCTTATTCTTTTTCTTGTTCTAGTCGCTTATTTCTAGTCGTTTATTTTTAACGCCCCACTTCTTTTATTTTTGGTCTAGTCTTAAGCCAGCTTGTCGTCCTATCCTTTCTCGTTTTTATATTTGGCCTTTTTTCTTTTTCCTATTACTATTTTTATTCGCATTTTGTTTACTTAATTTATTTAAGCACTTAATAAATCTAAAAATGTCAAAAATCCAATTTAATTTAATTTACAATTTAAAAATACCATAATACCAAAAATGTCAAAAATAGTATTTAGTTTAATTTAGAAATTAAAAGCACTTAATAGTCCAAAGAGTCCAAAAATACAAAAAAAATCATAATACTAAAAATACAAAAAAAGAGGAATCCGAAAATAATAGGGAAAAATGCAAAAAAAACGCAGAGGTGCAATTAGAAATTTTCAATTTGCTCTTCATCTCGCCGAGTTGAATTTGTGATCCGAAAAAACAAGGAAGGTCAAAATTAGTCAAAGCCCAAGGAAAACAAAATTAAATGCTAAACCTAGAATTTTAGTATAAAAATAGGATTAGACCTCAGTCAAAAGCACGAATTTCGAGTTAAGAAAATCACTAAAAAAGGATTAGGGTTTTACACTGAAACCCTAATCACCTAAACAGATCTCTTCTAGATCTGAGCAGTAAGAAAGGAAGAACAGCAGCAGTCGATAGAGCACACACAGCAGCAGTTGCAGTGGTTATTATTGTCCAAACAGATACACAAGGGGTCAAAACAGAGGCTGGAATAAAGGTAGGTATTACTAAATGCATTCTCAACTCTAAAATTGATGTAACATGTATCAATGGATCTGTTTTCTTTTCTGTTTCCCTTCAAATTCGTATGTATGTATAAGTAAAGAGTAACAGATATTACGGGATCAAAAAACAGGAAGTTTATTTTCAAAATTTCATAAAGTTCTTATGCTGTGTCTCAAAAAATGTGTATGCTTGGATTAGAGCTCATCAAATAGGTTATGCTTAAAACTGGTTTTGTTGTTGTAGGTTCAGATCAATAGTTATTTTTAGTGAAACAAACATACTCAGAGACTTAAAAACACGAAAACAGAATAAATAGAGGAATAAAATGGGTAGGAGAGAAATCAGACCAGCGAAAGCGTAAAAAATAAATAGGACAGAACGCTGACCTTGAGCTCGCCGGAGCTCCGGTCGTCTTCTCCGGCGAGAGCTCCGGCGAGGCCTCCCAAAACCAACCCAGAAACCGATCCAAAAACAGAAAAACCACCGTTCCACCACCGCTGAAACTTTCCTTCAAACGCATCACCACCAAAACCGAACCTATGAGCAAAAAAAAACACGTTAGATCTGGATCAGTGAAACACAAAAACGAAAAATAGAAAAACAAAGGAACTGAACAGAAGGGAGAACAGAGGAGGAAAACGAACCTCACCCCAAGCCGAACGCGACATCACCGGCCACCCAACTCCGGCGGAATCATCTCCGCCATCGTTCAACCTCCTCCCTCATCCCGAAACCGAACGGCTTGCTCCCATGGAAGCCGCGAACATTCGCTGGGTTTCTCTCCCTCCCTCGCCGTGGATCAGGGCGAAAATCTCGCCAAGTATTTACTCTCCCTCTCGTGGCGCCACAACAAGGAGGATCTCATTAGGGTTCTCGTTGTTTTTAGGTTTTGTAGGTTATATACTTTGTCTCCTTTTTAGTTTTATTTTAATTTATTTTTGTATTCGATTCTATCCACACCCTCGTTATTCACGCAAGACGCCCCACTAACTTAAGCCCGGTTCGCGATTCGGGCTTCCAGATGCGAACTGGGCTTTCCTTTTCACACCCTTTATTATTTATACAACCCCTGCGACTAATAAAACCCCAATTTACTATGTTCACCCCCTGTTTCCTTTTTTTAAAATTCTTTTCCAATAATAATATAAATAATTTTTCTCTAAAAATAAAAAGCAGCTAAGTCGGTTGTACAACCAAGTTTAGTCATTATTTTAGGGCCAATGAGTCATGCATTCGGTAAGAATCCTACAAACCTAACGAATAAATTATTTCTCTAAAAATAAAACGGCTAAGTCGGTTGTACAACCGGGTTTGTCATTATTTTAGGGCCAATGAGCTGTACAGTTCAGTAACCCTACAAACCTAACGAATAAATTATTTCTCTAAAAATAAAACGGCTAAGTCGGTTGTACAACCGGGTTAGTCATTATTTTAGGGCCAATGAGTCATGCAGTTTCAAGAACCCTACAAACTTAACAAATACGAATAAACCATTTTCCGTAAATAGGGGATTAAGTCTAATTGACATCGGGTTAGTCAATGTTTCTAGAACTAATGAGTCAGATCAGTTCAGAATTCTAGAATACCTATTCTAAAACGAACCCACCTCATACGAAACCACTTTCTTTCAAAACCCTAAAATTATTTTCAAAAGTAGGGGCTAAGTCGGTTGTACAATCCAAGTTAGCTTAAACGTCCTAGGAATCGATGAGTCAGATGCAGTTCAAGGAATCCTAGGATCCCTACATTAAAAACACCAACCCACAAACATTTTCGGGAAGAACTACGTGGCTTTGATTCCTCCATTGCATCCGGAGGTACGTAGGAGCAAGACTCAACCCTCATCAAGCACTAAAAACAAAAACCTAAATAAGTCTTTTTTACAAATAAAAGGGTAACAATTAAATAAAATCTTAAATTAATTAGACAATAGGATGTCGTGGGGTGCTAATACCTTCCCCACACATAACGACTCCCGAACCCTAACAATGCCTTATCTTAAAACTTAAAGGGATTTTCCGAATTTGCCCTTAAACTAAAATTTGGTGGCGGCTTCCTAAAGAACCATTTCGAAGAATCCTTTCCCAGATTTTTCGGTCGCTACAACATGTATATTTGGACCTTTTGCTAACCATCTCAATCTTTTTGAAATTGAAGTAGGATTCGAAACACACTCACCATCAATGTGATGTTTTAGCCACACTATGAAACTCCTATTGTGTTCTTTTGCTAACCAAACTTGCTTCTTTCCCGGGAATTGACTCTTAAGAATCTCCTTGTGCTTGGCAACATATGAATCAACCTCACTATCATTGTGAAGAACGTACAAGTGTGCTTGCTCTAGTTCTTTCCTTGATACCATCACTAATTTAGTTCCTGTCATCCCTTTACTAATCCTTCCTACATGACGAGACCTTGGCAAATCCACGAGAATATTCAAGACTAGATAGATAGCCCGCAAAACTCAATAGCCTCTTCAACTATGTAGCGCTCAACAATACAACCTCGTGTCGTGATCGATTTTTCACATATCCTTTTAATATCTTCATGTAACGCTCAAACGGATACATCCATCTCATGTAACATGGGCCACACAATTGTGTCTCTCTAACCAGATGAACTATTAGATGAATCATTATGTCAAAAAAGGAAGGTGGGAAATACATCTCAAGCTCACACAAAGTGACAGTAATTTCTCTTTGCAATGTTGGCAACTTTCCAGGGTCAATCACTCTACTACAAGGGCCTTATTAACCCTTCCCTAAGTCGTTTATTTCTAGTAAGGGCCTTATTCTTTTTCTTGTTCTAGTCGCTTATTTCTAGTCGTTTATTTTTAACGCGCCCACTTCTTTTATCTTAGCGCAGTTGTCAGGTCCGGTCCTTTCTCGTTTTTATATTTGGCCTTTTTTTCTTTTTTCCCTATTACTATTTTTATTCGCATTTTGTTTACTTAATTTATTTAAGCACTTAATAAATCTAAAAATGTCAAAAAATCCAATTTAATTTAATTTACAATTTAAAAATACCATAACAGTCCAAAAAATGTCAAAAAATAGTATTTAGTTTAATTTAGAAATTAAAAGCACTTAATAGTCCAAAGAGTCCAAAAATACAAAAAAATCATAATACTAAAAATACAAAAAAAGGGGAATCCGAAAATAATAGGGAAAAATGCAAAAAAAACGCAGAGGTGCAATTAGAAATTTTCACCGCTTCTTCATCTCAGTTGAAAGTCAATCAGATCCAAAAAACAAGGAAGGTCAAAATTAGTCAAAGCCCAAGGAAAACAAAATTAAATGCTAAACCTAGAATTTTAGTATAAAAATAGGATTAGACCTCACTCAAAAGCACGAATTTCGAGTTAAGAAAATCACTAAAAAGGATTAGGGTTTTACATCAAAACCCTAATCACCTAAAATGATCTCTCTTCTAGATCTCGAAAGCAAAGAAGAAAGGAAGAACAAAGCTAGCCGATGATAGAGCACACACAAGCAGTTAGCTTGCGGTGGTTATTATTGTCCAAACAGATACACAAGGGTCAAAACAGAGGTTTGGAATAAAGGTAGGTATTACTAAATGCATTCTCAACTCTAAAATTGATGTAACATGTATCAATGGATCTGCTTTTCTTTCTGCTTTCCCTTCAAATTCGTATGTATGTATAAGTAAAGAGTAATGATATTACGGGATCAAAAACAGAAGTTTATTTTCAAAATTTCATAAAGTTCTTATCTTTGTGTCTCAAAAAATGTGTATGCTTGGATTAGAGCTCATCAAATAGGTTATGCTTAAAACGGTTTTGTTGTTGTAGTTCAAATCAATAGTTATTTTTAGTGAAACAAACATACTCGAGACTTAAAAACACGAAAAATGTAATAAATAGAGGAATAAAATGGGTAGGAGAGAAATCGGACTCAAATAAAGCGTAAAAATAAATAGGACAGAACGCGACCTTGAGCTCGCCGAGCTCCTGGCCGCCTTCTCCGGCGAGAGCTCGGCGAGGCCTCCCAAAACCAACCTAAAAACCGATCCAAAAACAGAAAAAAACCACCGCCCACCACCGCTGAAACTTTCCTTCAAACGCATCACCACCAAAACCGAACCTATGAGCAAAAAAAAACACGTTAGATCCGGATCGGTGAAACACAAAACGAAAAATAGAAAAACAAAGGAACCGAATGGGCGGGAGAACAGAGGAGGAAAACGAACCTCACCCCAAGCCGAACACGACATCACCGGCCACTCTAACTCCGGCGAATCATCTCCGCCATCGCTCAACCTCCTCCTCATCCCGAAACCGAACGGCTTGCTCCCATGGAAGCCGCGAACATTCGGCTGGGTTTCTCTCCTCCTCGCCAGTGGATCGAGGCGAAAATCTCGCCAAGTATTTACTTCCTCTCTCAGTGGCCACAACAAGGAGGATCTGTTAGGGTTCTCGTTGTTTTTTAGGTTTTGTAGGTTATATACTGCTCTTTTTAGTTTTATTTTAATTTATTTTTTTGTATTCGATTTCTATCCACACCCTCATTATTCACGCAAGACGCCTCCACCAACTTAAGCCCAGTTTCGCATTCTGGGCTTCCAGATGCGAACTGGGCTTTCCTTTTCACACCCTTTATTATTTATACAACCCCTGCGACTAATAAAACCCCAATTTACTATGTTCACCCCCTGTTTCCTTTTTTAAAATTCTTTTCCAATAATAATATAAATAATTTTTCTCTAAAAATAAAACGGCTAAGTCGGTTGTACAACCGGGTTAGTCATTATTTTAGGGCCAATGAGCTGTACAGTTCAGTAACCCTACAAACCTAACGAATAAATTATTTCTCTAAAAATAAAATCGCTAAGTCGGTTGTACAACCAAGTTTAGTCATTATTTTAGGGCCAATGAGTACATGCAGATTCAAGAACCCTACAAACCTAACGAATAAATTATTTCTCTAAAAATAAAATTGCGGCTAAGTCGGTTGTACAACCGGGTTAGTCATTATTTTAGGCCAATGAGTCAGATGCTGATTGTTAACCCTACAAACTTAACAAATACGAATAAACCATTTTCCGTAAATAGGGATTAAGTCTACAGATACGCGGGTTAGTCAGCGTTCTAGAACTAATGAGCTGTACAGTTCAGGAATTCTAGAATACCTATTCTAAAACGAACCCACCTCATACGAAACCACTTTCTTTCGAAAACCCTAAAATTATTTTCAAAAGTAGGGGGCTAAGTCGGTTGTACAATCCAAGTTAGTTAGCAACCCAGAATCATTGAGTCAGATAGTTCAAGGAATCCTAGGATCCCTACATTAAAAAACACCAACCCACAAACATTTTCAGGAAGAACTACGTGGCTTTGATTCCTCCATTGCATCCGGAGGTACGTAGGAGCAAGACTCAACCCTTGTCAAGCACTAAAAAACAAAAACCTAAATAAGTCTTTTTTACAAATAAAAGGGTAACAATTAAATAAAATCTTAAATTAATTAGACAATAGGATGTCGTGGGGTGCTAATACCTTCCCCACACATAACGACTCCCGAACCCTAACAATGCCTTATCTTAAAACTTAAAGGGATTTTCCGAATTTGCCCTTAAACTAAAATTTGGTGGCGGCTTCCTAAAGAACCATTTCAAGAATCCTTTCCTGATTTTTCTGGCCACATGCTCCATGGCGACTCAATCGGGGACTTATATATTTTTAGAGAGTCAAAACCTAGTTTAATTAATTTAGGATTAAATTCAATTTTACCCTTTTATTTATTCATTTATTTATTTACTTTTGCAATAATTACGTTATTTGTTTGTGTAAACCCTAGGGTAGACGCACTTATATTTTGTATGTATGTTTGTTTTGTTTTGCGACTTTGGGTTTATTTTGCTCCTACACACACTGCACTTCTACACTTCACACACGTGAGAAAAGTCCTGCACCGGACTCGAGCATAAACCTAAGTTAGAACGAGATTGCGTAGTGATGGCCTGCGGGACGTACGTCTCGTTGGGTGGTCACGAAAATCTCACCTAGAGTTTGATTCCTTTTGAGGATGCTATCCCTTCTAATAGCTTGCCTATTGTCGGGTCCATGTTCTTGAACTGGGGTCCTTGGCTCTAGGAACCATGTGTAGGATCCTTTAGAACCATCCTTGTGAGGTTCATCAGTAAAGAAAGCCTTAGACCCATTTCCATAAGATACCTCCTAGGTTCACAAAGGAGCTTAACACCCTTGCATTCAAAACAAACATTAGTGCATGTCGTCTTTTTACAAACAAGAAAACAAAAAAAAAATCAAAAAACTAGAAAAATCAAATTTGTTATTTTTCCACAAAACACATGCATTTTTCTTTTGCATCATATGAAAAATACAGAAAATATATATCACATGCATACAAAAAATATGCCACATTACATGCATTTTTTTCCTTACATGCATTGTTTTGCCGACAGGGAGTTGTAAGCCTTTTTCGACAAAAATGGATCAAAGCATCAAGAAAACTCGTGAAATTGAAAATCGTACAACTGCATATAAAAGGCTTGCTTGACCTAAGCGACAAGATGCCATCGTATGACGTGATTCCTTCTCCAACAAATACGGGAATATTCTCGAGTCTCCTCAAGATCAATGTGCAAGCGAGAGGCCCTTATCGCTCTAGCCAGGGCTTCTATGATCTACAACTTCGGTGCTTCAATTTCAAGACTATCAATTGGCTCCAACCTTAGAAGAGTTCGAACAGATCCCGCACTTCCACGAGAACAATAAGCCCTACCGATATCTTTGAAAATAACTCTTGGGTTAAAGGTTTGGCCGGTATCCTCAAAGTCAATGCTTCAAGTTTAGCTAAAGAAGTGGTGGTAAAGGAGAAAATGGAAGGTCTACCTAGAGAATACTTGGAAGAAGTAACTTCTATTTTGGCTGGCAAAAATGATTGGGTTGCCTTCGGTGATGTCCTAGCACTCCTTATCTATGGGATAGTTTTGTTCCCTTATGTTCCTGACTTTGTTGACTACACCGCCATTGACGCCTTTCTAGCATTCAAAACTCGAGGACGTAATCCTACTTGCTTATCCTGTTGACATATATTACGCTCTCCATGATCGCCACGACAAGAAAGCAGGTGTGCTCATATGTTGCTTACATGTAATGTATCGTTGGTTTGTCTCCCACATCTTCAAGAGTAACTATCACATTGAAGCTAAAAGTAAATCATTGAAGCAATACATCACCAACCTCGTGGAAGCGACATAACATGGTGTTCCTTGCGCTCGAGACACAAATGAGTTTATTTACCAATGTGAGGGTTTCCCAAATGTCCTCTCATAGGAACTAAGGGTTGCATTAATTACAATCCCGCACTTGCCTTAAGACAACTTGGTTATCCGATGTCGATCCGCCTCCAACAGAATCTTTGACCGCCGTCTTTGGGATGTAAGAGGTTCTCAAGATCTTAGTATCTTTGAGAAGAATTAGTCGTGCATGGGACAGAGTACTCAAGAAAGGTCGCTTTGAATCGGGTCGCAAGGGGAACTAATGTAGGGAAAGTTACCTTCAGTGGGTTCAACTCGAGTCCAAGAGGTCAAACTACCCTTCCGTCCCCGCACTTCCAAATGAGCCGAAGTTCCCGAACCTACACCTATCCTTAATGAGGAAGTTGAAAAACTCAAGAACGCCTTGGCAAAATCAACAAGAGAAAGTCAATTACAAGCTCGCTTAGAAAGAGCTCTTCAAGAAAAGAGGAACATGCGGCAAAGAGAATGCTCTCAAAGATAAGCGCATCGACTATGTTAAGGAGTTGAGCGCGCAAGCGAAAAAAACTCTCTCGATGTGCAAAAATGTCTCAAAGGCGCTAATGATGAACTCAAGGCACGTAACCGTGATAGAGATAGAGCTATTGGCAAAGCCTATGCATTTGAAGCACAACTAAGCGATCCAGAGCAAATGAGAAAGACTTGCGAGGTCAACTAGAAAGAATGAAAGCTCACTTGGAGGGGTTAGTTGCGGTCTGACGAGCAAACTTGGGGTCGAAAGGAAGGCTAAAGGTGTAGTGCTAGGAAGGCTTGAAGAATGTCAAGCGACCTTCTACAACAACAGATTCGAGAGATACCATCACAAAGAGTTTCACGAATCATCGTGAGTTGCTTTGCAAAGAGACCGAAAATGACCTTACTCACCTTAAGTCCGAATACGAAGTTGGATGATCATTGCACATACTGGAAAGAGAGGTTCTCATGCTTGGCCGGACTGGGTAATGAAGCTATCAGAGAAGTTCCAGAGCGTCTGAAAGCAGCTGAACTCGTTATGACTAGAGAAAACACTCCCACTAAAGTTGTTAAATTTGTTAAGTTCTCAGGAATCTTATTGAAGTACTCAAGTTAAGGCGCGTGTGCGATGATAAGAAAAGGAAAAGAGCTTGAATGTAGTTGTCTCGATTATCAAACATTATGTTTTCACGTTTTATTAATGAATGAACTCCTTTGATTTTTGATCTAAGTTCGCGTTTTATTTGTCGAAACAATGGCTTACAATTCCCCGACGCGATACATTCCATCATACATTCGCAATTCATGCATACTCATACTCACGCCATACATTTTGAAAAAAGCAGAAAAGGCAAAAGCGGTTCATCAACATCGTTATTGGACCCGTTCTCAAGCAAAAAGATGGTGAAATTCAAGATAACCGTGCACTAAAGGACGAGATTGAGAAGTCAAGGAGCGGATGACCGAAATCTTTGGGCCGAAAGACCGGATGGCCAAAATGATGGAGCTTCGCCAAGAAGAATGACGAAGAAGGGGTTTCAGCTGGAAACACCGGGAACCAGGCCACAAACGTATCCCGTCCTCCTAACCCCAACGCTCAGGGTGTGCAATGGCCTCAATGGGGTTTACCACAGGGTTACACGCCTCCAACAGCAGATGCTGTCTATGGAGGAGATACTTCTGAGCTTGTTGCACAGTATCAAGATGAAATAGCAGGAAACAATGTGACTGATGAGACGGAACAAATTCAACACAAGCCCGGTGGCGCCGCCCATGGACTTTCTCAAATCCCCGAACCTGACTTCAAGAATCATACTCGCCTGCCGTGGTTCCAGTTCCTCATCCCTACCACAATGCGGGTGGCCTTTCTCATGGCTACCAAACTGAAGATCCCCAAGCAAAAGATAAGCTGCAAATACTAGAAGAGCGTCTAAGAGCTGTGGAAGGATCCAATGTGGGAGTAGGGGATGCATATGACTTATGCCTCGTTCCCAATGTGATCATCCCTCATAAATTCAAAGTCTTGGACTTCGACAAATATCGAGGGCAACTTTGTCCTCGTAGTCACCGATCATGTACCGCAGAAAGATGGCTCGGTTGCACGCAGCGATAAACTGATCCACTACTTCGGGATGGCTTTAGCCGAGCAGCGGCGTCAGTCGTATATGCAACCTGAGCGCACTCACATTCGGTCTTTGGAAAGACTCTAGCCGACGCTTTTTAAAGCGAAGATAAGTATAACATTGATATGGCTCCCGATCGGACGCAACTTGAAACATGACCAAAAGAGACAATGAGTCGTTCAAGGAATATGCCCAGTATTTGGAGAGGTTAGTTTTGCACAGTAGTAGCACCCACTGTTAGAGAAAGAAATGGTTGCCATGTTCATGGAGACTCTTCCGTCACCTTACTTTGACAAGTTGATCGGAGGAGTGTCTTCTAATTTCTCAGACATGGTTACCATAGGGGAGAGAATAGAAAGTGCAATGAAAAATGGAAAGATTGCCCATAGCTCCACAGGAACCTACAACCAGAAAAAGCCTTTCTCTGGATATCCCAAAAAGAAAGAAGGAGAAACAAATGCCATCACAAAAGCCCCTACAATACCCCTTCTTCACCAACCTTTCAACTTCCCGCCCAAACACAACAAACTCCACCTCCCTACCAAAATTACGAACCCAAAACTACCCGAAAAGAAAACACGTCAACTTTGACCCCATACCCATGTCTCACACAGACCTCTTCAACCACCTCATTAACAATAACCTAATCACTCCCCGACCAATGAGACCACTCCAGCCTCCTTTCCCAAGAGGTTATGATTCTAACGCTGCCTGTGGATTCCACGCTGGGGCAATAGGTCATTCAACCGAAAACTGCAAGGCGTTTAAATATGTAGTACAAGAGCTAATCGACTCCAAGATGTTGAACTTCAAAGAAGACGGTCCGAATGTGGCCACAAATCCTCTACCGGGCATGCAAATTCATCTGTTAATCTTTGTTGGAGGAGAATTCTTGATCAAAAAGGTGGAAGACATCAGACACCTTTGGATACCATACATGCTCAATTGTGTCATTTCGAGTCATCATGAAGGGATGCACCAACAAAAGTGTGTGTACTTGACCGCATATCAGATCTTGGATCTTGTGAATCATTCAAACAGGTTCTTCAAGACCTACTAGACCGTAACATAGTGCGAGATGGGTCCCAAGAAGGAGAAGGTGTGTATACTCTCCACCAAGCAATATCCGTGACCACTAGAGATCCGCTACAAAATCGACACAAAATCGGCCTCGGCTATGCCAAGGCCCATCACTATTCAAGTGCCGCTCCTTTTCCTTTCAAAAGTACCAAGGCGGTCCCCTGGAATTACGACGTTCAAGTTCAAGTGAAAGGACTTCCAAGCAACCCTGATGTCACTAATATCTCAGGGACTAGCGGTATGACCCGAAGTGGGCGCATCTATACTCTTGAGGAGCTCGGTAGGGAAAAGTCAAGGGAAGAAGAAGAAAGAGCCCGCAAAGGCAAAAGCAAAGAGCCCAAGTTTCTTCAAGGAAGCACAAGCAAGAAGGTGTTGTCTGAGCAAGAAGCCAGTGAATTCTTGAAACTCAGGAGGCAGAGCGAGTACCAAGTGGTGGACCAACTGAACCACACTCCTGCCAAGATATCTTTGCTATCCCTGCTACTCAATTCTGAAGCTCACCGTGCTGCACTAATGAAAGTACTCAACGAAGCACACGTCGCTCAAGACATCACTGTTTGCCAGCTGGACGGGATAGTGGGGAATATTGTTGCAAGCAACTACCTCACTTTTACGGACGACGAGATCCCAGTGGAAGGAAGAGGGCACAACAAGGCCTTACATATTTCTGTGAAATGTGGGGAGTATGCTCTCGCCCGAGTACTTATCGACAATGGTTCTTCCCTGAATGTTCTGCCTAAGTCCACTATGGAAAGGCTAGATGTGGATTGTTCCTATATGAAGCCTAGCTCTACACTAGTTAGGGCCTTTGATGGGTCAAAGAGAGAAGTCATTGGAGAGATGGAGTTGCCTGTACAGGTAGGTCCAGAACTCTTCATAGTGGTCTTCCAAGTCATGGACATCCTCCCCTCCTATAGCTGCCTCCTGGGGAGGCCATGGATCCATTCTGCTGGAGCTGTTCCATCATCTTTACATCAGAAGCTCAAATTTGTTGTGAATGGCAAGTTAGTAGTGGTTTTTGGGGAAGAGGAGCTGCTGGTCAATAAGTCATCCTCCGCCCGCTACATCGAGGCAAACAGGAATCATTCAAACCGCTTTCCAAGCCACTGAAATCGCCAACACCACCTTTGTTGGAGAAGGAACCCTGTGCCTAAACCAAGATTGTCCAAGGCCGCCATGATGGTTGCCAAGGTCATGTCGACCAATGGGTTCAAGGTTGGAGGCGACCTAGGAAGATCGAGCAAGGGATTCGAGACGCTGATCCAATTGTCTGACAACAAGAACGGATATGGGATAGGATACTGGCCTGGTCGCAAGGATAAGGATAGGGTCTACAAAGAAAAGAAAGAGAAGAGAATGGCAAGGCTCGAAGGCAGAGAGCCAAGGGTGAAGAAGTTGCTCATTTGTGATATCAACCAAAGCTTTCGAAGCGCAGGAATTCTAAATCCTAACCAGATTGCTGCAATTGAAGATGATCCAAGTACGGAGGACGGTGTCGTCAACCTTATACGCCTGTGCCCCGCAGATGAAAGGCTAAAGAACTGGGAGATTGTCGATTTTCCTGTAGTTTTCAATTCAAAGTAATTTTTCTGTAATGCAAATCCTCTGGCTCTGCCCAAGGCCTTAGGATAACTCAATAAGGGCACACATGTTTTATTCAGTATCAAGTATCAATAAAATAACGTTTTGAATTCTTCAATAATTTTCTTCGTTTCTTATTTATTAAGCCGCTCTTTCTTCCACTGTTTTCATTCCAGTCAATTTTAAGCTAATGCGAGATCTAAAAATTTTGTCTTTGAAAATAACAATGTCGGTAATCCATATCATAACTTTGATCATCCCATTAATCAAACCGAAGAAGATGTTGAAAATGACTGGGAAACCCCTCCAGAGTTAATGAGAATGATGGAACAAGAGGACAAAGTGATTCAGCCCCACGAGGAATCAATTGAAACAATCAACTTGGGTACAGATGAGGACAGAAAGGAGATTAAGATCGGAACTACGATGCCGCGATGCCGGCGTGAGAAATCGGTTAAGCTCTTATTCGACTATGCCGATATTTTTGCATGGACCTACAAAGACATGCTGGACTAGACACCAACATAGTCGAACATAAAGCGCCGATGAAGCTGAATGCCCACCGTGAAACAGAACCGAGAAGGATGAAGCCGGAAATGTCATTGAAAATCGGGGATGAGGTTAAGAAGCAATTTGACGCGGATTTCTAGCGGTGTCCAAATATCCTCAATGGGTAGCCAATATTGTCCCATCCAGAAGAAGGATGGGAAGGTCCGAATGTGTGTCGACTCACAGGGATCCGAACAGAGCCACCCTAAAGATGACTTCCCTTGCCTCACATTGATGTCTTGGTAGATAGCACAACATGACACTCTCTCTTCTCCTTTATGGATGGATACTCCTGGATATAATCGGATCAAGATGGCCCACGAAGATATGGAGAAAACCACCTTCATCACTCATGGGGAACCTTACATTATAAAGTTATGCCATTTGGGTTGAAGAACGCCGTGCCACGCACTGAGAGCAATGGTAGCACTTGTTCCACGATATGATGCATAAAGAAATAGAAGTCTATGGGGATGATATGATCGCAAAATCCAAAACTGATGAAGAGCATATTGTTAATCTGCACAAACTCTTTGAACGCCTAAGGAGGTTCAAGCTCAGACTAAATCCAGCCAAATGCACTTTCGGAGTAAGATCAGGGAAGTTGTTAGGATTCATAGTCAGTCAAAGAGGGATAGAGGTAGACCCAGCCAAAGTACGAGCAATTCTTGAAATGCCAGCGCCTAAAACTGAGAAGGAGGTTCGTGGTTTCCTCGGAAGATTGAATTACATTTCCAGGTTCATATCCCAGCTAACATTCACCTGTGAGCCAATCTTCAAGCTATTGTGCAAGAATCAAGAGGCAAAGTGGAATGACAACTGTCAAGAAGCCTTTGAGAAAATCAAGAGGTATCTCCAGAACCCGCCAATCTTAATGCCACCTGTGCCAGGCAGACCTCTCATCATGTATTTAACAGTTCTAGACAATTCGATGGGTTGTGTGCTGGGGAAACAGGATGAGTCCGGGAAGAAGGAATATGCTATCTACTATCTAAGCAAAAAGTTCACAGAGTGCGAGACCAGATACTCATTGCTGGAGAAAACGTGTTGTGCTTTAGCCTGGGCTGCACGTCGACTAAGGCAGTACATGCTAAGCCACACGACTTGGTTGGTGTCCAAAATGGACCCAATCAAGTACATCTTCGAAAAGCCCGCACTCACAGGGAGAATTGCTCGCTGGCAAATGCTACTGTCTGAATACGACCTTTTGTATGTCACTCAGAAAGCAATCAAAGGTAGTACATTGGCGAGTACTTGCACATCGACCTATCGAAGACTACCAATCAATGCGGGGTGATTTCCCGGGCGAGGATATAATGGCCTGTTGGAAGAAGGAAAGTCTCGGACGATGAAAGGTGGACCATGTCATTTGATGGTGCTTCAAATATGTGGGGGCACGGGGTAGGTGCTGTATTAATTTCCCCAGACAATCGCTTCATACCATTCACAGCTAGACTGAGTTTCTATTGCACCAACAATATCGCTGAGTATGAAGCATGTACTTTAGGCATTCAGGCAGCCCTCGAGTGGAAAGTTAAAAGACTCGATATATACGGAGACTCGGCTTTGGTCATCCATCAACTAAGAGGCGATTGAGAAACAAGAGATTCCAAATTAATCCCCTATCGCAATCACATCCTAGAATTGGCCGAGAAATTTGAGGAAATCTCCTTCCACTATTTCCCTCGAGAAGAAAATCAATTGGCTGATGCCTTAGCAACTCTGTCGTCAATGTTCAATATCATGGATAACAAAAGTCTCACATTCTGAAGATACAAAATCGTGAGCTACCAAAGACATCATTGCCATGCAATCGAAGAAGAACCCGACAAAGAAACCTTGGTATTATGACATCAAACATTATATCACAAACAGAGAATATCCTCCTGGTGCCTCAGAAAATGATAAGAGAACACTAAGAAGGTTATCAATGGGTTTCTTTTTGAATGGTGAAGTGCTCTACAAAAGGAATCATGATATGGTCCTCCTCGGATGTGTAGCAAAAGAAGAAGCGAGAAAGAATTATGAAAGATATCCATGAGGATCCTTCTAACTCATTCTAACGGGCATACTATGGCAAGGAAGATCTTGAGGGTCAAGCATTCTTGTCGACAATGGAAACAGATTGCTTGATTATGTGAGGAAATGCCACAAGTGTCAAGTTTACGCCGACAACATCCACGTACCACCAAAGCATCTCTCAGATGTTACGCTCGGCTCCTGGCCGTTCTCAATGTGGGGAATGGATGTCATCGGCCCCATCGAACCCAAAGCATCAAGCGGGCACCGCTTCATCCTGGTTGCTATCGATTATTTCACCAAATGGGTTGAAGCTTCTTATACAAGTGTGACAAGGTCTGTGGTTTGTCAAGTTCATAAAAGAGATCGATGCGTCGTTCTGGCCTCCCAAATAGAATCATCACGGATAATGGGACCAACTTAAACAACAAAATGATGAAAGAGTTGTGCGGCGACTTCAAGATACAACACCATAACTCCTCCATCTGGCCAAAGATGAATGGGGCGATCGAGCGGCAAATAAGAACATCAAGAAGATCGTGCGAGAAGATGGTAGTGACTTTCAAAGACGGCATGAAATGCTCCTTTTGCTTTACATGGGTGCAGAACCTCGATCCGCGCCTTCGACAGGGCAACACCGCTTCTCACCGGTGTATGGAATGGAAGCGATACTACCCATCGAAGTTGAAATACCTCACTCACGGTGCGATGGAGACAAAATTAGAAGAGGCGAGAATGGGTTCGGGCTCGCTTAGATCGATTGAACCTCATCGATGAGAAGAGGTTTGGTTGCGTTGTGTCGTGAGCGGTTGTATCAACAAAGGATGAAGAGGGCCTACGAGAAAAAGTTCGTCCCGAGACAATTCCAAGAGGGGGACACGGTGCTCAAGAAGATCTTACCTATCCAAAAGGATTCACGTGGGAAATGGACCCCGAATTACGAAGGGCCTTATGTGGTGAAGAAGTCATTCTCTGGAGGATCCTTGATTCTCACCAATATGGATGGTGAAGACCTCCATCTCCCACCACCTTCGATGCGATCAAGAAATACTATGCCTAAAGAAATTATACGAGAAAAAAGAGAAAAAAAAAAGCCAAGCAAGAATAAGCTCATTAGGTCGAAAACCGAAAGGGCGGCCTAGAGCAAAAGTTAGAAGCGACCGGTGGATTGAAAACCCAAAAGGGCAATCCGAGCAAAAATTAGGGTCAAGAAGTTGGACCAAAATACTGAGGCAGACAACATTTCTGAAAGTCGAATGATGATTGGTCAAAGGCGTGAATATGGGTGTCCGACGATGTTGTTTCAAAGGACATTAGCTACCAACAAATCGCTTAGTATTCTAGTTTTTTCGGTTTCTTTCAATTCGGTTACTGATGTAATCTTTCAGTCAGTGTGCCTTCTGCATACTTGGCTTCCAATATTAATATCAAACACTTTCCATTCTCTTTCATTCTCCCTCATTTTGAAATGATGTTTTTTGGTAAATGATACTGAATTGCGAAACATGTGCCATAATCACAAGCATTACGATCATTACGAAATTCTTGAAAATCATAGAAAAGATATGATCTCTCATAAAAGCAGTCACAAAAAATGAACAAATGCACCCACAATCACTTCAAATGAATCACAACACGCCCAACATGTCTCGCGATACAAAAATACCAGATGATTTCATATCTCACGCCAGGAATCCCGCGAGTTGATTGAACCCGATCAAAAAGGGGCGCCAAAAAAAAAAAAAAAAAAAACATCATTCCACATCTCATGCATCATCCCGCCTAATACCATTCATCAAATACCTTACAATACACTCATGTGCCATGCACTGCATCATTAAAGGTTTCATTCAAGCGCACACCCTCACTAGGGGCATCCAAACATAATACCACACTATATAACAGATCACCGAGATCCTCGGACTCGAGTGGTCCTTCGTAGCACTCACGCTCCTTCGCGCCTAAGGGCCCAGTCGCAACGTCGGAGTCGAGCCCGCGGACCTTCGCAGACCCGAGTGGTCGCTTCGGACTAGTCGTGTCAGCCTAAGACACGGTGTACGTCCTTCATGGTCAACATATCAGTTCCGGATCTGATTTTGACCCATCATGGCCGCTCGAGTATAAAGGCCCCCTCAGACCGTTTAATTAGTACCGTAGCTAGTTGCGCTCCTTCAGACCACGATGGTCCTTCAATTAAGGCCTAAGCGACCTTTCGGACCTTAAGTGGTCCTTCGAGCCTTATCGCTCCTTCGGACCTTAAGTGGTCCTTCGAGTCTTAGCGCTCCTTCGGGTCCTTGATGACCTTTCATTTAGATTCTGGTTAATGCACCGAGTGTTAACCCTTCCTTGCTCCTCTCAAACCTTCACTTCCCCCCTTTAACGGACAAAATTAGCGTCTATCTTATCTTTATTTCTATTCCTACTACGAAAGTTCTAGAGCTAAGCACTTTCTAGTAAAATATTAATAAAGAGGGGCAGCTGTTATACCCCAATTTTGTCCGTATTCTTTTTCTTGTTCTAGTCGTTTATTTCTAGTAAGGGCCTTATTCTTTTTCTTGTTCTAGTCGCTTATTTCTAGTCGTTTATTTTTAACGCGCCCACTTCTTTTATTTTTGGTCTAGTCTTAGCGCAGTTGTCAGGTCCGGTCCTTTCTCGTTTTTATATTTGGCCTTTTTTTCTTTTTTCCCTATTACTATTTTTATTCGCATTTTGTTTACTTAATTTATTTAAGCACTTAATAAATCTAAAAATGTCAAAAAATCCAATTTAATTTAATTTACAATTTAAAAATACCATAACAGTCCAAAAAATGTCAAAAAATAGTATTTAGTTTAATTTAGAAATTAAAAGCACTTAATAGTCCAAAGAGTCCAAAAATACAAAAAAATCATAATACTAAAAATACAAAAAAAGGGGAATCCGAAAATAATAGGGAAAAATGCAAAAAAACGCAGGTGCAATTAGAAATTTTCAATTTGCTCTTCATCTCGCGAGTTGGGAACATGAATCTGAAAAAAACAAGGAAGGTCAAAATTAGTCAAAGCCCAAGGAAAACAAAATTAAATGCGAAACCTAGAATTTTAGTATAAAAATAGGATTAGACCTCAGTCAAAAGCACGAATTTCGAGTTAAGAAAATCACTTGTTCCTGGGTGTATTAGCAAATACGAGGACTGCCAACAGCAATTGGACCTGCGGCCCAGCCCATCACGAGCGGCCCAACACGCTGCTTGGAGCGCAATTCGCCGCCGAAAATTCTCGCGTAACGGTCGGACATCACTTTGTATATATCGCCATTCGCACACGGCATCGTGTGCGTTCTCTAACCTTGTGCTATACGCGGCGACCTCTCACTAGATCGTCGGAGTGTCTTTGCAGGTACCACCCGAGGTGCTCAACGCGTGAAGCCAGGACCGGTCCTTTCAATCCTCTCAACGACCGGCCTATCAGACGAAGCAACAAACACTTCACCTCTTCATTGATCAAGGTACGATCAATTGGCGACCACAGTGGGAGGCGCGAGCGCTGTCCTACCTATCTCATGGCTCCACGCGACCGGCCCCAGACGCGGGCCACTTCTCGACTCAATCCCTCCCGGCGAATCCAACGGCCAGACCGGGGAGGGCGTGGCGATCTGATCCCACGAATCTCGAGACTCCCACGCAAGAACCTTCACGTGCACAACGATGCGTGGGCCGGTCATCCAGCCAGATCCACGGCGTTCACGGAGATCTACGCCCGGCCGATTGAAGCGGGCATCCAGGAACCTCTGCCGGACCATGTTACTCAAGCCGTTTTGCAGATCTTGCAAAACAAGAATCAGGTGATTGCAGACCGAGATGCACTCATCTCCCAGTATGAAAGAGGTTCAATTAAGGTCGCCGCGTCGCGAAGGCGGAGAACCTTACGCTGCGCCGCCGGCCGTGGCGAAGACACCGCTCCCGCCTCGCGAGAGCATTTCACGCCGAGAGCACTACTCATCGTTCTCGGCGGAAGAAGCGAGGCGCGCCGTCGCCCCGGCGAGGAAGCAGCGTGAAGCGCGTTCAATGTCCGATGACTATGAAGATTCCGGCTACGATCGACGACGGTCGCTCGCCCACGAATACTCCTCTAACGAGTCGTCCGGGTCACGCGTCGGTCGAGCGCGAATCTTGGGATTCGTGAAGAGCCGGAAAAATGCGAGAGATGGAAGAATTAGGGGCGTTTCGCATCGGCCTAGGAGAGGTCAGCGGCGGCCCGAGAAAGGCCTCCTCATTTCTGCCAACCGGCCCATCCGGAGGATTCTATGGAATGCCGGCAACGCGAGGCATGCCTCGCAATGCAACCCTTTGGGTCGAGCGGCATTCGGAATGAACACGGCCCGTTCTCCGGGAGATCGGGCGTTATAAGATTCCGAGATCTCCGCGGCCCGCCCGATCTCAACAAGTTTGGCGGCGAGGTGATCCGGACAAGCACCTCCGTTACTTCAATAATTACTGGCACTGCTACAGGGGTGGGACCGACCATGAAATGCGAGGCTTTTTCCCCGATCGTTGGGCGGCCGGCGTTGGAATGGTGGGAGTCTTTGCGGCCCGATACCATCTCCTCGTGGGGCGACTGATTAGAATATTCTTGTCTCACTATCTCGCCAACAAAAGTGCCAATACCGTCGTCGAGGAATACTTGGACTCGGTCGTTCAAGAGTGAAGCGAGGCGTTGAGGCGATATATCGGCCGGTTTAACACCGGCCGAAGCCGAGTGCATTCGTGACTTGTCGAATAAGGACAAGTTGAAATATCGAAGCGTGGTATTCGGCCAGGACCACCGGTTCGTCGAAGAATTTACGTTGAATCATTACGAGATCTCGACCACTTCCTAACAAGGGCTAACGTCCACATGCGGTATGAAGAAACCTGGCGTAAAGCAGGAAGGCCGTCGCGTCACGGCCTAAAGAAGAAAGCGACAAGCCGGCGAGAGGGCATGAAGGTCGCGCGACAATCGGCGACTTTGAGACAAAAAGTTCGATCATCGCACTCGACTCAACACCTCCATTGCGCGGATCTACGAGAGTGCGAATAATGAGTTTGTGGGAGTTAAGCGGCCTGAACCACTCGTGCTCAAGAAGGGGGCACGACCGACCAAAAGATATTGCCGTTACCACAAAAGCAAGGGTCATGATACTAATGACTGCATGGCCCTCAAAGATGATATTGAAGAACTGATACAGAAAGGTAAGTTGGGAAAGTATGTGAGGTCGGAGGAAGGCGACCGACCTCAAGAGAAGCCAAAAGAAGCCGATCCAGACAGAGGAAAGGGGCCGCTGGCCATAGAAGGCACACAAAACAAGGATCGATCGAAGATCGTGACACTTTCGGCGATCGAGGCGTAATGTTGCGATGGTTATCCATGGTGGAAACCCCCTGGATCGCAGGGAATCTAATAAAGCCACTAAGAGGAAGTGGGACGAATTATTAATGGTTGCATCCACCTCAGCACCACCACCGGTCTCGAGCAGACCTCCCATCTCGTTCGATGATAGCGACCTGTACGACGGCAAACCTAATAGCTATGTTCCACCGGGTAATGTCGAGGCGGTTATGGCAAACACGAAGTCACGAGAGAATCACAGTCGATCAAGGTAGCTCGGTATATAATGTTTGAAGGCTTGATCGACAAGATAAAGGTTGATCGGAGCGAGATAATTCCCGAGTAGAGCCTACTCCTCTAACGAGGTTCAATGGGGTGACGACCTATCCGTTGGGAACGATCGGTGATGGTCACGTTTGGTGGCGACAACGGGGATAGTACTGCATGCGGGGCCAGTCGGAGCGGCGTTCCTTGTACTCCCCTCAAATCACGCTATCAATGTATTATTGGTAGGCCGACTTTGGGTAAGCTAGAGGCCGTTACATCGGCGGTGCATCTAAAAATGAAATTCTATAGCAAGGGCGACCAAGTAGTTACCACGGCGGCGACCTTGAATCGGCAAAGAAGCCACGCTCTATACCAAGAAATATGTGACGAGGTAGATCGTGGCCCGAGCGTTCAAAGCACTAGTGAAGGCCATCAAGTCAATGTCGATTTTTGGATGCTCGGTATGATCGGATAGCGACCCGAAGACAATGATGGTGATTTGGCTCGAGAAGCTGAAGCCTGGTGATAAGACCCGAGCCTCGTGGAGAGTTGGAAGGCGTTCAAGCGGGTGACGACCCATCCAAAAGCGGTGAAGCTTCGGTAGCGACCTACGAGCAAGTGAAGCAAGATCTTATCACGATTAGCTTAGAGACTATCTTGACTGTTTGCATGGCGGGCATCGGACATGCCCGGCATCCCTATAGAAGTGGCTCGCCATCAACTTTCCGTCGATGAAGGAGTCGGCCGGTCGCTCAAAGAAGGCGTGCTCGGAATGAGGAAAAATCTCAAGCATTGCCAAGGCCGTTGAGGACCTCGTAAAGGCCAATTTTATAGAAGAAATCAAATACCACGACACGGCTATCCAACGTCGTCTTTGGTTAAAAAGAAGAATGGAAAATGGAGGATGTGCGTAGACTATCTTGATCTAAGCGGGGCATGCCCGAAGGATGCCTTTCTGTGCCCAACATTGACAAGGCGGTCGAGCGGTGCCTCGGGCTACAAACTCTTTGTCTTTTACGGATGCTTACTGCGGATACAATCGAGATCACGATGTATCGCCCGATCGGCACAAGACGGCCTTCATGGCCGATCGGGAAATTTTGATACAAGGTGATGCCATTCGATGCGAAGAACGGCTGAGCGACCTACGGCGGATGATGAACAAGATTTTTAAAAAACAGATCGGTCGCATCTCGGAGGTGTATCTGGGCGACATGATCATCAAAAGCGTAACCGACCCGAGATCACTTGGCGACCTCGAGAAATATTTGAAGAAGCTAGAAGGAACTTCGCTTAGACTTAATCTGAAAAATGTACCTTTGGAGTGAGGTAGGCCGATTCTTGGGTTTTCACCGACCGAAAGAGGATAAAGCAAACCACGAAAAGTGTAGAGCGATCGCGATATGAGGCCGCCCACGTCGAAAAAGAAATACAACAATTAAATGGTATGGTGGCGCTCTATCGAGATTCATCCCCAAAGCGGCTGCAAGTCGCTTCCAACTTTTTAGGCTGGCGAAGAAGGAAGTGGATTTTGAGTGGACCGAGCAATGCCGAGAGCATTGGATGAGTTAAAACAAGCCTTGATTAGCCCGCCCGATCATGACCAAGCCGTTACGAGGCGAGGCGTTATATCTGTACTTAGCCATAACGAAGAAGTTCTCGATCTTTGTGCTAGTTAGAAAAGCGATCTAAAGCGAGAATCCGGTCTATTTCATAAGCAAAGTACTCGAGGCCCGGTGAGATACGAGAAGATAGAAGTTTGCCCTTGCACTCCTAATAGTGCTAGAAGGTTGAGACCCTACTTTGTGGCCCACCAGTCGTGGTAAGGACCGACCCAGACCTATCGAGCAAGTCCTTCATCGGCGGACACTGGCGGGAAGAATGATAAAGTGGGCGGTAGAACTCGGTGAGTTTGGTATCAAATTCGAATCGGATCGGCCGCAAAAGCTCGGTGTTGGCCGACTTTATAGCGAAAATGACTCCTACTCCGGAAGATCAAAATTGGAGCGACACGGATCTTGCGTAGATGGATGGGTCGTCTAATAGTAAAGGAAGTGGGCCGCCTAGTGCGGAAAATTACGAAGGCTGGCCGTGGAGGTGTCTTTGACTTTAAGCTTTCCATCGTCCAATAATCGGGCCGAATATGAGGCGTGTATAAGCGACTGCGACTGCGCGAGAGACTTCAATGTTGGCCAAGAGTTGAACTCGGTCAGATTCCTTGCTCGTAGTCTCGCGAGATCAAAGAATTATATGATGCCAAAGATGACGTCTTTGAAAAGTTATCTAGCAAGAGTGAAGAAGCGCTCAGCGATTCGGCCAGTGAAGTGGTACATGTGCCTCGGGCCAAAAATGTTCGGCGAGATATCCTATCAAAGCTTGCAAGCACCAAGACTCGAGGAATCATCAAGTATAATTCAAGAAACTTTAAATCGTAAAGTGTGTCGACCAAGCCAACCGATCCTTGGCGTTCTTTGTGTCGATTCGATTGATTGGATCGCCCCATCCTAAGGTACATCGTGGAAGCGAGCAAGGCGACAAAAGCGAGCAAAGTTGGTGAGCTCGGGGCGACCAAATACTGTTATAGAAGGAAGGTTATGCAGAAGAGGTTCTCCTCTCCATTGCTAAGGTGTCTCACCTCGGTCGGCCCGACCATGTCTTTGAGGACATTCATGAAGGTGTTTGTGGAAGTCACCGGGCGCTCGTTCCATAGCGAAGAAGGCCCTCGGGGCCGGCTACTATTGGCCGACCATGGGCGAGGATGCCAAGAAACTTCGTTCGAAGTGCAAGAAATGCCAAGTGCATCGCGATGTCCACATTGCACCTCCTCCGAAATTACAAAGTCCAGGTCTCACCTTGGCCGATTCGCACTGGTGGGGCATGGATCTTCTAGGCCCGTTTCCACTGCTCCGAGGCGGTTCAAGTTCTTGATCGTGGCGATGGATTACTTCACTAAGTGGATCGAGGCGAGCGCTTTGCAACAATCACATCGGCCAAAGTCGGTAAGTTCTTGGACGGTGTGTGCTAGCCCGTTTTGGGATCCCCGGCAATTGATAACGAACAGCGGCACCCGGTTCCACGAGACAAGAGATTCGAGAGAAATGTTGGCGACTTAGGGGTGAAACAGCGTTTCACCTCGGTCGACTCTGCCCTCGAGACTAACGGCCAAGGTAGGCGGCCAGCGGGGTGATCTGCGTGGTTTGAGGCGGCGGATGAAGCAAAGGAGGCTGGGTCGAAGAGTTGCGATCCGTTACGTGGGCCTACAGGGCGACCCCCACTCATCGGCCAGAAGTCACCCTTGATTGGTGTGCAGGCGATCTTTGTGATACCCGTAGAGATGGGCGAGCTGAATTGGAGGACTTCAAACCCCTACGGTTGTTGACAACGGCCAAGACTATCCGAGAAGAAGCTGGACTTAATTGAAGAATCTGCGCGCAAAGCTTCGCTAAGAGAGCAATTGATCAAGCGAAAGGTCGCGGCCGGTATAACGCTCGAGTTCAAAAGAGGAATTCTCGGTCGGGCGGCTCGTTCTAAGACGGGCCGGCGTGGGAAACAAGAATGCACGCCCGAGGAAGTGGCGCCCGAATGGGAAGGTCGTGCATGCGAGTCATCACGAAGGCGGCAGGGGGCATACGAGCTTCAAACCATGAATGGGCGACTATCCCCGAACATGGAATGCGAAAAAGCTTAGGAAGTATTACGTTTGAATGTAATCAAGAATTTGAATGTAATAACGACCGATCTATTAATGAAAGCGGCGAGCGCTCTTTTTCCCAGCGGGGTTTTTACGAGGCGACCTTTAAAAACATGATGTATTCTTTACTTTCTCGCAAGAATGTATGACCGGTCGCTCAAGATTGCGAGAGCAAAGGAGCGATCGAAGACTTATCAAAGCCACCGAGATCGTCGAAGCGATCTAAATCGGCGGCCGTCGAAAGCGGTCCCAACCGAAAGTGCCATCGAAATGGCCCAAGGGTTAAAACCCGCAAACCTTAGATCGTCGAAACGATCTAAATCGGCGACGGCAGTCGAAAGCGGTCCCAACCGAAAGTGCCATCGAAATGGCCCGAGGGTTAAAACCGCAAACCTTAGATCGTCGAAGCGATCGAATCGAAGCGACCGTCGAGACGGTGCAACCGCGCCATCGAAAATGGCCCAGCAGCGCTAGGTCGTCGAAACGATCTACATCGAGTGCCATCGAAAATGGCCCAAAGGTTAAGTAATAACCGCCGAGGTAGGCCGTCGAAACGACCTACCTTAAGCGCCATCGAAAGGGCACGATAGAAGGTCGCGAAGCGATCCAAGGCCCCGTTGGGATATTAACTTATCAAAGAATAGATGCTTTCGAGTAAGCGCGGTAACGACCGAGCGGTCTTAAAGCTCCAAGACACGCGCGAAAAGCGACCAAAAGCAGCGCTATCGGCGTAGCGCGAAACGGCCGAGCGGCCCACAAATTCAAAATGAACAAGGCGAATAAATGCAAGAAATGCGCGAAATTGCAACATAAATTCAAGCGGGCATAAATGAAAAGCGATAGATTGTCATTACAAATATGGGGCCTTGGCGGCCGCGCCCACGAATTAAGCGCACGAAGCGGAGAGAAATTGTCGAGCGAAAGGCAAGTTAAAGTTACAAAATTACACCGCTCGCGAGCGGGCTTCAAAAGATAATAGTGGCGGGGCGGATGGCGTTGCCACCGCTCGTCATATTCTGCGAGCAACATAATCTTGTTATTTTCAACATAGTGCGTGGGCTTGATCATCTTGTCATCGAAGTTGACTGCGGTCGGTATTCAACACCGCTGGCGAGGCGTTGTAAAATTGCTCGATCGCGACCTCTGGCCGGCCTTGGCCACCATTCGGATCTTCTCCTGCGGCTCGGCGTTCGGCCTCAATCGGCCTTCTCTTTCGGCGGATTCAAGGTCGGTTTTCAAAGCTGTTCACACGCCGGCAAGCTCCTTGTTCCTCTTTGTGATTTGGCGGTCTTCATCCCCCGCAGGGCCTCCTTCTTCGGCGGAGGAGTTTGTCATATTCTGCTGCGCCTCGGTCAAAGCCTTGCCCTTCCTGCGAAATTCAGTCGAAGTTTGGTTAGTCGGTCGAACAAAGGTAAGATAAAGGTGACAAGACTAAGAAAGTAAAAGTTACCATCGAGTTCGGCCACCGGCTCGGCCATGACTTTCGACCCCATACGAGAGAAGCGCGAGCGCCATTGGCTTCGCCGGTACTCCTCGGATCGGCCGCACTCAAGCTTTGAGGTGGATGATGGGAACCTCCTCCGTTGCGGGGGCGGGACGACAATCACGTTTGGCCCGCTTGGGTGAGCGATCGGCCTTTGGGAGGAGGCGGCCAGGGCCTGCCGGCCGGTTTCTTCACTTGGCTCTTGGGGTGTGGGGCACTGCGGAGGAAGGTTCGAGATTATCCCCGGCCGAGAAGAACGAGGTCCCTTAGCCCCTCCTTCGGGCTTGGGGCGAAGCGGCGAGTTCGATTTTGCGGACATCGCTTCGCAAAATAACGAGCTAGGGGTTAGAATAAAAAAGTTCCACGAGGCCTACGGCAAGAATATAAAGAAAAAGTGCAAAGCGGACCAATCTCGGCCTCGGTTTTTAGCCTTATTACAAGGCGAAGGGTTCGGCAAGGTATGTCGCCTTTAGGATCTGGGCGCATCATGCTCGACAGCGCCTTAATCATCTCCAAAGACTCGGATCGGCCTCCCCGGATCGTTGTGAGTAGATGTAGTCGCGGCCTCCTGAAGAAGTGGGCCGTTCCACATGATTGGAAAGAATGGGGACCGAGCATCCCATCCGGTGAATCTCGAAAATGGCCATCCGGCCTCCTTGGTGAACGACCGAGTAGTGGCCTCTCCGGGCCGCGCCGAGCGACTCTTGGAAAGCCTTGAAGAATCGATGATGAGTCTTACGCATTTTGAAGGAGACTGCTCCCTCTTCTCTTTGTTTGCTTTCTCCACTGAGCGACTTAGCTCAAAGAGAGTGAAGAAAAGCATGATCGACACCGCCGACCAAGTTTGGGTTAACAAGACTTCAAAGGTTTTGAGAAACGCCCATGCGTTCGGATGAAGGCGAGAGAGGCGACCGATATGGCGCGAGGCGTCCGTTGGAACTTCGGTGAAAGGAGGAGCGATCTTCATTTTCGACCCACGATCCGATACATGGTGAATTTGAAGCGGGAGTAGGTGGCGATATCTTGGCGTCGTCTTTCATACCCCTCACTCTCCGGCTGGTGAGTCGTGGCTCTTGCGCTCAATGTCGAGCGGGCGTAATGATCGGCCGTCGGCGTACTCTGTGCGCCCGAAGAGTGTCGGAGACCCAAGACATATCGAGAGGGTCTCGGGCTATATCGAGTTGAACATCGGCGCTTCTTCATTCGACCCTCGCCGTTGTTGGCCTCGGCACGAAACTAACTAGCGGTGGGTGGGCGATCTCTTCATTAGCCGCTTCATCTCGGCCGTCTCGGCGCCGAGCATAACCTCGTCCTCGACACGGGCGTCTCTTGGTTCCTCATCATCATCGGTCGATCACCTCGACATACTCGTCTTGTTCGGCGGCGGGGTATCGGCCGATGGTGGTGTAGAGACACTCGACCGGACAACAGAGTGAGCGGAAGAGTGGGAGCTAGAGTTGGAGCTGCTCGTAGAAGCCTTTGCTCGAAGAATCAGCATTTTTGTCACCCGAAGGCGACTTGGAGTCCGCTTGAGGGGGTATTGGGCTCGCCGGCCTCGACATGTATGTGGCGAAGGGCGGGGACGGTTTTCGGGGATACGGGCGATTAATTTTGTCCGTGGCATACACAAACACTGTGATAAAGGGATCGAGTCGGTCGATCGGCGAAGCACTCATGAGAGGGGCGGTGGCCATCCTCGACGACACCCCCTATCACGAGGCGTGGAAAAGCACAAAATACTTTGAAGAAAAACTAAAGTCTAAAAAGAGTAAAAGAAGCGATCGACTCGTACCTTAGCGGTGTTGAAGATCGGTCGCAAGCGGATTGAAGCGACTACAGATCTGCGAGTCGTGACGAGTCGATCGTTGGCGAGCAAATCGAGGAAAGTGTGAGATATGAACTCGTCTGCGAAGGGGTATTTATAGTGAAGACCCATGGCGCGAAGGGGCCGGGAGGCGAAGCGTCGCAGCGTTTCATCTTCTAGCCAATGGTTGTCTCGGACAACCTCGGAAACACCAAACGTCGCGTCTTCAATGTCGGGAAAGACCAACCGTCGCGGCGGCCGGCCGACGGTTGGAGAGCGGTCGACACCCCCTACGAGAAAAAGCAAGCGGCGCGTCCGTTTCATCAAGAGAACTTCACTCCTGGGGGCATCGATTCAAGCCTCGGCCCGCTCTTAGCGACCTAGGCTTGGGGGCAAGCTGTTCTGGGTGTATTAGCAAATCACGAGGGCGCCAACAGCAATTGGACTGCGGCCCGACCCATCACGGCGGCCCAACACGCGCTGCTTGGAGCGCAATTCTCGCCGGCGAAATTCTCGCGTAATTCGGTCGGACATCATCTTTGTATATATCGCCATTCGCACATGGCATCAGTGCGTTCTCTAACCTTGTGCTATCTCGCCTCGGCGACCTCTCACTAGATCGTCGGTGTCTTTGCGGTACCACCCGAGGTGCTCAGCGCGTGAAGCGGGGCCGGTCCTTTCAATCCTCTCAACGGCCAGGCCTGTCGGGCGAAGCAACAAACACTTCACCTCTTCATTGATCAAGGTACGATCATCACTAAAAAAGGATTAGGGTTTTACACTGAAACCCTAATCAGAGCAGTAAGAAAATCACTAAACAGATCTCTTCTAGATCTCGAAGCGGTAGAAAGGAAGGAAGAACAAAGAGCGATCGATAGAGCACACACAAGCAGCGATTGCGGTGGTTATTATTGTCCAAACAGATACCTGAAGGGTCAAAGCAGAGATTTGGAATAAAGGTAGGTATTACTAAATGCATTCTCAACTCTAAAATTGATGTAACATGTATCAATGGATCTGTTTTCTTTTCTGTTTCCCTTCAAATTCGTATGTATGTATAAGTAAAGAGTAACAGATATTACGGGATCAAAAAACAGGAAGTTTATTTTCAAAATTTCATAAAGTTCTTATGTTGTGTCTCAAAAAATGTGTATGCTTGGATTAGAGCTCATCAAATAGGTTATGCTTAAAACTGGTTTTGTTGTTGTAGGTTCGATCAATAGTTATTTTTAGTGAAACAAACATACTCGAGAGACTTAAAAACACGAAAATGAGAATAAATAGAGGAATAAAATGGGTAGGAGAGAAATCGGACCAAATAGCGTAAAAAATAAATAGAGATGACAATGACCTTGAGCTCGCCGGAGCTCCGGTCGTCTTCTCCGGCGAGAGCTCCGGCGAGGCCTCCCAAAACCAACCCAGAAACCGATCCAAAAACAGAAAAACCACCGTTCCACCACCGCTGAAACTTTCCTTCAAACGCATCACCACCAAGCCGAACCTATGAGCAAAAAAAACACGTTAGATCGGATCGGTGAAACACAAAAGCGAAAAATAGAAAAACAAAGGAACCGAGCGAGAAGGGAGAACAGGAGGAGGAAAACGAACCTCACCCCAAGCGAGCAGCGACATCACGGCCACCCAACTCGGCGGAATCATCTCCGCCATCGTTCAACCTCCTCCTCATCCGAAAACCGAGCGGCTTGCTCCCATGGAAGCCGCGAACATTCATTTGGGTTTCTCTCCCTCCCTCGCCGTGGATCAGGGCGAAAATCTCGCCAAGTATTTACTCTCCCTCTCAGCGGCGCCGCTGAACAAGGAGGGATCTGTTAGGGTTCTGTTGTTTTTTTAGGTTTTGTAGGTTATATCTTTGTCTCCTTTTTAGTTTTATTTTAATTTATTTTTGTATTGATTTCTATCCACACCCTGTTATTCACGCCAAGACGCCCCACCAACTTAAGCCCGGTTTAGCATTACAGGCTTCCCAGATCTGGCTGGGCTTTCCTTTTCACACCCTTTATTATTTATACAACCCCTGCGACTAATAAAACCCCAATTTACTATGTTCACCCCTGTTTCCTTTTTAAAATTCTTTTCCAATAATAATATAAATAATTTTTCTCTAAAAATAAAACGGCTAAGTCGGTTGTACAACCAAGGGTTAGTCATTATTTTAGGGCCAATGAGTACATGCTGATTCGGTAACCTACAAACCTAACGAATAAATTATTTCTCTAAAAATAAAGCGGCTAAATCGGTTGTACAACCAAGGTTTGTCATTATTTTAGGACCAATGAGTACATGCTGATTCGGTAACCCTACAAACCTAACGAATAAATTATTTCTCTAAAAATAAAAAAGCGGCTAAGTCGGTTGTACAACCGGGTTAGTCATTATTTTAGGGCCAATGAGTTATGCAGTTCGGTAACCTACAAACTTAACAAATACGAATAAACCATTTTCCGAGAAATAGGGGATTAAGTCTTACATGCATCATGCGATCGGGTTAGTCATTCTAGAACTAATGAGTACATGCAGTTCGGGAATTCTAGAATACCTATTCTAAAACGAACCCACCTCATCTGAAAACCACTTTCTTTGAAAACCCTAAAATTATTTTCAAAAGTAGGGGCTAAGTCGGTTGTACAATCGGGTTAGCCAACAGTCCTAGAATCGATGGTATGCAGTTCAAGGAATCCTAGGATCCCTACATTAAAAACACCAACCCACAAACATTTTCGGGAAGAACTACGTGGCTTTGATTCCTCCATTGCATCCGGAGATGCGTAGGAGCAAGACTCAACCCTTGTCAAGCACTAAAAACAAAAACCTAAATAAGTCTTTTTTACAAATAAAAGGGTAACAATTAAATAAAATCTTAAATTAATTAGACAATAGGATGTCGTGGGGTGCTAATACCTTCCCCACACATAACGACTCCCGAACCCTAACAATGCCTTATCTTAAAACTTAAAGGGATTTTCCGAATTTGCCACTTAAACTAAAATTTGGTGGCGGCTTCCTAAAGAACCATTTGAAGAATCCTTTCCGGATTTTTAGGTCGCTACAACATGTATATTTGGACCTTTTGCTAACCATCTCAATCTTTTTGAAATTGAAGTAGGATTCGAAACACACTCACCATCAATGTGATGTTTTAGCCACACTATGAAACTCCTATTGTGTTCTTTTGCTAACCAAACTTGCTTCTTTCAGGGAATTGACTCTTAAGAATCTCCTTGTGCTTGGCAACATATGAATCAACCTCACTATCATTGTGAAGAAACGTCTGAGTGTGCTTGCTCTAGTTCTTTCCTTGATACCATCACTAATTTAGTTCTGTCATCCCTTTACTAATCCTTCCTACATGGCGAGACCTTGGCGGTCCCACGAGAATATTCAAGACTAGATAGATAGCCCGTGCAAAACTCAATAGCCTCTTCAACTATGTAGCGCTCAACAATACAACCTCAGTGTGATCGATTTTCACATATCCTTTTAATATCTTCATGTAACGCTCAAACGGATACATCCATCTCATGTAACATGGGCCACACAATTGTGTCTCTCAACGGATGAACTATTAGATGAATCATTATGTCAAAAAAGGAAGGTGGGAAATACATCTCAAGCTCACACAAAGTGACGATAATTTCTCTTTGCAATGTTGGCAACTTTCGAGGTCAATCACTCTACTACAAATCGCCTTAAAGAATAAACAAAGTTTGGTTAAGGTCGGACGCACTTTCTTAGGCAAAATGGATCGTATACCAATGGGTAGCAAATGCTCCATGAGAACATGACAATCGTGGGACTTTAGAGACTTTAACTTGAGGTATTTAATCGATACAAGAGTCGCCACATTTGAAGAGTATCCTCTGGAACTTTAACTCCATGAAGAAACTCACAAAAAGCGTCTTCTCCTTTCTAGATAGAGTATGAAATGCGGAGGTAGATATGTGCGTGTACCCTTCTTTCTTGGACCCAATTCGGTCTCAAACCCATACTAACCAAATCCAACATTGAGTTGATGGTATCTTTAGTCTTACGGCATATTGAGTAAGCTCTCTGCAAAGGCTTCCCAAATTTAATGTTCAAATCTTCCACCTTTTCAAATACATGTTCGCCTCACAAAGGCGGGAGCTCTACGTGTTCTGTATTCCCATCAAATGCCTTTCTCCACAATCGATAGTGATGAGTTGATGACAAAAATCTCGATGACCAAGACGGATATTCTTCTTACCATGTTCCAACCACATCCAATGTGTGTTATCTTCACATATAGGGCATGCACTGCGCCTTTGTTCTGTGCCCGAGATAGATTGCCGTATGCGAAAAGTCGTTAATTGTGCCAAAGATCATAGCCCTCGGGGTGAAACTTTCTTCTCTGAACCCATCATACACCTCTACCCAGTCTCCCACATTTGCTTCAAGTCTTCAATTAAAGGAGCCAAGTATACATCAATATCATTTCACGGTTGTTTGGGCCCGAGAAATTAACAAAAACTGACATCATATATTTGCGTTTCATGCAAAGCCACGGCGATAAGTTATAAATCGCCAAAATCACGGGCCATGTCTTGTGGGAGCTACTCTGGATACCGTGCGGGTTAAATCCATCGGCCAGACAATGCAAGGCGTAGGTTTCTCGGGTCATCCCCGAAATTAGGATACTCAATATTAATTTTTTCCATTGCGGAGAATCTGCTAGGATGTCGTAGCATACCATCTTTAATCCTTTCATCCTCATGCCATGTCAAGTGTTGTGCATCTTACGAACTACGATACATGCGCCTAAATCGAGGAATTATAAGAAAATACCACAACACCTTTTACGGGCGGACTTTCTTTCTTATATCTGCGGTGCATTACATTTAGGACACGACTTTAACAATGCATGTTCATTCCGAAATAAAATGCAATCATTCGGACAAGCGTGTATCTTCTCATAGTTCAAGCCAATAGACCCCAACATTTGCTTTGTATCATACGTCCGAGAAGGAAGCACATTATCATTCGGCAACATTTCTTTCAGAAGTGCGAGTAAATCGGTAAAGCTCTTATCCGTCCATCCGTGGCGAGTTTTCAAGTTATACAACTTGATCACGACCAATAATTTTGTGAATTCAGTACAACCCGCATACAATGGTGTCTCTGCATCGATTATCAACTTCTCAAACATTTCAGGACAATCATTAAGATCCTCTTCAACCACCTTTGCCATCTCTTCAAATTCGTTCGCATCAAATGAATGTGTCCGTGTCAACCGTGGCGCGTATCTCTTTACTAATATCATTCATATTTGAAGATTCACCTTTTTCTCACCGTGCATTATCCAACAAGTGTAACTTTGATCAATTCCATTCGCCTTTAAATGTCGTACCAACTCCTCTGCGATGGCGATTTTACATAACAACACCTTAAACAAGGACATTTCATACCACTAGAAGTCCCTAAGCGTTCAACGGCCACAAATCACAAAATAATCCACTCCAGCGGCATACTCCTTAGACAGACGATTGGCAGACATCCAATTTCTATCCATAATTTCCAAATATTTATAATAAAATTACGAGAAGAGAACTTTAACATATGACCCATCAAGCAATTCGAATATAATGAAGAATCAATTCATATAAAAACAAACAAAATTTCCCAAGCTATATCTATCTCATATTCTATTTCTATTCTCGGTCCTTTGGTCAAGACAAAGGAACCATAGTCTAGTGTTCCAAATAATTAATGAACTTAATTAATTTATGTGTAACAAGAAGAGGCTAGTGGTAAAAAAAAAAGTAGCTAGTGTGCACAAGTGACAAAACTAATATATTTCTAAACTAGAACCCACAATTAATATCTAACAAGAAGCAGAGAGAAGGAGCAGAAAACTCACCAATGTTGTGCAGAGTGAGAGTGAGAAAGATGTTGTTCAGAGAGAGATGATTTTCGTTGAGAGAGATGATCTTAATTTGCGTTAGGGTGTTAGGGTTTTGCGTTTACGGGTGAGTGATTTTGCGTTTACGGGTGAGAGTGTTAGGTGAGAGAGGTAAGTAGCTCAATGGGAGGCGAAAAAAAATTATTTAACCATACCTAGCATGTTCTAAAAAACGCTAGGGATCTATCTAGCGTGTTTTCTAAATACCTAGCGTTTTGAATAAAAGCGCTAGGGATCTGTCTAGAGTGTTTACTAAATACCTAGCGTTTTATAAAAAACGCTAGGGATCTATCTAGCGTGTTTTCTAATTGGCTAGCGTTTTGAATAAAAGCGCTAGGGATCTGTCTAGCGTGTTTTCTAAATACCTAGCGCTTTCTAAAAAACGCTAGGGATCTATCTAGCGTGTTTTCTAATTGGCTAGCGTTTTGAATAAAAGCGCTAGGGATCTATCTAGCGTGTTTTCTAGTTGGCTAGCGTTTTGAGTAAAAGCGCAAGAGATCTGTCTAGCGTGTTACCTAATGGGTAGCGTTTTACTTTAAAACGCTACTAATGGTGTAGCGTGTTATTAAAATGGGTAGCGTTTTTTTTTATAAACGCTACTAAAGATCTCTTTTTACAATTCTGGCGTAGTGTCTACCAATTAAGAAATGGGAGAACAAGCAAAAAGGAATAATATTATTTTCAAAATAAAAATGAATTTTTTTTTTGTATAAATTGAGTATCATCTGTGCGTAACTGTAGAGATTAATCTCTCGACCCGACAGTGAGCGGCAAAACTCTTCCTCAAGAGATATAACACTGCTGTATACCTAACGTTAGATTCAAACTCAAAATATTGGTTAAAGTTTGAAAGAAAGCTAAATCTGAATTTTATGTAGTACGAAGTAGCTTAGGAAAGTCACTTGTACGGTTGTGCTTCACTAGGGGATTAAAGATTCAAAGAAGGTTGGTGTCGTTGGGCCCATAATGCATTCATTAATTATTGCATGATATAAAAACAGCTATCAAACATTGGTTAATTAATTATCATTATATGATATGGTTGTTGATTTGACTGTTCTACATATTTTCTAGGAAGTTTCACTCTATATCCTTTCTCTGTAGCAAAATAGGAAAATTTCAGATTTGATTCCAATAGTTTTAAGATTATCTTATCTTCCCTTCCTCTCCTCCCCACATGGATCTTGCCTCTTCATCCCTCTCTCTCCTACCAACAATTATCTAAGTGCGAAATCTTTGAGTACACTTTTGCCCATACCTCCCCCAGCCCAAGCCAAATCTCAATTTTTTTAAAAATTTTGTCATTAGTGAGACATCATTTCATTATTTGTTTATTTTGAGAATATGATGCACTATCTATTTGTCTCAACTCCCAAATGCATGCATTGGTCATAGGTGAGGTCACTTCGTGGGTTATCTATTATATTCTCATTGGTCCTACAATTTATTTGGTTGTTGTTTTCAATGATGTTCTTAGTACGGAAGGTCCTAGAGAGTAGAGACGGTACGGGCCAGTTAGGACAGAAACAGAGAGGATCCAACTTTATTTTATTTTCAACTAAAAAAATAATTGGTGTGATGTTTACGTGATGTGGCAGAAAAGAGAGATTGAGAGAAACTATTTGATAGTAGATGTTTAAGTTTTTGGGTTTTTGAAATATAAGATTAATTATGTTTTTAGTTTATGTAAAATTTGACATTTTTGTTTTTTTAGCTTTTCAAAAAAAATGTAGCAAGTTTTTGTCTCCCACTTTTTTTATATCACTTATTATTTTTAATGACTTTTAATAAAGTTTCATAAGTTTTAATCGTGCGATAAAATGTTAATAAAGTATTATTAAAAATTATGAAATGTTATTAAAAATTAAGAGAGACTAAAACTTAATAAAAAAAAATTAAAACCAAAAGTAGTTAAAAAAAATATAGGGGACTGAAAAAACCTAAATCTAGGGATAAAAACATAATTTACCCTTTAATATAAAAATCCTTTTCAAATAGCACAATCATGCTTGGTAAAAAAAAATAGCACTATCAGCTTCAACATTTTAACATTTATGGTCAAGGAGTTCGACAGCAAGCATGCTTTCTAAGTCAAATTTTCTTTTAATAATAACTAGAGTTCAAAACATCACTATAGAGGTGGAAATATAACCTCTCTCTGAAATCACTTATAAGTAGAGAAAACAAACTTTAGGCTTATTAAGATTTTTGTTTAGGCAAAAGAATGAGACATGGAGCCCGTTTGTTGCAGCTTATTTTTTATTATTTAAAAATCAATTTTTTAAAAAAAAAATAATCACTTATAACGATATGTTGTCCGTTTGTTACAAATTCTTAAAAAAATGAAAAGCTGAAAACATTCTAAAAACTACTTCATACGAGAAGCTATTTTGAGAAGCTTCTCATAAAATTCAGTTTTTTAATATTTTTTTTTAAAATAAGTGATTTTCAGTATGTTCTGTGGCACAAAACAAACTTACTCATTTTCTTAAAAATCTCTAAAAACTAATCTCTCAAGAGAGGAAAGATACAATCCCACGAAAGTTAACACCAAAGTCATTAACAATCATTTGCAGCAAGCACAACAAAACCAGAAAAAAAGAGAAGCCGAATCCATCAAAAGAGGAAAGATACAATCCCACGAAAGGATCAGCAAAACTAATAGCTAAATAAAAATAACGTATTTTTGGGAAAATCTCCGGTAAAAAAGCTAGGAATTAGATCTCACCAAACAAAAACTTTTATACTGGTTCCAAGACCAGCAAGCAGTGATAGAGGTAGCCTGTTTTTTATGAGGTGGTGAAATATATAAGAGTAATTTTTATTTTTGTAGATGGAACTTCATTAATAGATAATCAAAATGAACTATGTGATGTAAGTTAAACTGACATAGTCATTTAGGAAAGCTAAAAATGACGACGCTACCATGCAGGTCGAATTTATGGCAATATTTTTTTTGACTCAGTGTACATATAATAATAAATAATAGGCAAAATAGCATCTGGGGTCCTTTAACTTATTTTCCGTTTTCGCTTAGGTCCCTTAACTTTAAAAGCTAACGTTTAGTCCCTTAACTTTTAAAAACGTGTCATCGTAGTCCCATTTAACGTTTTAAACTAACAACAACTGATTAACGCTGTTAGTTCAAAAACGTTAAATGAGACTACGATGAAACGTTTAAAAGATGAAGACTTAAACGTTAGCTTTTAACGTTAAATGGGACTACGATGAAACGTTTTTAAAAGTTAAGGGACCTAAACGTTAGTTTTTAAAGTTAAGGGACCTAAGCGAAAATGAAAAATAAGTTAAGGGACCGGGATGCTATTTTGCCTAAATAATAATATAAAATTTTATAAAGTCTAAACATTTCTCAATGTGACGATTTAGGATTTACTTACTTGAGATTCTTACGAAGTAATAGAGGTTTTGTATGGTCCTTAATATTGGTAGAGAAAAGTAAAGGCGCACTATTAAAATATAAACACTTTTGATAGAATTCCAGTTCCATATTGAGACCCTACTGTGAGTATGACGGCGAGGTGAGGTGGGGGGTTTCCCAACACAAGGGAGTGGGTGAGATCCTCCCCATTTTCAGTAAAGAGGGCGAGATCCCTTCAATAATGAGAGGGACGGCGAGATCTCATTCCTCGTGGGTCAGATTTCCTCCACCAATGAACGCCGGGGCGAGAACTGGGTGTTGGGCTCAACACGACAGTTGTGGCACTTCTTTTATCTTTCCAACGCATATTTGCATGCCTCTATTGGACCATCAGAGCGGAAGTTACGACTTGTTGAGTGGAAGCACAAATTCCAAAGTAAGAGAAAACGAGATTCCCTCTTTCAATGAGTGGTAAAGTGAGATCTTTCTCTTCATGAGTGAAATCTCCTTCAAGGCTGAAGGGAAGGTGGGATCTTGCTCCTTCAACAGATAGAGGGTGAGATCTCCTTCATAAATGAGAGGGAGTACGAGATCTGGCTCCTCGCGGGCGAGATCTTCCTCCGAAATATTTTGGACGAAGTTTGATCGTAGTTTTAGGCCTACTAGCCACCATAATTTGACTTTGAGTTTAACAAAAAAGATGTAGGTATGCTTCTTAGCTTTTCAACGCATATTCATATGCTTCGACTGGGTAACCGTAGCCTATGTTATGGCTGTGGGGTAGGTGAGAGCGAGATGCATTCCCTATTAGGCAAGGAGGGCGACTTTTACCCCTCAGCAGGCAAGGAGTGCGACTTGTTCCCCTCAGTAGGCAAGGAGGGCGACTTGTTCCCTTCAGCAAGCAGGGAGGGCGACTTGTTACTGCCTTCTGTTATCATTTTAATTTTGACTAAGTATTTTCGCCTAAGTCGCAATTGTCGTGCCTTTTGAACTTGCTGCGGGGGTCGTGGCCTCATATATCGATCTCTTGATGAATTTTTGACTAAGTATTTTTGACTAAGTCACGATTGTCCTCCTCTCCCGGGGTCGTGGCCTCATGGCTCGTCTCATTAGGAATTTTCCTGTTGGAAACAGTTTACCAGGACTCGGCCTAGATTGAACTCGTTCCAAAGGGATTGTGGCCTCGACGGTCGGCCTCGATACCATGACAACATTTTACTAGAACTCGGCCCGGACCGAACTCGTTTGAAGGGGTTCTGACCTCGCACTACAAGAAAAACTGAAAATCCAAGGCGTGACGTTTCGGCAGATTTTAATCCGCCATAAACTTTTCGGCGGGTTTGTGTTTTTTCCGGGGGATTTTTTCCGCCAAAAACTTTCCGGCGGATTTGTTTGAATTTACGGCGGATCAAATTTGGACGAAAAATATTCCGGTGGAATTTTGGTAGTTTGCGACGGATTTATAGAAGGAAATTTTTTTTTGTGAAAAAAAAATGGATCCGCCGAAAATGGGTATATTCTACCGAAAATTAAAATAAGCGGGAAATTCAAATTCAAATTCCGTCGCAGCGTCACTCCATTCCGCCGAAACTGCACGCCTCGGTCAAAGCGTTCTCGTTTTCGCCGAAATTTGTCTCGTTTTCGCCGCAAATGACACATCGGCCAATGTGTTATCCAATCCGCCGAAAATGCCTTAATTCCGCCGAAAATGCAATTGGCGGGAAATTCGAAATTTAATCCGCCGCATAGCGGAATCCGCCTCGACAAACAAAAATCCGCAAATTACACGCCATCTTCAATGCACTCTCTTGATAAATCTGATTCTCACTCTCATTCACACTCATTCTCACATTCAATCTTCACTCTTTCTCAACACTTCTCTCAAATTTATCAAACTTCTTACAAATTCAATTTTTTTCTTCTCCTCTCTTTATGTTTTGAGGGTATGTTTTAGTTTATACATTGTTTTAGCTTATACTTTGTTTTGAACTATTAGTTACTAATTGTGGTGTTGTTTGTTTAGGATTTATTTGAGTTTGGTAACCTCTGTTTCTTTGTCCAAACGACTCCGATTTAGCATCAAGTTAGAGTCTTCTCAGCATCACTGATTAGTTATTGAAGTTATTAGTTGTTATTAAACGTTATTTGATATTATTAGTTAGAATTTCTTCAATAATTAAATATGAAATGTTATAATATATTAGTTAATATTAGTAAATGAAATAGTACAAAATAAAATTAATGTATTTATTAGAAAATACAAAATACAAAATTATATGTTAATATTTTTTAATATTTTTAAATTTTTTTATGTTAATAAAATTACGAGATTATATGTTAATAATTTTTAATAAATAATACATAAATATGAAATAAAATAATGAATATATTTATGAAATTTTAATTTGTGTTAATATTATTTAGAAAATATGAAATATAATAATATAGTAGTTAAAAAAATAAATTTAACGTATTTATTAATTTTTAATTTATGTTGATAATACTTTTTAGATAAATGCGAAATGCAATAATATATTAATTTTTCATAAATTCATTATATAATCATTATTTTGATTAATTTGTTAAAGTTTATTATATTTTTGAAAATCGTTATATTATCATTTTTTTCTGTAAATTGTTAAAATTTATTATATATTCGAAAATCATTATATATCAATTAATATATGAAAGAGTTATGATATGTAATTTATTTTCATTTAAATAGTTATGATATGTGTAACACCTTCATATTTCTATCGAGTAGAAATACTAAAGTGCACCGTTTAGCATACATCAGAGATAAATTCCTGCATAGACATACAACTTTACAAGAATAGCAGAAACGATTACATAACTTAAAACAAATTCAAGTCATAATCGGATACAAAGATACAAGGGAAAACATAAACACAGATGGAAGAACTAAATCTTCAATCTTCTATCCGAGCATGCCACCTACTCGTGCCATACAACTTGCTTCTTTCCCTGTTTCTCTGTAAAACAACAACATATGATAGGGTGAGATAACATATCTTAGGGAGTCTTACCGTGACCCCTTACCTATCACTCGGTCCATTTTTAAAAATCTTATTAACTTCGTGATTTAATTAATAAACCACATGCATTATCAATTGCACAATACCTACTGCCCTCTGACTAATCCCGGTAAATAGTGCAATCATAACTTCCTAGCAATTGTACCATACCGACTACCCTCCGACTAATCCCGGTAACAGTACAATCATAACTTCATAGCATAACACCGACTGCCCTCCGACTAATCCCGGTGAACCCCCTTCCTAATGGTAAAATTTTATAGGGCCTAGGTTTAGGGATCATGACTTCCCCGCCTAGTTTGCTAGCAAAAACAGGGTCGTCACCCCGACTCGATATAATTCATATATCACACCCGCATTGGGGCGTTTCATATATTCGATATAATTTATATACCGAATCTAATTCAATCTATGATATGTTATAATGACATATTATCATAAGTATAAACTCATGAAATCAGTCTAGTCAACATTTAATTTACAACACATTTGGTTCCCACACGTACTCTTGGTTTTACGGTTTTTCGAAATATTTATAACATTAACCGTTTAATTCAAAACAACTTTGAACATGCATCAAATCAATGAAAATATCAATCCATAATAATCACAATTGGTTGGGAAAAGATTAGAGGAAGTTTGGAGTCGAAAGGAGCGTCGAAACGAAGAATCGAAACTTGGGAATAAACTTGGCTTGTTTTTGTTTCGTTTCGCTCTCCGTTCGTATCCAAACCGTGTTCCAATCCAATTACAACATACAAACAGAACTTATGACACCAATTTCCAGAACAAACCACATCAATCACAAACAATCACATCAAGTAATTCATTTCGAGAATCGGAATGACACAAACCGCTATTTTAACACACGACATGAGTGCAGAGTTTCCTACAGCAGTGCACCTACTTCGGCGAATTACTTAAAATAGCAAACGACATCGGATTTCTACAAAAGACCACTCATTGGAAAGCTCTCTGAGTGTCGTTTCTACATATGATTTTAATTTTTCAAAATAAGCATCCAGTTGATACAGTTTTTCAAATTACTACACTGAGGTACCAAAGCTGAACAAAACTCTTTTCCCAACTTGCAACTAAATTTTCTTTCTCATTTCTTAATGGAATTTGGTGAAACCAGTGCCTATTCCGTAGGTAATTAAGTCTACTTTCCAATGAAACGAGAATCATTCAAAACGGAGTTCAATTGAGAACACATGACCTGAAAAACTGAACCTATACCCAATCTAATTCCTGAAATTTGACCTAACTTCGGAGACTCATAACTTGAGCTACACAACTCCAAGTTGAACCAAACTAGTGCCAAAACAACCGGCGTTAAGTCTACTTTCAATAACAATCAAACAAATAAGTTTTGGACTAACCTAACAGTCCCAGTTTTATAAGAACCGACCCTGTGTCCAGAATTGCCAAATCAGTGAGTTCGTGACCAATTTGCGGGTTTTGCGACTCAAAATTTACGAAACGAATGCAATTTCAACGATAACAGAAATCATACAGTCAACACACATAAAATAAAACCCTAAGCGAGTAAAATTCACCAATCTTGATGAAAATCACGAAACACCAAAACTTTCCGAAGCTCACAATCCCAAACTTCATGAACTCACTCCGAAACCGAACCCAACCTCTTCCAAACACTCCCCAACGAAAACCAGCAGCTCAACCCTTTTCTCCTACCACTCCAATCGACTCAAATCAACAGTGTAAATGGTACTGAGGGTTCTAAATTGTTTGTTGAGCTTCCCACACCAAAAGCAAGCCTTTAATGTCACCAAAACTCCATTTCTCAACACTTGAGCTTTGGAGCTTCCAAAATGATGAAATGGAATAGAGGGAGAGATAGTTAATAAAACTCGTATCAATAGGTAGATCGTGAAAAATGGAGAAGAATGACACGAGAATCACTTACAAAAGAGAATCCATGGAGAACCTTCTCCTCCTCTTCTTCTTCTTCTCTCGCCAACTTCTCTCTCTTTCTCTCAACTCCTCTTTTTTTTTTCTTTTCTTCCTACCGTGTTCTCTCTCTCTCTCTCTCTCTCTCTCTCTATATATATATATATATATATATATATATATATATCTCTTTCTTTTCTTCTTTTCTTTCTTTTCCTTCTTTCTTTCCTTTTTCTCTCTCTTACTTTCCCTTTCTTTTTATTTCACACAAGTGAGGAATGAGAGAGTATTTGGATGTTTTTGTGTCTTGGAGCTCATTTAATATGAGTGGTATAAAGACTAAAATACCCTTAGTGTTCTAATTTCCACTCAATTATGTATTTAAATTATATACTCTAGCAATTATAAATTGCCTTCGCGACAACCTCATATCTGCGACTTGATTTATTATCTACTCGAGTAATAAATCACTCCTTAATTTCTTAATTCAAAATTAACGAAATTAGGGATGTTACAATATGTAATTTATTGTTAATAAAACATTTAATAAAAATTTTGATAGACGTGTTAGTTAAAATGTTATTTGTTGTTAGTTAAAATGACTAATATTAAAAGAATGTATGTGTTAAATGTTGTAGTTTATGTGTTAAAATGTTATTTATGTTGTTAGTTAATAGAGTGTTAGTTAAAATGACTAATATTTACGTTTAGCATAACATAATATATAAAATGTGTTACATTTTTTAAATTTTATTTATATTATAATTAATTAATGTAATGTTTACATTGTTAGTGTATGTAAATACGTGTGTATGTGTATGTGTGTATATGAGTATGTATGTAAGTAAAAATATAAAATTTTATTTATTATTTATGAAATGAAAAGTAATAGTTATTGTTTATGATAATTTTTATTGTAGTACGTAGTACTAGGATCTTGAAAGCATGGATCGTAGTTGGATGTATGATCGGTTGTTTCTTGGAAGAAGCGGTTTAAAGAGACGTTTTGCAGAAGGAGTAGAAGAGTTTATTTTTTGTGCTAAGCGTGATGAATGGTTTGCGCGAGAAGGGGGATTTAGATGTCCAAGCGCGAAATGTTCATTTCGATTTATAGAAAATGAAGATGAAGTCAGAATTCACTTGTACAATAATGAGTTTAGGCCAGATTATTGGATATGGAGTCGTCATGGAGAAGTAGAACCTGGGGTACCTGTGGTAGTTGTTCCTACGGTTAATGTTCCGGATGAAGTAGATCCTTCAACTAATGTTCCGGTTGAAGTAGTAGCTTCCACATCTGGATCTGGCCAAATTTTACAATCAGGGAATGATATCTGTTTATCAGGGAATGATATCTGATGCCGTTGGAGTAAATTTGGATTTTGAAGAACCAGAATATGATGCTGAAGAAGTTCCAAATGAGGAAGCTCAATTGTTTTACAGGTATTTGAGTGAGACAAATAAACCATTATTTGAAGGATCTAAAGACTCAAAATTATTAATGTGTGTTCGGTTGTTGGGTCTTAAGTCTCAATTTAATGTTGCCGAGTTGTGAATGGAATATATGACCAAAATGATGTTGGATGCAACCCCTATTAAAGGACTTTTGCCATGAGTTATTATGATGCTAAAAGGCGAGTATCGAAGCTTGGCTTAAAATCTAAAAGAATTGATTGTTGCGTGTCTGGGTGCATGCTCTATTATAACAATGAGTTTGGCAAATGATGGAGAGTTGAAGGAATGCAAGTTGTGTGGAGAGCCACGCTATCGTGTCAGCAGGAAAGGGATGAGCAGAGGCAAACCGGTTCCACGAAAAGCAATGTTCTATCTGCCGCTTATACGAAGGCTACAGAGGATGTTTGCATCAATGGAGACCGCGGGTAAAATGACGTGGCACCATGAAAATAGAAACAATTCCGGTGAATTGCATCACCCATATGATGGTGAAGCTTGGAAGCATTTTGATCGTGTTCATCCAGATTTTGCCAGTGATCCATGCAATGCTCGACTTGGTTTATGCTCTGATGGTTTCACACCCTATATTCAAGCATCGGCATCACCGTAATCTTGTTGGCGATTATTGTTACCCATATACAACCTTCCACCAGAAATGTGTATGTCTAAACCATACATGTTTTTCAATGCTATTATTCCGGGGCCAACCAATCCAACAGCTGGTATTGACATATATTTGCAACCTTTGATTGATGACCTAAAAAGGTTGTGGCATGGTGTTTTAACTTATGATGCAGCACACAAACAAAATTTTAGAATGAGGGCGGCTTTGATGTGGACAATTAATGACTTCCCTTCCTATGGAATGTTGTCTGGATAGGGAACACATGGCTAGATGGCGTGTCCGATTTGCATGGTTTACACAAGGGCTTTTACTCTTAAATACGGAGGGAAAACTTCATGGTTTGACTCGCATCGTAGGTTCTTACCTATGGATCACCATTTTTTTTAAAATTTAAATATGCGATTTATAATTTTTTTAAAATTTAATAATTTAAAAATTTAATTTTTTTTAAAAAATTTTAATAATTACATTTCCGGCGTATTCAATCGCATTTGCGGCCGAAATTTAAATTTAAAAAAAAAACACGCGCGTTTGTAGCGGAATTATAGGCGTTTGCGGCGGATTTGGTTTCGCAAAAAAAAAATTGCAGCGGAAAAATCCGCCAAAAACACCAAAATTCCCCCGCAAACTACCGCCGAAAATTCCCCCGCAAATGACCTCAAATCCGCCGGAAATTCCGCCGAAAACACGTTGCGACGGGCCATTTACCGGCGAAAAAATCCGCAGAAAATGCCCGTATTTGCGGCATAACTCGGCCCGAATCGAACTCGTCCCAAGAGGTCGCGATAAGACTAACGTCACGAGATGAAGCGAGCTGAAATACCCGCGTCCAGGTTGGTAGGTAGCGCAAATGGTCGCATTGTCGATCTCATGCCGCTTGTAACGCCCCAAAGATTACTAGATATTTATTTAATAAATTGTTGGGGATTAGATTGTGGAAAAATATTAGAAATAAAAATACGGTATTTTTATACGCTATTGGTATTATAAGATTAATAATATTATATATTTATTCTATTTCTATTAAATGCTAGTGTGAGAGATATTATTTATTTAAGGAGTTATTTTGGTCTATTGAGGTGTTAAAATAATAGTTATAGTGATATTGGGCTCTAAAAGTATTTAAAAAGGAGTTTTGGGTCGCATTTTACTTGCATACACCCTCTCACGGGTGCTAAGCGCACCCCACCACCGAGTCACTTAAGCCCAAACGCTTGTGAGCACAGCCCCGACGCGCGACCCAACCCGAAACCGACCGGTGCGCGTCTTCTTCTCCTTCGCAAGAAGGCTGCGTGAAAGCAGGCGACTCAAAAACCTCACGCTTCCAAACTTCCTTCCTCTAGAACTCATTCATTTGATCGCCGTTTGAGCCAAAATTTCACCACCCTTCTCGAAATCATCTCGCAAATCTGTTTTACGACCTCCGTTTAGGCAAGCGAACCTTTGCATTCAAAACCTTCAAACACCACAGGCGAGCTGTTTATTGGCTTTTCCGGTCACCACGGTCTTCGTTTGGAGAAAGCGGACACCGTTTTTGATTCCTCGCGTCGAAACCTTCGAGAAGCACTAGTCTTTTGTTCGTTTCGGTGAAGTTGGCGTCGGACCTATTTTCGGTTGAGGCGTCATTCGGTCATTCTTAGCCGTGTTCCGTTCGTGTGTTCGTGAGTTCGTGTTCGTGTCTCATTCTTCATGATTTGGAGCTTACGTCAATAGAGGTAAGGGTGAGCGTTTCATTTAACATAATTGGGTATATGATGGGTGTTGTGGGGTTTCTTGGCGTTGTTTGAGGATTGTTGAGGTTGTCATGTGATTATCTATGATTGAGTATAATTGAGTATGTGGTTTGGTATAAATTGCGTATTGTGATGTGTTTTGTGGAGTTTCTTGATGTTGCTTGATGATTGTTGATGTTGTCATGTGTTTTAATATAAATTGCGTATGTGATGGGTGATTTTATGGGGTTAGAGTCGATTTAAATATATGGTGATGAGCGTGTGAATTGAGTAATTTGAGATGGAGTTGAGGCGTGAAGTATAGCGTGTTTTAGTAAATTGAGTCTTGGGGCTGCTTTGTATTTTTCATTATAGATGTGTTCTTTGTTTTCACAAATTAAAGTTCTTTGTTTGGTTGTTTATAAAATAGAAGGTTCTTTATTTCTGAATATATAGTGCGATTTTTTTAAATATAAGTTCTTGTTTTGCCACTAAAAATTGATCTTTGTTTTCTTGAAACTATAGTGCGATTTTTTTAAATATAAGTTCTTTGTTTTGCCACTAAAAATTGATCTTTGTTTTGCGAAACTATAGTGCGATTTTTTTAAAATATAAGTTCTTTGTTTTTGCCACTAAAATTGATCTTTGTTTTTGAAACTATAGTGCCGTTTTTTAAAATATAAGTTGTTGTTTTTGTCACTAAATTGATCTTTGTTTTATGAATATATAGTGCGGTTTTCAAAAATATAAGTGGCTGTTTTTGTTACTAAATTGATCTTTATTTTCTCAAATTTTGTTCTTTGGGCGAGGATCGAATTTTACGAGTTTATTTTATGATTGAATTCTTTGTAGAGGTTATACTACTAGTGTACTCCTTGACTATGGCTAGAAGCGTGGTTTACCACTAAGGCGAAATTTCTTTCATCGGTGTATTTACAAGGGCATCACTTGAGCCTTGCAAATGTGGCCAATGCCTCTTGCGAGTAGTACCGATTACACGAGTAATCCCATAGTCAATCGGTTTACTATTTTATAACCCACAAAACTAAAAGATAACCGTAATGTATATATATACATGCTTATGATGACGTGACTATATGATGTTGATGAATGTGTCGGTTCATGCTATGAGTGATCGATGATGATGTGTTATTTAATGATTGTGATGTGAATGGCGAATGCACTCTACGAGTGTTTTATGATGATGTGTTATTTAATGATTGTGATGTGAATGATTTAATACACTCTCACGAGTGTTTTATGATGACATACCTTGAGTGGTTATTTATTTTATGATGATGATGATGAGTACCCAGTGAGTGTTGGTTGAATTGCACATGTGTTATAGGATCTCATGGCATGTGCATACTATGACTTATATTGATGATGTTATGCCTTGAGTGGTTTTCTTCTATAATGAAGATATGCCTTGAGTGGTTTTTAAAGATGATATGGTACCATCATGCATATGCCGCGTGTGGGTTGCATTTTCATACATAAAAATAACTGTGAGTGGTGCTATTGTGATTTGAGCTGGTGTTGTGTAATTATGATGTGGTGATGATACCTTGTGATTGTCCCTTCTCATTACTCTATTGTGTATCTGATTATGTTCCTTTGAAATTCTCACCCATACGCTTGGAATGTTGCTCTATGTGGCAACAGCTGCAGTACCGCGAGTGAAGGACTTGCTTTGCCTTATTCTTTTAGTTTTTGGGATGTATTGTTGTGTCGCTCTCGATCTTTGTAACACCTAGGGGCGTGGAGTTGGAAAATTTATTTAGTAGTTGTATGCTGATTTTTATTTGTTACATTGAGGCGTGTTTGAGAGTATTTGGTGAGTCGGTGTTTAGGCAGCTGCGAATGTGTTTATGAGGATGGAATTTTCCATAAATGATGTTTGATTGCACCAATTTGAAAAGTGCATATTTGATGAGTTTTTACAAGAAGTAACATTTCTTTTCTATCAATTAAAACAAATTTTATTTTTGAGAAAGAATTACTCGATAAATGACACGTAATATGAGGGTAGAAAAGGGTGTTACATTAGTGGTATCGAGCGATTCGATCTGTCCGACCAAGTTGTCCTGTCGTAGAGTCTTCTATTCCTAAGCGTTGTTTGTGTTGTAGTGCGAGTTGGTTCTAACCTTAGGACCATTTGTATTATCTGTTATGTGTTCTTAGATGTGTGAACTCTGAATAGAGTTGAATGTCTTGTTTGTTTGATTCATGAAAGTCGTGAAACTAACTAGTTTAGTTAGTTAAATCTTCAAGGGGATGTGATGTGTTAGATGAACTCTTTGATTTGTAAGGGGAAGATTACCTTACTCATGGGTACAACAATGGTTGTGGGTAGAGGTGTTAGCCTTAGACCCAATTCCATCTCTATTTTAGTATTTCTAACTTCTATATAGATTATAATGAAATAGTTGTGTGACAAAATAACGTTGATTTTGTCGTGATATTTTGTGCTCTCGGTTTAATTCTTTGAAATTACGAGCGGATAGAATTATTAGAATTCTTGTTTTGTTAAGAGCCTTGAATTGATGTGGCGAATGATAACTTACGATTGTTTTATTCTTTTGGTGTTTAGAGATGTCAATATAAGGTGAAGTAGTGATTCATGTTTCTGACTATGAATTATAGTTAGAAATGTTGAAGGACCTATAATATGAATTGTGGTGTGCAAGCAAACATTTCCACACTAGTAATGAAATTGATAGAAGGTCCAAATCATGCTATATATAGTTAAAGAGAAGTACTTGGGTGTGGTAATATTACTAGGATGTTATTTATTAGTATTAGTATTTGCTAATTGGACTAAGGTTGTAAAGGTATGCTTAACTTTATAGATATATGTTAGTATATTAATAAAAGAACTAGTGCAGTCTTGAGAGCAGCTAGTCAATAAGTAAGTGACGGTTAAAGATTATTCTTTTACATGGTGCTTGTTGTGGGAGTTCTTTGTGTTTGTGTTCTTTGTGTTCTAGTTTGTTTTAAAAAAAAAAAAATAGTTTCCTTCAAGTTGTTGTATTTGTAGTTTGATTATATTCTTTTTGATAGTTTGTAACTAATTGATGAGTCTGTTGTAAGGTATGCAAGCATGTTAGTGATTTTGTGCTCCTAGGATGTAAAGTAATGTTGCTATTCTTTACGGATTTTTGTAATCATATATGATAAGTTGATTAACTTTGGTTTTGTAGCCCTCTCGGATGTAGTTTGTTTGTTTGTCTCTGTATGTATTTTAGTGGAGTTTGAACCCATTGTGCATTTGTAGTATACTTGTTTAGCTTCCGTTATTCGAGTTTCCTTTTGGAGATGCTTTTAGTACAACTTGAGGGAGTTATTTTTGCAATAAAATGATGTATGTTAATTGATTGCTATCTTGCATTTAAGGTTTATGATTTATGATACCTTGAGATTGGACAATAATGTGGAATAGAGGTTTAGGTGCAAATATAATAAGTGGATAATTTATAGTTGTAGTTGTCTTATTTTGAGTAGAATCTAGTATTATAAAAGTGATTTATATTTAAAATTAGAGATTATGGATTTGCCAAAGGAGTAGAATAATTTTTGGTCCGCAAGAAAACCGCCCCAATAAAGTGATGAGATTGAAAAATAATCCAAAGCAAGCTATGGTTAACAAGAAGGAATAGGGGAGTTAGTACCATGATTTCCCCAATTTTGTAAATCGATGTAAAGGTTGTAGGAGTATATTAATCCTAGTTGGGGTATGCTAGTATAGTAACATACAATAACAAGTGTAGTAAGTGTGGGTATAATGATTCGGTCAATACTTGAGCGATACCTAAACGGAGTAGTGTGTAAGGATTAAGGTTGAATGGTAGGAAGATACATTTTTAGGAAGCCAGTTTGTTCGCACTGGTAATTAATTGTAGTATTTTGCTATCTAGCGAGACCTTGTACAGTGGGACTTAGTTATTGGAGAGAATGTTTGAAAATGACCTTAGTCTTTTTGTGTGAATGCGTAAAAATGAAATTTTGTTAGCTACAGAGCTGTAATGTTTGGTTTTTAAGATAGCGGGATTGGATTAAATAGAGCGAGGTAAATTTTATAGATGAGAGAAGGAAGATTAAATTAAAGTAGGACAAGACGAATTTTATAAATAGGAGAATGCAAATATCACATGAGTTGATAGATTATATGTTGTTCTAGTTATATCGGGTCTCAAGTTTATGTATAACAACTTGCTAAAGTTAGACGTTAGGAATATTTTCCACGTGTCTTGAGTTGATTATAATTGAAATCGTGCAAATAATTTGCCTTGATAAAATTATATGTTCTAATTCTTTTCAGAAAAGCTTAGTGAAATAACATTGTAATTATTTAGAAGTACACGCTAGTTTAATGAAAGTGACCATGATGCCTACATGTTAACCTTTCTAAGACATTAACTTTTATGATCGATATTTTTGCTTGTTTTGTGAGTTCTGCTGGATTAGTTTGTAGTTGGGGCTCGCATGAATTTGCCATGTGGTTAATTCAACACTATTACCTCGACTTTACGAATTAGTGAAAGCGTAGTGTAAAGTATAATAGGAATTATTCTGATAGCATGTTCTTGATTTCGCATTAACGTCGTATCTTTGAGTCTGCCGTGTAGACTAACCTTGCTCTTTGTGTTAAGATGTTTCATTGTCTTGACTACTAAGAGTGATCCTCGTTGGGGTACCCGGTGACCCGATTTGTGTTACGTGTCATGTGGTGTGAGTGATTAGTTGAGCTTGTGAACTTTGATGTGAGCGTTGTTGTTTATAGCTTTGTTGAGTCCGATGAGGATGGCTTAGTCGTCTCTTGAGTTGAGTTTGTATGGTTGAGTCCGGTTATCGGTTCTTGAGTTACAGCCGAAGAAGAAGTAGGAGGACGGCCGCCCGATCACTCACCGCCGGTAATCAATGAAATGATAATCAATTTGGATAGATAACACCAGCTTGTCTAGATGGTACAGTTTTGTTAGCGGGAGGTTTAGTTTTGGTCGGTGAGTTTCGAGACGAAACATTCTAAGTGGGGGAGAGTTGTAACGCCCCAAGATTACTAGATATTTATTTAATAAATTGTTGGGGATTAGATTGTGGAAAAATATTAGAAATAAAAATACGGTATTTTTATACGCTATTGGTATTATAAGATTAATAATATTATATATTTATTCTATTTCTATTAAATGCTAGTGTGAGAGATATTATTTATTTAAGGAGTTATTTTGGTCTATTGAGGTGTTAAAATAATAGTTATAGTGATATTGGGCTCTAAAAGTATTTAAAAAGGAGTTTTGGTCGCATTTTACTTGCATACACCCTCTCACAGGTGCTAAGCGCACCCCACCACCGAGTCACTTAAGCCCAAACGCAGCAGAACAGCCCACGAACGCGACCCAGCCCCTAAACCGACCGGTGCGCGTCTTCTTCTCCTTCGCCGCAAGAAGGCTGCGTGAAAGCAGCGACTCCAAAAACCTCACGCTTCCAAACTTCCTTCCTCTAGAACTCATTCATTTGATCGCCGTTTGAGCGAAAATTTCACCACCCTTCTCGAAATCATCTCGCAAATCTGTTTCGACCTCCGTTTAGGCAAGCGAAGCACTGTTCATAACCTTCAAACACCACGGGCGAGCTGTTTATTGGCTTTTCCGGTCACCACAATCTTCGTTTGGAGAAAGCGGACACCGTTTTTGGATTCCTCGCGTCGAAACCTTCGAGAAGCACTAGTCTTTTGTTCGTTTCGGTGAAGTTGACGTCGGACCTATTTTCGGTGAGGCGTCATTCGGTCATTCTTAGCCGTGTTCCGTTCGTGTGTTCGTGAGTTCGTGTTCGTGTCTCATTCTTCATGATTTGGAGCTTACGTCAATAGAGGTAAGGGTGAGCGTTTCATTTAACATAATTGGGTATATGATGGGTGTTGTGGGGTTTCTTGGCGTTGTTTGAGGATTGTTGAGGTTGTCATGTGATTATCTATGATTGAGTATAATTGAGTATGTGGTTTGGTATAAATTGTGTATTGTGATGTGTTTTGTGGAGTTTCTTGATGTTGCTTGATGATTGTTGATGTTGTCATGTGTTTTAATATAAATTGCGTATGTGATGGGTGATTTTATGGGGTTAGAGTCGATTTAAATATATGGTGATGAGAGAGTGTGAATTGAGTAATTTGAGATGGAGTTGAGGCGTGAAGTATAGCGTGTTTTAGTAAATTGAGTCTTGGGGCTCTTTGTATTTTTCATTATAGATGTGTTCTTTGTTTTCACAAATTAAAGTTCTTTGTTTGGTTGTTTATAAAATAGAGAAGGTTCTTTGTTTCTGAATATATAGTGCAGTTTTTTTAAATATAAGTTCTTTGTTTTGCCACTAAAAATTGATCTTTGTTTTGCTTGAAACTATAGTGCGCTTTTTTTTTAAATATATGTTCTTTGTTTTGCCACTAAAAATTGATCTTTGTTTTGCGAAACTATAGTGCGATTTTTTTAAAATATAAGTTCTTTATTTTGCCACTAAAATTGATGTTGTTTTGCGAAACTATAGTGCCGTTTTTTAAAATATAAGTTGTTGTTTTTGTCACTAAATTGATCTTTGTTTTATGAATATATAGTGCGGTTTTTCAAAAATATAAGTGGTCATTTTTTTGTTACTAAATTGATCTTTTGTTTTCTCAAATTTTGTTCTTTGGGCGAGGATCGAATTTTACGAGTTTATTTTATGATTGAATTCTTTGTAAGAGGTTATACTACTAGTGTACTCCTTGACTATGGCTAGACTGTGGTTTTACCACTAAGGCGAAATTTCTTTCAACGGTGTATTTACAAGGGCATCACCGAGAGCCTTGCAAATGTGGCCAATGCCTCTTGCGAGTAGTACCGATTACAGAGTAATCCCATAGTCAATCGGTTTACTATTTTATAACCCACAAAACTAAAAGATAACAGTAATGTATATATATACATGCTTATGATGACGTGACTATATGATGTTGATGAATGTGTCGGTTCATGCTATGAGTGATCGATGATGATGTGTTATTTAATGATTGTGATGTGAATGGCGAATGCACTCTCTGAGTGTTTTATGATGATGTGTTATTTAATGATTGTGATGTGAATGATTTAATACACTCTCTACGAGTGTTTTATGATGACATACCTTGAGTGGTTATTTATTTTATGATGATGATGATGAGTACCCCAGTGAGTGTTGGTTGAATTGCACATGTGTAATAGGATCTCATGGCATGTGCATACTATGACTTATATTGATGATGTTATGCCTTGAGTGGTTTTCTTCTATAATGAAGATATGCCTTGAGTGGTTTTAAAGATGATATGGTACCATCATGCATATGCCGCGTGTGGGTTGCATTTTCATACATAAAAATAAGCGTGAGTGGTCTTTGTTGTGATTTGAGCTTGGTGTTGTGTAATTATGATGTGGTGATGATACCTTGTGATTGTCCCTTCTCATTACTCTATTGTGTATCTGATTATGTTCCTTTGAAATTCTCACCCCTTATGCTTGGAATGTTGCTCTATTGTGGCAACGCTCGCAGTAGTGCCATGAGTGAAGGACTTGCGCCTTATTCTTTTAGTTTTGGGATGTATTGTTGTGTCGCTCTCTACGATCTTTGTAACACCTAGGGGCGTGGAGTTGGAAAATTTATTTAGTAGTTGTATGCTGATTTTTATTTGTTACATTGAGACGTGTTTGAGAGTATTTGGTGAGTCGGTGTTTAGGCCGCTGCGAATGTGTTTATGAGGATGGAATTTTCCATAAATGATGTTTGATTGCACCAATTTGAAAAGTGCATATTTGATGAGTTTTTCTGAAGCTGTAACATTTCTTTTCTATCAATTAAAACAAATTTTATTTTTGAGAAAGAATTACTCTGATAAATGACACGTAATATGAGGGTAGAAAAGGGGTGTTACACCGCTCCTTTGTACTGTCGGGCTTTCGAAGTTGGTCGGTCAGTGCAATGCACTTGCATCGAGGCCAGACTTGATGTCCTACACGTAACGACAAGTGTTTGTAAAATAATAAGGAGTTGTGAAAATGATTTCATTTATTTCGATTCAAAGTTCATTGATACAATTATTTTCTCATTCGGAGAAGGTACTAGCTTAAAATATGAAGATTCTCAGCTTGTCTGAGTTCCAAGTTTTGGGAATCGACTCTTTGCTCAAGGTCTTGAGTTTGAAAGCTTCGTTTTCAGTCTCTGCGGTCACTCGGTACAGAACTTCCCAATCGGAGCTAGTTTGTCTTGAGCTCGGTTCTTCAAGTCGACGTCTACCCCTCGTAGGACTAGGTCACTTACTTGAAAGGTTCTAGGGACGACCTCAGTGTTGAACCTCACGACCATTCTATGCTTGATTACGGTTTCTTGGATAGTAGCTTGGCTCACTAGTTCTTCCACCATGTCTACTTCCTCGCGGACTCTTTTCTCATTGACTTTTGGTGGATTTGGATGCTCAGTTTTCCAACTCAGCTCCCCTACCTCTACTGGTATGACAACCTCGGTCCCGTAGGCGAGATGGAATGGGGATTCTCCGGTTGAAGAGTGGGGAGTTGTTCGATATCCCCACAAGACATATGGTAGCACGTCCGACCAGTTGCCTTTTGCTTCATCGAAACTTCCTCGTAGTCCCCACAAGATCACCTTATTGGTTGCTTCGGCCTGGCCATTGGTCTAGGGATGTTCTACGAACATGAAGCGATGCTTGATGCTCAAACTGTTCATGAGTTCTCTGAACTTTTTGTTGGTGAATTGCGTTTCGTTTTCTGTGATCACTACCTGTGGTATGCCGAACTGGGTCATGATGTTATTTTTGAAAAACTTCATGCAGTTACTTGCTGTGATGGTGGCCAAGGGATCTGCCTCAATCCACTTGGTGAAGTATTCGATAGCCACGATCAAGAATTTAACTTGCCCTCGACCGACTAGAAAAGGACCCAAGAGGTCTATCCCCTACTAGGCGAACGACCATGGGGGTGTTAGCGTAGTCAATTTCGTTGAAGGGGCAATGTGTACATCAACGTGTCGCTGGCACTTATCACATTTCTTCAGATACTTCCGGGTGTCTTCATTCATGGTAGGCGGTGAGTATCCAACTCTGAGTGTCTTTATGGCCAAGGCCCGGTCACCTAGGTGCTGCTCACAGATCCCTCATTGATTTCTGCAAGGAGATAGTCAGCCTCGGCGCCTAATATACATTTCAACAGATACATAAAGAAACCTCTACGGAAGAGTCTTCCATCAGCCACTGAGTATGATGATGCTCGTTTTCCTATGAGTATTGGATCTATCCAACTTTGGCTGGCGTTGACTGCGCAGACAATCCCGGATGGTCCGGGTTTTAGTGACACACTAGGCTGGCGAGTTTGGAAAGTACTTCGGCCCTGGCATTGTCACCTCGGGGTACGTGCTTCACTTCAGCAAGTTTAAAAACTTCCAAGAGTTCTCTTACTTGGGTGAGATATATTTGTAGTATGGCATCATTTGCATTGTGCTCTTTCTTGATCTGGGATACGACCAACAATGAATCTGTGTGGAGTTATACTCGTGTAGCTCCAAAATCTCGAGCGAGCTTTGAGTAAGCTAGGCATGTTTCATACTCTGCCTAGTTGTTAGAGGTGGAGAATGAGAAGGTCAGAGTCCATGTTACCTCTGCGCCCTCCTCTCGTGAGGAGCAGGTCAATTCAGCTACGAAGTCGGCCAAAATCTGAGCCTTCAAGGCCAGTCTCGACTTGTATTTGATTCCAAACTCTGAGATCTCGAATGCCCATATGATCATTCTTCCTGCTAAGTTTGTTCGGTGCAGGATCTGCAGGATTGGTTGATTAGTGCAGAAGACCACTTGGTGTGCCACAAAGTAAGGTCTCAAATGCTAGTCTGCAACAAATAGCGCCAGGGAGACCTTTTCCACCTTCTGATATCTCAGCTCGGGCCTTGCAACGCCTTACTTACAAAGTAGTCAGGTCTTTGTTTGGTGTTGACAGAGTGGATTTCACTTGGTTGAGGGCTAGCTCTTGCTCTTCTGTCTATACAAATTCTACTTCTTTTCTGAGAAGTTTGAAGAATGGCAGGGACTTGTCACCAGCCTTAGAGATGAAACGAGACAAGGTCGCGATAATTCCAGTGAGCTTTTGGATTTCCTTCTTCATAGAAGGTGATTGAATTTGGGTTACAACCTGTTCCGGGGTGTATCAGCAATTACAAGAGCTTCCAATAGCAATTGGGCGGCGGCCCGACCAGCCTATAGCAACCGGCCCAAAATGGCGGACCTCCAAGATATATATCGCCATTCACACATGGCATCAGTGCGTTTTCCTACCTTGTGAATCCCCGGCGACTGCCACACCGACCAGGCGTCGGTGTTATTGCGGTACCACCCGCGACGGCCAAGACCGGGTTTCACCCCGGTCCTCCACGACCGATTTAGGTCCTCGGCGGACCAGCGGAGTCCTTCCTCACCGACGAGGCGAGTCCTTCCTCGGCGACCGGCCGAGTCCTTCCTCACGAGTCCTTCCTCGGCGACGGCCGAGTCCTTCCTCACGAGTCCTTCCATCAACGTCCGGCCGAGTCCTTCATCACGAGTCCTTCCACGGCGGCCGGGGCGGAGTCCTTCCGTGCGGCCAAGACCCCTGGTTCCAGCCAGGTCCTCTACGACCAAGGTCCTCAACGACCCAGGTCCTTCTATTGGTCAAGGTACGATCAATTGGCGACCACAGTGGGAGGCCCGAGCGCTATCCTACTTCAACTATGGCTACGCGAAGACCGCCCCAGACATCATTACAACCATGCTTGTTGAGCGACCTAAGATGTTGGACGACCTAAAGTGGGCGACCTAAAGAGCATGGACAATCCCAAGACGCCTAAACAAAGCGCAAACGAAGCGGAAGGAATCTCGCCCTTAGTCTGCAGGCCATAACGTTGGCCATGTTGACCCGATTGAAACATACGAATATGCGTTGGAAAGACGAGAAGTAGATCTACAACTTTCATGTTGAAGTCAAAATCCAATTCGGGCGTCTTCCACCCGTTTCTGCTCGCCCAAAGTGGGGCGTCCAAAAGCTGGTCGCCCGTGAGCGACCCAAAAGGTCTGTCCAGTACGGAGACCATAACTTCGTTCACGTTCATCCGATGGGGGCGTGTGAGCATGTGTTGGAAAGCCGAGAAGTAGATCTACAGCTTTCATGTTGAAGTCAAAATCCAATTCGGGCGTCTTCCACCCGTTTCTGCTCGCCCAAAGTGGGGCGTCAAAAGCCGGTCGCCCGTGAGCGACCCAAAAGGTCTGTCCAGTACGGAGACCATAACTTCGTTCACGTTCATCCGATGGGGGCGTGTGAGCATGCGTTGGAAAGACGAGAAGTAGATCTACAACTTTCATGTTGAAGTCAAAATCCAATTCGGGCGTCTTCCACCCGTTTCTGCTCGCCCAAAGTGGGGCGTCCAAAAGCCGGTCGCCCGTGAGCGACCCAAAAGGTCTGTCGATCTGAGAGACCATAACCGTCCACGTTCATCCGGTGGGGCGTGTGAGCATGCGTTGGAAAGCTGAGATGCAGTGCTACAACTTTCATGTTAAACTCCAAGTTATATTCAGACGTTCTACACCCCTTTCGGGTCATCCAAGTAGGGCGCCCGGCCTACAAACGAAGAACGTAGGCCCCGAGCGGTCTACAATCGGCGCCATCGAAATGGCCCAAGGGTCGAGAGGACCCACCAACAAGTGTAGGCCCCGAGCGGTCTACAATCGGCGCCATCGAAATGGCCCAAGGGTCGAGAAGGACCCACAAACGAGTAGGCCCCGGCGGTCTACAATCGAGTGCCATCGAAATGGCCCAGGTCGAAGGACCCGAAGAACAAGTGTAGGCCCCGAGCGGTCTACAATCGGCGCCATCGAAATGGCCCAAGGGTCGAAGGACCCACCACCAAGTGTAGGCCCCGAGCGGTCCACAATCAAGCGCCATCGAGTTGGCCCAATCGGCGCCATCGAGTTGGCCCAATCGAATGTCACTTTGCATTGACCTCGTCGAAGTGCCACCGAGTTGGCACAACCATCGATGTCATCGAATGATCGAGGTCGAGCAATGACCCAATAACGAGCATTGATCGCGAACACGGCCGGAAGAGACCGACTACAACTATCGCAAGCATGAATGGCGGCGACCACATGCACTCGATGGCGGCGACCACACCTCGGCGATGGCGGCGACCACCACGCCACTTAGCGTGGTAGCAACCACACACTTCAAGAGATGGAGACCAATTGCGCAATGCAACCCGGCGCTTACAACCGACCGCGGGCAGCGATTCAAGCCTCGGCCGCTCTTAAGCGACCTGAGGCTTGGGGGCAACTGTTCGGGGTGTATCGGCAATTACAAGAGCTTCCAATAGCAATTGGGCGGCGGCCCGCCCAGCCTGCAAGCCGGCCCAAATGGCGGACCTCACGATATATATATCGCCATTCACACATGGCATCGTGCGTTTTCCTACCTTGTGAATCCCGCCGGCGACTGCACACCGACTAGGCGTCGGAGTGTTATGCGGTACCACCCGCGACGGCCAAGACCGGGTTTCGGCCCGAGTCCTCCACGGCCGATTTAGGTCCTCGGCGACGAGCCAGTCCTTCCTCGGCGACGGGCCAGTCCTTCCTCGGCGACGTGCCAGTCCTTCCTCACGAGTCCTTCCTCGGCGACCGGGCGCGAGTCCTTCCTCACGAGTCCTTCCATCAACGTCCGCCCGGTCCTTCATCACGAGTCCTTCCACCACCGCCGGGCGAGTCCTTCCGTGCGGCCAAGACCCCTGGTTCCAGCCAGGTCCTCTACGACCCAGGTCCTCAACGACCCAGGTCCTTCTATTGGTCAAGGTACGATCACAACCCTTCATTTGTCGGGGTTTGCCTCTATGCCACGTTCCATAAGGTAAAAACGCTCGGACCTTGAAGGTACACTTCTCGGGGTTCAGCTTCATGTTGTTATTTTGTACCTCGACAAAGACTTCTTCCAGATCCCCAATGTGGTCTGGATCATATCTACTTTTGACTATCATGTCACCCAAGTAGACTTCAATTACCCGTCCTATCTGGTCTTTTTTGAACACTTTGTTCATCATTCTTTGGTAAGTGGCCCCAGCATTCTTGAGCCCGAAGGGCATTACCCGATAGAAGTAATTTCATTTATCTGTTATGAATGCAGTCTTTTTCTGATCGGGAGGGTACATCGGGATCTGATTGTAATCAACGCACATTCGCCATTTTCCATTATATTTTTTTGACAAGGACTACATTTGATAACCAAGTGGTATACTTAATTTCTTTTACAAAGTTCACCTCTATGAGTTTGTCTACTGCCTTGTTAGCTGCTTCGGCCTTGTCGCCCTTCTGGGCTCTTCTCTTCTGAGCCACCCACTTAGCTTTTGGATCTACGGCGAGATGATGGCACGCCACTTCAGGTGGTATTCCAGGCATGTTAGTTGCGGACCAAGCAAAGAGGTCAACGTGCTGCTTCAGGAATGCAGTGAGTTTCTCCTTGACCTCCACAAGGAGGTCAGTGCCAATCTTCACAGTCTTGGCGGGTCATTGCCTAGCTGGACGGTAACAAATTCGCCATCGGGTTCAACCCTTTGGGTGCGCTTCCTGAGTTCTTTGGCCAGGTTATCATTCCTATCATCATCCCCGTCGTCAGGGTCATGCCGGGCATCTAACTCTGTCAGGTTCAATTTAGCCTTTGTGCTCCGGGCTTCTACCTTCTTGACCAGCTTTCCTGCTCCTTCTGTCTCGTTCTGGGATTTCAAACTCACGAAATGGCATTTGCGAGCCTCCTCTAGGTCGGCTTGGAGGGTTATGACATGGTCATCCAGGAAATAGAATTTCATCTTTAGATGAACAGTTGATGTTATAGCTCCAAGCCTGTCTAGTGTCGGCCTCTATATGATTTCTTCTTCAGAAGTACAGTACTGGTAAACAGACTTGCACGGGAGGACTAGGAAAGACGTCTTCACAGTCTGACACAGTGGTTTTTCTTCATCTGGATCTCCATAAGTGACCATTAGTTCAATGTACCCCAGCGGTCTAGTTGCTGAGCCATTGAACCCAACCAAGTCAGTACCCCGGTACATGGTGAGGTCTATAGTGGAAATTTTCAAAACTTTAAACAAGTCTAGGAACATGATGTCAGCTAAACTTCCTTGATCCAAATGGATCCTTTTCACTTCCATGATAGCCATGAATATGTGTTGTAGTAATTACGGTTTAAGTTTGATCATAGTATGAGAATCAAAGAAAAGAGGGAAGATGAGGGTTAGGTGCCTAGGGCGCCATTTGAAGTGTAAGTGTAGATGTGTCGAAGTATATGGGAGTCGACGTATATGTGTGACGACGTGTAGATGTGACGAAGTGTAAGTGTAGATGTGTCGAAGTATATGGGAGTCGACGTATATGTGTGACGGAGTGTAAGTGTGTGTGAGTTGAAGTGTAGGTGTCGACGTGTAGTTGCTGAAGTGCCGAGTAAGTATATCGACGTGTAGTTGCCGAAGTGCCGAGTAAGTATATCGACGTGTAGTTGCCGAAGTGTAGAGTAAGTATGTCGACGTGTAGTTGCCGAAGTGTAGAGTAAGTATATCGACGTGTAGTTGCCGAAGTGTAGCGTATGTATACCGAAGTGTAGTAGCCGAAGTGTAGTGTATGTATGTCGAAGCTAGCGTTGTCGAGGTGTAGGTGTACCGAAGTGTAGTGTATGTATGTCGGAGCTAGTGTTGTCGAAGTGTATGCCTGTGGAAGCTAGTGTTGTCGAAGTGTATGTATGTCGAAGCTAGTGTTGTCGAAGTGTAGTGTACCGAGGTGCAGTGTGGTGTGCCGAGGTGCAGTGTGAGTGTGCCGAGAGGTCTTTGTTTTGGTGCCGATGAGGCGTAGAGTTCTTTGCCAGCGCAATTTTGGGTCTTTGTTTGGTCCGAAATGCGTCTAAGTTGCTGAATTGTGAAGCCGGTTTAGTCCTTATGTGACGGTTTGGTCCTTGTAGTGACAGTATAGTCCACTACTTTTGGTGTCGACGTGTCCGGTGAGTTTGATGTTAGTCATAGAGCTATTGACTGATGTAGTGTTGTTAGCCATAGAGCTATTGACTGTTGTAGTAATGTTAGCCATAGAGCTATTGACTGATGTAGTGATGTTAGCCATAGCGCTATTGATGATGTTTTGGTGAATTAAATGACAGTGGATTAAATGACGGAGGTAAATCCAGTGACGGTGTCAATACATACATGATATGATTGTTTGTGGTTGATGCATTGTTCATGGAGTCACATGCCTCATATGCATCAAAGCGACAAATATAGGCTTCGGCCTCGATATTGTTGGCTTCGGCCTTCATATCATTAGCGACGGACATGCCCGAATGGTGAATGGTACCACATGCATTATACCCTTGGTGTTGGGTTGCATTCATGCATATACTCATGCAATTGGTGGTGTCTTTTGATGATTATGAGTTGATGTATTATAACTTGATGATGTGTGTTTGTCTATTGAGCAGTGGTGGTTCTAGTTGTTTTTCTCTAACATGATGTTTATCATACATCCTATTATATGTGCTAGAGACTCACCCTTCTGCTTTCTATGTTGCTTCTTATGTCGGCAACGTGCAGGTGATTCCGAGTGAAGGTTCTTCCTTCTTCAGTCTGGTTGTGGCGTCTTGCTCTGATACGTAGCACTGGGGGGCGAGTAGTTATTAGTTGTTTTAATTTAAGTTGCTGAACTGTAATTTGGTGATGTATGACTTACTTAAGGAACCAGTGTTTTGAGGGTTCGCCCCATTAAAGTCGTGCTATGTATGACGCATTTATATTTATTAGTGAAAAGTATTGTTGACTAGATTAAAGTGATGTGTTGGTGAACGTAGCATTCCCTTGAGGATGTATTACAAAAGAGAAAAAGATTTTTGAACTCTGATTTTAAATTAAATTACCGTTGAAAAAAAAAGGGGGTGTTACATCCTCTTTCTCTGAGTCCTCACTATCGTCCCCTTTGGAGGTGTTATCAATGTCGCTCACCACCGCCTTACCTCTACAAGGCAACTTGTGGGGCGACCTGGATCTGCCTCGTGGAGATCGAGGCCTTTTACGAGAGCCACGCGGCTTGACTCCATCCTTCTTAACATACTGCGAGAGTTTTCCTTTTCGAATTAGCTCTTTAATGTCTTCTTTCAAAGCGCGGCAGTCATTGGTTTCATGACCGTGGCTCCGGTGGTAATGACAGTACTTCCCTTAGGGTCTCTGGCCTTCATTCAGCACCAGCGGTTCTGGCCTTTTGATATTCTTGAATTCCGTGTTTGCACAATCTGCTAGGATCTTAGCTCGAGAGGTATTTAGGGGGGAGCTCATTGAAACAGTGAAGTCGGGGTTCCTGTTGAGATATCCCTGCGTCCCTCTTGGGATGAGACTCCCTGGCTTCTGTTTCTCTTCATAGTGCAATCTTAGTTGTTCCTCGGTAGGCCAAGTCGTCTTCCTCGAAGTCCATGTACTTTTGGGACCTACAGAGGAAATCTCCAAGGCTCTTTGGTTTGTTTAAACCGACGTCTACTTGAAACAAACTATCCTTTCGCAAGCCGTCCTTCATCTAGAACAGTCTTTTCTTGTCATCAAGATTCTGAACCTGGGAGGCCTCCTGGTTGAAATGCCCCACATATTCTCTCAGTGACCCATTTTCTCCTTGCCTCACGGCTCAAAGTACTTCTTTGGGCTTGGGATTCACACGGGAAGCAGTGAATCGAGCCGAGAACATCTGGGCAACCTGTCTCCACGATGAGATTGAGTTTAGACGTAATTTCTAGAACCATGCCAAAGCGGACTTCTCTAGTTTCAAGGGAAGATTTTGCACTTGACCGACTCTCTTGCCCCCGGTACCTCATTCTCAAGGTAAAGTATGATAGATGATCGCCTGGGTCCTTCGTCCTGGTTTCTTTAATGCCCATTGTTGAGGCAAAATCCCAAATAATGTTTTGATGTTCAACAAACCTCAATGATGAGAGGCTTAAGGTTTCTGATCATGTGTATCACTAATTCCTCTTGTTGAGTGTTTCATAAGAACAGGATCATATAACCAATCTATACAAGTTACTTGCTTATGAGAAGCATCATTCTAAGAGAAAACAGAAAAGAATCATTGTCCACACTATTCTAAGAAAGGAATCTTCCCAAGTATAAGAATTAAGATTAAGAACCCTTGGTAATCTTGGAAGAATTCTACTTGAAGAAGAATCATTGTGTTTTGTGGCAATATGAGAAGGATAGCCATAGAAGATCAAGGCAAGAAGAGTCATGACATAAGAATAAGTGTAGATGAGAAGCATCACATGAGAAGAGTCAAGTTGAGAAGAGTCATGATCATGAGAAGGGTCATAATAAGAAGAATCATGTTGAGAAGAGTCATCAACCTAAGAAGCATCAACTCAAGAAGCATCAACAAGAGAAGCATCAACTTGAGAAGCATCATCTTCGACAAGAAAATCACCTAAGAAGAGTCACAATGAGAAGAGTCACTTTGAGAAAGGTCATGACAGTCGTATTCTGCAGAATTGAAAGTGACAACACAGGAGCGTATTTGCAATGGCTATAAACGGCTAGTTTTTGATGCAACAGATCTAATTCTTGGACCAGGAGTTAATATCCTACAGCAACTCTATATAACAATAGCTCTGGTCTTCATTGATCTTCAAGAGAGTGGATTAAAATGATGAGCTATCACTCTTCTCACTCATTCAAGTTTTCTCTCTTCCATACTCAGTTGCACTTAAACCAGAAGAAATTCACCTAGTCTCTGAGTATGTATTAAGTGTTGTGTTGTTATACATTCATGTGTATTCCATTTATGTCAATCAGGCTCTAAGTAATCGCAAAACCCTTGTAATCAAAAGAACCTTGAATAAGGAACCTTCTCAAGTAGCATGTGTTGCTGTAGGGCTTGAGAAGTGAGTGATTTTGTGTAAAAAACAGTCTAATAGCTTTGAAGAAGTTTATTAGAGGAGTATACAGTAGGTAGATCTGTGAGAAGAAAACTACTAAGAGCTCAACTTGTGAGATATGTGAAAGGGTGTAACTATTTGGAAAATAGTGGAAAATCTCACTAGGTGTGAGGAGTGGAGTAGCCCATGTTCTTTTTGGGTGAACCACTGTAAATCCTTGTGTTATTTACTGCTTTAAATCATTTAGTTTACTATTTGTGAAAAACTCCTCTAGAGGAGAGATTTGTGAAAACCGAAGAAGAGTCATTTCTAACCTTTCTTAGCACTAACTTTTGAACAAAAGTTTTTCAACCCTTCTCAGAACCTTCTCAAGTCTAGAAAATGTTTTTAAAACTCTTGATAAGTGGCTTGTAAACATAAACACATCATCCACAGTAAAACTCTACTTGAAACAGTCTTGAAATAAAAGAGAGAAGAGTGGAAGGAAGAACTGACTGATCCTTCTAGGCTCTTCTTATTAACTAAGAAGATTGTTTTTATCTAACACATAACACTTACTCTCTTGATTCTCAATAACACTTGTGAATCAAAGTTCTTTTATTTCAGGATAATTTAAAAAGGGTCACAATTCCAACCCCCATTCCTTGTGACATTTGTGACTTCAATTGGTATCAGAGCTAAGCCTCTGGGGTTTAGCACGCTTAACAGTGTGAGAGGAAAAGATCTTGGAAGAAGTCATGGAAAAACCAAATTCGGTCACCTTCTTGCCAGAAGTTGCCTCATCTAACAGACCAATTGGGTTCAATGGAGAACACTACTACTATTGGAAGAATCAAATGAAGTTGTTCCTTGAATCTCAAGACACTGATATTTGGGACATTGTTGAGAATGGACCATTCACTCCAACAATAGCAGGTCCTGTTCCAAATACAAGGATTCCAAAGCCAAAGGCTGATTGGACAACAGAGGAGAAACACAAAGTGCTGTAAAATTCCAAGGCCACGTACTATCTTACTTGTGCCTTGGGAAGAGCAGAATATGACAAAATTGTGGGAATTCTACTAAAAAAACAAAAATTAGAGATGCCAAAAATCCCTCTCTAAACAGCCAAAATCCGTCACTAAATGATTTAGAGGGGGAATTTGCGACGAACCATTATACGTCAGCAATTTTGGCGTCACAAAATTTTTCAATTATTAAGGAGCTGGGAGGGAAGCGAATTGGAGAGTGCCTTGAGTAAGTTTTTGGTTCAGCAACGGATTGTCAATCCCTCTCTAAAGACTCCGTCTCTAAACTCCTTTTTGATATTTTGTGACGAATTTAGAGAGGGAATCTTTAGAGAGGGATATTTTTCATCCCTACACTCGTCACAAAAATAAATTAGCAATAACTACATATTTTCGTAGCTAAATCCCTCACTATTAGTGAAGGATACTCATCCATCTCTAAAAATTCATCTCTAAAAATAACTTTTCTAGTAGTGGAAAAGAAACTGCAAAAGAAATATGGGATACACTACAAACAACTCATGAAGGAACAGATTAAATAAAAGAAGCTAAGAAGGGAATGCTTATTCATGAATTTGAAAGGTTCAAAATGTCAGAAGAAGAAACCATTGATGAAATGTTGGCAGATTCACTGCTATCATCAATGGGTTGATTGCACTTGGGAAAACTTACCCAAATGCTGAGAAGGCTAGCAAATTACTAAAATGCCTTCCAAAGGCATGGAGACCTAAGAAGACAGCCATAGAAGAAGCCAAAACTCTGTCTGAACTAGACATTGATCACTTGCATGGATCCCTCAACATTCATGAGCAAGAGCTCATGGATGAGCTACATCCAAAAAGAAAGACAGTTCTCAAAGCTTCTCACAAATAAGAAAGCAACCCTTCTCACAAAGGAAAAGGAGTTGCACTCAAATCTTCTCAAGAAATTGATGATGATGATGATGATGAGCAAGAAAGTGGTGAGGATGCAGAAGGAGAAGAGTTTGCATTGATATCAAAAAGAATCAATAGATGGCTAAATAACAAAAGAAGAGAAAAGAATCAATTCAAAAGAGATACATTCAAAGGAGACAAATCAATGTTCACATGCTTTGAATGCAAAAAGCCTGGTCACATGAAACAAGATTGTCCATTGCTCAAAAAGGGCCCAAGAAGATTTATGTAACACCCCCTTTCTAAACAACTATTATTTAATATTTATATTATCAGAGTTTTCAAAATAAAATCATTGAAGGGGAATGTCACATTCCAACGCTTACAAAAACATCCAACTTATAGTCAAATAACACGAAGTCAATAAAACATTAATACGATACGCGACAGACATTAGTTTAGGAACGGCCCCACAACACTGCTTTAGTTTACTGACACCAAAATATAAATAACGTCTCAACACAATGGAAGAATCACTAAGTTTAACATTATACTTAGTACATCGTCAATAAAAGTCTAAAGCATCAAATAATAAATAAAAGATGACTACGCCCCTCCCCTGGTGCTACATATCAGAGCTGAGACACGACTACTAGTAGACAGGCATAAGGATGCCCTCACTCATGGCGTACTGCAGTTGCCGACATAAGAAGCAACACGACGCAGAGAGGGTGAGTCTTTCATACAAATAATAATAGATAGGATAGGCATTACATATTGGCAAGGCAACAAACACTACTAGTTCACCACATTATCAACACATCATCATAATTATAATGCATTCACAAGGTATAACCACCAAAGGAAACATCAACAACATATGTATGGGTACATGCATGAGTGCAACATGCATGAGGATCCTTCATCACCGCATAAATTTGCTCGAGGGCACCCACCGCTTTGACCGGAGTCCCACACCGCTTTGGCGAAGCCTACACACCGCTTTATGCACATGCAATATGTGACTCTATGTCAATGCACCACAAACAACACCTATGCCACAATATTTTATTATGCACACCTCTCTATTTATTTCCTCAACTCCATCTCACCAACAAATTAGCCTTGAGGGCTTCCCATCGCTTTTGGACCGAAGTCCCACACCGCTTTCACACTCCACTTAATTACAATTTAATTTATACTCTTACGTTAATATTTTAGCTCACAATTACTCCACAACACAAGAGTTGGACCAACTAACGCCCTAGGGACCACAAGACACCTAGGAACCACACTAGCGCCACTTGGCGCCACTGGCAGCCACTTTGGCGCCCCACCTAGCACGCAACCAAAACTCGCACTAGCGCGGGTTGCACGCCATTTTGGCGCCACGTGCCTGAAACACCCACCGCACAACCACACAGCGCACGGGGCAGCCACATTTGGCGCCCTGCGCAACACACTCACACACCCACATGCACACCCGGTTCAACCGGGGCACTAGGCTGCCACATTTGGCGCTGCGCGCCAAGACACACACACACACACGCACACACCCGCACCTGGCCGGGCGCACACACGTACACGCAGCGCAGCCACATTTTGGCGCCTGCTCCAGACGCACTGAGGCTGCCCATTTGGCGCCACAGTGCCTCGCACAACACACACAAAGACACCTAAAACGAACACGAGCGCATCGGGGGCTGCCCATTTGGCGCCACGTGCCTCACTAGAATACCCCAATTTTGTCCGCCCTTTTTAATTTCAGTCAATTTCAGTCGTCCGGCTCAACTAAATCGAGATACCGCTGTTTAAATTAAGGCACGCGAGTGACCAATCTTTTCGTGCGTTCTTCAATTTAATCTTCGTATTTGGGTTTAGTCGTACATAAGTAGTGTTTTTAGTTACTGAGCTCATTTCTTCTATTTGAGTCTCGTTGTTGCGTATCCGTCTAGTCCGCCCGCGTTCGTCTTTGTGTTTGGCGGACTCTTTTATTATTATTCTTTTTTTGCGCAGTTAATTTAATTTGAGAATATATATAGAGTCCAAAATGTCAAGAAATTCTATTTAGTTTTATTTACAATTTAAAAGTGTTTAATAGTCCAAAAATGTCAAAAAAATACTTTTTAATTTTTATTACAACTTAGGAGAGTCCAAATGTCCAAATGTCCAAAAAATACAAAAAATAATAATACAAAACATACAAAAATAAATAAATTCGAAAATGCAAAAATAGAATAGAAGGCAAAGAAAGAATAAAGAATGAGTGGGGTTCCAAAGAATGCTCTCCAAGTCTCTTTGGGCTTGGGTCCAGACCTGAAAGGAGTCAAAACCCAGTCAAAGCAATTAATGACTAAACCTAAAATTTTAATATAAAAAGGATGGTCAACAGCAGCAGAAAGGGACACGTTTTTCTAGATAAAAACAGCACAAAAACAGATTAGGGTTTTACACTAAAACCCTAATCACCTAAGCATTGTGTGATTTGTGTGTTTGATTTGAATATTTTATTTTGCCTCTATTCTTCTTTCTCATACAAGCATTGTTGCATCCATATGCATTCGCTTCTTCCTCTTCTATGATGGTTTCATATCTACTTGATCGCATCTTTGCAATTCCACTGCATTCTCATATTGTCATGTTGCATTCATGTGTATTTATTTATTCTTCTTCTATGTTCGTTTCTCGCTTAAAATGGTAGATAGTCTTTCCTCTTATTTGCTTATATGCTTCTTCCTTTCATGCATTTCCCCCAATCTAATCATGCTCCCTCTTCTTTGCTCCCTTTCTTGAGGTAAGCAATGCAATTAGTTGTTGCTAAAACCATAGGCTGGCTTATTTGATATTAAACCCTAGGGTAGACAACATATTATTATTTGCCTTTGTCCGGACTGGTATGCAGGTTTGCATTTGCAGTGGGGAAGGGTAGTTATTGCTAAGTATTATGCCTCAACACACACTTCACACCCTATACTTGTGAGCGCCGAGTGGGGCCTAAAACCCAAGGTCCAAAAAAAACCTAGGAGAGTGGGAGCGACTAGTGATCGCCATTCGTAGACCTTTGTCTGTATGGCTCTCATGAAAGTTCCGCCCAAGAGTACGCTTTGTCATGATGCCTCACACTCGGTAGCTTTCTACGATTGTGGGTGTTATCATGAGGAAGACTTTAGCTCTTGGTTGCCATTGTAAGGAAGTGATTAGAACTTACACGAGAGGATCACCCTTTTCGTCGACTTTAGACCCCAGGATTCCCACCATTCGTAGGACACGGGGGCACGCCTTTGTTTGTTGCATTTAGCTTAAGCATTCCTTTTTCCCAAACTTTATTTCGAAAGTTGTAAATTTTCTTTCATAAACACCTACATGAGGTGGCATGCAGCGTGTATCTTCGAAAATGTTCAAAGTACCACCAATTAAACCTCATTTCGTTACTATTTTACCATGTCATCCACATCATTTCGCATTTACATCATTTTGCACCATTGCATTTGCATCTAACAAAATCGTGAAAATTCATCATTTGCATTCTTCATGCATTAACGTTTGTTTGCCGGAGATCGCAACATAACACTGAACCGTTGTCATAGGTGTGTAAGAAGCAAACATGGAATCAAAAGGCAAAACTACATTCAATTCAAGGTTTCCCAATGTAAAGAAGATTGATGTAACTAGTTTGAAGAAGTATGCTTCTCTGTTAGGTCCTATTGAGCTTCTGTCCTTCGACAAGACTTATGGGAACATCCGCAGGTTATTACAACTAGAAGTGCAAAGAGAGTGCCATCGCTGCTTTAAGTTGGTTCTATGATTCAGAGATTAGATGTTTTCTTTTCAAGAATTTCCAAATGGCACCTACCTTAGAGGAGTATGAGAAGATTCTGGGTTTTGATCGCTCAGAGATTAAACCTTACCAGTATCAAAGGCAGTATTATTCAGATGAGAAACTCGCTTCCTTGTTGCAAATCAGTGTAGAAGAAGTGCGGTCCCATAAAGTTGAGCGTAACAAGATATCTGGGTTTCCTCAAGGTTACTTCGAGAGTTTGATGGCTAGTCATTCAGTATCAAAGAATTGGGCTTCTTTCAAGCAAATATTAGCTTTGACCATCTTTGGCATCGTCCTTTTCCCTCAGATTGAGAAACATATAGATGAGAGATCGCTGTTGGGGTGTTCTGGCTTTCAAGAGTGCAAAAGCCCCATCAATCCGGTTCTCGCTATTCTCGCCGAGACCTATCGTGCCTTCACTCGCCATCATGAGTTCCAAAGGATAAGATGTGTTGTTCCTTCCCCGTGCTATACGCTTGGTTGATCAATCATGTATGTGTTAACAAAAGTGAGGTTGGGGATCTGCTATCTTATGCCTTGGGTTGTGATCCGAAGACTATGAGCCTTCGGGAATGGAAGGATACTTTTAAGAACCTTGATGCTCTTCAGATTCGATGGTTCTCACACAAGTGTTGGGAGGACAAACCCTCGCAATATTCCAATGTGGTAGTTTCCGAATGTTCCTCTCATGGGAACACAGGGTGCATCAACTATAACCCATCTTTGACCTTAAGGCAACTCGGGTACCCTATGCGAGATTCACCTCCGGCTATGTTGTTCCGTTTTTACCTCCATGCGGGGATCCCTAAAGACGAGGACTTACTTCACGAGTCTCGCAAGCTTGGGAAACCGTGAGTGCGGAGAGACAAAGGTGAGTTATCTAAAAGGACCACTACTATATCCTTCACCCAATGGCTCGAAAAGAGGATTAAAGAAACTCGATCATCCAATCAAGAGGGGCCATCACTTGAAGAGAAAAAGCCGAACCTCACGTTCCCTCATTGAAGAGCTAGAAGAAGTTAAGTTGGCATTGTCTAAAGCGGAAGAAGAGAAAAGGACCTTGCAAAACAAGTTGGGAAAAGTGATGCAAGACAAGCGGAAGCTAGAGAACGAAAATGCTCTTCAAGCCGCAACTATTGAAGCGACCAACAGAAACTTGTGATAGAAGAAGAAAGCAAGAGGAGGTTCGAAACATTTGAAAGGTGCTAAAGAGGAAATAAAGAGGTGTACCTCAAAGATGAATGAAGCTACTGGCAGGTTGCGTATGAATGGAAGGAACTATATGACAGTCATGGAAGAAGGAGAAAATGGTCAAAGATGCACTAGCTAAGTCAAGAAAAGAATTCCAAGTGATGAAGTTCGAATTGGGGACCAAATAAAAGCATCGAGCAAGATAGAGAATCTATCACAGGGATCTTGAAGGAGTACCAACAAGCTTTAAGGTTTGAACAAGGAAGGTCAGACGAATTGAAGAGAAATCTTAGATGCCTAGAGGAATCTTATGAGCAAGTGCAAGTAGAAAGCCGGTATTGGGAGCAACGTTTCATGGCCTTAATTGGCAGAATAGAGGACCAAGAGATTATCAAGGAGCTAAAGGATGAGATTCGGCTTTGGAGGAGTAAATTTTCAAAGCTAGCCGGGCTAGCTAACCAAGCTGTGAGGGATGTTCCCAAGAAACTAAGAAGAGCTGAAATAGAAATGAATCCTTCCAACACTCCGGCCCAGGTGTACGAGTTTGTCGAGTACTGCAGGATCCTAACAGAAGAACTCATGGAGAAAGCCAAAAGGGCAGCCGAAAGCAAGAAGAGAAAGAGGGAAGAGAAGCTGAAAGCTATTTGCCTTTGAATTCCACTTTAGAGTATTGTAATAGTCCTTAGGAAATTGTAAACTTTCTCTAAAAAAGTTGTAATTTTCTTTGGAATATAGTACTTTTCTGTCAAAAGCATTTGTTCTCAGAATATTGTATTTTTTCTTCGAGTTTGAAGTTGTAGTATTCTATCCTTTCGAATGAAGTGCGTTTGTTTTGCCTATTGCTTCCAACCTCGTCGCATCCAAATTAAAAATATAAACACAAAAATAAAATAAAAAGAGAGTGTTAGAGCTTTAAATTCACACGCCTATGACAACGCGAGGTGTATTACGATTCCCGGCGCCAAAGCAAACATAAAATCATACATATCGCATTGCATCACATTCATTTATTCATTCTCGTGTTCATAAGTATGTTTCGTCGACAGAAAAAGGCAAGCTGGTTCGCCAACATCGATACCTGACTCGTCTACAAGCAAGGCTCATGGCAGCTAACCTGAATGACTCGGACCGTCCTATTATCGAAGACCTAGGAACTGGTGAATCGAACCATGATACCCCAATCGCGACTTTCCGATCCGAGCAATTGGTTCAGAGAATCGAGAGTTGAGAACGAAAATGGGGCAATGGAAGCACGGATGATCGAAATGATGGCGATACTACAAGCCTTGAGGAACGGAATCGCCCACGAAAGTCCCGCCGCCGCTACCAAGCTGCTGCCACTCTTCCCCCGAGATCGCCACCTTCGCCATACTTCGTGGGCCAACAACCAGAGCCAACCTGGTCATGCATGCACTGGATGCTTTGGGGACTCCCACCGGATACACACCTCCATGAGCCGAGGCTAATGCAGAAGTAATCTCCCTAGGGTTGCGAGCAAGTCCAACCCATCTCACCGCAAACAATGGAGGAACGGAACGCCTGTGCCCAAATTCAGATTCCTATTCCGCAGGGAACTCCGTTTGGCTTTCATTCACCAGCAATGGTCCATCCCCAAGTTCAGGGACCCATCCTTGGGAATACAGTTCACTCACGTGACCCACACGTGAACCCAGCCGTAGTGACGATGAATAATCCTCATTACGGTGTGAATGTTTTCCCTCAGAATTACCCTACCAAACCGTAAGTCGATGATCGGATGCTAGAGGAGAGACTAAGAGTCAGTAGAAGGAGCAGCGGAGTTCACGGGCGTAAATGCCCACGAGCTGTGTTTGGTCCCTAATCTAGTCTTGCCTCCTAAATTCAAAGCGCCAATTTTTGATAAATACAGAGGGACGACTTGCCCAGTCAGTCATGTGACAATGTACTGTCGGAAAATGACTGCCTATGCCCGGGACGATAACCTGATGATGCACTGCTTTCAGGAAAGTTTAGCTGGGGCTCCCCTTGACTGGTACATGCAATTGGAGCCAACCAATATCCGCTGCTGGAAGGACATGGCGGATGCTTTTATGCGTCAATACCAGTACAACAATGATTTGGCTCCAGATAGGACTCAACTACAATGCATGTCTAAGAGAGATAACGAGTCGTTCAAGGAATACGCTCAGAGGTGGAGGAACCTCATTTGCTCAAGTGAAACCCCTCTCGACAAAGAAATGGTCCACATGTTTATGGATACCCTCCCTGCGGTGTATTATGATAGGTTGGTTGGCAGCGTAGCCTCGAATTTCTCTGAGATGGTGGTCACAGGGGAAAGAGTAGAGAATGGTATGCGCAGCGGAAGAATAACTCATGGCCCAGCACCTCCTTCCAGTCAGAAAAAACCTTTTTCTGGACCCTACAAGAAGAAAGAGGGTGAAACCAATGCGGTTATCGGAGCCAGTGGTCCGTCACACAAAGAATCCTCCGCAAGCTATTCCATTCCCTTCACACACCACCAAACACAATGCCCATTTCAATCAAACTATCGATCTGGAACTATAATGAAAGGAAGCTCGTTGTCTTTGATCCTATTCCCATGTCCTACACGGACTTGTTTAATTATCTCATCACCAACAAAATAATCAACACTCGCCGATGAAGCCGCACCAACCTCCCTATCCTGGGATACAACGCAAATGCTACTGCGCGCTTTCATTCTCGGGGCGAGAGGTCATGTGGTGGAGGATCAGTAAAGCATTCAAGTATGTGGTGCAAGAATTACTTGATGCAAAGACTATATCATTTCAACAACCTAATGTAGCCACCAATCCGCTTGCGGGGCATGGAGGACTGCTTTATGTAATGCCGCTTGACCATCGTGGGTCGATTATCCGTTAGAAAAGTTGATTGCATTCGGATGCCTTTGAATTTTATCCATGCTGAATTATGTCGTTTTGGTGTCATCAAAGAAGGGTGTGCTAGGAAAGACGCCTGTGATAATCCTCGCTGCATCGGGGCATGTGAAGGCTTTAAGCCAATTCTCCAGGATCTCTTGGACAGACACCTGGTCCAAGTGGGAATCCAAGAAAAAGAAGAAAATGTATCTACTTTGCAATCAGGCAATGGAGGCTTCAGGGGACCGATTGAAATTCCTCAACTTTCCGAATTCCAAATTTCACCGTGATGAGACCCTCGACCATTGTTATTCCAGTACCTGCTGCTACCCCTAGTAGAGAGACTAGGATGACTCCATGGAGCTGCAATGTGCAAATGCAGGCAGAGGTCCCTAAAGGCACTTTGGATATAACAAACATTGCTGGAGGTAGTGGTATCACAAGGAGTGGAAGGGTGTATGCTCCTGAAAATCTTAGGGGAGAGCAGTCAAAAACAGATGAAGAAAGGGCCCGTAAGGGAAAAGACAAGGAAACGGTAGAAGTCAGAAAGGTATCAGACAAAGAGGCTCAAGAATTCTGAAAGTAATGAAGCGAGTGAATATCGGGTGGTAGACTAGTTAAATCAAACTCCATCCAAGATCTCGATGCTCTCTTTGTTGCTTAGTTCGAGGCGCATCGTCTTTGCATCACGAAAATCTTGAACGAAGCCCACGTCTCCCATGACATCACGGTAAACCAGCTTGACGGTATTGTTGGCAACATTGTAGCATCCAACTACTTGACCTTCTCAGACACTGAGCTTCCTCCGTGAAAGAATCATAATCAAGCTCTTCACATCTCGATCCAAGTGTGGGGACTATATGCTCGCCAGAGTGCTCATTGATAATGGCTCATCCTTGAATGTGATGCCTAAGTCCACCATGAATAAGCTGAATGTAGACTGCTCATATCTGAAGCCGAGTTCTACCTTGGTCAGAGCATTTGATGGGTCGGTAAAGGAAGTTTTCGGAGAAGTAGAAGTGCCGCTGCAGGTAGGCCCCGAAGTGTTCTATGTTGTCTTCCAAGTGATGGACATCGCCTTCCTCCTATAGCTGCCTGCTAGGACGTCCTTGGATACATGCTGCCGGGGCAGTGCCATCCTCGCTTCATCAGAAACTCAAGTTTGTGGCCGAGGGAAAGCTGATAGTGATCCACGGAGAAGAAGAAACACTGATAAACAGATCACCACCTGAATGTTACGTGGAGGCGGCAGAAGAGTCCCTTGAGACTGCCTTCCAAGGGTTGGAGATCTCAAATGCTGTCTTCGTTGAAAGTGAGCCTCGCAGGCTTCCTAAGTGGTCCAAGGTCGACATGATGATCGCAAAGGTAATGCTAGGGCATGGGTATCAGCCCGCAGCGCCTAGGAAAAGCGGCTCGAGGATTGTAACACCGGTCCGGGCTGAGGGGAAACATTGAAAAGTTCGGTGTTGGGTACATCCCAAGTCCGGGCCGATCGGAAAGGCTAACATCCGACAAGAGGAGAAATGGCTTGCCAAACTCGGAGGAGAACACCCAATCGGGGAGGATGATCATCGCTAACCTCAAGAACAACTTCCGAGTCTTTGGCATGCCAACCCCGACCAGTTAATGTGGTTGAAGAAGGATCAAGCTCGAGTGGTATGTTTGTCGGCTTAGTCTTATTCTTTGTCTTTGCTGGAGAGAAGCTGCAGAACCGGGAGACCATGGATTTCCCCGTGTTTTTCAATTTAAAGTAATTTTCATTGTAATGTAGATTCCTCTGGCTCGCCAAGGCCTTGGAACATTTCATTTGGGCACACATGTTTTTGTCAAGACTCATCAATCAATAAAATGTTATTTTGAATTTTCAATAAAAATTTGTCTTCATCTCTCGTTTGTGTGTCTTTTCTTTGTCTTTATTCGCCGCTCCATTTTAATGCAGATCGAAAATAGTCTCTCAAAATAATAATGCCCATAACTCATATCTGTGACTTTGATTACCCTGTTAATCAAGCCGAGGAAGATGTTGAGGACGATTGGGATACTCCTCCTAAAATCATGAGAATGGTAGAGCAAGAAGAAAAAGTCATTGAGCCCCATGGGGAATTCACAGAAATGATCAATCTGGGTACTGAGAAAGACAAGAAAGAGGTCAAGGTTGGTACTGCAATGGAGGATAAAGAGCGCAAAAAGTTGATTCAGCTTCTGCTTGACTACGCTGACGTATTCGCATGGACTTATCGGGACATGCCGAGTTGGCTGAGCACGATATTGTTGAGCACAGTTGCCATGAAGATCGTAATGTCCCCAGAAAAGCAGTGAGGCGAGGCGAATGAAGCTCAAATGTCTTTGAAAATCGTGGGATGAGGTCAAGAAACAGATCATGCAGATTCTTAGTCGTGGCAAAATACCCTGAGTGGGTAGCAAACATCGTTCCGGTCCCCAAGAAAGACGGAAAGGTTCGAATGTGTGTCGACTACCGTGATTTGAACAGAGCAAGCCCTAAAGATGATTTCCCCCTACCCCACATTGATGTCTTGGTAGATAGTACTGCTCAACATTCGATGTTCTCCTTCATGGATGGGTATTCAGGCTATAACCAGATCAAAATGGCTCCAGAGGATATGGAGAAAACCACCTTCATAACCCTTTGGGGGACTTTCTGTTACAAGGTCATGCCTTTCGGGTTGAAGAATGCCGGGGCAACCTATCAAAGAGCGATGGTAACCCTATTCCATGACATGATGCATAAGGAGATTGAAGTCTATGTGGATGACATGATCGCCAAGTCAAAGACTGATGAAGAACATGTGGTTAACCTGCAGAAGCTGTTTGAGCGTCTCAGAAAATACAAACTCAGGTTGAACCCCGCGAAGTGCACCTTTGGGGTTAGGTCAGGAAAGTTGTTGGGTTTTATCGTTAGCCAGAAGGGAATTGAGGTGGACCCAGACAAAGTACGAGCAATTCTGGAGATGCCAGCGCCTAAAACAGAGAAAGAAGTTCGTGGTTTCCTGGGAAGACTGAATTACATCTCTCGATTCATCTTTCAGTTGACTGCAACTTGCGAACCTATTTTCAAATTGCTGTGCAAAAACCAAGAGGTGAAGTGGAATGATAAATGTCAAGAAGCATTTGAGAAAATCAAGGTGTACCTCCAAAATCCACCACCCTAATGCCACCCGTGTATGCAGCGTGCCTCTTATCCTATACCTCACCGTGCTGAAGACAATTCTATGGGCCGCGTCTTTGAGGCAACATGATGATTCAGGAAAGAAAGAACATGCGATCTACTACCTGAGCAAGAAGTTCACAGACTGTGAGACAAGGTATTCACCATTAGAGAAGACTTGTTGTGCTCTAGCTGAAATTTGCGCATCGACCGAGACAAGATATCTTTGAGTCACACTACCCGGTTGGTATCCAAAATGGATTCAATCAAGTACATATTTGAGAAACCCACTCCTCACAGTCGAATTGCTCGTTGGCAAATGCTTCGCCGTAATATGACCTCGTACGTAACCCGTAAAGCAATTAAAGGTAGCACACCGCAGATTACCGCGCGCGATCAACCGGTTGAGGATTACCAATCAATGCAATGTGAATTCCCAGATGAGGACATTATGGCATTATTTGACGAAGGGAAATCTCAAGATGATGAAAGGTGGAGAATGTTGTTTGACGGTGCCTCTAACATGTGGGGGCACGGGGTCGGAGCAGTGCTGATCTCTCCGGACAACCGCTTCATACCATTCACTGCCAGACTAAGCTTCTATGTCACAAACAATATTGCAGAGTATGAAGCGTGTATCCTGGGTATCCAAGCAGCTCTCGATTGGAAAGTCAAGAGGCTCGACGTGTACGGGGATTCAGCTCTAATTGTCCACCAGGTAAAAGGGGATTGGGAAACAAGAAATCCTGACTTGATTCCTTACCGCGACTATATTCAAGAATTAATCAAGCCCTTTGAGGAAATCACTTTCCAGCACATACCCCGCAGTGAGAATCAGTTGGCAGATGCTCTGGAAACTTTGTCTTCTATGTTCAACGTCAGCTGTGACAAAAGTTTGACGACTGTCAGAATCCAGCACAAAGGTCTACCCGCTTATCACTACTGTATGGCAGTCGAAGGGGAATCAGATAGTAAGCCTTGGTACCATGACATCAAGCAGTACATCACAAACAGAGAGTATCCTCCCGGAGCTACAGAGAATGACAAGAGAACACTTCGAGACTATCGCAGTTTCTTCTTGAGTGGAGACGCCCTTTACAAGAGAAACTATGACTTGGTACTCTCGTGTGTAAATCAAGAGGAGTCGAGAAAGATTATGAGAGATGTTCATGAGGGTTCATTTGGGGTTCATTCCAGTGGGCACACAATGGCTAGAAAAATCCCGGAGAGCTCGGGTTACTACCGGGTCGCAGATGAGTCGATTGTTACTGCTTTTGTGAGAAGATGCCATAAATGTCAAATCTATGCAGATCACACTCATGTACCTCCGACTTCTCTCGAATGTTTTGAGCGCACTCCTGGCCATTCTCAATGTGGGGCATGGACATCATTGGTCCCATTGAACCCAAAGCTTCAAATGGTCACCGCTTTCATTTTGGTTGCTATTGACTACTTCACCAAGTGGGTAGAGGCCGCTTCTTATCCCAAGGTAACAAGCTCGATGAATTGCTAAGTTCATCAAGAAAGATTTGGTTTGCCGCTACGGTCTTCCAAACAAGATTATCACGGCATAACCAAGAAAGAACTTGAAATGCAATAGAATGATGAAGGACTTGTGTGAAGACTTCAAAATACTGGCATCACAATTCTTCTCCTTACCGCCCAAAGATGAATGGGGCGGTTGAGGCAAATTAACAAGAACATCAAGAAGATTGTGCAAAAGATGGTTGTAACATACAAGGATTGGCATGAAATGCTCCCTTTTTTGCCCCGCATGGTTACTGTAACCCCTCATGCACTACCTCAACCGGGCAACCCCTATTCATCGGTTTACTGCCTGAGGCGCCCTCCCATCGAGGTTGAAATACCATCCTCATGGTGTTGATGGAGACAAAACTTGATGAAGCGAGAATGGGTTCGGTCCCGCCTTGACCAGTTGAACCTCATTGACGAAAACGGGTGCCGCTATGTGTCATGGACAGGTTGTACCAACAGAGGATGATAAGGGCTTTTGACAAAAAGTCCGTCCTCGTGAATTTCAAGAAGGAGACCTTGTACTCAAACAGATCTTGCCAATACAGACGGACCCAGGGGCAAATGGGCTCCCAAATATGAAGGACCTTATGTGGTGAAGAAGGCATTCTCGGGAGGAGCTCTAATCTCGCAAACATGGACGGAGATGAGATTCCAAATCCAGTGAACTCAGATGTGGTCAAGAAGTATTATGCCTAGAAAAATAAACAAAAAAAAAGGAAAAAGATAAGCCAAGGAAAAGTTAGCTCGCTAGGGTTTGAAAACCCGCAAAGGGCGGCCTAGGCAAAATCGAGCGACCGGGGGACCGAAAACCCGCAGCGGCGATCTGTGCAAAAATTAGGGTCGAAAAACTTGGGCTCGAGAAAAGGAAAGGCAATCAGCACTCCCAAAGGTTTGGATAAGAGGGCGATCAGAGTTATGAGTATGGACGGCGGGCATCGTTACTTCAGAGATGAAATCACAAGATCTGTTCCTTTCTCTTGTATTTTCTCAGTTTAAAAGAAAGATTGTAATGTACTTTCAATTGGCGTGACTTTCTGCACGTCCAATTTCTATATCAATAAAAGTCCAACTTCTCTTTCATATATGTGCTTTTCGTGTCTCTGCTTTCACCTATTCAGTTTCTTTCAAAATAATAACTTTTATGATTGATGAAATTGATTTGCAAAACATGTGTACGTTCAGAGCATTACAGATCATTGCGAAATCTTTGAAAAATACAGAAAGAAATGATTTCTCAAGTGAATAAAATTGCAAAAAAAAAACAGTCGTAACGAACCAGTGCGCAATCCTCGCGTGATCATCGTCCTGGGGCAGCTTCCGTCTAGGCAGATGGATTTAACCAGCAAAAGAAAAAAACAACAAATAAGCAGAAAAAAGAAAGCTGCTTAAAGAAAAACAGAATAAAAAAAAAAAAAAAAAAAAAGAAAAAGAGAAGAAAATCACAGAGGACGGAACACAAAAGAACACAACATCTTCATATCATTCATCATTCTCATGTCATCCATACCATTCATCACCCCATGGCATCAAACAGTAGTGCATTACACTTTCAAATTCGCATCTCAGAAGAGCGAAAGAATAATCAAACAGAAGAAACATCCCACCAAAATCAATCATTGCATCCATGTGCACCCAAATACCCAAGTGCATGCATTTCATGCACCATCCAAGAGAAAAGTTACTTCGGACCCGAGAGTCCCAAAAATCCCATTTTTAGAAAATCACCATCAGCACAGAGTTCGTAAACTCCATCAGCATAGAGTTCGTAAACTCCATCAGCACAGAGTTCGTAAACTCCATCAAAGACAGAGTTCGTAAACTCCATCAACCCGAGTTAGTGAACTCCTTCGAGTTAGTGAACTCCTTCCACGCATCACAACATCGCACGAGCACGCGATGGATCCATCGACCGTTAAGTCCTTCTGATTAGTTGTGTCACCCTAAGGCACAGCAGAAATCCTTGATCAAATCGCCTCGCACTGATGTTGATCGGCGCTCGAAAAGGCCACCCCCGAGTTCGTAAACTCCATCAATCCGAGTTCGTAACTCCATCAATCCGAGTTCGTAAACTCCATCAACCCGAGTTAGTGAACTCCCACGAGTTAGTGAACTCCTTCCACAGATCACAACATTGTGTACGAGCACGCGATGGATCCATCAGACTTCGTTAAGTCCTTCGGATTAGTTGTGTCAGCCTAAGGCACAACGTAAATCCATTGATCAAATCAGTTCCGGACTTGATATTGATCGGCCGCTCGAAAAGGCCACCCCCAGAGCTCGTACTCGACAAGAGTCCGTTAAAAGGTTTTAGGCAACCTCCGAATTTCCAATTTACCGCTTTTCCCAATTTCTTCGTTTTTTCCAATTTATTGCTTTCGTTAATCGACGGTGTTAACTCCTCAAAAGGAAAATAACAAAAAGATTTGAACTTTTCTGAAGCGGACAAAATTAGTATTATTTATGTATCTTTATTTCCATTTCACCAACAAATATGAAAAGGCCAATTCATATTTTTTGGCGAAATGTGAAATAAAGAGGCAGCTGTAATACCCCAATTTTGTCCGCCCTTTTTATTTTTCAATAATTTCATGTCCTCAGCTCAACTAAATCGAGATACCATTTGCTTAAATTAAGCAGCACGCGAGTGACCAATCTTTTCGTATGCGTTCTTCAATTTAATCTTCGTATTTGGGTTTAGTCGTACATAAGTAGTGTTTTTAGTTACTGAGCTCATTTCTTCTATTTGAGTCTCGTTGTTGCGTATCCGCCTAGTCCGCCCCGTTCTCGCTCTTTGTGTTTGGCGGACTCTTTTATTATTATTCTTTTTTGCGCAGCTAATTTAATTTGAGAATATATATAGAGTCCAAAATGTCAAGAAATTCTATTTAGTTTTATTTACAATTTAAAAGTGTTTAATAGTCCAAAATGTCAAAAAATACTTTTTAATTTTTATTACAACTTAGGAGAGTCCAAATGTCCAAATGTCCAAAAATACAAAAATAATAATACAAAACATACAAAAATAAATAAATTCAAAATGCAAAAATAGAATAGAAGCGCAAAGAAAGAATAAAGAAAGTGAGTGGGGTTCCAAAGCAATGCTCTCCAAGTCTCTTGGCTTGGGTCCGACTGAAAGGAGTCAAAACCCACCAAAGCAATTAATGACTAAACCTAAAATTTTAATATAAAAAGGATGGTCAACAAAGCTAGAAAGGGACACGTTTTTCGAGATAAAAATAAAGATAAAAAGCAGATTAGGGTTTTACACTAAAACCCTAATCACCTAAGCATTTGTTTAGATCTCGAGCGGTCAAAAAACAAGTATCGTGAGCAACAACTACAGATCTGGAACAACAAAGAAGTGAACTCCCAAACAGATTGTCTCTTTCTTTATTCAGAATCGGGTTGGTAAATGTATTTTTAGATCTCCATGTAGTCTCTTTGTTGTACATATTCTAAATAGATCTCGAGATGTGAATGAATTGTAAATATATACGCTTCGTTTTTTTTGTGCTCCAAATATGTTGAACTGGTCTATGCAATATGATTCAGATCCAAAAATAGTCCAAATGCTGTTTTTTTTTTTTTTTCAAAGAAAATGGTGATTAACGATGAGGCTAGTTCGCTATTTCTTTTTTAAGAGAAACACAAACAAGTCCAAAAAAATTAAAACCGTAACCATTAACAAGTTACAAGCGAGACGTTGTAGTAGATTTTTTTCTCTCAAGTTTAAAATCAAGAACGAAAAAGGAGTGATATGAGTAGAGAGGGGAAGACGAAAGACAGGAACCAAAAACGAAAAAAAAGAAAAACGAACACGAATGCCCGTAACGCCGGTGAACTCCATTTCATCCGGCGGTCGCAGTTCCGGCGAGTCGTTTCTACCACCACCAGAACCGACGCCTCCCTCTCTCCATGGAACCCGTCACGCTCGCTCTCTCCCCCAACCACCGAAAAAACCGCTTTCTCTCTCTCCACGAGTTCCGCCGAAGATTTCGCTGCTTTCTCTCTTCCTCTGTTGAGCTGCGCGCGATAATCGGGGGAGAGGAAAATGATTTAGGGTTTCTAAATTTAGGGTTATATATGGGCCCTTTTTTATTTTTCTATTTTTTTTTTATGTTCAGATTACTACCCACACTCCCCTGATTCATGCGCAGAACCCCCCATCACTTAAGCCCGCCAGATATCTGGCTCCCATATGCTTGGCCGGGCTTGCTGCTTACACCCTCTGTCTAGTTATACCACTCCTCGTGACTAATGACACCCCCATTTTGCAATTTTCACTTTTTCTCGTTTTTTTTAATTCTTTTTCAACTCAAATAATTTCTCAATAAATCAAAAAACTTTGTTAATGATTTTGCGAAGCCTCTGCTTGCATAATCATTAACAATGGGGAACTAGTGGTGATCACTTGGAGCCTTTGCTCAATTGATCATCATGAATGCCTAATTTTCCTAAAAACTTTTCATTAAATCAAAAAAACTTTGTTAATGGTTTCATGAAGCCTCCGCTTGCATAATCATTAACAATGGGAACTAGTGGTGATCACTTGGAGCCTTTGCTCAATTGATCACCATGAATGCCTAATTTTCCTAAAAACTTTTCATTAAATCAAAAAAAAACTTTGTTAATGGTTTTGCGAAGCCTCTGCTTGCATAATCATTAACAATGGGGAACTAGTGGTGATCACTTGGAGCCTTCGCTCAATTGATCATCATGAATGCCTAATTTCTCCTAAAAAACTTTTCATTAAATCCAAAAACTTTGTTGTTGGTCCTGCGAAGCCTTTGCTTGCATGATTGTTAACAATGGAGCGCTAATGGTGGTCACTTGGAGCCTTTGCTCAATTGATCATCACGAAAGCTCCGCCACAATTAAACAAAACAAAACCAAAAACCTAGAACTACGTAGCTTTGAATTCTCCATCGCACTGAAATACGTAGGAGCGGATCCTCCGTCAAGCACAATAAACTCAAAACATTTTCCCTTTCAAAAAACCCAAAGCGCTAACTCTCGCCGAGCGCATAAATAAAAATCCATTAAATCTTTTCAATTAAGAGGCAAATTTAAGTACTTTTCAAATCAAACACTTAAAACCACGTTTAATTAAAGGTTCCCTTTCAGTAGAAAGGAGGTGTGGGGCGCTAATACCTTCCCCATGCCTAACCGACCCCCGAACCCAAATCTTTAAGTTTTCCAAAAGACCAATTGCCTTCCCAAAAAGGTTTTTCTTCAATATTTTCCTTATAAAAAAAATATTGGTGGCGACTTCATTGTCTTAAAAAGTTGTAAATGAAAAAAACCTTCGGGGACTTTTTCGGGCGCAACACCTGCACAACGCACACCCAGCACACACGCACTGTCATGGGCGCCAGATTGCTAGGCAATTGGCGCCTAGGCCGTAGCCAACTCTTCCCACTTGCATAATTCTTTTAACACTTCAACAACACCAATTAGCCAACAATTTTCATACTTAATCCACACCATACTACCAACAATCATCAAACATTTCTTTGATTAGTCTACAACTAACATGTTCACACACTTCACTCTATTGAGGAGTTCTCACAAACAATTTACATGCACAATTTAATCACATACCCACTTCCAATCATCAGCAGCACATAGCATTCCAATTAGGCATCAAACACGACAACAAGGATAGGTTTCACAAATACAATCAATCATTCAACACCCTCAACACCTAGCCCAAATACAACACAAATCCTAAAGAGTATTATATGTATAGAAAGAGCCCCCATACCTGGAAAAGCCCAAGCTTCTAGCAATTCCTCCAAGTCACCAACGATCCAAGCTTCCTCCCTTAATTACTTAGATGCCTCCTGATCTCCAAATCATTATCGTTCTTTTGACACAATGTAAGGACAAACAACGAGCTTCCAAGCGTGATCGGAATCCGACGATCCATTGACTCGAACTCATATAATCAGGCAACAAAACGTTCAATTAGCTATCTAAAAATAATAAAAACACTTTCCTTTAACTAACAAATCGGGTTTTCCAAATGAATTACCTAGTCGAATTTCAGAGTACGATGACAACGCGTTGAAATCCTGATTCTCGAAGCGACTCAGCCATGTATTGGAACTCACAAGGGTGAAACCGAATCTGTGACCACCTGCACGAGGGAAAGGGAAATTCGTACATGGTTCTCCATTACAGAATCACATCAAGGTTCGTTGCTTGAACCACTGCAGCTGCGCGACCGAGAGGAGGGGTTTGGGCGTTTTGCTCCAAAAACCCACGGGTGAGGGAAGTCGAAATCACGAGATGAAGGCTACAATCGCTCAAACAGAGAACATAATTGAGTTCCTTGCAAAATTTCGAGTAGAAGTGTGAAGTTTGAGGGTCATCCATGGAGAGGAGAGTGAGAACGAAAATGGTGAAGGAACCACGCATGAGGGTTGCCGTTTCAGCGTGATGTGCAGCGTGAGGAAGAAGAGAGGTAGCCGGTCCTGGTCGGGGCGGTTCCACGTTAAGTGGGCTGCGCAGTGCGTGGGCTTAAGTGATTTGCGGTGGGGTGCGCCCGAGAGGGTAACGAGGGGGTGCATGCGAGTAAAAATAACCAAAAACCCATTTTAAACACTTTTAAATCCCAATATCATTATAACTATTATTTTAACACCACCTCAATGGACCAAAATAATTTTCTAGAAAAATAATATCTCAAACCTATTAGAGTTTGAAAGGATATTCTTGAACTTGGCAGTTAATTTCTTGAACTTGATAATTATTATTGAGTACGTATTAGATTAACTCATGGTTCTTATTTATCCTTTATTGTTTTAGGTATTCAATTCAACTGATCCGTTCTCATCTGAAGAATTGAAGGACATTAGACAAGTTTGGGCTGAATTCTTTCTAAGATTGTATGAGGGAGCGTAAGCCGATTGAAAAGGAAGAAAGAAGAAAGAAGAAACTTAAGTGAATGTGTAGTTCATTATCGTACATTTTGGAATATATTATTAGAATATCAAGAATTTATTTACTTGTTTTTTTGAATCGATGGAAGTGTAGTATTAGCATCTATTTTGGTATGAAATCTATCAGTTTAACTCTATATATTTAAGTAAAGTAGTTTAATTACCGTGTTTGTATGTGTCCCACTTGCCTAGCTGAAATTGTAGTACTTTAAAGTATGTGCAAGAAATTATTGTGTAAGAAGGGTCAATAAAAAAAATAATTAAAATAAAAAAAAAGTACTTTTAAAGTCGGATATTCTTTTTATACGGCCTTATATCCGACTTAAAATAAGACTTTTAAAGTCGGATATCCTTCTTAATCCGACTTTAAATGTGTTCCAGAGATTTCATAACACGTTACAATAAAACTTTTCAAGTCGGATTATTGAATTTATCCGACTTTAAAACCGTCTTTTAAAGTCGGATTATTGAATTTATCCGACTTTAAAACCGTCTTTTAAAGTCGGATGTCTATCCGACTTTAAAATTTTCAGACTTTCTAAGTCGCCTTAATAGAAGTCGGATGCACATCCGACTTTGAATGTCCAAAATATCCGACTTTAAATCCTCTTTTTTTACTAGTGCATATTACTTGTTTAGAAAACATATGCATCTTCACAGCGAAACACGTTCACCACATCGTATATATATAGAGAAAATTTTGGACAAGTGAAATAAATGAAACAACATAGGGTGAAGATGCCCCTTAACACATCCAAATCAAATAGTACTCAAAACAAAACCATTAGTTCTCGTCGCCTCTTTCATCGGGTGGTGAGTACTTGGGGTGATCACCCCTCCCACTCACTAACCAATTAGTGAAGGTAACAGACTACAATTCAATCTATTTACGCAATTGCACAACAATAGCGACTCAAGCAACATATAACCAACCAACACTTAAATTTTTTTGTAAACATCCTCATAAAATTTTGGATAAACCGTGTGCTTAAAATCGAGTATACGATACATTCGAGTTGCAAGAACAGTGGCAACCGAAATCTTCTTACTTATGACACAACAGCAAACCATACCCTTTTTATTTATAAAACAACAGAAAATTTCATTCGAAAACGGCATCAAGACAGAGTGAAAAACAACAGCCCTTTAGCGCAAAAACATCATCAAAACAACAAAGAAAAACACAATAACACTTCTTTTTAGTGCGCAACGGCGAGAAAACAACACGCTTACAACATAAAAACAAATATTTATTTTCATAAAACAAAGAAGACTATTTAAGCCACCTCACATAGCATCCTCTCAATTTATTCCCAATTTTGTTTATCATCTAAACACACAATTCAAACTCTACAAAGTCTTTCTAAATTACTAGTGATTAAGTTCCATGAAGTCTCTCTAACAAATCTCGAATTCAATTTACAAGTATTAATATTCCCTATACGACAACTTTATACCTATCACCTTTATAATACTAAGTTCTACACAAAATGAGACAACTATAATTATAGACTATCTACTTATTATATTTGAACCTAAACCTCTATTCCACATTATTTTTCCATCTCAAGGTATCATAAATCATAAATCTTAAATACAATATAGCAATCAATTAAAATACATCAAATCAATTCAATACAATACACTCAATTAGATAAATTACGGTCAATAGATATTACACATAAATCAAATAATACATAGGGCATACATAATTTCGTAGCCAAATTCAACGTCATGGAGCACACAAAGTTTCATAGCCAAATATACCTAAAACCAAAATTTAGACAAAAATGGGGTCTAGGATCAACTATCACCCTAGAGAAAACACATCAAGCATCAAGCATCCTTTAAACACATAACATTTTTGGAATTTGAGAGTCAACAAACACAAAATCATAGTTAGAACGAGTACCAAGACTCGAGAGGTAACTAGACTCAACACAGACAACTTGGCGGACGGACTAAGCTTCACTCTCGATACCACTAATGTAACACCCCTTTCTAAACAACTATTATTTAATATTTATATTATCGAGTTTTCAAAATAAAATCATTGAAGGAGAATGTCACATTCCAACGCTTACAAAACATCCAACTTATAGTCAAATAACACGAAGTCAATAAAACATTAATACGATACGCAAAGACATTAGTTTAGGGACTGACCCACAACACCTGCTTTAGTTTACAAAGACCAAAATATAAATAACGTCTCCAACACAAATGGAAGAATCACTAAGTTTAACATTATACTTAGTACATCGTCAATAAAAGTCTAAAGCATCAAATAATAAATAAAGATGACTACGCCCCCTCCTGTGCTACATATCGTAGCCGAGACACGACTACTAGTAGACAGGCATAAGGATGCCCTCACTGCGGGTACTGCAGTTGCCGACATAAGAAGCAACACGACGCAGCAGGTGAGTCTTTCATACAAATAATAATAGATAGGATAGGCATTACATATTGGCAAGGCAACAAACACTACTAGTTCACCACATTATCAACACATCATCATAATTATAATGCATTCACAAGGTATAACCACCAAAGGAAAAATCAACAACATATGTATGGGTACATGCATGAGTGCAACATGCATGAGGATCCTTCATCACCGCAAATTTGCTCGGAGGGCACCCACCGCTTTGGACCGAGTCCCACACCGCTTTGGCCGGGCCTACACACCGCTTTATGCACATGCAATATGTGACTCTATGTCAATGCACCACAAACAACACCTATGCCACAATATTTTATTATGCACACCTCTCTATTTATTTCCTCAACTCCATCTCACCAACAAATTAGCCTTGAGGGCTTCCCATCGCTTTTGGACCGAAGTCCCACACCGCTTTCACACTCCACTTAATTACAATTTAATTTATACTCTTACGTTAATATTTTAGCTCACAATTACTCCACAACACAAGAGTTGGACCAACTAACGCCCTAGGGACCACAAGACACCTAGGAACCACACTAGCGCCACTTGGCGCCACTGGCAGCCACTTTGGCGCCCCACCTAGCACGCAACCAAAACTCGCACTAGCGCGGGGTTGCACGCCATTTTGGCGCCCTGTGCCACACAGACCCACTTCACAACCACACAGGCGCACGGGGCAACCACATTTGGCGCCCCTGCGCAACACACTCACACACCCACATGCACAGCCAGGTTCAACCGGGCGCACTAGGTCGCCACATTTGGCGCCGCGCGCGAAGACACAGACACACACGCACACGCCCGCACAACCGGGCGCACACGTACACGCAGGCAGCCACATTTTGGCGCCGCTGCTCGACGCACTGGGGCTGCCCATTTGGCGCCCATGCCTCGCACAACACACACAAGACACCTAAAACGAACACAGCGCATCGTGGCTGCCCATTTGGCGCCTCTGCCTCGCGCACAACGCACACCCAAAGACACACGCATCGTCATGGGCGCCAGATTGCTAGGCACTCGCGCTGGCCGCCGTAGCCAACTCTTCCCACTTGCATAATTCTTTTAACACTTCAACAACACCAATTAGCCAACAATTTTCATACTTAATCCACACCATACTACCAACAATCATCAAACATTTCTTTGATTAGTCTACAACTAACATGTTCACACACTTCACTCTATTGAGGAGTTCTCACAAACAATTTACATGCACAATTTAATCACATACCCACTTCCAATCATCAAGAAAGACATAGCATTCCAATTAGGCATCAAACACGACAACAAGGATAGGTTTCACAAATACAATCAATCATTCAACACCTCAACACCTAGCCCACATACAACACAAATCCTAAAGAGTATTATATGTATAGAAAGAGCCCCCATACCTGGAAAAGCCCAAGCTTCTAGCAATTCCTCCAAGTCACCAACGATCCAAGCTTCCTCCCTTAATTACTTAGATGCCTCCTGATCTCCAAATCATTATCGTTCTTTTGACACAATGTAAGGACAAACAACGAGCTTCCAAACGTGATCGGAATCCGACGATCCATTGACTCGAACTCATATAATCAGGCAACAAAACGTTCAATTAGCTATCTAAAAATAATAAAAACACTTTCCTTTAACTAACAAATCGGGTTCTCCAAACGAATTACCTAGTCGAATTTCAGAGTACGATGACAACGCGTTGAAATCCTGATTCTCGAAGCGACTCAGCCATGTATTGGAACTCACAAGGGTGAAACCGAATCTGTGACCACCTGCACGAGGGAAAGGGAAATTTGTACATGGTTCTCCGTTACAGAATCACATCAAGGTTCGTTGCTTGAACCACTGCAGCTGCGCGACGGAGAGGAGGGGTTTCGCGTTTTGCTCCAAAAACCCACGGGTGAGGGAAGTCGAAATCACGAGATGAAGGCTACAATCGCTCAAACAGAGAACATAATTGAGTTCCTTGCAAAATTTCGAGTAGAAGTGTGAAGTTTGAGGGTCATCCATGGAGAGGAGAGTGAGAACGAAAATGGTGAAGGAACCACGCATGAGGGTTGCCGTTTCTGCGTGATGTGCAGCGTGAGGAAGAAGAGAGGTAGCCGGCCGTCCGGGCGGGCGCTTCACGCGCGTCGTGGGCTGCGCGCAGTGCGTGGGCTTAAGTGATTTGCAGTTAAAAGCGCCCGATGAGGTAACGAGGGGTGCATGCGAGTAAAAATAACCAAAACCCATTTTAAACACTTTTAAATCCCAATATCATTATAACTATTATTTTAACACCACCTCAATGGACCAAAATAATTTTCTAGATAAATAATATCTCAAACACTAATATTTTATAAAAATAAAATAAATAAATATATATAATGATAATAATCATATATTACCAATAGCGTATTCAGATATAATTCAACGTGATTTCAACTAAATTTCAAACTCAAACCACTATAACTTAAAATAGTTTAATCTTATCAATATAAAATAGTTCATAAAACAAATACATATTAAAAGAACTGACACACGAAAATCGGGGTGTTACAATTTACACCTCAGAAGAAAGCCCTATTAGCTACTTGGGATGAGTCAGAAGAGTCATCAAGTGAGCAAGAAGAAGAATCTGCAAATCTTTGTCTCATGGCAGGAATAGATATTTAATGTCAGATTTAGAATGATTTTTTAATCAATTTATTTTTAAAGTTTTTTAATTGAAAATAGTGGCATATTCAAAAATTCAAATTAAAATATTCCTAGAATAAAACTTTATATGACATATATACAAAGACCGGTATGGTAACTTTTAATATAACTTAATTGCACCATTATTTCGACAGTTATAGAATATTTACAATGAATTTCAATTTTAAATAATTTTTTTATTAGTCAACAACTTAAAGTAGTTTTAGGTGAATCAATAGAAATGCGACACACATGCAACGTTCTCTTGAGTTGCAAATAGTGTGTTGACAAATTTTAGGATTCCAAAAATAGTTTATTCTCAATTGTATTTTATATAGATATATATATAGATATAGATATAGATTTATATACGATATATTATCAAAAAAATAAAAGTATTTTTTTTATCAAAAATAAAAGTATTATATACGATATATTATAATAAATATTATATTGAATAAATATTACCATGGAAATGGAAAGCTTTTTTAAATAACTATGGTGGTAGTATTTTCAAATTGGAAAAGTATTATGGGACAATGCAATGGGTCAAAGACAGTTATGGAAAAGTATTATGGGACAATTCAAATTGGGTCAACGATAGTTATGGAAAAGTAATATGGACAGTTAAACCTATAGTTATTGTAGTTAATGCATGTTTCATGGGACAATTATGGTATTTTTAAATTATTTTTGATTTATTTTTATTCCACTTAATCAGGATTTTTTTTTTTTGAATAATAAGGATCATTTACTTTTTGGTTTTAATGGTTTGTTTTAAGGTGTTTTATTTCTGAATTTCCAAGTCATGTAATTAGTTGGCAATATTATTAATCCAATTAGGTTAAATTTGATTAGGTAGACCAATAGGAAGTGAGTGTTAGGATGAGTCATTCAAAGAGTTTCTTCGTGAATGTATTAAATATAAATATAGATATAGATTACCCCATATAAGGAAGGATCTTAAATATATTTTCCAACAAGCAATATTTAATAAAATGCTCAAACAAATATGCAACGAAGATTTGAAAATAGAATTAAGCTACTCATCAAAAATGTTTGGGATATTACAATTTTTCGGTATTTAAAATTTAAGATATGCTATATTTTAGTCAAATCCTCAAAATTCTACTACACAGATAGTCAAGGATGTTTCACTCGTATTGTTTAGCTAGAGAAGTGAAACCAAATTCCAAAAGGTCCATCCAGCTAATACCTCAAATGGCTAAAACCCATTATCAAATGAAGTTTCCATATAGCTTCCTTCCTTCATCAAATAGCTAGAGACCTTGCTTCCTTTCAAAACATCTGAGATTGACGACAATAATTTATCACAAACAAAAGTAGTGTGGCAATACATGTGAGTATCATTAAATAGCAATACATGTGGCAATACAGAGGAGTCTACGGATTGACGACAATATTCACATTTTCCACACCTACATTGTCACATTGTCATTGAAGACAGAGGACTCTATTTATTGATCTCCCACCACAAATATTGACCTCTGACTCTTTTCTTTTTTTACCATGTTATGTTTCCGTTTCTACCTGATTTGTTGATAACTAATTTACGTTGGGGAATTTGACTTGTTACGTGAACCCAGTTTTGTTAGTTTGTGTGGTTCTCTGCTCTAAATGGTGTTTTTGCTTACACAGTACTCGAACTTGAGTCCTTGAGATGAGATTTAAACCCATTTACCGTTCGGACCTACCCTTGTTGGTATTGATCTCTCACTCTATAAAGATTTTTTGTTACAAAATAAGAAAATAAAGTTGATTTTACTATTTCATAAACATTTTAAGAAAAAGTGTAATATTTTATAGGCTAAATAGCACTTTTGGTTCTTTATCTTTGCTCTAGATTTTGTTTTGGTCATTTATCTTTTTTTTTTTGTCTCGTTTTGGTCCATCATATTCCATTTATGTTTCATTTTGATCCCTACACAGTATTTTCCGTCCAATAAGTTAACAGATGTCACGCTTGTAGTTAACTATTGATGTGTCGTCTTAAGTGTTATAGTTGATGTGACATTTCATTCTTTTTAAATTAAAAACATAAAACTATTTCATTTTACATTTTTGATTTCAATTTCGTGTTTGATTTTCCATCAATTTCATTGAAATCTCTTGGTTGCATTCACTTATTGCAGTAATTTTTAGCATTTTGCATTTGGTTTAGTGCAACTTGACTGAGATTTGAGCATTTTATCCTCTCACAAAATCGAAACCCGTTTTTCGGCCAAAAATGCATTTTCAGATAAGTTGTGCTACTTTTTTTTTTGCAGATCGATGGCAAATTCGTGATCCTTGTGAAATTTCGTTCAACTTAGGCTCTAATTTCGTTTTACTTTAGTGTTGTTTTGAGCAATTTACCATTATTGACTTAAACATTTTGAATCTCCATCTTCAATTTTTCTCATGAAATTTTGAGCAAAGTACTTTTTTGGTCCTAAAATTTGCATAATCAGATTCCTCAGGAAATTTTGAGCGAAATTGAGACCAAGGTTCACGAGATAAACCTGTTACAAAAAATCATTGTGTTCTTGGTGTTTTGCTCCTATTCATCAATTTCTGATGTTCTTGTTGTTTCTTGATTGACATGGATCAAATTGAAACTAATAGAAAACATAGGGGACCATAGGGGACCAAATTGAAACAACAGCGAGAACACAATTATTTCTTTTAACAAATTTATCTCGTGTCATAGTGAACCAAATTACAAAAAATTGGTGCCATTTCGCTCAAAATTTTATAAGGAAACTCTTTTTGTAAGTTTTAGGAACAAAAATGCACTAAAAAAAGTGATTACGAAAACCAAGGTTGAAGATGAAAATTCAAAAGATTTAAGCCAACAATGGTAAAGTGCTCAAAACAGACCAAATCAAACGAAATTTGTGTCTAACTTGAACAAAATTTCACAAGGATCATGAATCCACCATAGATTTGAACAAAAAAACACAACTTATCTCGAAACGCTTTTCGCTCTAAAAACGATTTTGGATTTTATGAGAGGCTAAAATGCTCAAATCTCAACCAAACTGCACCAAAGCAATTGCAAAATGGTCGAAATTACTACAGTAAGTGAATGAAACTATGATATTTCTATGAAATTGATGCAAAATCAAACGCAAAATTGAAATCAGAAATTTAAAATGAAAAAGTTTTATGTTTTTGATTTTAAAAAACAATGAAATGCTACATCATTTGCTGAAATACACATCATGACACTTAAGACGCCACGTCCGCAGTTAACTGCCTGCGTGGCATCCGTTATCTTATTGGACAAAAAATACCATTGAGGGACCAAAATGAAAAAGAAATGGAAGACGAGGGGACAAAAACACGACAAAAAAAAAAGAAAAGGGACCAAAATAAAACCTAGAGAACAAGTAAAAGACTGTCGCGACCGGGGTCTCGACGCGGACGACCCAAATATATGATGTTAAGGAGTCGCCACCCAATTTATTAATGTAACGCCCAAAATAATTTAATTATTTAATTAATTAAGTTATTTAAGGCTTGCAACCTTTAATTAAATTAACTATAAAGTTGAAGTTTATTTGATCTGAAAAGAGTCTAATTATATTTTAAGTAGGAATACTAAGTTGGAATTACTTTTATTTCAGGAGGTGGAATAAATTAAATGTAGGAGTGGGAATAAGGCCCAAGGGCCATTAGTGGGCCCAATAGTAGTCATAAAGGGTAGGGGTCCTAAACTTGAGTAACCAAACCCTCATTTTGAAAGAAAGAAGAAAAATAGAAGTAGAGAGGGAGAGTAGGGAGGCGACGGCGAAGCATTGGAGGGGAGAAGGAGGAAGCTCTTCTTTGATTCTTGGTTGGTAAGTGAGGTTTTGAGCTCATTTTTCATCATTTCTTCTTCCTTTTCCATTTCCTTAAGTTCCTTAAGCTTATTCCTTGCCTTTTTGAATCTTCCATGGCTACCCAAAGAGAGGGAATCACGTTTTCAGCTCAAAGTAAGGGAAAGGAGGAAACTTTCTCAAGTTTTGGTGTTGGTAAGTGAAGGCCTTAGTTCTAATCACCCTCATTTCCTTTCCATGTTCCATTTCCATGAGTTCCATAGACCCATTCTCATTATTTTGAATTTCCATTTGTCACCAAGCAAGGTTGTTTTCGTTGGGGGCTGGAAATCAGTTTTGGAGGCCTCATTAAGTTGTTTTCTTGGTGGTTGATTGAAGCTTTAGCTCACCCAAGGTTAGGGGATTCTCCTTTATGTTTATAATAGCTAGTATGATAGGTTTTATAAGTGGAATGGCTCTAATAATGACTTGTTGTGTGATTGTGTGTTGATGACATGTTGATTGATGTTTGGAATGTTTGTGTTGCTCATAACATGTTAATTGTTGTTGTGGAAACATGAGTTGTGACTTATGCATAGTGTATGTTTGATGAAATGGTCATATGAGAATAAGTATGTGAATATGATGAATTGATGGTAATAAATTAATGATTATGTGTGTGTTGTTGTGGGGAAAATGAATTGTTGAATAATAATTTAGTTTTGAAGTAATTTGGATGAAGGTGTTGGAAGGGGGCGCCAAATGCCTAGCATTCTGGCGCCATGTTGCTGATCTCTCATGTGCGTGCGTGTGTGTTGGTGGTAGGGGGCGCCAATTGCTGGGCAATTTGGCGCCAGGGTGCTGGGCAGTGAATGGAACAGGGTGCAGGGCGCCAAATCACTAGGATTCTGGCGCCTGGTGTGGTGTTTCGGTGTTGCGTGGTTTGTGCTGGGTAGGGGCGCCATTTGCTAGGCAAATTGGCGCCCATGACTAGGCTGTGCCTTATGTTTTTTTGGTTGGAGACTCGCAGGGGGCGCCACCCCTAGGAATCGCGCCTTGACTGTGTGTGTATGCAGGAGGTGAGCCGAAGCAGGGGGCGCCAGTTTACTAGCAACTTGGCGCCCTGTGCTAGTGGGTGAGTGTGAGCTGATGGTTTTGGTTATGGGGCGCCATATTGGCTGCCCCTTGGCGCCTAGGTACCCAATTTGTGTCTAAGTGATGGTTTAGTCCCTAAGAATTAACTTAATCCTTGGTGTGACAAATTAGTCCCTAAGAATTAAATTAATCCTTGGCGTGATAAAATAATCTCTTAGTGTCTAATTAGCTCTACTATGCCATATAAGTCTCAAAGTAATAAATTAATTAATAGTGTGTCAAAATAGCCTTTAAGTACTAAATTAACCTTTGGTGTGTTAAAATGGTCCTTAAGCATAAGTGAGGTGGGATTTAATCTAATAAGTGTTTAAGATGGTGGTTAATCATTGATGAGGTGACGGTTAATAATTGAGACGGTGGTGGTTAATAATTGAGACGGTGGTGGTGGTTAACACTTGATAATTGTGACGAGTTAATAAATGACGTGGCTTCGGCCAAAAAGGTGGTTTAATACTTATTGTGATGAATTGTGTTGTGATGCATTGTCATAGCGTCACATAAATCATATGCATTACGTGACGATGACGGTGGTGATGTGGCTTCGGCCAAAATGTGACGGTTGCCCGACGGGGTTTTTGAGACGAGTATGGATCCACATGCATATTGCACACATGCATACATCATACATTCATTAATTAATTCTCCGCTGTGACTTGTTGATGTTCTTGTTGAATGGTGAGTGCTTAATTTTCACTGATGGTTATTACTAGATGTCTTCTGAATATAATGCTTATCTTATTAGTTATTATTTATGTAAAGAGACTCACCCTAGCATTTCTTGTTGCCTGCTCTCGTGGCGACCAACAGGTGATTCCGAGTGAAGGTGCCATGCCTCTTGGGTTTGTTGAGTCAGCTCTGATAGTAACACCGGGGATGGGATCTTAGTATTATTTTATTATGGTTATGTCTTAAACTGATTTTGAACTATGTATTGAGTATGTGAACTTAGTTTCATTTTCCGCTGTGTTGCAAACTATTTGATGGATTACTGTAAACACTAAAACAAGTTGTTTTGAGGGTTTTAACCCACGTGACTATGTTATGCATTTTACGCGCCTGATGCGTTTGGATTTTTAAATATGTTTTGATGTTGTTTTATTGAAATGTACCACCCTCTTTGAGGTGCGTGGACAGGTTTTGAAAAACTCTGATTTTTATTAGCTTAATTAGTGTATAATATAAGGGGGTGTTACAATTAAAGATAAGAAAAATTGAGAAAAACCTAATCTAAGAGTTAGTGGTCTGCGTAACTAGGTCGGATTCGGGAGTCGATTATGCGTAGGGAAGGGGTGAAAACCTAATTTCACTGCAATTAATAAGCCATCTGTCCTAGGACAGTTACCCTAAATTTGATTTGTGCAATTAATAAGCCATTTAATTATTTGTTCACCCAAAAATAAGATTAAATGGGATTCTATAGGAAAAAAGATTTATTTACAAATAAATAGAAATGGGGATTTAATTTAGAAAAAATTAATTTGACTTGACAGGGAAGCCTGCTCCTACGTACTCTCTAGTGCAATGAGAGACTCAAAGTCATGTAGTTCTTCCTGAAAATTTGTTGGTTGGTTGATTTTAATTTTGAAGGGGTTTAAGATCTAAGTTGTACAACTCGAGTCTCTTAAACCGGGGTTGCAAGATTGATAAGATGTACATCTCGATCAATCCCATTTTTATTATTTTTATTGGAAATAGGTGTTAAAGGTAAAAAAAAAGAATTGATTAGATTAACAAACTTTAAGTTTGAGAGAAATGTTGATTGGATTTTAATTTTTTGAAGGGTTTAGGACCAAGTCAGCATAACTCGGGTCTCTTAAACCTGTTGTTGGGTTTGATAAGAAACACAAGAAATTGCTCATTCTTTTCAAAAGTTAAGAGAGAATAATCAGAACTAGACTGTTTGTACCCCTTCCTGAGCAATAGTGTAGTTAGTTTTTCATACCACGGCCTACTAGCTTGTTTAAGACCATATAAGGATTTTTGAAACTTGCATACTTGGTTAGCTCAACTAGAAGCCACACCTTTGGGAATTTCCATGTTGACATCTTCCTTGAGATCACAATGTAGAAATGCATTGTTGACATCAAGTTGATGGAGGTTCCAATTAAGCATAGAGGCCACTGCCAATAATAATCTAACTGAGGTGAGTTTAGCAACTGGACTAAAAGTGTCAAAGAAGTCCAAACCCTAAATTTGATTGTATCCTTTAGCCACCAATCTAGCCTTGTGCCTTTCTATTGTTCCATCAACTCTATGTTTCACTTTGTACACCCATTTGCACCCAATTGGTTTCACATTTGGTGGAAGATCAACAACTCTCCAAGTATCATTTTTAGCCAAAGCTTCTAACTCAGTTTCCATAACTTCATTCCAACACTCTCCTTCATAACATTGTGGTTCAATAACAGAATTTAAAGCTAAAGAGAAACTCTGTTGAGCACTAGACAAATTGGCAAGAGAATGATAGCTAGATATAGGATAGATAATACCTGGAGAAATTGATTTGTCATGATCATGAGAGGAGCTGTTACAAATGTGTTCAGATAAATGAGCTAGTTGTTGCCTTTCTCTTGTTGATTTTCTTACCATTGGAACAAGTGTTTCTGGTTTATTTTTGCTGAGGTAAGTGTTTGGTTCTGTTTGTGGCTGCAATGAGGCATCTTGTGGGGAATTTGAGCTAGGTGAAGTATGTGGGGAGTTAGGTGAATGTTTTATATGCTGTGAGGGTGTGAGAGGAGGTGAGTGAGGGGTGAGGTTTGGTGAATGGTTGATATCAGAATCTGTGTTAGGTGCAGAATCATTTTCTGCTATATCAAAGATATTTGCTATATCAGTATGCACAGTTTCTGTTGGTGAAGTCAATAGGTGAAAAGTAGTTCCATTTGGAAAAAGGTTGAGAATTAGTGTATGGTAGAACATGTTCATGGAACACAACATTTCTGGAAACAAAAATTTATTTATTGTTTAGATCTAATAGCACAGTACCTTTGACAACAAGCTTATACCCTAAGAATTTTCTTTCCCTTAGGTCAAGCTTTGTCCTATGTACCTAAGAATTTTCTATTTCTGATAACAATTTCTTTTGGAGAAAGTAAGGTGATTTGTTTTGAAGTGTAGGGCTAGGAATTCTATTAATAATGTAGGTAGCATGAACAATTTCAACCCTCCCATTTTGCTCGGGAGTTTCTACACAAGTTGTTTGGTGAACTATTCCTTTCTTAGAGTAAAAATCTTGCAACAAAAACTCAGGACCCTTATCTGTCCTAACTGTCTTGACAGTAGTATCAAATTGTTTTTCAATGGTATTTATGAAGTTTATGACATGATTGCTTACTTCCCCCTTTGATTTTAGTAGAATTATCCAAATGTATCTACTATAATCATCTAATGGAGTTAAGAAATACTTGTATCCATGAACAGAAGCAGTAGAAATAGGACTCCATATATCAAAATGGATTACTTCATAACACTTTGAAGGTCTACTAGAACTCAATTGGAAAGGTAATTTCTTTTGTTTGGCATAGTAACATATATCACATATAGAACCCTCATCAACAAGAATTGAGGAAAATCACTATGCATGGTTTTCATTATTTGGTTTGAAAGGTGTCCTAATCTAAAATTCCACAAGGCAGTCTTAGGTAAGGTGTCTAGGTTTTTTTCAATGGTAGAAACAACAGGAACAACTTCATTCTCTGGAATTTCAAAATATACCAACCCCTCAAAGATCATGTCCGAGCCAATCATCTCCTTAATCATCTTGTCCTGTGTGATACACTTAGAGATATCAAATAGAACACTAGCATGGAAATCTACCATTAGTCTAGGCAAAAAGTTTAAATTTAGATAAAACTCTGGTATATAAAGCACATATATGATATATAACAGTCCCTTTTACAATAGCAAAAACCTTTTGGCCATTTGGAAGCTTAATACTAACTGGTTTTATGGAAACATAACTTTTAAAATATTTGAGACAACAACATATATGTATACTAGCACCAGAATGAATAATCCATAGCCCTAATTGGTTTGATGTCAAGGAACAAATTTGAGAGAGACTACCTGTGTTGCAGTGTTCAAAAGAAGAGGAAGACCTCCCAATCATGTTGACAGACTTGGTGGTAGAGTTTGAGTAATTTGAGGTAGCAACACCTTATATCATATTCACCAATTTCTCATATTGATCTTTGGTGATTCCAACAGTCCTAGCATCTTCATCTTCCTTTTGTTCTTCAACTCCATCACTTGTACCAGACACATTAGAAGCACTCTGATAACCCTCATTTATGATGGTTATTACTTGCTTTCTAAGCTTGTTTTTAAGAGAATATATTAGCATGTTGTGTGAATTAGCGTGTAAATAAGTGTTTAGGTTAGAATTAATGGTGAAGGGTTGAATTGGTTTGAATTGGGCATATTTATGACCTTTGCGCTTCTAATTGTGTTTTGTTTAAGTGCTGCAGCAACAGGTGCGTGCGCAATAGTGAAAATGCGCTAGATGAGAGAGAAAGCTCAGGGAAATGCGGAAAACACGGAAAGTGAGGCAAGGACAGGTGTCAGAGCTGGATGGCACGAAAAGATATGATGTATGAAGGATTTCTCACAATTGCCCTTTAACCTAGGACGCATTCCCCAAAGAAGATATTTTCTAGGGTTGCGTGCAAGGAGACACTATATAAGTAGCTTCTATTCCTCATTTGGGAGCACTGCTGAGGTCCTGCCGTCAGAGGGAAGTTTAGAGATAGCTCCTTCTTAGCGTGCAAGTTCATCAACCATTTTAATTGCTAAGACCATTTCGACAGCATCACTGGAATTACATTTCTCTTGGTGGATTTCTACTTAGAAGAGTTGGACCATATCTCCATTGTCACCATTGGAGCTCCTTCACTGTTCTCTCTTATTAGTATCATTTCTTACCTTGAAATTTGTAATATGACTTCTACTCTTTTGTTTAAGTTATTTTCCATGTTTTGCAAGCTCAATATGAGCTAAATACTCATAGTTGAGATGCTGGATCTGATGTAGCTAGATTTATTATGTGATTAATGGAGTATGTTTAATGTTGTGCATTTTACCTTGTGTGTGACAATATTTCCATTTTAGAGTAGGATTGGCCGTCTATTCTAAATAGCATTTATAAATTCAGAGATGGTTTGTAAATTAATCTCACAAGGTAATATGGGTAGTGGACATTAACGAGAGATCTTGATGTTCCTTGCTTAAACCTAGAGATAGGAGAGCATAACCCATAAGGTGAATATCGCTATGGTGCTCAAGCAAAACTTAGGAGGTACTTCTTTAGGGTTTAGAGATAAACTCTTGCAAGGAATTCTAGTGTTAAGTATTCGAGAGAATAACGTCTTATTGCTACAGCACTTAATGTTGCAGCATTGAACATACACTTAATTGCATATTAATGAAGCTACTGAAGTGAATGCATCTTAGCTTGTTCTCATCACTTATTTCACATTACCCATTACTTTTCAATACTGTTCATGTTACCCAAAATTTGTGTGTCATTTACTTTCCTCACTATATTGTTAATCAAATTAAACTCTCAAAGTTAAGCTTAATTCCTCGTGGGAACGATCTCACTTACACTTTATTACTTGTTTAGACAGTGTATACTTGCACTACCATTTACAAACAACAAGTTTTTGGCCGCTTCTTGGGGAATTATAGTTTAAGTGACTGTTTAATTAGTTAGCAACTTAGTGCCTTTTGCTACTAATTCTGTTTGTGTTGTTTCTGTTGCTACAACATTAGATTGCTGCAGCATATGCACAGGAACAGGCGCAATACACCAGAATTCCAGTTGCACCTAGAGATAGAAAGACATTTTAGAAGATTGAGAAGAGTTCACAGTACTCCAGGACTTATTGAATTAGGAAGAGTTGCTGCTATGGCTAGTCCTCACAATTCTGAACGTGGTGATCTTACTCCACCACCTACACCACCTCATAGAATCCAAGGTGAAGAGGATGGAGGTTATAGAAGACAAGTTCTTGAAATGGGAGTTATAGGCATGGCTAATGATAGGGATAGACCCATGAGGGACTATGCCGTTTTTGACCCTCAAACTATGCAAACAGGCATAGTGAGGCCAGAAATTGCTACTACTCACTTTGAATTTAAGCTTATGATGTTCCAGATGCTTCAAACAATTGGGCAGTTTGGTGGAGGTCCCCTTAAAGACCCACATCTGCATTTGAAACAATTTGTTGAAGTTTGCAGTAATTTTATTCTCCCTGGTGTTTCAGATGATGATGCTTTCAAACTGAAATTGTTCCCTTATTCCTTGAAGGATAGAGCTAAGGTCTGGCTTAACTCCCTAGAGCCTAACTCTATTGTTACTTGGAATGAGATGGCAGAAAAATTTATGACAAAATATTTTCCACCAATCAAGAATGCCAGGATGAGAAATGAAATTACCTCTTTCAAGCAAACTGAATTTGAAACCTTATTTGAAGCATGGGAAAGATACAAAGAACTTTTGAGAAAATGTCTTCACCATGGTATTCCTATCATTATCCAAATGGAGACTTTCTACAATGGATTGGAACCTCAAACTAGGTTCATGCTTGATGCCTCATCTGGAGGAGTTCTTCTGAATGGGTCTTGCAATGATGCTTACAATTTGATTGAAGACATTGCTGCAAATAGCTACCAATGGCCTACTGCTAGGTCAAGTGTTCAAAAGAAGGTTGCTGGTTTACATGAAGTGAGTGAGGTCACTGCCTTGTCTGCTCAAGTGGCTTCCCTCTCTAACCAAATCAGAAATATGATGAAGACCTTGTGCCGCAAAGAACACCTAGCTGCGCAAAGAATCAAGCAATCAGAGCGCACAGATTGAGCCACCCCACGTGGTTCCTCTCCAAGTTGTGTTTACTGTGGGGGAGGTCATATTTATGAAGAGTGTCCTGCGAATCCTATCTCAGTCAATTATGTTGGGGACAACAAGGTTAACAATCCATACTCAAAGCATCCTAATTTCAGGTGGAGCGGTAACAATGCGGCAAAGACTGCCGCAAAGAACTACACCGATACTGTTGTACACCGGATTTTCTCGCTCGACCAAAGCAAGCTGCTCCTACAACTGATAACTCTATGGAGGCTATGTTTAAGGCTTTCATGAATGAAGCAAAGACTCAATATCAGACACAGGGAGTTGCAATCAAGAATCTAGAGAACCAACTTGGTCAAATAGCTACTGATCTAACCCAGAGACCTAGTGGGGCATTAACCTCTACTACTGAAGCTACATCCTCTAAGGGGAAGGAGCAATGTAAGGCTATATCTCTCTCAGTGAATCCAACTTTCAAGACAAGTGCATCTCAATTTCAACTCAAGACTCATGCATTTCATGTCATAGTTTGCATACATTTCATGTCCGTCCATGCATTTCACTTCATGACTAGAATCATACATTTGTATTCAGTACTTTATAAATAAAGTAATAAAAAAGAGTCCTTCAAAGCAAGACGTGCATTGAACACTCTTTACTTTTTGTGCTAACAGTTCAGCCCTGGTATTGTTTTTTATATTTCGTGCTAACGGTTCAGCCCTGGCACTGTTTTTTTACTTTTCATGCTATCGGTTCAGCCCTGGCATTGTCTTTTATATTTCTTGCTAATGGTTCAGCCCTGGCACTGCTTTACTTTTCATGCTAATGGTTCATCCCTAGCATTATCTTTTAAATTTCGTGCTAACGGTTCAGCCCTAATGTAACACCCCCTTTCTATAATAAGCTAATTAAGTTAATAAAAATTAGAGTTTTCAAAAACTTTCCACGCACCTCAAAGAGGGTGGTACATTTAACCAAATACTCTCAAAACACCGTTAAAAATCCAAACGCATCAAGTGCGCAGAACATATATCATAGTCATGTGGGCTAAGACCCTCAAACACCTGTTTAATGTTTACAATAATCCAGAAAATAGTTTGCAATGCAGCGGAAATAAACTGAGTTTAACATACTCAAATACATAGTCAAATACATAACATGAATTAGTAGCTCTAAAATCCCATCCCCGGTGTTACTAGATCAGAGCTGACACAATATCCCATGAAGGCATGGCACCTTCACTCAGAATCACCTGTTGGTCGCCACGAGAGCAGGCAACACAAGAAAATGCTAGGGTGAGTCTCTTTACATAAATAATAACAAGTAAGATAAGCCTCATATTAGGAAAACATCTAGCATTAACAGTACACCGTAATCATGCTAATTGCCATTCAATTATAATATCCACAAACAGTAAGATTCAGTCATTTAAGCATCAACAAGATTTCTATGAATGTATGAATGTAAGCATGTATGCAATATGCATGTGGATCCATAACCATCACCAAACCCCGTCGGGCAACACACCACCATTTTGGCCGAAGCCACATCACCATCCTCACCATCGCGTAATGCATATGATTTATGTGACACTATGACAAATGCATCATCACAGTCCATCAAAATATGTATTAAATCACCTTTGTGACCGAAGCCCACGTCATTTATTAACTCACCACCATTGTCAATTATTGACCATCACCATCTCAATTATTAACCACCACCACCTCAATTATTAATCACCACTTCGTCAATTATTAGATTAAACCTCTCCTAAGGACCAAAATACCTCCCAAGGGCCTTCTCTTCACTTTGAGGACCATTTTGACACATCAAGAATTAATTTAGGAACTTAGGAATTTATTTGACACGTTATGATTAATTTGGTACTTAAAGAATTATTTTGACATATTATGATTAATTTGATACTTAAAGAATTATTTTGACATATTAGGCCTAACTAGTCACTAAGGGACTATTTTGTCTCTCCAAGGATTAAGTTAATTCTTAGGGACTATATTGTCACACCAAGGATTAAATTAATTCTTAGGGACTAAACCATCACTTAGGTCCCATTAGGCACACAACTCAGCACGTTTTCATTCAACAATTCAATTCTCAATTTAATAACACTCATCTAGACAATTAATCCACATCATTAAATTCACATACTCTCATCATTCTTCACATTGAAACATTTAAACAACATCTAGCATACAATGTCAACAACACATTTATTTCTCACACCAAGCTTCATGATAACCACAAATCAAATACAATTACAACAACAATCTCAATATTAACACACAATCCACACAATCAAACATGCTAGCTATTTCCTACACAACACATATCATACAAGTTATCATAGACATAATGAGAATCCCCTAACCTTACGAGCTACCGAGACGTTCCGAAACTCACGACCCGAACTTCACGAACTCGCTCCTAACTCGTCCAACCGCTTCAAAACCGAAAACCCAGCTACTCAAATACTCCAAAACCGAATTCTAGCAGCTCCTCTTACAAGTTCCTATGCTTCCCAAACTCGAAAATCAAACTCCAAAATGCTAGTTATGGGTTCTATTTTCTAGCTTGCCATCCCATCTATGGTTTCTTTGATAGACTTTGCTAAAACCTCAAAATTCCAGCTAGTTACATGACTAACAAAGCAACCCCAGACACTGCGTTTTGCCCAGAATTTCAGCAACTACTCCCTTCCTTCAAACCTTAATAGCTCCACGAAAATGCACAACCAAAACCTAGTTACAACTCCAATCAACTTCTCCTAAACTTCCTCTACTATAATTATAAGGTTTAGCTTCAGATTTCACTTCATACAATGACATGCAATGAAGGGTTAGGTTTTAGGAAAGGGGTTTCAAAACTGCTTTTAGAGCAAAGTTTCGTGTTTAAGTTCCATTTATGGTGAGGTCACAATCACACGAGTAAAACGGAGCCACGATTGAAGGAACAGAGGCCGGATTCGAATCGCCACAAAATCCGAGTGGGAAGGTGAAATTTGGGGTTGGCGTGGAGGAGGAGGAGAACGCGCGAGGAGAGGAAGAATGGCGTGATGTTTGGCTCGTCAGATCTCTCACGCAGAACCGCAGGGGAAGAAGAAGGAGAAAGTGGGCCGGTTCGGCCCATTGGGCTGGCAATGTTGGTCTGATATATGTTTGTTTACTACAGGGGGGTGCAAGAATCAGGGGTGGGCTGTATACGAGTAAAAGAGCCCAACGTCCTATTTAAATTATTCTCAATGCCCAATTTAACTACAACTATTATTTTACTACCTCAATAGCTTAAAATAATGCTCTAAGGAAATAATATCTCAAACACTAATATTTTATAAAAACAAAATAAATAAGTATAAATATGAATAACAATCATATATCGCAAATAGCTTATAAAAATACATTTAAATATAAAATATATTTATTCAACTAATTTAATGGCTCAACCACACAATAAATCAAAATAATGTGATCTTATCAAATCAACTCCAAATAATTTCTAATAAAATTTGGGGCGTTACACCTGACACTGCTTTTTTTTTTACTTTTCATGCTAACGGTTCAGCCCTGGCATTGTCTTTTAAATTTCTTGCTAACGGTTCAGCCCTGACACTGCTTTTACTTTCATGCTAACGGTTCAGCCCTAGCATTGTCTTTTAAATTTCGTGCTAATGGTTCAGCCCTGGCACTGCTTTTTTACTTTTCATGCTAACAGTTCAGCCCTGTCATTGTCTTTTAAACTTTGTGCTATCGGTTCAGCCCTGACATTTGTCTTTTAAATTTCGTGCTAATGGTTCACCCCTGACACAGTCATTTTTACTTTCATGCTAACGGTTCAGCGCTGGCACTGTCATTTATACTTTCACGCTAACAGTTCAGCCCTGACATTTGTCTTTTAAATTTCGTGCTAACGGTTCAGCCCTGACACTGTCATTTTTTCTTTCATGCTAACGGTTCAGCCCTGGCATTTGTCTTTAATTTTTGATGTTATCGGCCTTGCCTTGACATCGTTTCCGTTGTAATATAACACTGACACATCGCACCTTCAACAACACTGGCTAAAATTGAGGTTCATATCTGTACTCATTTCTTACGTTAATAATGCAACAAAACGTACGTTTTTTGTATTATTATATCGTAAGAAAATGAGCACATAGGGGAAACTATGAACATTCAATTTTTACCGGTATTTTTGACTTTTTCGAAAAAAATTACAAAAATAGTCGCTTTTTGGGTTATAGTTTTTAGCTACTATGCGAAGCCAATTTCTCTCTCCTAGGACCTCGTTTTGACGATCCGAATGGTGAAAGTGGAGACATATGTCCCACGAACCTGCTGTCCAAAAACGAACACGATCCAACGGTTAATGTATTCGGAATCGCACGTTTACGGTGAGAGGTTTGAGAAAAGCGTACCAAAAACTGCAGCTACTGCGAAGACAATTTCTCTCTCTTCAGACCTCGTTTGCGGCCCATTTCACTAAAAGCTTGTCTTTGATCATTTAGTACATTTTCAGTCGGTTTGCCGGTTCTCAAAGCGATTTTGGCGGTTTTGGTCAAAATGGACCAGACGAGAGCCCAGTTCGCGGTTGACCTAGTCAGACTGCTCGGTCCGGTTCGGCATTCATCGTGGTAAGGTTGTCTTGTATTTATTTATTTTTATTATTATCTCTTGTTTTTTTGTTCATGTACATATTTGTTTATTTGTCATTTATTTATTATTTATTTATTTATTTATTTTTGTGTATATTTATTTATCTATGTATATGATTTTCTATTTATTTTTTTTTGTTAGTTTTCTCATTTTTTTAGTACAAATTATTGTTTCTTTCTTCAAAAACTAAAAAATTAAAATAAAAAATGGGTTTGATCGAGATTATTAGTTTATGTTGATGTTGTTATTTTAGCAGGAAATTCCTTGGAGGAATTCGATAGAATTAAGGGCATATTGAATGATGCTTTTAAAATCAAAGATCTTGGTGCTTTGAAATATTTTCTTGGTCTTGAAGTAGCTCAATCCAAGATGGGGATCACTATCAGCCAAAGGAAGTATTGTCCTTATCTTCTTCATGACAACTTGCCTCTAAGCAATGCTCTACTCCCTTGGACTCAAACATGAAAATTAGCCAAGATTCTGGTGAACCCTTTTCTGACACAGCTCTATATAGAAAGTTGATTGGAAAATTGTTGTACTTGACCAATACTAGACATGATATCACTTTTGCAGTCCAACAACTTAGTCAACATGTGAATTTACCTACTGTTACTCACTATAATACTGTGTGTAGGGTCTTGAAATACTTGAAGGGAACTATTGGTAGAGGCTTGTTCTATCCAAGAGATTCAGTCCTACAAGTTTTTGGTTTTTCTGATGCTGATTGGGCCAATTGTGTGGACACTAGAAAGTCTGTTTCAGATTATTGTTTCTTTCTAGGGTCATCTTTGGTGTCATGGAGAACTAAGAAGCAACAAATAGTCTCAAGATCTTCTTCAAAAGCTAAATATAGGGCACTATCTACAGCTACTTGTGAACTAGAATGGTTGCTTTATCTTCTAGAAGAATTGAAAATCACATGTGACAAGTGTGTTATATTGTGACAATCTAAGTGCAATTCACATTGCTGCTAATCCTGTGTTCCATGAGAGAACTAAGCATCTTGAAATTGATTGTCATTTTGTAAGAGAAAAACTCCAAGGAGGTTTGATAAAGATACTCCTTATCTCATCCAAAGGACAACTTGCTGATTTTTTCACTAAGGCCTTAACACCAAGTTTATTTGATTATTTTATTTCCAAGCTTGGCATGATAAATATTTACCATGGTCCAGCTTGTGAGGGGCTATCAAAATTGGAAGAAGCAAATACTATCCTATCGGGCACCAATTCTGCGGACAATGGCACCTATGCAGCTGCACGCAACTCAGACACATAATCAGGCGCCAAATCATCGAGCACAAGCGCCTGTGTTGCATCAAGCAACACAAGCATGTTACCAGGCGCCAAAACTACGGACACTTGCGCCGACACTACACCGGGCAACATAAAGGACTAGAAGGAAGCACTAATGGGCACCAAGTGTTTGAACAAGTACAATGAGGTAACGGTGGGAATTGTAACACCCACATATTTCTATCTAGTAGAAATACTAAAGTGCACCGTTCAGCATACATCAGAGATAAATTCCTACTTAGACATACAACTTTACAAGAATAGCGGAAACGATTACATAACTTAAAACAAATTTAAGTTATAATCGGATACAAAGATAACAAGGGAAAAATATAAACACGAATGGAAGAACTAAATCTCCAATCTTCTATTCGAGCATGCCACCTACTTGTGCCATACAACCTCCTTCTTTCCCTGTTTCTCTGTAAAACAACAACATATGATAGGGTGAGATAACATATCTCAGTGAGTTTTACCGTGACCCCTTACCTATCACTCGGTCCATTTTTAAAAAAAGAATCTTATTAACTTCGTGATTTAATAAATAAACCACGCACACAATCGATTGCACAATACCGACTGCCCTCCGACTAAATCCCGGTAACAGTGCAATCATAACTTCTTAGCATAACACCGTCTGCCCTCCGACTAAATCCCGGTGAACCCCCTTTCCCAATAGGACTTTGCCTAATGGTAAAATTTTATAGGGCCTAGGTTTAGGGCTCATGACTTCCCCGCCTAGTATGCTAACTCGTGGGTCGCCACCCGTACTCGACACAATTCACATATATCGTACCGCATTGGGCCGTCTCTTATACTCGATATAGTTCATATACCGAAAACATAATTAAATCTATGATATGTTATAATACCATATTATCATAAGTATAAACTCATGAAATCAATCCAACATTTAAGTTACACAGCATTTGGTTCCCACACGTGATCTAAGTTTACGGTTTTTCAAAATATTTATAACATTAACCGTTTAATTCAAAACAATGACAATATCAATCCATACTAATCACAATTGGTTGCGATTATAACTTAATTTGTTTTAAGTTATGTAATCGTTTTCGCTATTCTTGTAAAGCTGTATGTCTAAGCAGGAATTTATCTCTGATGTATGCTGAACGGTGCACTTTAGTATTTCTACTAGATAGAAATATGAGGGTGTTACAGGAATCAAGGACTGGGGAGCAAGGAAAGGTACACCAAAAGCATTTTGTGGTAGCAAGGTCAATTCTACCCTTGTCACTAATGCATTGCACATGTTGTGCACATGAGGAGAAGATGCGCCTTGGATGCCAAGCGCATTGCAGATATTTTCTTTTTTTGTCTTTAGTGCTAGTTGTCAAATCTTTTCTGTTATTCTTTCTCTAGATCTTTCTTAGCTAGTTTTTCTCCTTTTTACCTTTAGTATAGTACAATAGTGTAGTACTATATATATATAGTTGTACCTTGTAATCGTTTTCATCATCAGTCAATGAATATCTCTTTCTATTAAATCTGTTTCTGTGTGTTATTATTTCTATCATGATGCAGTACATCCTTCATATTACTGTTTCATTATTTTTTGCTAAGTTTAAGACTCTCTTCTCACTAGGACCTGACCGGAGATTCTTAAACTCTCTACATGATCATCCAAGTGGGAATGCCTCACTTCTCTAAATGGGGATGTTCCACTCTCCATATGATCACCCATGCTAGAATTGTCTTCACCCATTCATGAGTCTCTCTATTTATATTTGTTCACGACCAGGCCGTTTATCACCCCGATGCCGCGGACTCAAGACAACTCTTGAGGGACTAGGCGTAACATCAGACAGACCGGATTGCGAAACTCCACATGGCTAAGGCCGAAGGATAGTTGAAATACTCGGCATGGTCTCATGAGGCCGACTCTTCTAGAATACTCGGTTCGCCTAGCAACCGAGGTCTCCTATTAATGTAACTCCACTATTATTATGTAATGTTCACCATTATTGTGTAACGGCTACTAATGATTAGCTATTAATGATCAACACTATATAATCTGCCCGAAAAGGCTAATCTGAGGTTGATCATTTTGCCATTTACGTGAGGTAGATCATACTTGTTCTTGATTGTCTCTACTCAAAGAAATAGTTAAGAACATTGGCGCCCATTGTGGGGCCTGGTAAAATCTTTCTTGCGTCCCACATCTTGAAATTTCACACGGTTTATCATCGTCAACATTATGGTAGACACCAGAAATACAACGCATTCCACGCCTCATCCAAAGATGCGGATCCCGAGGATTGAGCGGTTGCTCGCGGTGCTCAAACACCGCAGCCCGTAATCACGGTCGCTAGCGTCGGAATGAAGAGCAGGTTCTTCTTTCTCAAGCTTTGGAAGCAAGGGAAGTGTAGTTGCAGGCTCAACTCAACGAAATGAGACAGTTCGCTTAGGTGATTGATGCAACTAGGACTCCCTACGAGCATTTCACCATTCTCACGATGTCATACGAGTGTTGTGCTCCCACCCCGCTTCAGAGAGCCGTCCATTGCTACGTATGATGGCACCGGGGACCCCTTAAGCCATGTTGATGCGTTCCAAACACAAATGATGATTAGTAGGGGAAATGACACTATCAGTTGCAAGATGTTTGCTGGAACTTTGGCCGATGTTGCCAGAGCACTTGGTAACCAGTTTTGATGATCTTGCAAGCCGTTTTGTTCAACAATTCTCGCGAACAAGAAAAAGCGGATGATGGCGAAGATATGTTTGGCGTGTGCGAGAGCCCGAGAGTCTTTGAAAGCTTACTTGGAACGTTTCAACAAGTCAACCGCTTACAGTAGATGACCCGAGATTTAACGATTATTTGTGAAGGCTTTCATGAAGGGTATCCGTAATGGAACCTTCGATGAAGCCCTATCTTTGTAGGCCGAGGACTATGGACGAGATCGTGAGTCCGCGGAGAAGCATATTGAAGCGAGATGATGTTGCCCTGGTAGGGCGATAGGGACACGCAGATACCGTCGAGGCGTGTGGCGTCACCAAGCGGTCACCACCTGGCCGGCATGTACCTTACGATTGGCGCGATAGGAACGCACACGCAAAATCTAAAGGGCGTCGCACCCGTCCCCCAACGCGATATAGCCTTCACTCCGCCAAAGCTAGGCCGTCGGTCAACCTGGATGAAGGATTCCATGAGGGATTGATACGCCGGCCATCGCCTTTTGTAGGCGTAATGGGTAAGAGCACACGATCTTATTGCAGGTATCACAGGACAGAAGGGCACAATACCGACAACTGTTGGACCCTCAAACAACAAATTGAGCAGCTCATTCAACATGGGCAACTTAAAAAATATGTCAAAAAAGGTGAAGAAGAAGGAAAGCAGAAGGCGGTAGCTCCTTCAAAACTGCCAGTTCACCGGTCAAACATGCAGGCCAAAAAGACTACAGACAAATGCAGTGAACATGAAACTGCAGATAAAGGAAGAGTTAATACCATATTTGGCGGATTCTCTGGAGGGGGATCCACATCCTCATCCCGTCGGAAATACGCAAGATCTAATATGTCAGTTTCCTCGGCGGAAACCATATATGCCGTACTTGACGCGGAGTATCCCGCAATTTCTTTTGATGTACAGGATTTCAAAGGCGTTCAACCTCATACAGATGATCCGATTGTAATCTCAGCCACCACAAGTGGTTACTCGGTGGCCCACGTGCTGGTAGATGGAGGTAGTTCGGCTAATGTCATGTATTGGGCATGCTTCGAAGGTTTGAAGTTGCCAGTGGAAGCACTGAAAAGTTGCCCTGGAACCTTAGTGGGATATTCCAGAGAACAGGTAGAAGTCCGCGGATATATGGATCTCAGATCAACTTTCAGAGAAGAAGAATCTGCAAAGACTATAGTTCTAAGATATATGATTATCGACGCAGAATCATCATACAACATGATAGTAGGAAGGCTGACACTTAACGCTTTAATGGCAGTAGCCTCTTATCCCCACCTGTGCATAAAATACCCTCTTCCTAGTGGTAAAATAGGCGTGGTTAAAGGAGACCAGATTGTTGCAAGGAAATGCTACGTAGAGAGTGCAAAAGTAAAAACAGTTCAAAAGAAAGTTAAGGGGAATCGGCTCAATTGCGAAACTTCTTAGATCTAGACCCTCGGTTGTATGATCCGACCAAATAAGAAAAGAGACCAAAACCGATGGATACCTTGAAAGAAGTTATAATCGGCTCAGCCCATCACCAAAAGACAAGGATCGGTACTTGTCTCCCTGTCGAGCTTGAAGACTAGTTGGTCAAGTTCCTTTTCGACAACACCTATGTGTTTGCATGGTCTCCCCAGGATATGCCAGGTATTGATCCCAACTTCATTTGTCATCGGTTATCGCTAAATCCATCTATTGTGCCTATAGCTCATAGAAAGAGGAAGCAAGGAGGTGAGAAGTCTGAAGCGATACAAGAGGAAACAAGCAAGCTCATTGCTGCAGAATTCATAAAAGAGGTTAAGTAATGATAGACTGGTGGATGGAGCTTCTGGCTATAAACTTATCCGTTGGAGCTTCTGGTGGACGGACCTGAACAAAGACTGCCCCAAAGATCCTTATCCGTTGCCGAGCATTGATAGACTGGTGGATGGAGCTTCTGGCTATAAACTTCTAAGTTTCATGGATGCGTATTCCGGTTACAACCAGATCAAGACGAGTCTAGAGGATGAAGAAAAAACAACATTTATGACTGCCAGGTCCAACTATTGCTACCGTGTAATGCCCTTTGGATTAAAGAACGCAGGCGCTACATACCAGCGTCTAATGGATAGAGTTTTTGAGGCAGAAATTGGAAGGTTCATTGAGGTGTATGTAGATGATATGGTCGTCAAGTCGGAAACTGTAGATTCTCATTTGGCAAATCTCCAAAAAACTCTCCTCCTCCTAGAAAAGCACGAGCGTGCGGCTGAATCCTAACAAATGCTCTTTTGGAGTACAGGATGGGGAATTCTTGGGTTACGTATTAACCCACAGAGGAATAGAAGCTAATCCAGCTAAGTCTTGAGCCATCGAGAAAACCCAAGCCCGCTAATGCGAGAAGAGGTTCAAGTCTGGCTGGCCGAATAGTGGCACTCTCAAGATTCTTAGGAAGAGCAGCTGACAAGATACGACCCATGTTTCAGTTGTTGAGGAAAAATGCTCAATTCCAACGGTCGGCTGAATGTGAAGAAGCGTTTATCTGGCTGCCCCCCCAATTCTAACACCTCCTACCCCAGGAATTGTCTTATTATTATACTTAACTGTTACAAATCATGCGTGTAGTGCTGGTGGAAGAAAGGTCCAAAGAACAATGTCCAATCTACTATGTCAGCCGAATGTGGAGAGGTGCCGAGCAAAGGTACCAGAAAATAGAGAAGGCGGCCTATGCGATCACTTTAGCAGCCAGGAAGCTGCGCCAATATTTCTTGAGGCATTCGATAATTGTTAAGACAGATTTGCCGATCCACCAAATACTCTCTAAGACGGATATCGCGGGGAGAATGGTAGCATGGTCAGTTGAATTATCAGAGTATGATATCAGGTACCAACCTAGAGGAGCAATTAAAGCCCAAGCCTTAGCTGATTTCGTCGTGGAAATGGCAGGCGACGAATCAACAATTGGATCTCAAGCCGAATACTATTGGACTTTATCTGTGGATGGGTCATCTAATTTGAGAGGTCGTGGAGTCGGAGTCACATTGAAGGGACCTGACAACATACTCATAGAGCAGTCACTACGATTCAGTTTCAAAGCCAGCAACATCAGGCAGAATATGAAGCTTTAATCGTTGGCATGAACTTGGCAGTAGATATCAGCGTGAAACATCTCAAGGTTCGTAGTGATTCTCTGCTGATCACTGGTCAAGTCATGGGGGAATTCAGTACCAAAGACGAGCTGCTCACCAGGTATTTGTCTAAGATAGAAGAGCTAAAACTTAAATTTGTTTTCTTTGAACTAACACATGTTCCTAGAGAACAAAATAGCGAGTGATATCTTGGCAAAATCAAGAGTACTAAAAAACCGGCAATAACCATTCGATGTATACAGAAAAACAATAACCCAACCCAACATCAATCAAATTCAGGTCCTTTCAACTACGGTTGATCCTGATTGCTGGATGACCAAGATTCTTGATATTCTTGGTTCATTCCCACCACCACCGGGTCAAGTGAACTTTTTACTGGTGGCCGTAGACTACTTCACAAAGTGGATAGAAGCGGAACCAGTAGCAACAATAACAGCAGAAAAAGTGAAGAAGTTCTATTGGAAGAGGATCATATGTCGGTTTGGGATTCCAACAACCATCGTGATAGACAATGGAACACAATTTACTTCAGTGGAGCATCCTCAAACAAATGGACAGGCCGAGGCAGCATACAAGGTGGTGCTAGCTGGATTGAAAAAGAGGTTGGATGACTCCAAGGGGAATTGGGCCAAGGAGTTACCTTTGGTAGTGTGGTCTTACAATACCATACCACAGTCATCCACCGGAGAAACCCCCTTACGGCTAACATATGGTAGCGATGCACTTATCCCTGTGGAAATCTTGGAGCCCAGTCCAAGAAGAATATTGACTACCACAGTCCCCGATCCGACAACACTCCGCGTCATCTTAGATTTGCTCGATGAAACGCGGGAAATGGCCAAAGTCAAGGAGGAGGCGGCTAAGCAAAGAGCAGCCAAAAAATACAATTCTAAAGTAAAGAAGTGGACGTTCAAAGTAGGTGACCTTGTTTTACGCCGAACCACCAGAGTGGGAGCTATCGGCAAATTATCTCCAAATTGGGAGGGTCCTTTCAGAATCAAAGTTGTACTCGGTCAGGGTGCATTCAAGCTTGAAAAACTTAATGGAGGAAATGTCCCAAGATCTTGGAATGCCACCAACCTTCGGTTTTATTACAACTGAAGATGACAAAACCCTCAGTCCTCCCAACAGGGCTGGGGAAGAATAACCAGTTCTCTATTTCCCTTTTTATTTTCAATAAATGTATTTGTGTAGGGAGCATTATAGCTTCCCAAATGTACTGATTGTTATTGAATAAAGAGAATCGAGGATTACAAATATATTTGTAAGTGTCAAATCTATTTGCAATATCAAAACTTATACAAACAATGCGCGAGTGCGCTGGAAAAACAAAGTCCCGAAACGGCAAGGACCGAGTAGTTGGCTCGATGTTGACCCCGGGCACCGAAGATAAAAGGACCTGCCAAGCTTGGTTTGGACTGACGAGTTCATGTACCCCCTGGAGGCACTTCACGTGATTATGAGGTGATTCGTTGAAAAGTGAGTCATGGAGTCATGAGAAGAACCCCTCTTTGCATAGTAACGCACCGACCATAACTCGCTGAAAAGTGATTTTGGGATCTCGCTTTCTCGCGAAATCAACGAATTACGCACAAAGAGGATCAAAAACAAGACCGCGGTAGATACGTAAGTATCCCGCGGCACAAAGCCAGACGATCTCTCTTGTAACAAGGCGCAAATACATATACTTACACATTAGGAGAGGGAAGCAGAACCCAACGACGCAAATCATGTGGAAGAAAACGAAAATGAATTGAAGTGCTAAGCGGAGGTGAACACAAGGCGCAAATACATACACTGACGCATATTGCAGTAAAGCTTCACAAACATAAACCAGATAGGGGTATTCCACGGTCCGACTATCATTCATTCAAAACATCGTTCATTCAAAATATCATTCATTCAAGATAAGCCGAATTTTGGAAGCAAAACAACAAAGGTAAAGTGCTAAAACGCATATAGTTTGTTCAAAATACTAGAGTTACAAGTTGCAGTTTGAAGAGATCAAAGCAAAACAAGTTAAATAGGAGGGTCTTCGGAGAGGGTTTTCTCTGAATCATCCACTACCTCCACATTTGTACCAGCAACCGCAACCTCGTTTTATCGAGAGTCTTCGTTGAGCACTTGCTCCAATCCATCAAGAGTCCAAGAAATGGTTGCATTGGTAGCATCGGCACCGCGTCGGTAGGAGTGCGGTGGGTGGGAGGAGGTGCTACTATTTGCCGTCGATCACCACATTATCTGCATCAAAGGATTTGGGATCAGTGAAGGAAAGCACACTTGAGCTGGCGAGAGCTAATTCAAACCAGCGGTCAAACTCCGCCACTATTTGAGAAGCGTAATCGGTAGCCTCTTTCTTCACCACCCTCGGATCCTCGTAAGCCTTGATCAATTTCTCCTTGGTATCGGCCAAGTCATTATCTTTAGTAGCGCCTCATCCTTGATTTATGTCGTTGGCATCGATGTGGGTTCTTGATTTTTAGTTCCAAAGACACGCTTGTTAATCTCATACTTGTTCACATCATCCTCAAGAGAAACCTTATCCCGACGGTAGGCGGCAATTCTTCTTCCAAAGCCTTCAACCGATCAGCTTGGCTGCTACTCTCAGCCAGAGAATCTCCATATGCACTCTCAAAATGATGAGCAAGCATTGAAGTCCAGAGACTGTAAGTTTTGATGGCCAACAAACTTTGCCGGGGACCCATTTTCTGTACACGCCCAATGTCATCGGGAAAAAAATCTGGGCCAAAGCCTTCGTGAAGGGATACTGTACATCCCATGCAGTTTTGACAGCACCACTTGTAACGCCCCAAAAATAATTCAAGTATTTATTTAATTAAGTGGTATATTGGTTGGTTATATTAAAATAATGATAGGGTATTTGATGTGAATGAGGAGTGGTGGTTAGTAAAAAGTGAGTAGTAATTTAATTAAAAGAGGGAGTAGTGCAAGTAATGGAGGAGGTGTGAATAGATGCCCATGATAGTTAGGCCCATATCCATGAGATAAGTTTAGGTGTCGATGGTGAGAGTTCATTTGCAATCAAAACAAAGAAAAGTCAAAGAGTAAAGTAAGAGAGTAGAGAGAGAGAGGTGCGATAGCTCAAGGAAGAAAAAGAGAGGATATTGGCGTGGAGAGCTCAAGTTCAAGGAAGAGAAGCTTGCTTGTTGGGGGATCTTGAAGTCTTGGTGGAAAGAGTGTTTATTCTTCAATCTATTGAGGTAAGGGGGCTCTCTTTCACCTATAATAGAGTATATGATGAGTGTTATGTGTGAGTTAGACTCTAGGATGATTTTTGAGTTGTTTGTGTTGCTTGTTGTGTGATTGATGTTGTGTTTGCTTCACTTTGGTGAAATTGTGAAGTGTGTATGTGTTGTTGATGATGGTTGTTGCACCCCGAAAAATCCGGTTTGAGTTTCTCAATGTACAACGTGGAAAAATTATGGAGCCGCCACCAATATTTTAATTTTAAGACCAAAACATTGAAAAAAGGTCTTTTGAACAAAGGCGGATGGTCTTTCGAAAACTAGAGATATAGGTTCGGGGGTCGATTACGTGCGGGAAGGTGTTAGCACCCGCGCGTCCTCTCTACTGAGAGGGAACCTTTAATTAAGTGTGTGGTTTTAACGTTTGATTTGAAAAATAACTAGATTTGCCTATTTATTTCTTGTTTGAAGCGAATGGGAAAACTTAATAAAAAAATGATTTTTGGCGCTTGACGAGAGTTAGCCTCTCGCTCTTACGTATCTCCGGGTGCGATGGAGAATTCAAAGCTACGTAGTTCTCGGTTATCATGAAAATGGTTTTGGTTTTTTATCTTTTAGTGAGTTTTCAAATAGGACGAGTGTTCGGCGAATGGTTAAACTAACGAGAGGTTATGGGTAACCACCGCTAAGTACTCTTGAAAATGAGAGTCATCGCCATCGGTCGATTTAACAAAGGTTACGATTGATTAGTAGCAACTTCGTTTTTATTTGTTCTTTTGAAAATGATTTTTTGAAAGAAAAGATTGATTGGCACGAATGATCAAACTAACAGAGGTTATGGGTGATCACCGCTTTATTGTTCTTTTGGGAAAAGACATTGCCACCAATGGCTAGACTAACAAAGGTTCTGATTAGCCACTAGCAACAATGGGTTTGAAAATAATTCCTTTTGTTTGTTTTATGAAAATGACTTTTATTTATTGCGCTTGAAGAGAACGTGGCTCGCTCCTACGTATCCCAAATGGGAATCAAAGCGACGTAGTTCTAACTTTAAGACGAAAATGTTTCGAAAGGGTTTTGGAGAAGGGAAGAGCTTTCATAATGATCAAGCAAGCAAAGACTTTGAGTGATCATTACTAATAACCCATGATAGCGTTCATGACAATCAAACAAGCCAAGGCTTTGGGTGATAGTCACTAATAACTTGTGTTAATTAGAAAAGAGTTTGAATGATTTTTTGGGGGAAAAGGGTGAAGTTATTATCGCATCAAGTAATCATGCACATGTCACATATCAACTAAGACTAAACATGCCGATACAATCAAAGAATTAATTGTCAAGGATGCAAGGTGAATTTCTTAAAACAAATGTGTGTGTGTGAGGAGAAGTGCATTTACCCTAATGACTCTATGCTACAACAGGCATGTAGGCTTACGTCTTCATTAGGAGGTCATACACATGGAGGGAATGACACACAATTACATCAAGACAATTTAAGTGGCATCAAAAACAAGTAAACAATTGATCATAGGCATATAATGATCTTAATTAAACTAATGAACATGTGAGCAATGATTTCTTAATAACATGAACTAAGAGGAAATGCATCAAGGCTAAAGTAAGTCTATCCTTTGCAATACCTCACGAACCCTAGACCCTAAACATACAATCTTATTTGTTATTCACTAAAAAAATTAAAAGGGAAGGTTTGAATCACATAGAGCAATCCTCTCACTTTGAGAAAAGTGTACTAGGCACTAGTGAGAATCATATTGCTAAATCATCAACCAACAACAAAAATAACATTTAACACTAAAATGAAATACTAACAACAATATTAAACATCATCAAGCAAAGAACAACAACAAAATCAACTTGACAATATTTTTAATCATAAGTGTGTGAACCAAAGGAAACATAGGTCCACATTTTATTTACAAAAAAAAACAGTGTAATAATCAAAGCGTGGGGGTGTAGTTAACAATCGGTGTTAAAAAACATAACATAAAAAAAAGAGGGTAAGGCCTTTACGTTGGCAGCCCAACATTGAAACACAAAAAAAACCAAAACCTAAGCTTAACATTTCATGCTTCCTGCGCCGTTCCATTTCAAGCTTCCATTTGACAAAGAAGAAAAACAGATCGAGAGAAAGAAACAAGAGAAGCGTTTCAGAGAGAGAGAGAGAGAGAGAGAGAGAGAGAGAGAGAGAGAGAGAGAGAGAGAGCGGACTAGAGAAGAGAGAACGACGCCGGCAACGTTCTCGGTGGTGACGGTGGAGGATCTCGCGAAGTGAGAGAGATGGAGAGCTACAGCGTGAGAGAGTGAGAGTCACGGCGAGGAGAAAGTCGCGGCGGACGAGAGAAGAGAAAACGGCGTCGGCGGCGTTCTCGGTGGTAAGCGATGACGAGACGATAGCTTGTGGTGGTTACGATGGTGTAGTGGTGCGCGAAGGGTGACAGAGGTCGAGGAGAGCGTGGTGGTGTTTATGTGGAAGGAAAGGTGATGGTCTTTGTTCTTTGTGTGGTTTGGTGAAGAGGAATGATGGAGGTGGGTGTGGGTGTTGTTGTTATTGCGATGGCGAGAAGGATGAAGTGGTGCTTGTATTTGTCTTCCTTCTCCTTCCTCTTCTCACGTTCAAACACACACACACACCCACAAACTACTTTTTTTCAAGTCTCCATCTCATTTCTTATTACGTGTTTTGTGTTTGTTTGTGTTATGTGTTTTCTTTGTTCTTTCTCGGTGTATGTGTCTTTGAGTTTTTGTTCAGGTGTGTTCTGCGTTTTTTCTCCCTTTGCTCATGCATGTGTGTGTTGTATTAATAGTGCTCTTATTGTGGTGTAGGTGAGGCATTTGAGCGAGGAAAAATTTCTCATGGGAGACAAAGCGAAAAATGCGCAGCAGAGGGTGGAGGTGGTGCTGCAAACTGCGGTGTTTTTTTCTCAAAATGTGAAAGAGCCAAAGAGACAAGGTGAAAGAGCTTGAGCATGTAGCCCAAAATGCCTTGACAGCGTCTCTCTCTGCTGTGTACTTTGTTGGAATTTTTGTTTGACTTTTTTTCTTTTTCTTTTGATATGTAACATGTAATTTTGCATTATAATGAAAAAAAAATTTAGACAAGCTTAATTATTTATTTGTATAGAGATAACAATTAATAAGATAAACAGCGTATTACCGACGAGACACGCGCGCGCTTGCGACAAGAGAATCACAACGCGCACACAATTAGAAGCGAAAGCGCACACGCGATGAGAAATTGAAACTTACACAACGATACACATATTTTGGGGCTTTTCTGAAAACGAGAAAAAACGCTTGTTAAAATTGAGCGTTTACAAAAATACAATTTTATTTGATTTTCAACTAGTCGGACAAAATTGGGGTATGACAATGGGTCATATGAGAGACCTAGGAAAGAAATGAGATTTGAGGAACCCTAAGTATCAGGACGTTATTTTTGGTGTAGTCACCTTTGTTGATTACTTTGATGTGTGTGTGGGACAAATTTTGAATGAATATGTGTGTAGTAGTTGTGTTTAAGTTTGGTCATAGTAATAGAATCAAAGAGAAGAGTGAAGATGAAGGTTAGGTGCCTAGGGCGACATATGAGCCGAGGTGTAATTGCCTAACTGTAGATGTGTCGAAGTATATGGGAGTCGACGTATAAGTGTGTCGAAGCGTAAGTGTCAAAGCGTAGGTGACGAAGCGTAGGTGACGAAGTGTAAGAGACGAGGTGTAAGGGTGTGTGAGCCGAAGTGTAGGTGTCGACTTGTAGTTACCGAAGTGTAGCGTATGTCTACCGAAATGTAGTTGCTGAAGTGAAATACTACTATGTGTCGAGAAGGTGTGTGCGTCGAAGGTGTGTGCGTAGTAGGATGTGTGCGTCGAAGGATAGGCGTGTCGAAGTATGTGTGTGCCGAGAAGAGTGGGTGTGTTAAAGTGTAGTATGTGTGCGTCGTAGTATGTGGGCGTCAAAGTATATATGTTCCGAAGTGTAGTACCAAGGTGAGTGATGGTGAAGTCAGGAAGTGTGGCAAGGTGAGTGATGGTTAAGTGAGGAAGTGTAACCGAGGTAGTGTAACCGGTGTAGAGTAGTAGGGTGAGTGATGGTGAAGGGAGGGAGTGTAACCGAAGCCAGTATTGTCGAGGTATGGATGTAATGAAGTGAAGTGTAGGTATGTCGAATCTAGTATTGTCGAGGTATGGATGTAATGAAGTGGAGTGTAGGTCTGTCGAATCTAGTGTTGCCGAACTGTAGATGTATTGAAGTGTAGTGTATGTATGCTGAAGTGTAGTTGTCGAGGTATAGTGTATATATACCGAGGTGTATGTGTTGAGGTGTAGATGTATCGAAGTGTAAGTGTCAACGTGTAGTGGGTCGAAGTATATGGAAGTCAACGTGTAGATGTGTCGAGGCGTATGTGTTGAGGTGTAGATGTATCGGAGTGTAAGTGGTATCGTGTAGACGTGATGAAGTGTAAGTGTATGGGAGTCGAAGTGTAGGTGTCGAAGTGTGGATGTGAAGAAGTGTGGTGAGACGAAGGGTAGTGTAGGTGTGCCGAGGTGCAAAGTGGTGTGCCAAAGTGCAGTGTGGTGTGACGAAGGGTAGGGTATGTTTGCCGAGGTGCAGTGTGAGTGTCTTAGAGAGTCTTTGTTTTGGCGCTTGATGTGGCGCGAGATTCTTGCCAGCGCAAATTTGGGTGTTGTTTGGTGCCGAGTACGTCTAAGTGGCTGAATGGTGGAGCCAGTTTGGTCCTTAGGTGACGTTTGGTCCTTGTAGTGACAGTGTAGTCAACTACTTTTGGTGTCGATGTGTCCGATGAGTTTGAGGTAAGCCATAGAGCTAGTGGCCGATGGGTTTGGCGTTAGCCATAGAGCTATTGATTTTGGTGTCGATGTGTCCGGTGAGTTTGACGTTGGCCATAGAGCCATTGATTGAGGTATTGACGTTAGCCATAGAGCTATTGATTTTGGTGTCGATGTGTCCGGTGAGATGATGTTAGCCATAGTGCTAGTGACCGATGTGTTGATGTTAGCCATAGTGCTAGTGACCGATGTAGTGATGTTAGCCATAGAGCTATTGATGATGTCTTGGAGAATTAAGTGACGGTGTAGCGACGGTGTGACGACGGTGTAATGCCGGTGGATTAAATGACGGTAAATCGATGGCGGTGTCGAATTCATACATGGTATGATTGTTTGTGGTTGATGCATTGTCATGGAGTCTCATGCCTCATATGCATCAAAGCGATATTGTAGACTTCGGTCTTCATCTCATTAGCGACGGAGACGCCCGAATGGCAAAATAGTGACGGTGATGGTACCACATGCATTATACCCTTGGTGTTGGGTTGCATTCATGCATATACTCATGCGATTGGTGATGTTTTCTTGTTGATTATGAGTTGATGTGTTATAACTTGATGAGGTGTGTTTGTTGATTGGTAGTGGTGTTTCTAGTTGTTTTTACGTAACATGATGTTTATCATACATCCTATTATATGTGTTAGAGACTCACCCTTCGCTTTCTATGTTGCTTAACATGTCGACAGCGTGCGGGTGATCCCGTGAAGGTCTTCCTTCCTCGATGCGGTTGTGGAGTCTTGCTCGTCGTACTTGATGGGGGCGAGTAGTCTATTAGTTGTTTTAAGCGAAGTGGTTGAGCTGTAACTTGGTGATGTAAAATTACTTAAAGAACCTGTTTTGAGGTTCGCCCATTTAAGTCGTGCTATGTATCACGCAATTATTTTTATTAGTGAAAGGTATTGTTGACTAGATTAAAGCGATGTTTTGGTGAGCGTAGCATGCCGCGAGGATGTATCTTTTTAAAAGAAAAAGCGATTTTGAACTCGATTTTTAAATTAAATTACCGTTGAGAAAAAGGGGGTGTTACACCACTCGCCGTACCATCCTTAACCTTCTTCATCTCTAAAACTTTTCTCCACGCAATATCCTCAGGGGTATCAACATCGGCTTGAACGCCTGCTTCAATCATCTTACCTCTAACCGCTCCAGGGGAGTTTGGGGGGGTCAGAGGAAGACTTCGGTTTCTTGGACGAGGGTGGTAATTGAGAGGACCAATGGGTAGTTGATTTTCTTTTCTCTTTCTCGAGCGGTCGGACCCACTTTGCACCTTTAATGGGAGCTCCTTTGGAACTATTCCCGCCGATCTCGATATTTTTAGTCGTGTCGATACTCGCAGTATATCCTTGTTTCTTTCTCAGCTCTTCACGAATCTTCCTCCTTTCTTCCACACTAAATGTCGACATACTGAAGAGTCCTGCAAACAATACAAGTATAAGGGTTAAGACAGGGACCACGATCTCAATCAAAAATGGCAAAACTCAAGGTATAAATACTTTACTTAGATACTCTGTCGACTTAGCCGAGTCATCCTCATACTGTATGATTTGGGACGACCGGGGGTGATTCTGCGATTGAACATAGGACCAAATTCGATCTATATCTTCTTGATCCGTTGGAGACAAACTACATCATCAACCGTAAATTTGTTGTGGGGATTACGGGTCGATCTGAGGAAAAAGTATTCATTCTTGTTCTCATCAACTAACAGATAGGGATCATGGGGGCCAACCTCCAGACGAAAGAAACTGTCTTTGAATGATTTATAGCTACTTTTGTATACCTTCATGAATGGCCGGTGGGTGTGATTCCCTAAGGACACCCAACGGGGAGGATTCTTAACCGAGGAGCGAACAAAGTGGAGCAATTTTTCATCGGTAACAGAAATACCAAGGCACTCACACATAATTTCAAAGGTCCGAATATAGGCCCAGCCATTCGGATGAAGCTGAGTAGGAGCCACGTTCAGTAGTCGGAGGACCGAACGGTAGTAAAGGGAAAAGGGAACTTTAACACCTAAATGCTCAAACAGCATAGTATACATATAGGTAAAAGGTTTATCATCGGCTTCAGGAGAATCACATACCGCTTCTTCCAGCTCAACTGGTTTTGCCACAGCGGCACCCTCATCTACCGGATTGCAAAGAAGCCTTTGAATCCCCTTTAAAGATTCTTCGGTTGTCAGTACGGAATGTGAACCCAACACATCTAGGTCAATGCTATCCCTATCCCCTCCAGAATTCTCACTAGAATGGTCGTTATGTCCTTCAGTGTTCCCTCCAGCCATGGATGTGGAATTCAAGGTTAACCCTGTTGAATGAGAGGGTTCAGCATCAGAGGGAAACAAGGTGTTTATATCGTGTACACTCTAATTGAAAAACTCCAAACGACAGCGTGGACATTGCCCACCAACACAGGAAGAATCACTACATCTAACATGAGAAGTAACCTCTCCCTCACTCTCGCTACTAATACTTATTATAGAAACTATATGTATCACTTTTTCAGGAACAGTCACGCAAGATATAAAATAGTAACCTAGCATGATGTGAGGAAAAAAAAGCGTGCACGAGAATGTGGCGCAATCAAAGATGCGGGAGGCAAAGGAGTTCGATGTTTCTACTTAAGTAAAATGTTAAAATAACAATGTTGATTGAAGAGGAGGAAGGAAAAGAAAGGAGCGAAAAAAAAAGAAGAAAAGTAGGAGACACTCTCTAAATTTTGAAATACACCGCTTTCAAGAGATGGTTCAGCGGCGGTTCGAGATCATCTCAATCAAAGCGACCAAGATTAATCAAAAATCAATGGTTTGTGATGCAAGCGCTTCACATTCGGTGGTGCGCAATGAAACCACGTGTTGGCATTTAACGTGGCGGTTGGGAAATGCACAATTACCAAATATTGGTATCATTAACTGTCCATCAAGAGTCACATCCATAGGGCGCGTGCCAGCACGTCAGGGACGCGTCGAAACCCACGCCATAACCCCACGGCAAGCAACGAAAGCCCTTGGCACAAGGAACCCTCGGTATAACAAAGGAATCATAAAGGACGCTTTACTCGAAATATAAATTCTTTTGTTACTTGCATACTTCAGTTAATACACACTATTCATCGGTTACATAACGTATGGTCGGTTCTAAGTCGAGCCTTTTTCTTGGGATTACAAATTGATAGCTTGCAGGTTTTCTTCGAAAGACTTCCACTTTGCAGGAATCAACGCCGGCCAGCGTCGTGGCAATCTTGATCGGCCACGACAAGGAAAACCTTCGAAAAGAAAGGACCGCTCCTCTATCCTGTAGATCCACCGGAAGAAGAAACCGGGCTTTGTAAAGGAGGATCCGCGGTAAGAGGGAGCGGCAGTGAAGCGTTGCCTCCAATGCTGGAAACCTCTCCAAAGTCACCTGCGCAACACATTGGAAGACAACGAAAAATTTGGATCTGGCCTGTGAGGAGTCGCCGAGGGAAAATTCCCTACATTGGAGGAAGAACAGTCGACCACCGGTTTGCGACAACCTCCTTAATCAGGCGCAACAACCTTTTGAGCTCTGTGCACAACCTTAATCAACAAAATGCGTCACCGACTGCAACAACAAACAACCATAGATGTCGAAAGTCTGCAACGCCTACCTTGAGCCCTCCAACAATCTTAAAACTCGAGCCCTTTAAGATTGTGTGCGAGCTCAAGGGGAGTGGCGACTGGCAAAACAAATAACTCATGAAGACCAACACAGCAAAACAAGAACAACAATCAAGATAAAGAAGACAGAATGTTTCAAAGCAAGGAGGGAAACAAGTTAAGGTAGTTGCATTAATGGAGTGCACAAAACGCTAGCAGTCAAATGCAACTCCCAAGAAGATCAAGTCATAGCCCGGCGATCAAAAGTCGAATATCACATCAATTACAACACGACCCACCGACCAAAGCCCACATGATTCAGAGCCGACAAATGTGCATGTCTTTGAGCGACTTCGTGCTCTGCATTCATCGCTCGAGGGCCTGTGTTCACGACCAGGCCGGGTATCACCCCGATGTCGCGGACTCAAGACAACTCTTGAGGGACTAGGAGCAACATCAGACAGACCGGATTGCGAAACTCCACATGGCTAAGGACGAAGGATAGTTGAAATACTCGGCATGATACTCGACATGGTCTCATGAGGCCGGCTCTTCTAGAATACTCGGATCGCCTAGCAACCGAGGTCTCCTAATGTAACTGAACTATTATTATGTAACGTTCACCATTATTGTATAACAGCTGCTAATGATTAGCCATTAATGACTGTAACACTATATAATCTGCCTAGAAAGGCTAATCTGAGGTTGATCATTTTGCCATTTACTGTGAAGGTAGATCATACTTGTTCTTGATTGTTTCTACTCAAAGAAATAGTTAGGAACAATATTCCTTACCCTGCCAATCACCACCAACACTCTTTTCTTCTCTGTACATGAGTTATTTTGGTTTCAGCGTCTTGTCTTATTTTATGGACATTGTGGAGTGGTTTTGTTCATGATTTAAATTTACAGTTGTTTCCTTTTCTCCGTGTGAATTTGACTCTAATTCAACTACGAAAATGGACACTTATCCCAAAAGAAAAGCAAAAAGCTTGCCTTCCACACGTATAATCTGTGATTGTGTTCTGGCATAGCAAAAAGTAAACAATTTAGTTAGTCGTTAGCCGTACGTACCATTGAGAGAATCAATTCAATCAAAACCATAAAATAGAAAAACAGAAACAAAAACAAAAACAATAGAAATAGGAATGAGAGTGTGCAAAAAAGTCAAGTAATGCGCGCGTTAGCAAAGAAAATAAGTATTGAAATGCGTTGCTTTCTATAACAAGTAATAGTATTTAGTATTGGTGAGAGAAATTAAGGGGTAACAGAAACTCAGAAAGATGAGTAAATGTGGAAAGTGGAAAGGATTGACGCGGTTTTAGAAGTGAGGACAGTTAAGCAACAGCTGTTTAATTGATTGCATATGCAAATGGTTATCTGCTATGCTATGCCCTTTTTGCATAACGCCTTCATCCATTCCTCGAAGCTACCTCTTAACTCACTCTCTCTCTCTCTAGATATATTATTGTATAAATAATAAATAATTTAATATAATTGTCTACTATGTTTTTACTCTTTTTTTCAGTTCAATTGCTGTTTATTGGATGGAGAAATTTGGAGAACTATCGTGACTTACATGCACAGGTCAAATGTTTAACCAACGACAAAATTTAATCTTCTTTACTTTTTACTCTCTCATTGATACAAAGGATTTAATAAAATTATACTATAGAAGTGTAAAAGTACCTAAAAAAACGAAGCGTATAAAAGTGAAAAAAGTATTAATCAAATTTAATGTTTCATCAAATATCTAAAACTACAATGAAATAATCAAATTGAGACAGGTTATTTGGCTAACACGACAAACAATATGAGATGAAAAGTGTAATATTATACCACCTCTGGTTTCTAATATAAGAAACAGTAAAGGTTTAAGTTTGCTTTTGTCCCTATAAATATAGAGGTTTTTGTTTTTTGTCCTTAAAAAACAATTTTTTATCTTATCCCTATACCTAATTTTTCAAATATTGTTTTACATTCGTAGAATTTTTTGGTTTTTTGTCTCTATTTTTATAATTAACTCTCATTTAGTCCATGATCCAGTAATTAAAAGCAAAAAAATCTATATTGTAAGGATAAAGAAAAGAAAAGTATTTTTACCGAGATGAAAAACAAAACCTCTATATTTCATGGGATGAGAAACATATTTATCCCAAACTCTACCCGTCTCTTTCAACCTTCTATATACTTCTACCTTCCTTCTTGTTCACCTACTAAAGATGGTTAGGTTTTTGGTTTGGAGTCTCTCCACTATATAATTTCCTGTCTCTTTTTTTATCCAGATAATAAGTAGTTCCCACATAGATTAGCTTTTATTTGGTATTTTTCTTGATTTCATTGTCTAAGCGCAGCTTTAATGTTTTTCATTTTCTTGGTGCAGTGTTTTTGATTTGACGTCTTGATGTGGTGTTTGGTTCAAATCAACAGATCAACATTGATCCATTCCAGATTTAACTAATAACTCGGGGCTCAAAATTACAGATCCAGTGGCTTGAGAATTCTAGTGACTTTTATTTTGTCACATTTGTAAGCATTTTGTTATTTTATGCTATTAACTTGAGTGTTGTGAATTTACTCGTAGCTTCATCCTTTTCGGTTTTAACAGTGTCAAATAAGTATTAATTACGATGTAATAATCTATCAATTTGAAAGAATGAAACTCTTATTTTCAGTAAAAGAAGTATGAGTAACCGTCCAGTAAATATATGTTTTGTTGTGATACTTGGTGTAATGGAGTTTTTTTTCGACCTTTTATACCACTTCTAAAGGCTTTTTAAAACTATCAAGCGCTATTGAAAGCACGTGGGACTAAAATTGGTGGAAAAAACTCGGAGACCAAAAGTAGGTTAAAATTGTTTGAAGAAGCAAACAAAATCCTTACTGAAAAATTTAGGCGAAATATCATTCCTAAATTTCTCAGGTTTATTTTCTTTGTGCTTGTTACTAGAGTATTACTATTACTACTTTGAATTAGTGTAATGATTGTGCCGATCATTTGGCGAAGTTAGGTGCTCGATGTGATGACGAGCTGATAGTCTTGTCTTTTCCGCCTTTGGATGCATATGCTTCAGAAGCGTCTTTTTTGAGAAGCTAGTCTAATTTCTTTTTTATTTCCCCTTTTTTGTATTTGTAAGAAAAAATTGCTAGAATATTTTTTTTCATCATATAACACCTTGCCTGAAGGAAGCTTCATGAAGATAAAGGATACAAAGGTCATTTAAAGTATTTGGCTTATATCTATCTATCTATTAAATTAAAATTTAACTAAGATCCATCTGGCAAAAATCCCCTATCTTTGACTAAACAAATTTTTTGGTTTGCTACCTTAAACCAAAAGTATCTCTCTCTATCTGTCTATAAATATAACATAGCATCTTCACTTCCTCACATTTCAGTACCATTGCATGCATCATTCACTCTCCTCTCCACTTTCAAAAACATCAAACCAAAAAATCACACATTAAAAAGAGACACCCTTTGTATCAAATCAAACAGTTTTTACTTCACTGAAAAAAGAAAGAAAGAACCAATCTATATTAGATTATAATGGTTAAGACAGAGAACAAGATCCAGAAAGAAGCATCAAAGGCAATGCAACAAAGTTTATCAGCATCAACATATGAGAAGAAGAAGAAGAAGTACAAAGGAGTGAGAATGAGAACTTGGGGTTCATGGGTATCTGAGATTAGAGCACCAAATCAAAAAACAAGAATATGGTTAGGTTCTTATTCAACTGCAGAAGCAGCTGCTAGAGCCTATGATGCTGCACTTCTATGCCTTAAAGGCTCATCAGCAACCAATCTCAACTTCCCTTTAACTTCTTCTTCAATTTTCATTCCTCAAGATACTACTGTCATGTCTCCTAAATCAATTCAAAAAATAGCTGCTGCTGCTGCTGCTGCTAATAGTAACAGTTTTGTTGATAGTAGTACTAGTTGCACCCCACTTTTTGCTAGCAGCACCCCACTTTCGCCTCTTCCTTTTTCAACAACCTCGTCCTCATTGGTTTCATCTCCTTCAATGTCGTGTTCACCTTCTGATCAAATAGATGATGACATGTCACTATTTCCTATTCAATCTTCTTTTGGCTGTTGTGGTGATGATCAAGTAAATGAATCAATGGCTATGATGGACTCTTGGTTTGGCTTTGATAATTTACAATCACAAAAACATGTTGATCAGATTCTAAATGGAGCTTTCTTTGATATTGATTCAACACAAGTATTGCTTAATGATTGGTATGAAGAAGGTGACATTAGTTTGTGGAACTTCTGCTGATGATGATCAAGAGAGTTAAATTAAATTCAAGCCAACAAACCCAAATTCTTTTTTCTCAATAATTCTTATTCTTTTGCCTTTAATTCTACTACTACTTGATGTTATTTATTATTATTACTGACAGTGGCCAAATTAAAACTACATACTAGTACTCTAGATGTTATTCATAAAGAGAAAAGACAATTTTTGGTCTCTCTCTCTCTGTTGTGAATTTCTACATATGTGAGTGATATTATATATGTGTTTATTTATTGTTATTTCAATATAATTAGTTTTCCGGTGTTAATAAATGCAGTGGAGAAAAAAGATACTACATGTATGTTGTGGTCATAAATGTCTCATTTATAACCAATTTCTTTCATTGAGTATTTTTTCGTGTGTGTACTTTTGCTTGAGGATCTAGGAAGTCCTTAATTGCATGGCAAGGTGTCAGAGATGCTTACCAATTCAGTGAGAAAATAAAGGGAATCATGCTTGTTGTACAAAATGTGGAAACTTGAACCATTGAAAAGTGTGTCTATTCTCCTCCCTGACTAAAGAAAAAACCCGGTTTCCTTCTTTCAATGTTTTAAGTTTGGTATTATATGCTTTATAAAAATTCTGGTTCCTTTCAATTCTGTGTAAAAAATGAGTTTGAGAACCTATTGTTTGTTAATTAACTTGATTAAGACTAAGTCATCAACATATAAGATAACTAAATACTACGCGTCCCACTAACAAGATCTTCACATCAGCAATGAGATTTGAACCCACTTTATTGTTTGATGTCAACTAAGACTCCGTTTGGCGAAAAAGAATGGATAAGCGGATAAAATTTGAAACATAGCGGATGAGAACTTTATAGCGGATAAGCGGATAAAATTTAGCGGATTGAATATAAAGTGTTTGGTAAAATTAATGGTTGAATCTAGAACATAAATATAAAATGACTTAAATGGACATTTGTAATTAATGCTAAAAGATGAGAGAGAATACTTAATTAATGTAGGATAAATGAGGGATTTAATTAAAATAGTGAGGGTAAAAGTGGAAGAAAAAGTGAAACGCTATAAGCTATAAACTCAAACACTATTTCAAGTAGTGTTTCAAAAAACGCTATAAGTTAGTAATAAAATTTATAAAGTTAGTGATCTTTAAACACATAAAATCAACTTATCATTATAAGTTATGTGGTAGGTAAAAGTTAGACCAACATATGTTGGCACTACCTTTTTCTTTTGATTTATGTGGTAGGTACTTCGATTTATTAACTATTTGTTGTTGTTAAAAAACAAACTAAATAACATATTTGATAATTTCTCATGCTTCATTTTTCTTCAATAGAGCCACAATCGTTTGCGTTTATTAGCTTGTATCTATCAACAGAAAATATATATATATATATATATATATATATATATATATATATATATATATATATATATATATTTTCTGATTATGACTTTTGATGCAAGCAACACATGCTATAGTGCTTCATGTTGAAGATAAACGCGTTCAAGTATAATATATTCCAAAAAAAAAATGTTTTATTTATATAAATAAATAGAATGAAAGAAAAACTTTGATTCCTTTTGAACTACTTTTGGACCCGATCATGTGGCTGAAGCAGAGGTTGGATCCAAGTTAACATTAAGCACACACACATGATCCTGTCCTCTTATGGAATGGGCTCAGGCATGGGGTCCCATTTCTCACTTGTTCTTTTACATTGCTTCTGGTCTCAACAAGGTGCACTCCATCACCATGGCTTATATATGCACAACAATGCTTTTACTTTTTCTATTACTCAATGTTACCAAAAACAAGTTTGAGACTGAGCTCCAGCTATATTGTGTCATCATAGTTTTTGATGTCATGCCGCTTAGAATGTGATTTTAGGCTAACTTCACCCATGAAAATCGGGCATGAAGGTGAGGTTCTTATCTTCATTATAAATCATCTAAAGCACTTATCATTAGTCGATGTGGGGCTTGGGATTTTCCTAATTACACCCCCACACACGCAGCCTCCTTTTTATTTTTATTTTTGGCTTGTAGCATGTCTTTTTTTAATGGTAGGTGGTAGATAGATCATGATGAGCTACGATCTGAATCTTAGAATGTGGTTTTAGGTCACTCAACCCCACAAAACCAGGTTTGTAAGGTGAGGTTGCTTCTTCATTATAAACCTCTGAGAGCGCTATCACTAGTCGATGTGGGAGCAGGGATTTTCACTGTAATCTGCGCTACAATTAAAATTACATTGGCGCGTTCGACAACGATCTACTATAAAAAATCGTAACACCATCACACCATTATGCTAGTCACGATTTTAAATTGCAGTTCGCAACCACAATTGTGCTCGCAACTAAATAGTTTTTTAGGCCTTTGAATCTTCATTCGCAATCACAATTGTGACCGCATCAAACACATTTTTTGCAATGTAACGGTTTTGGGGTCCCCATAACCGTAATTTAAAACCTAAACTGTGACTATGATATTTTGTATTTTTTTTTTAAGACAAACATAATGATATACAAATAAAGAATATCAGTCTCCACATATAGAAGAACCACAAAAGCTAAAACTACCTCCTAGGTAAATAAACAATAATATCAACGGATCACTCACAAAATAAACAAGGTAGAATTCCTCTAACTATTGTTTTTTGTATTCCTTGTTCAATAATCTTCAGAAAGAAAGATCAGAAGATCAACCCATTCCTTTGACTATACTGTACAATCAGTAGACCTGTGTTTATGTTATGTGCATGTATGTACATTAATTCTTGGGACCTACATAAGATTATGTATACTGAAATAATTTTAATTCAACTATTTCTCAGGTTTATGCACATGAAAATTATATAACTAAATGACAATTTAGATGCATTGTGTTTTGAGACACAGCATGTGAGTTAGAACCGTCAATCAAATAAAAGATTTCAAATATATTTAGTAAAATATGGTGTTTTTGTTTTATGTTAACAAAGGGATTGCCTTGCTTAACGAATACAATTATACCTAACAAATTGTGGTATTGTCTGCAGATTGGTTCCCTTTTGGAAGTATATGATCATATTTTATTCGGTGAGAGTACCAATTTATGCTAATACTAGCTAGGAACGTGATGTTACTATTAGCATATATATAGACACCAAAATTAGTAGTAGTCCTTCTGAACTTCAATAAAAGAAAAAAAAATATGTTTGTTAAGAATTTTAGTTAACTGCAACAAAATTTCTTGATCTCATTTTAAAATAAGTGCATTCTCGATCTCAACTATTATTAATGATATTTATTGCTAAAGTATTAGAAACTATTGCCTCCTTAATCAACACTATTGACCCAGTGGCATAAGCTACCCTGGGATATGGGGGATCGACCAAGGCTCTGTTTGATAAAAAGTAGTAGATAGCGGATAAACTATCGCATAGCGGATGAGCAAGCGAATATCAAATATAGCAGATAAATTAGTTGATAGGAAATGATGTGTTTGGTAAAACTAGCGGTTAAAATAGCTGATAAATGTAAAATGACATAAAATGATATTTAATTAATGATTAAATTGTTTAATGAGGAAAGAGAAGTGAAACGCTATCCACTATCTGCTAGAGTTTGAAAAAACACTACTGAAAGTAGCGTCTAAAATACGTTAAACACTACCCGAAAAACGCTAAACGCTAGTGCTTACCAAACATGCGTACTCTTCACCCGCTAGTTTAATCTGTTATTCGCTAGCGGATGGGATGCGCCAAACAGAGCCCAAGTGTTCCCCGGTTTGATTCACGTAGTGGACAGACTCGGTGTTGGTTAGTGCGAAATTTGATTCTAAGCACAAATGAAGATTAACCTTTCGTTGCAAGCGTTGAGACACTTCATGAATAACCACCAATGATCCGAACCAAAAAAGAAATACTCCCTCCATTTTCGTATATAAACAAACGCAAAGGCAATATGTATAAACCTTAAGAGTAGTTACAAAAGTTACTCGCATTAAACATCAAGAGTGGTTTTTAAAAAAAATCCTATTCCACTGCAGTTAGTATCTCTTGCAGTCACTGCAGTCAGGACACTCTGAGGATCATTGGATCAATTTAACAACAAATCTTATCCTTTAAATTATTTTAATATAGAATAAAGAAAGAATTATAAGAAGACAGAGTGTGACACAAGTGACTGTAGAAGTTGAAGGACCAATTTCTTTCCTTATATACGAAAGGGGAGTCAGTCTTTCTTAGAAGTGGAAGGACCGACTTCTTTGCTCTTACATTGAACTGGAAGGACCGGCTTCTTAGCAAGCTAGTGTTTCTCTGTAAGTAAGAGTGTGTCCTTCCCCGTGTCTGAGGTGTCTTTTTGTAGGGATAGAATCATAAAGGACAAGAGCGCTTATCTCGGAGTGATTGACTCCTCCTTGTGAGTTAAGGCTATGGTATGTGCGAGTTGGATCCCAAGGTCGGACAAGTTAGGATTGTGTGATAGGTCCGGGCCAATAAGGGTGACCTTCTCGTAAAGGAGACCTACTCATCTTGTGTGCAGGAGGGCGAATTACTCGTATCATTTGTGCAGGAGGGAGACTTACTCGTATCTTGTGTGTTGGAGGGCAACTTACTCATATCTTGTGTGTAGGAGGGAGACTTACTTATATCCTGTGTGCAGAAGGGAGACTTACTCATGTTGAATGAGTATAAGGGAGACTTACTTACTATCAATATACATGTTGCTCATGTGGGACACTTGGGTCTCATGGGGTGACTCCCAACTATCCGAATTAACAGTCCGCCAAGCACGATGCATGTAACGGGAGAAGTGTTTTTTAAACTAATAGAGACGGCAGTTCATATATCCAAATGCACATGAGGGTGACTTGCTCATGTCTATTACAAAACCCTTCAAGCACAAGACCTTATAAAGGGCGTAGTGGTTGGTTGTCCTTACATGGGCATCTCATTTTGATGTCCCCATTAATGCTTAGAATTAAGTTTGATGTGTTAACATTGATCAAGTTCCACTGTGTTGGTTCTGTTGGGATACTGGGTTCCTTCGTTTGGGGTGACTTGGGCCATCTCTGTACACAGCCCCCCAAGTACGAGACCTTGTGAGGGCGAAGTGGTTTGTTGTCCGTATGGGATCGTTCCTAATTGGTTTACATGGCTTCCTATTATGTACTGCCAAGGCTTTTTTGAGTATGAGGCTTTTGCATAGTCCCCTATTTAAGTTTCATTTGGTCCTTACGTAGTCGCCCCTTATTACCAATGTTGTTATGAGGCGGCCCTTTATTTATCCCTATTAGGTTTCCTTCAAGTGTGGGGTCTTGCATAGTCACCCCTTAATGTCAAGGTTGTTATTAAGTCACCCTTTATGGATTAGGGTTTTTGATAATAGTCCAGTTTTTCTGTATGTCAATAACTCTTATTAGGTTGGGCTTTATTTTTGTCGCCCTTAGGGTCTTACGTAGTCACCCTTTCACATGAGGGTCTTTATGAATTATGTCGTCCCTTTATGTAAGGCCTTACGTCATCACCTTTGTCTTAAAGTATACAATCTATTGATGGTCTTTCGTAATCACCCGTTTGTACAAGGCTCTTTATGTATGATGGTTACCCTTTATATAGGGTCTTCAAGAATACAACCTTTCGTGGGTCATATGTAATCGCCTTTTTGTATGATATCACCCTTTATGTAGGGTCTATGTCATCACCTTTGTCTTCAAGTATACAGCCCTTTGTGAGTCCTACGTAATCGCCTTGTTAGATCAAGATCTTTGTCGGTCTTCTCTATTGCCCTTCATGGAGAGTCTTATGTACTCGCCTAGTTGGGTCAAGGTCTTCATTGGTCTTCTGTACTGCTCTTCTTGGAGGGTCTTATGTACTTTTCTTGGTAGGTCAAAGTCTTTGTTGGTCTTCTATACTGCCCTTCATGGAGGAATTTATGTACTTGTCTTGTTAGGTCAAGGTCTTTGCTTGTCTCATGTACTTCCCCTTATGGAAGGTATTATGTATGTGCCTTGTTAGCTCAAGGTCTTTGTAAGTCTCCCTTTTAGATTGGGTCGTGTTTAGTGGTTTTTGCCTCCAAGTCGCCCCTGAGGCAGATGACCTGTTTAGTTAGGTCGCCCTTTATTGTTCTTGGATGTTACTTCCTGCGAGGATTTTACAATGTCTTCTCTTTACTGTCATTTCCTTTTTGCGTTCTTCAATCAGTTGTACACATAAAAACAAAGAAAATGAAATACTCTCGATTCTTCTTTTGAAAACACCTCTTCAAATTCTTTTGACAATGAATCATCACAACTGTTCCTGGGTGTATCAGCAAATACGAGAGCTGCCAACTGCAACTGGGCCTGCGGCCCAGCCCAACTCGATCGGCCCAAACACGCCGCTTGGCGCGCAATTCTCGCCGTGAAAACCTCGTAAAGCGGTCGGACCTCGCGATATATATCGCGCCGTTCGCGCATGGCATCGTGTGCGTTCTCTAACCTTGTGCTATCTGCCTCGGCGACCTCTTACTAGATCGTCGGAGTGTCTTTGCGGTACCACCCGAGGTGCTCAACGCGTGAAGCGAGGACCGGTCCTTTCACTCGTTCAACGACCGGCCCATTTGACGAAACAACAAACACTTCAACACTTCATTGGTCAAGGTACGATCAATTGGCGACCACGATGGGAGCCCGTGCGCTATCCTACCTCATTCATGGCTCCACGCGATCCGGCCCCGAGACGCGGCCGCTTCGACTCAATCCTCCGGCAGAAATCGGCAGCCGAGACCGGGGGCGTGGCGTCCGCGGTCCCACGAGTCTCGAGACTTCCACGACAAGAGCCTTGGTGCACAACGGTCGCGGACTGTCCTCCAACAGATTCAACCGCCTGTTCTGGAGACTTGCCGCTCGAGCCGGTTGAGGCGGGCATTCGGAACCTCTACCGGACCATCACTAAAAATCGGTGATCGCGATGCAGACGCGCGCTCATCTCGAAGACGAAAGAGGTCAATCGGGCGCCTGCGTGCGCGAAGACGGAGAACCTTCGCTCGCGCGCCGGCCGGCGCGAAGACACCGCTCCTCTCTCTCGAAGGAGCATTTCTCGCGAGAAAGCACTACTCATCGTTCTCCGGGCGAGGCGAAGCGGGGGCACACAGACGCTCCCAAGCGAGAACGTGCGTATCACGCCGCTCGATGTCCTACGATTATGAAGATGCTAGCTACCGTCCCGACACCGCGCACTCACCCACAGTACTCCTCCAATGAGTCGTCCGGTCACGCGTCGGTCGAGAAGCGAGATCTTGGGATTCTCGAGAAGAGTTGGAAGACTACGAGAGATGGAAGAATTAGGGAAGTTTCGCATCGGCCAGGAGAGGCCAAAGCGGCGACCCGAAGACCTCCTCAACTTCCACCAACCGCCCATCCGAGGATTTTATGGAATGCTTAGGCAACGAGGGCATGCCTCGCAATGCAACCCCCTCGGTCGAACGGCATTCGAGCGAGCATGGCCCGTTCTCCGGGGAGATCGAGCGTTACAAAATTCCGAGAGATCTCCGCAAGCCGCCTAATCTCAACAAGTTTGACGGTGGGGATCCGGACAAACATCTCCGTTACTTCAATAATTACTGCCGTTATAGGGAATTGGGACCGACCATGAAATGCGAGCTTTTTCCCCCGATCGTTGGACGTAGAGAGCATTGGAATGGTGGGAGTCTCTGCGACCCAATTCCATCTCCTCATGGGACGACACTGATCGAGAATATTCTTGTCCCACTACTGCGCCCAACCAGCGCCAATTTCGGTATGAAGAATACTTGGACTCTGTTGTTCAAGGAGATAATGAGACGCTGAGGCAGTATATCGACCGGTTTAACACTGAGGCCGAGTCCGTTCGTGACTTGTCAGACAAGGACAAGTTAAAATATTTGAAGCGTGGTATTCGACCGGACCACCAGGTTCGTCAGAAGAATTCACTCTTAACCATTATCGGGATCTCGCTTATTTCCTAACAAGCGGCGAACGTCCACATGGCGTATGAAGAAACTCTGGCGGCGAAGAAAGGTCGTCCGTGCACGACCTAAAGAAAGAAAAAATGATGAGCCGGACAAAGGGCACGAAGGTCGCCGCGACAATCGGTCGACTTTCGAGATAAGAAGTTCGATCATCGCACCCGCTAAACACCTCTATTGCACGATCTATAGCGAGTGCCAAAATAATGAATTTGTGGGAGTAAAGCGGCCCGATCCACTCGTGCTCAAGAAGGGGCACGGCCAGGCTAAAATGTACCGCCGCTACCACAAGAGCAAGGTCATGATACTAACGATCGTATGGCCTCAAAGATGATATTGAAGAGCTCATTCGAGAAAGGCAAGTTGGGAAAGTATGTGAGTCGGAGGAAGGCGGCCGACCTCCTCGAGAGAAGCGGCGAAACCGATCCGGACGGAGAAAGGGCGCTCTGGTTGTGTCAGCGCCCAAGACAAAGACCGGTGCGAAGATCGAGGCGCTCCACGGTCCAAAGGTCGCAGCGTTGCAATGGTCATTCCTGCGGTGGAAACCCGTTGGACCGTAGAGAATCAAATAAAGCCACGAAAAAGAAAGTGGGGCGAGCTCACGATGGTCGGTTCAACATCAACGATCCCACCGGTCTCGAATAGACCCCCCATCTCGTTTGGAGATAGCGACCGCACGATGGCGGGCGAGCGATTATGTTCCGTTGGTAATCGAGCGGTTATGGCCATCACGAAGTCCAAAGAATTCTAGTCGACCCGGGGTAGCTCGGCCGACATCATGTTTGAAGGATTGATTGACAAGATCAAGGTTGATCGGAGCGAGATAATTCCCGTGCCGAGCCTACTCCTAACGGGCTTCAATGGAGCGATCACCTACCCGTTGGGAACAATCGAACTCATGGTCACATTTGGTGACGACACTTTGATAGCACTTTGTGCAGGGCCGGTCCGCCGGCGTTCCTCGTACTCCCCTCAAATCATGCTATCGATTATCATTGGTAGGCCGACCACAGGCAAGCTAGAGGCCGTGGCGTCAACGATTACATCGAAGATGAAATTCTACAAAGAAAGACGACCGTGTAGTTACCTTGGCGGCCGACCTAGAGGCAGCAAGACGATGCCACGATCTGTATCAGCAAATTTGCGATGAGGTAGACCTTGGCCCAAATGTTCGAAGCATTGGTGAAGGCCATCAAGTCAACGTCACTGATTTGGATGCTCGGTATGATCCGACCTAAATAAGGCATGCCCGAAGGATGCCTTCCCCGTGCCCAACATTGACAAATTGGTCGATGGTGCCTCGGGCTACAAATTATTGTCTTTTTTGGGCGCTTACATCGGGATACAATCGGATCACGATGTATCCACCCGATCGACACAAGACGGCCTTCATGACAGATCGGGAAATTTTCAAGACAAGGTGATGCCTTTACGGCCTAAAGAACGGCTGGAGCGACCTACCAATGGATGATGAACAAAATTTTCAAGAGGCGGTCGGTCGAATCTCGAGAGGTGTACTTGGGCGACATGATCATCAAAAGTGTGACCGACCCGGATCATGTGAACGACACGAGGAAATCTTTGAAGAAGCTAGGAAGAATTCACTCGGTCAATCTCGAAAGTGTACCTTTGGGGTGAGGGCGGCAGATTTTGGGCTTCCACTTAACGAAAGAGGGATAGAGGCAAACCACGAGAAATGCAGTGCGATGCGCCGATATGAGGCCGCCCACCACTAAAAAGAAATACAACAATGAGCGGCATTGTAGCCCCTATCCAGTTCATTCCCAAAGCGGCTGCAAGTCGCTTCCATCGCTTAGGCTCTTTGAAGAAAGAGGTGGATTTTGAGTGGGCCGACCAATGCCGCGAGCATTGGATGAGTTGAAGCAAGCTTTGACCAACCCGCCGATTATGACCAAGCGCTGCCAGGCGAGAGGCGTTGTATTTATACTTGGCCATAACGTAAGAAGTTCTAAGTGCGGTGTTAGTCAGGGAAAACGACCTGAAGCAAAATCCGGTCTATTTCATTAGTAAAGTCTTTGCAAGGGCCCGAACGAGATACCGTAAAATAGAAAGTTTGCCCTTGCACTCTCGATAGTGCTAGAAGATTGAGACCCTACTTTGTGGCCCATCGTGTCGTGGTAAGGACCGACCGACCTATCGAGCAAGTCCTCCATCGGCGGACACAGCGGGACGAATGATAAAGTGGGCAGTGGAGCTCAGTGAGTTTGGGATTAAATTCGAATCCAGATCGGCCGCGAAAGCGCAGGTGTTGGCCGACTTTATAGCTGAAATGACTCCTATCCCAGAAGACCAAGCTGAAACGACCTGGATCTTGCACGTAGATGGGTCGTCCAATAGCAAGGGGAGTGGAGCAGGCCTAATATTAGAAAATTCAGAAGGCCTTGCTGTGGAGGTCTCTTTAACGTTTGCGTTCCACACTTCGAACAATCAGGCCGAATATGAGGCGTGCATAGGCCGCCTCTGACTCGCCAGAGAGATTTCAAGATGTCGGCCGAGTCGAGCTCAGATCAGATTCCTTGCTTGTAGTCTCGCAGATCAAAGAATTATACGATGCCAAGGATGACGTCTTTGAAAAGTTATCCGCCGAGTAAGAGAGCCGCTCAGCGATTCGACCAGAAATTTGAAATCTTTGCGTGCCTCGGACCGAAAATGTTCGAGCAGATATACTATCAAAGCCATCAATGCGGATTCGATTGGATCGCCCCTATCCCGAGATACATTGTTGAAGGGGAAGAACCGAAGCGATCCGAAGCAAGCTAAGTTAGTCGAACTCGGAGCGACCAAGTATTCGGTAATAGAAGGAAAGTTATGCGAGAGAAGAGATTCTCCTCTCCATTGCTAAGGTGTCTTCACGTCGGTCGGCCGACCATGTGTTGAGGATATTCATGAAGGTGTTTGCGGAAGTCACCAAGGTGCACGTTCCATAGCTAAGAAAGCTCTCGGGCGGCTATTATTACCGGTGCGACCATGGACGAGGATGCTAAGAAGCTTGTTCAGAAGTGCAAGAAATGCCAAGTGCATGCTGATGTCCACATTGCACCTTCCTCAGAACTGCAAAGTCTTGTCTCACCTTGGCCGTTCGCCTGGTGGGGCATGGATCTGCTAGGCCCGTTTCCACTGCTCCGGGCGGTTCAAGTTCTTGATCGTGGCGGTGGATTATTTCACAAAGTGGATCGAGGCCGAGCCTCTGGCAACCATCACGTCGGCAAAAGTAAGCAAATTTTTCGGCCGCTGTGTGTTGGCCCGTTTTGGGATACCTCAGCAACTAATAACTGACAACGGCACCCAGTTCACAGACAAAAGGTTCAGAGAAATGTTGGCGACTTAGGGGTAAATAGCGTTTTACTTGGTCGAGCACCCCTCGCATAAACGGCGGTAGGCGGCCAACGAGTTATCTGCGTGGGTTGAAGCGAAGACTTCGATGAAGCGAAAGGAACTGGTCGAAGAGCTACGATCCGTTCTTTGGGCCTCTGAGCGACCCTCATTCAACGGCCGGAGTCCCCATTCGACCGGTATATGGGGCGATCTTTGTGATACCCATAGAAATGGGCGAACTGAATTGGAGAACCTCAAATCCCCCCACAGTTGTTGACAACGACCGAGCTATTCGAGAAGAATTGGACCTAATTGAAGAGCTGCGCACCCAAGCGTCACTAAGAGAGCAATTGATCAAACAGAAGGTCGCAGCCAGATACAATACTCGCGTGCAAAAGAGAGACTTCACGGTCGGTCAGCTCGTCCCTAAGACGCGGGCCGACGTAGGAAACAAGAATGCACGCCAAGGGGAAATCGCACCAAATTGGGAAGGTCCATACGGGGTCATCAAAAAGACGGAAAGGGCATACGAGTGGAAACCATGGATGGGGCGACTATCCCCAGAACATGGAATGCAGAGAAACTCAGAAAGTATTACGTTTGAATGTAAGGAACGGCCGATCTATAAATGAAAAGCAGGCAGGCGCTCTTTTTCCCTCGGGTTTTTACGAGGCGACCTTTAGAAATATGACGTGTTCTTTACTTTCTCGCAAGAATGTATGACCGGTCGCTCAAAGATTGCCCGTGGCAAAGGAGCGATCGAAGATTTATCAAACTTGATCAGATCGTCGAAACGATCTACCTCGAGAGTTATCGAAATGGCCCAAGGGTTAGATAACCCGCAAACTTCAGGTCGTCGAAACGATCTGTAGCGTGTGCCACCGAGCCGGCACAAACGACGGTCACCGAGTTGACTCGAACGAGCGCCATCGAAAATGGCCCAAGGGTTAAGTAATAACCCATCGTAACAGGCCGTCGAAACGACCTACCTCGAGAGATCATCGAAATGATCCCAATCGAGTGCCATCGAAATGGCCCAATCGAGTGCCGTCGAAATGGCCCGACCATAAACGAGCGCTTTCGAGACAGCACGAAACGGTCGCCGAGCGACCTATAAGTTCGAAAAAACTTAGACAAATAAATGTACTAAATACACAGGCATAACAACGCAAATTCAGGTAGATGAAATGAAAGACAAGTTAAAATATCGTTACAAAATAGAGGCGCCGGTCGAAGCGGCGCCCAAATATTCGATCGCTCGGCGACATTTAAATTGTCACGCCCGAAGGCAAGCTAGACTATTACAAAGATAACTCCGCTCGCAGGCGGGCTTCAGAGGCTTCAGAAGAGAACGGTGGCCGGGCGAACAACATTTCCATGTTCATCTTTTTGCTCAGGCAGCATGATCTTGTTGTCCGCAACATAATGGGCGGGATTTATCATCTTCTCATCAAAGTTGATCTTGAATCGTGTTCGATGCGCGCGCTGAGCAAGAGCGTTGTAGAACTGCTCGATTGCTGCCTCCCTACCGGCCTGGGCTACCATTTGAATTTTTGCCTCCAGCTCGGCATTCACGGCCTCCAGCCTGGCTTTATCCTTCTCGAGGGATTCAACGTCAGTCTTCAGATTGTTCACCTGGCCAGCAAGTTCCTTGTTCCGCTTGGAGAGTTTGGCCCGGTCCTCCTCACCCTTCTGAAGAGCGTCTTTCTTGGCCTTGGCAAGCTTGTCATACTTCACCTGCGCCTCAGTCAAAGCCTTCTTAGCAGCACGAGCCCCTGCAAACAGAGATCGTCCAACTATTAGTCGGTCGATTTAAGACAAAAGAACTAACGGACTGGGAAAGTAAAGTACCTTCAGCTTCGGCCGCAAGCTCGGTCATGATTTTATCTATTCCCAGCGCGAGAAAGCGCGGACCTCCATTGGCTTCTTCTGAACCACTCGAGTTCGACTGGCCTAAACCCTCGGCGAGAGAATAGGGATGTTGTCCTTAGCGGAATCCATGTTTGATCGTCAAGCCTTACGCTTTGCGGAGCGATCGTCGATACAAGGGGACGGCCAGAGCAACCGGCTTTTTCCTTGGCTCTTGGGGTGGGGGCACCTTTGAGGGCGGTCGGGGAACATCTCTGGCCGAGGTCCTTCCCATTTCTTGGCCCCTGGAATGGTAGCAGGTTTCAAAACTGACTCGAGCACGTCCCAGTTCTTACCGGCCATTCTTTCTGCAAAATACCGAGTCATGAGTTAGAAGAAAAGATTGACAAAGAAAATATAAAGGCAAAGTTCAAAAGCAAACCGATCTCGGCCTCCGGATCCGGCCGCTTGAGCAAGACAAAGGGGCGGCATGGTATGTCGCCCTTAGGGTGTGGACGCATCATGCCCGCTAACGCCTTGATCATCTCCAGGGATTCCAGGTCGGCCTCGCCCAAGTCATTGACAGAGTAAATGTAATCGCCTGGCCTCCTGCAGAAGTGAGCCTCGTTCCACATGATTGGGAAGTAAGGGGGACCAAGCATTCCGTCCGGTTGGACCTCTGATATGGCCTTACCGGCCTCCTCGGTGGAAACGATCCAAAAATACTGACTTCTCCAGGCCGCTCCCAACGATTCTTGGTATGCTATGAAGAACCGATGATGAGTTTTCTGCATCTTAAAGGAGACCTGCTCCCTCTTCTCCTTATTAGCCTTCTCCACGAGCCACCATTTCGGCTCAAGAGAGTGAAGAAACGGCATGATCGACACGGCCGACCCAACTTAGTCAAAAGGACTTCAAAAGTTTTCAGAAACACCCATGCGTTAGGGTGGAGTTGAGAAGGGGCGACCCCGATGTGACGCAGGACATCACGTTGAAATTCAGTGAAAGGGGGGGTGATATTCATCCTCTCGAACACGAGCCGATACATCGTGAACTTGAGGTTGGGAGAATAAGTTGCAATGTCTTCTCCGTCCTTCATACCTCTCACCCTCCAGCCCGGCAAGTCGTCGAAGCGGCTCCGCAGATCGGGCAAGGCAACATGGCCGACGGTAATGATGCTCCTGTGAGAGCGAAGAGTTTCTGATACCCAAGACATGTCAGATACATCTCGGGCTACGTCGCTTGAACTTCCCGACCGCCGTTCGATCCTCCGATGTTTACCTCTGACCCGAGTAACTAGGCGCGGGGTGAACCACTTCTTCCTCGTGGACTTCTTCTCGGCCACCTTCGGCCTCCACCATCTCTTCGTCGCGGCCGACGGGGCGGCACTCTCGCGCCGTCGTCATCAATGATCACCACGTCAACATCTCCTTCCTCTCCTTCCGCCCGAGATACGATGTTCTCCGGGGGTGGAGTGTTGCACGACCGCTTTTCAGAATGGACGGACCCGGAACCAGAGCTCTTCGAGCTAGCCGATCCTCGACCAGAAGAGTGGGAACTCGAGCTCGTCTTGCTTGAAGAATCGCTGAGGAACCGAGATCTTTATCGCCCGAAGACGACCTAGACTCCTCCTCATGGGGATTGGGCTCGCCCGGCCTCGACATATGTGTAGCAAAAGATTGGGACGGTTTACCGGGGATACGAGCGGTCAACTTCGTCCGTGGCATGCAAAAACACCTAAGATAAAGGGATCGAGTCAGGTCGGTCGAGCAGAACACTCATGAGAGGGGGCGATTTGGCCATCCCCCGACCTGACACCCCCTATCACGAGGCGTGGAAAAGCACAAAGTACATTCAAGTAAAAACTCAAGTTTAGCAAGTAAAGGTAGAGATCGATCCATACCTTGAACAGATGTTGTAGATCGGTCGCGAGTGAAGCGAAAGCGACAGCGGATGCAAGTCGGCGCGAGATGAGTCGATCATTGGCGAGCAATTCGTGAAAGTGTGACGAATGATCTCAAATCGAAGGGCTATTTATAAATGCGGACCTATGGCGCGAAGGGGCCGGAGGCGGCGTCGCAACGTTTTGCTTCTCACCAATGGTTGTCTCGGACAACCTCGGAAACACCAAGCGTCACGTCTTAAATGTCGGTGACCAACCGTCGCGACAAAGACGGCGATGGTTGGCGGCGGTCGACACCGATCCTATCAAGAAAGCAGATACCGCGTCCGTTTCGTCAAAATAACTTCACTCCACGGGGCATCGATTCAAGCCTCGGCCGCTCTTAGCGACCTAGGCTTGGGGGCAACTGTTCACTGGTGTATCGGCAAATCACGAGTCGCCAATCGCAATCGGGCTGCGGCCCGGCCCAACTCGATCGGCCCAAACACGCTGCTTGGGGCGCAATTCTCGCCGGCCGAAAACCTCGCAAAACGGTCGGACCTCGCAGTATATATACGCCATTCGCGCATGGCATCAGGTACGTTCTCTAACCTTGTGCTATCTGCCCGAGCGACCTCTTACTAGATCGTCGGAGTGTCTTTGCAGGTACCACCCGAGGTGCTCAACGCGTGAAGCCAGGACCGGTCCTTTCACTCGTTCAACGACCGGCCCATTTGACGAAACAACAAACACTTCAACACTTCATTGGTCAAGGTACGATCAACAACTAAACAAATAATTAGAGTAAAGAGAATAATCATAAGTAAATAAAGGGTTTGAGTAAATCTCTTTTGCAGACTTTCCTTTATTACTTGAAGTTTTCTCTTCCAATTTTGTATATCTCTTTTGCACACCCTCTTGTTTTTCAACATTTGTTTCTTTATACTTCTCTTGGGCTCTACGAAGATATGCCTATAATATTGCATAACTAGCAGCAATCTCTCTTTCTATTCTCTCCTCTCTTCTCATTATTCCTTCACTCTAGCAGCCCTCTTATACTCTCTTTGTATTTTTTCCTTTTCTCTATCTATTTACTCTTGTGTTTTCTTCAACCAATCACCAACCTTATACTTCTCAATTGAATTTTCCAAACATTTATTTTTATAATACATGTCTCTATATCTAAAATTCCACATGATGCAAAGAAAATAAGATACATATTATGAAAATAAATGGACCTTTCCACTCGCTACGTATATTACTTTGATTGGGAACCCAACAACTTGGCTTTGAGTAGTGAGTACCACTTGATGACTATCTAAATGAAATGTTGTCCATCTATGTGAATTCAGGTTGAATAACAGAATCAAATTATACGTAAACTTAATTGGAAAAAACAAGGAAGAAGAAATAAGAAAAAACATGGAGGAAATCAAAAATGAGATGACGTTACACTCTTAATTCATTGAGAGAAAGTAGAAGTGGTAAACCTAAGGAATGATCAACACAAGGACACTTGATTTCTTGATAAGATCTAAAGAATGTTAACTAAAGAACCAAAGAGAGACATACTCTCAAACACAATACACAAGGTATATTTTAAAATTTCGAATTGTTATTTTCATAGATTTCTCCCCTATTTTTAGAAAGGATAATGATGAGTTGATTCAATACAGGGCAATACAAAGGTCACACATAACTAACAATACTTCCTAGTGGATTTTTAATACACCTTAGTGGAAGAATTGTTACAAAACAAACAAGGAAAGCTAGAGTAACCTTTAGCAAGAAAACCAAGAGTCACCCCTTCTTATTTCTAGAAATTAAAACAAAACCACATTAATATTTTGATCAATAATTCGTCTTCCAATTTCAGGCCGTTTTCGTCATAATAGTAGCCGAATATGAATCCATGACTTGAATTAAACATGTAGTTATCTTTCTTATCTTTCCAACGGATCAAGAATCATGCTAATCGGACTTCCGAATCTTAAGATACAGATGTGTTATTTTCAAAAAAGCTCACTTTTCCATCTCAGGCTTGATTTTATTCATTTAAGGGCATCCATCTTGGGTTGTAGACTTGTAGCTCAATTTAGATATGTTTTTTTTGGAAAGATTTCATAAAATAAAATGCAGTTAGAACTTGCGATTATGTAGGTCAATTCAAAAAGCCATACATAGAAAAGACGAAACAAATTATTTATTGATTTTCATATGGGTTCATTCATTTTTAACACAATAATGATATATTGTGCCAAAGAATATGATACCCCAAAAAAAGAAAATTGCTTGGGGATTAAGATCCAACACATAGCATGGGTTTAATGATATAGGCTTGGCCTTATTATGACATGATTTAGTGAAGTTGTGATACATCAATAAAAGGGGTAGATCTCAATCAAGGGAACAAAGCTTAACTCAGTGCTTTTGTTATAAGATTTCCTCTACTTGCACATGGCTTTTTGCCCCCACGCCACGAAGCAGTTTCTAGGATGCAAAAAAGTGATGCATATGAGTTAGTATTATGAATGAATTTAACATGAAGGCTCGTCGGTTAGACAGTTAGTATGATGAAATGAATTTACCAAGAAGGCTTGTCCGCGACCACAAAGCCCACATCATGCTTTTCGTCATGTTGTTGCCCAGCCCACGGTATTTTATTCAAATACTATAAGAGTCATACTTCGTACAAACCCCTCTATTAAGTAGACACCCCCAAAACAAGCAAAAAAGATCAAATTGCCCATAATAAATCACTCGCGCGGTTTTTTTTTTGGATCTACGAAGGTTCGGACCATAAATTCCGAATCAGTTCAGATCTTAAGCACCGAGTCTTATGTATTTACAGACATCCCCCAAATTTCTGTTTTTTTAAAGGTTTAGAAGTTTGGAACCGAACCGGTTCGGAACCAAACTCCTGAACCCGTGATCTGTGAGTTATACTCATAATAATAGAAACAAGGGGTGGTGTTTGTAACACCCCCCTTAATCCTAATACTATTAAGCAATTAAATCAGAGTTTTCAAAAACCACTCAAGGAGTGCTACATTTTTCTACAAGAACTTAACCAAGCAAAACAATAAAACACAACAAGTCTCATTTGCGCAGCTAAAACAGTGGTAGTGTAATGTACATACAGTACCTCAGCCAAGAAGGAACCGAGCTCGACAAGTCATAATGATATTAGTTACAACATAGTCAAAATAATACAAGTTCCAAAAGCATAGGTTCATAATACAATATCCTACATACAGACCACTACACTACTCGGCCCCCAGTGTTACACTACCAGAGCAAAATGACGACGCCTACGATACCGAGTGAGAACTGACCTCTACTCAGGGGTACCTGCAAGTTGCCACATGAGAGCAACATAAAAGCAGCTAGGGTGAGTCTCTAAACACATATAATAAGGTTTTATGACAAGTATCATGCTAAGCAAACACACATAAACACCTCGGCACAGCACACAAATAACACAATTATTTAGTGCATGAATTATATGAATGATGCAGACCCATCCTTCCAGGGTATATGCATGATGGATCCATTAAGACCGAAGTCTTCTGCTATCACCTTCGGACCGAAGTCCTTAGGACCGAAGTCCTCTGCATCACCTTATGCTTATGATTTATGCGACGCCATGAACAATGCATAACACACAACATATACATTATTCAATTAAATCATAGCACCATTTCAGTAACTCACCAAATTAGACCGCAACCTTTTATTCATAAATAGGACCTAAGTCCTCCGCTCACCTCTAGGACTGAAGTCCTCTGCTTTCACCATTTTCATTTATTCAATGCCCCTCAGGGACTTCAACGTTTAATTATTTCTCTACTCGTAGCCCTACGGCCAAAACAACTCTCATACGTCAGTACGGCACTAAGGCCGACGTCCCCATAACGGCCCACAACACTAGGACTGTCGCCCTCAACTCACCGATCACCTCGGTTCCAAGTGGTGGACCAAAGAGTCCCCACCAGGACCTACCCTACAACTTAGGACTAAATGTCGAATTAGGGACTAAAATAACTATGCTACTTAGCACTCAAGCATCACCAAGCACATCGGCTTACACTTCCTTATCCTTCGTCTCCTATACATCATCCCTTACGCTCCGTCACTTATATTCGACACTTACGCATTGGCACATATACACTCCACTTCGACAGGTACAATTCGATACCTATACTTAGTCCAACGCATTCTTATACTTCTACGTACGCTCCTTCGACTCATGTGTATATGTCGACACACACATCTCTCGACACTTACACACTTCGGCGCTCACACTCAATCTCTCGACACTTACACACTACTTGACGCTCCCATCTCTCGACACTTACATGCTTCGGCGCTCACACCTTCGACATTTACGTAGCCGGGCGCTCACATCTCTCGACATCTACCTATTCACTTAAGTTCTGACTTACGTATGGGGGGTAACTTCACCTCGGTAATCCTAAACCGACTACTCCATTTAACTAAACGCATACTCGACGCCTTATGTTATACGTTTTCAGCTACCCTTCGTTATCCTAAGTCTATTCTGAAGGACTTCTCCAAGATTATGTCACCCACCCTCACTCACTCTCGCTCACTGGGACTGGGAGCTTCCTCAGCTCCCATTTCACTCCTTCTTCCTTCGTATGACCAACCCTCTCGTTCACTCTACACCACTCCACTGAAGTGAGCCAAACACAACATCAAAACATAAAAACACATCAGGCATGCAAAACAACTCAGCAAACATAGCTACAGTCTACTCACACATAACCATTCATCATAATACATGATTATACGTGAAAGAGAGCCCCCTAACCTTGTTCAGTTGAGTAAACGACCCTCTCTTCACCGATTCCTCCGATTAACACTCGCAAGTGACACACGTCTCGTTGAGCTTGAGCTTCTTCATTGAAACTCCTCCTTCTCTCTAGAAAATGATCTCACCTACCAACTTCTCTCTCTTACTTTTCTTAGATTCCTTTCTGGTGGAAGCATACTCCCTCTCTTACGACACTTTCATTTAAGGCACACACTTGGGCCTCTAATGACTCATGGGCCTCCATTGGCTCTTGGCCTCTACGCCCACCTTCTCCATTCATTTAAGCGCCCCCTAAATGAAATAAACTCCTAATTAATACTTAGCTTAATTAAAAAGTTGTAAACCTTAAATAACTCAACCAATTAATTAATTGAACTATTTTGGGGTGTTACAGTGTTTAGTAATTAAGTAAGAGGTAGAAAGAGGCCCATGACCCAAGAACCCATAATATAGGCGCTAGGGTTAGAGCCAATGCACATTTGGAGAGAAAAAGAAAAGGAAAGAAAAAAAAGAGGGAGATCGCGAAAGAGAGAAGAGGGAGCGGCACTCAAGGAGAGAAGGAGACGGAGCTCTTGTTGCTGTGGTTCTTTGGAGTTTCGTGGAAAGAATCTTGTACTCGGCAAAACTCTAACGTAAGGGTGGGGTTCTACGGCCAAAACAACTCTCATACGTCATTACGGCACTAAGGCCGACGTCTCTGCATCGGCCTACAGCGCTAAGGTTGTCGCCCTCAGCTCATCAACCACCTCGGTGCCTAGTAGTGGACCAAATAGTCACTACGAGGACTACCGTGTCACTTAGGACTAAAACTTCCATTAGGGACTAAAATGACTACACATTTAACCCCTCACGCACTTGGCACTCCAAAGCGACACTCACCGTCGCGCCAAAGAATAACCCCGCGCTACACTAGTGTTAAAACCACACCTCGGCACCTATAGCACCTCGGCCTCTCGGCACCTCGGCGCACTTGGCACCTCGGCATGCCTACACTGCGCTCCTCTCGTAGTCACTCCACTTCACACTAAACGTACATCTCACTTCGTTAAGTGCACCTAGGTAATGATCTACTCTACGTCTCGGCCATAACACCTCGGTTACTTCACGCTACACGTTGTCAACGGCAGACTTCAAAGAGCCTAAGCCTAAGTACTTTACCTCGGCCTAAGCATCTCGGCCTACTTACTCTACACCTCGGCCAAGCACAAACCGATCCTTATACCTAGTCTTATGTACTGCGTACACTTAGTTCTTGGTGCTCTATCACTCACCTCGGCTTCTATGACCTCGTTATTACGTTTTGACTTACGATCATCACTTAAGCCGTTACACTAGTGGTAGGTAGATACACCTCTACAACCCCAAGTCAACCCCTTCGCTAAAGCTCAGACACACATTCTCTTGTTATGAAACACTCAACTCCAAATCTACACCTCGGTAGTCTAACGTTCCACTCCATAAAACCTTACACTCTCACGTTTCTCACTTTAGCTCACTGGGACTGAGAGTTTTCTCAGATCCCATTTCACTCAGTAGCCTCTCGGGACCAACACCTCATCATCCCAACACAAACTCACTGAAACGAGCTAACACAGAACATCAAACAACATCAGAAAACACACAAAAGCATGCAACACAGCTCAGGAAAACAAAACTACGTCTACTCACACATAACACTCATCATACTACAAAATTATACGTGAGAAGAGAGCCCCCTAACCTTGATCAGTTGAGCAACGACCCTCTCTTCACCGATTTCTCCAGTTAACACTCGCAGCAACACTTCTCCGTTGAGCGTGAGCTTCTTCCTCGCCAAAATGCTCTCCATTCTCTCTAGAAATCTGATCTCACCTACCAACTTCTCTCTCTTACTTCTCTTTGACTTTTCTAAGATTCTCTTTGGTGGAAACATGCTTCATTTCCTTCGACACTCCCCTTTAATGCAAGTCCTTGGGCTTCTAATGGCTCATGGGCCTCAATTGGCTCATGGGCCTCTACGCCCACCTTCTCCATTTCACTTAAGCATCCCCTAAATGAAATAAACTCCTAATTAATACTTAGCTTAATTAAAAAGTTGTAACCTTAAATAACTCAACTAATTAATTAATTAATTGAACTATTTTGGGGTGTTACAACTCTCCCCCACTTGGAACATTTCGTCCTCGAAATCTTACCTGAAGCAAACAACTCGGGATAGGCTTCCTGCATCTTGCTCTCCAGCTCCCAAGTAGCATTCTCACCGGCAGCTCCAAACCAAATCACCTTCACTAGCTTGATCTCTTTTCCTCTTAAAGTCTTCACTTCTCGGTCTTCAATCCTAATCGTACTTTGTCTCCACACCAAATTCTCCACTTACTTGCACGTCGTCCACTTGAATTACATGGGACGGGTCTGAAATATATTTCCTCAGCTGAGACACATGGAACATATTATGCAAATTTGACAGGTTAGGTGGCAAAGCAACTCGGCAAACCGGTTACAAAGTCCATCGCAATACTGTCCCACTTCCACTCTGGAATCTTCAATGGTTGCAACAACCCTGCTGGCTTCTGATGTTCTACCTTGGATTTACGGCGGACCGGATAAACGTATACACAACCGAGCTACATCACTCTTCATACAGTGCCACCAAAACAACCCCTTCAAGTCTTGATACATCTTGGTCGCGCCTGGATGAATACTCAGCTTACTCCTATGACACTCCTCTAAGATTGCTCTCTTGATCTTCTCGTCATCAGGGACACAAATCCGAGTTCTATACCTTAGCAATCCTTGCGCATCCAACTCAAAATCTTTGTTCTCAGCTCGGCCAATATCTGCGCCGCCACGCCTACAAGCTTGGCGTCCACCGTCTGCGCCTCTTTGATGTCACTCAGAAATTCATTTGTGATTTTCAGCATTCCCAACTTAATGCTTTGAGGAGCTAGCTCACACACTAAACTTAGGTCTCTGAATTGCTCAATTAGCTCTAACTCTTTTACCATCATTGCTGATGCATGCAACGATTTCCTACTTAGTGCATCAGCCACCAAATTTGCCTTACCGGGGTGATAGTTCAACCCCAAATCATAGTCCTTCAGTAGCTCCAACCATCTCCTCTGCCTCATGTTCAGCTCCTTCTGATCAAATAGATACTGAAGACTCTTATGGTCACTAAACACTTCGAACCTTGAGCCATATAGATAATGCCTCCATATCTTCAATGCAAACACCACGGCAGCAAGCTCCAAATCGTGTGTAGGGTAGTTCTTCTCATGAATTTTCAATTGCCTTGAAGCGTAAGCAACTACCTTACCTTCTTGCATCAGCACACAACCCAAACCCATCTTCGACGCATCACAGTACACCACAAATGGCTCATTTGGATTAGGCAACGTCAGGACAGGAGACGTTGTCAACCTCTTCTTCAATTCTTGGAAACTTTCTTCACACTGTGCGTCCCACACAAATGCCTTCCCCTTACAGGTCAACTGAGTTAGTGGCAACGCCAACTTGGAAAACCCCTCTATGAACCTTCTGTAATACCCGGCCAAACCCAGAAAACTTCTCACCTCGGTAGCCGACTTGGGTGCTTCCCATTGCAACACAGCTTCTACTTTGGAAGGATCAACTGCTATACCTTCACTTTGGAGATCACATGACCTAGGAAATTCACGCCTCTCAACCAAAATTCACACTTGGACAACTTGGCGTACATCTTCTTATCCTTCAATACCTCTAATACCAATCTCGGATGCTTGGCGTGCTCTCTTGACTTGGAGTAGACTAAAATGTCGTCGATGAACACTACCACAAACCGATCCAAATATTCATGAAAGATACGATTCATATACTCCATGAATACTCCAGGAGCATTAGTAACACCAAATGGCATCATTGAATACTCGTAGTGCCCATACCGAGTTCTAAATGCTGTCTTAGGAATGTCCTCGTCCTTCACCTTGATCTGATGGTACCCTGACCTCAGGTCAATCTTTGAAAATACTTGCGCACCCACCAGTTGGTCCATCAAATCATCAATTCTTGAGAGTGGGTACTTGTTCTTAATTGTTACCTTGTTCAACTGTCTGTAATCCACGCATAATCTCATACTTCCGTCCTTCTTTTCACCAATAACACAGTGCGCCCCAAGGCGACACACTTGGCCTTATGAACCTTTTCTCCAAAGAACTCTTCCAATCGCTTCTTCAACTCGGCTAGCTCACCGCGGACATCCTATAAGGTGCCATAGACACCGCCTAGTTCCCCGGTACTAACTCAATCTTGAACTCGACCTCTCTTTGCGGTGGAACCTCGGGAATCTCGTGCTGAAACACTTCGCGAACTCTCGCACCACCGTACTTCACCAATTTTAGCTCGGCTCTCTGCGGACATCGTCACACTCAACGCAAAACAACGTAGCCCTTCCTTCATTACCTGCGCGGTGCTCGGCGAACATCGAATGCATTCTTCCACCTCGGGAGAAAGGAAACTTAGCGACCTACTAGCGCAATTGATATGAACTCGGTTAGCCACTAACCGATCCATACCGGATGACGTCCATCCCTTCCAAAGGTGAGGCAGTTAAATTAACTACGAAGTCTCCGCCAAAGGCTAACAGAGGACACTTCAAACAAGCGAGAGAGTAGTCATCGACCCGCTGGCTTTGAGTGCCAATAACCATCTCCTCACCATAGTAGACAACACTAAATCCAATCTTTTAGCACATAATGCGAGAAATAAAAGAGTGCGTGGCACCATGTCCACGATTGCAATCAAAGGAATTCCATTTATAAAACACGTACCTTTTATCTCATTCACCACCTCGAAACCACCAAATAACACTTTACCAACATTCCTTTCCTTTTTCGGCTTGGAACACCTCGAACCGATATGCCTACCTCCCCACGGTTGTAGCAAATTATATCCTTCTTCTCACGATCACTGAGCCTTGTGGCCTTCCTTGCCACACTTAAAACACTTAACTGGCGATCAAAACTTTTGTGACCGGTTTTCCACATTTGAAACATACTATACTCGGAGGAGCATCTCCCCACTTGCGCCTTGCCCAACCAAATTTCCACTTCCTTTACCCTTTCCACGGAACCTCATATGGCTTAGCACGGCATCGAGAATTCTCGCTTCTCCTTCCAGACTTTATAGGTGGTAGTCGCGCCACCTTGTCTTCCTCGAAGATTTTGCAACTATTCACCAACTGAGCAAACACCCTTATCTGTTGATACCCAATGGCCTGCTTGATGTCGGGTCGTAAACCATTCTCAAACTTAATACACTTGGAGAACTCGGCGATGGCTCCGATGTAATGGGGTAGAACTTCACCAACTCGGTGAACTTGGCGCATACTCGCTCTCTGTCTTATTCCCCTGTCACTCTCTAAGAATTCCATTTCTTTCTTTCCCTTGACATCCTCAGGATAATACTTCATCAGGAACTCCCTTTTGAAAATATCCCAGGTGATTTCTCCTTCAGCAATCTCCAACCTTTGAAGATTTTCAAGCCACCAGTCATCTGCCTCCTCGGCTAGCATGTGAGTTCCAAATCTCACCTTTTTGCTTGTGATCGAACACTCCATCACTCGAAAGATCCTTTCTATTTCCTTTAACGAGGCCATAGCTCCGTCGGGATCATACCTCCTTTGAAAGTAGGAGGATTCTCCTGCGAAAGCGTAGCCAACCTCCTCGCTCCGGCATCCTCGCCGTTTCACTTGAGGTGATTCCTATATAGCGGCAGACCATCGCTTCCAAAGCAGCAGTTAACGCAACATCATGTCTCCCAGCTCTTCCACCATTACACTAAACACATAAACAAGTCTACTTAGAACGAGCCATAAAAACTCGAAACTTTGGGAACTCAAGACTCAACACTTGGTCGACAAGACCGGGACTTTTGCTCGATACCACTATTGTAACACCCCCTTACTTCTAATACTACTTAGCAATTAAATCGAGTTTTCAAAAACCACTCAAGGAGTGCTACATTTTCTACATGAACTTAACCAAGCAAAACAATAAAACATTTGCGCAGCTAAAACAGTGATAGTGTAATGCACATATATCACCTCGGCCTAGAAGGAACCGAGCTCATCAAGTAACAAGTTATTAGTTACAACTTAGTCAAAATAAATCAAGTTCCAAAAGACACAGGTTTACAACATAAAGTAACCTACATACGGACCACTACACTACTCTCGCCCCCGATGTTACACTACCAGAGCAAAATGACAACGCCAATGACACTGAGTGAGAACTGACCTCTACTCAGGGATACCTACAAGTTGCCACATGAGAGCAACATAAAAGCAGCTAGGGTGAGTCTCTAAACACATATAATAAGGTTTATGACAAGCATTATGCTAAGCAAACACATATAAACACCTCGGCACAGCACACAATTACACGATTATTTAGTGCATGAGTTATATGAATGATGCAAACCCATACTTCCAGGGTATATGCATGATGGATCCATTAAGACCAGAAGTCTTCGCTATCACCTTCGGACCAAAGTCCTCTGCTATCACCTTAGGACCAAGTCCAAGACCGAAGTCTTACGCTATCACCTTATGCTTATGATTTATGCGACGCCATGAACAATGCCTAACACACAACATATACATTATTCAATTAAATCATAACACCATTTCAAGAACTCACCAATTAGGCCCATGACCTTTTATTCATAATAGGACCAAGTCCTCTGCTCACCTCTAGGACCAAGTCCTCTGCTTTCACCATTTTCATTTATTCAATGCCCCTCGGGGGACTTCAACGTTTAATTAATTCTCTACTCGTAGCCCTACGGCCAAAACAACTCTCATACGTCATTCTGGCACTAAGTAGTGCGTCTGCCTCGACGCTCTGGCGCTAAAGCGTCGCCGCCTCACTCATCAACCACCTCGGCGCCTAGTAGTGGACCAAATAGTCACTACGAGGACTACCGTGTCACTTAGGACAAAAACGTCCATTAGGGACTAAAATGACTACACATTTAACCCCCCACGCACTTGGCACTCCAAAACGACACTCACCGTCGCGCCCAGCAATAACCTGCGCTACACTAGTGTTAAAACCACACCTCGGCACCTATAGCACCTCGGACTTCTCTCGCACCTCGGCACACTTGGCACCTCGGCATGCCTACACTCTGCTCCTCTCGTAGTCACTCCACTTCACACTAAACGTACATCTCACTTCGTTAAGTGCACCTAGGTAATGATCTACTCTACGTCTCGGCCATAACACCTCGGTTACTTCACGCTACACGTTGTCAACGGCACTTCAGCAGCTAAGCCTAAGTACTTTACCTCGGCCTAAGCATCTCGTCCTACTTACTCTACACCTCAGCAAGCACAAACCGATCCTTATACCTAGTCTTATGTACTCGTACACTTAGTTACTGGTGCTCTATCACTCACCTCGGCTTCTATGACCTCGTTATTACGTTTTGACTTACGATCATCACTTAAGCTTCGTTACACTAGTGGTAGGTAGATACACCTCTACAACCCCAAGTCAACCCCTTCGCTAAAGCTCAGACACACGTTCTCTTGTTATGAAACACTCAACTCCAAATCTACACCTCGGTAGTCTAACGTTCCACTCCATAAAACCTTACACTCTCACGTTTTCTCACTTTAGCTCACTTTGGGATGAGAGTTTTCTCACTCCCATTTCACTCAGTAGCCTCTCGGGACCAACACCTCATCATCCCAACACAAACTCACTGAAACGAGCTAACACAGAACATCAAACAACATCAGAAAACACACAAAAGCATGCAACACAGCTCAGGAAAACACAACTACGTCTACTCACACATAACACTCATCATACTACAAAATTATACGTGAGAAGAGAGCCCCCTAACCTTGATCAGTTGAGCAACGACCCTCTCTTCACCGATTCCTCCAGTTAACACTCGCAGCAACACTTCTCCGTTGAGCGTGAGCTTCTTCCTCGCCAAAATGCCCTCCCTTCTCTCTAGAAATCTGATCTCACCTACCAACTTCTCTCTCTTACTTCTCTTTGACTTTTCTAAGATTCTCTTTGGTGGAAACATGCTTCCTTTCCTTCGACACTCCCCTTTAATGCAAGTCCTTGGGCTTCTAATGGCTCATGGGCCTCTACGCCCACCTTCTTCATTTCACTTAAGCATCCCCTAAATGAAATAAACTCTTAATTAATACTTAGCTTAATTAAAAAGTTGTAACCTTAAATAACTCAACTAATTAATTAATTAATTGAACTATTTTGGGGTGTTACACGGATCACCACGGCCATCAAACTTATTTAGATTGGGCGGCTTTCTCAAGTCTCTTGGAATGCTGTAGCGCCTGATTTCTCTGGTAAATGGGCCATGGCCGTTCTGTATGTCGTTCGACCCAAATGGCTGCATAGTGAGGCACGCCTCGTTGCCGGTCATTCCATAGAAGCCTCCAGGTTGGCCAAAAGGTGGAAGCTTAGGGGGGTGTCTTTTGGGTCGCTCGCTGTGACCCCTTCTCGGTCGCTGCGAGACGTCCCTAATTTCTCCATTTCGATAGTCTTCAAACTCTTCACGAGAATCCCAAGATCTACTTCTCGACCGACGCGAACCGGACGACTCATAGGAGGAGTATCTGGTGGGTGAGCGACCAAGTTCAGGACGGTAGCTGGAATCCTCGTATTCATCATAAGAGAGGGAACGACGTCTGCGTACGTTCCTGCTTGGGGGCGACCTGTGTTCCCCAATTCATCGTGCCGAGGATCGGTGGGTAGTACTTCCTCGGCGAGTAATGCTCCTTCGAGGAGGCGATCGGTGTCTGCGTGCTGGACGGCGTAGAGCAGAAGGTTCTCTGTCTTTCGTACGCTGGCGGTCCGGAATTGACCCTCTTTCATAACGGGAGATAAGCTCGTCTCTATCTGCGATGAGCTGGTTCTTGTTCTGCGCGAACACGTAGAAACGGCTTTGAGTGATGTGCTCGGGCAATGGTTCTTCAATCCCTGCTTCGATCAGCTCGGCCGGGAGTTGGTGAGGAGCGGGTGGTTGAACCTGCTCTAGGATCGGTCCGCGACCGCCGTGTACTGAAGGCTCTTGGCGCGGATTTCCTTGAGATTCGTGACCGGTGACGGCTACGCCCTCCGGGGTCTGTTGCTGAGGATGATGCTGCCCGGAGGGGTTGAGTCGAGAAGAGACCCGCGTCTGGGGCCGATCGCGTGGAGCCATGAATGAAGTAGGATAGCGCTCGGGCCTCCCACTGTGGTCGCCTATTGATCGTACCTTAGACCAATGAAGTGTTGTAGTCGTTCGCTGTATTGGCCGGTCGTTGAGTAAGGGAAAGGACCGGTCTTGGCTTCACGTTGAGCACCTCGGGTGTTACCTTCAATGACACTCCGACGCTCAAGTAAGTGTAGGTCGCTCGGGCAGGGTAACACTAGGTATCGATTACGTACCTGAAGCCATATGCGAATGGCATTTATATACTGTAGAGTCCCGACCGTTGTGCGAAAATTTCGGGCGGTTGGCGCAAAGTGCGCTCCAAGCAACCGAGCTTGGGCCGGTTATGCTGATATGGGCCGACGGCCCAAATGCTATTGGAACCTGCTGGTTTTACTGATACACCCCGGAACAATAATATTTATCATATATCCTATTATATGTGTTAGAGACATACCTTTCTGCTTTTATGTTGCTTCTTATGTCGGCAACGTGCAGGTGATCCTGAGTGAAGGTAGTCCTCATACCTTCTCCTACTCGGTTATGGCGTCTTGCTCGGATGTGTAGCACTGGGGGGCCGAGTAGTCTATTAGTGTTTTAATTTAAGTTGTTGAATTGTAACTTGGTGGTGTATTTGAATATGTTTATTTCTGCTGCGTGGTAATTTTGTAGACTGTTATGTCCTTAAACCGATGTGGTTGGGACTTCGTCCCTTTGACCGTGGTGCTATATATCTCGTTGTTGTTTGTTGTATTGCGCCATTGATGTTTGTTGGTTTTTCTTGAAGTAAATGTAGCACTCTCTTGTGAGTGGTTTTCGAAAACTCTGATTTTAATAATTAAATATTAGTCTATTAGAAGGGGGTGTTACACAACCCATCAATTTATATAATTAATGTTATTATTTTGTGCAATTTAGTTTTTTTTGTGTATTTTGTAGAAAAACAGGACAACAGAGCAGCCAGTGTGGCCACACTTGATGCAGGCACACTGCCCACACTGGGGTTCATATCTTAGCATTATAAAAGACTTGGATGACAATGTTCACTTGCCAAGAGGCTGGTGAAGATGAAGAAGATAATGATAGTGATGTTATGGAAACAACTGCAAGGAAGAAGTAATCACTGAAGAGCCTGATAAAAAAGAAGGCCAAGTCAGTTCTGAGCATGAGAAGCAAGGAGAAGCTGCCATCAAAGCAGCTAGTGTGCCCACAACTAGTGCAGAAACAATAAAGAAGCAATCCAAGGTGATGGAAACCAGCCCTGCAGCAACAATCCATGAAGTGCTAAAGGCTTTGAATGCAAAGAAGGAGATGCTAGGCTACAAAAGGAAATCAATGAAGCCAACTCCAACAAAGAAAATGTGGACCATGAGTTCACTCTATGGTGTACAGGGTCAAGGAGCAGCTTCTGGTGAGAAGGACACTCCCACAGAAGGTGACAAAGAAACTGAGGAAGAAGTAACTAGAGGAACCTGAACAACAAGCTGAACAAACTCCAGTGCGGAGTGGTGTGCCTACACCTGAAGTTCCTGCACTGGATACACCTTGTCATACCCTTATTTTGTCCGGCTTGGGTCAAAACTCTAATTTTCCACAAAAAAAATAATTTGTGAAGTGTGGCATCCTTTTGAAGAGTGTGAGGAGCATTTTGCATGCATTCTTGGGTTTCAAAAGTCATTCTAGGGTTTTTAGGGTCATTTTTAGAGTGAAAATGCATTTTTGAGCAAAAAATAGGTTTTTAGGGCAAAAGGGTATTTTGGTCAATTTTCACAAAAGGATAATTTCTCGTCAAAAATCATTGTGCAATTTTAGAGAAGTTTATTTGAGGCAAAATATTTTCGGTCATGCATATATGTGGCGCATGCATAGTAAAAAAATTCAAATTCAAAAAGGCATCAAAAATGAATATTCTACAAAATTGCAAGGTGAGATTTTTATGATATTTTTGGTCATGGTGATCTCATAAAATGGCATATTCATAAGATTACTAGTATGTGGCCTAAATGGGGTGTATTTTTGTGCAATTATCCTAAGAGGAATAATAAAAAAAAAAGAGATAGTGGAAGGTTCATGAAGGAGACAAATAGTACAATTGTCAACTAGCAATTTGTACCCTTTCCACTCCTCATGAGCTGCACATAACCAGCCCATTATCCCTCCATTTTTGATTTATTTTCATTACTTGCAAAGTGTATCTCAATCACGACCCTCCATTCAAATTAAGATGCAAATCTCCACCATTCATTCATAGTTAATGGCAATCTTGTGATATGAAATTGTGGGGAAACAATTTTGGAAATTCACACCCTCTCCACTCCCCTCATGAGCTGCACATTCACTCCCTCATTTGTGCTTTCTCAATGTCCATGTGATCATCAATCCTAGCCTTTGATTCAAAATTAAGGTCCAATCCTAGAGCACAACTAGAATGCAAGGACCAAAACACCCTCAACCCTAATTGCATTCTATAAGTAGCTTGTTAAGCCCATCTCTCACAATCTTTGGCCTCTCATTTTCTCACTCACACAACCCTCACACAACTCTCCCTTCTCCATTTCCTCTCCTTTGGCCAAATACTCCTACCCCCAATTCCTCCTCCATTCTTCTTCAATTCACTCCCATTTTCTAACTCAAACCCACTCCTACTTCACATATCATCCTCCTCTTCTACTAAAATCTAATTGTTCATCATCTAATCTCAAAAATCAAGGCAAGGTGCGCAAGTTTCATTGTAGTTTGTTGAGGATTTAGTTGATTTGTGGTCTTGTTCTTCATATTACTCATTTCCTAGCTTGGATTCAAGGTAAAACTTCAAAACCCTTGCATCTTCTTCATTTTTGCATAATCTCTCTTCTCCTCATCTCAACTCCTACATATATTGTTGTTGTTGCTTTGAGGAGCCATCTCAAACACTATTGACAAGCACTTAGGGAGGCTTGGGTGTTTGAGGTGGCTCCTTGGCTTTGAAGGAGTTGTTCTTGTGTTTTCTTGCATTTTCTTGTATTTTAAATCTTGTTTGCATAATTTTCATCAAATGAAAACCCATTCTCATACCCCATTTGCTTCGGCCATGAACTCTATTTTAGGGTTCTTGTGTGTTCTTGTTCATTTTATGATTTGGGGTTGAATAATTGTTGATCTTGGGCCATACATAGCCTCGGGTTTGGGCAAGAAAAATAGGGTTCATGTTGGCTTTGAAGGAGTTGTTCTTGTGTTTTCTTGCATGTTTTTGTATTTTAAATCTTGTTTGCATAATTTTCGTCAAATGAAAACCCATTCTCATACCCCATTTGCTTCGGCCATGAACTCTATTTTAGGGTTCTTGTGTGTTCTTGTTCATTTATGATTTGGGGTTGAATAATTGTTGATCTTGGGCCATACATAGCCTCTGGTTTGGGCAAGAAAAATAGGGTTCATGTTGCTTGTTTTGTTTTCTTTGATTTTGTGTGAATAAATGCATGATTTGGTTGATGTTTGTCTTAGGAACTTGCATGATAGATTAGGTCATTTTCTCTTGTGTCGTTTTGTGTGTTAAGTTGTCAATTTTGCATGAAATAAGTTGATGATTCCATGCTTGCTTGCATTCGGCCATGACTAGGGTTTCTACCCCTTTGATTGCTTGAAGATTGTCATTTTGATTGTGGTTGAGTAAATGCAAGTTGTGTCATTGTGTTTTTAACATTTTACCATTTCATTAACTTTTTACTTTTACCATCTCATTCACTTTCTACCACCCATTTCATTCACTTTTTATCACTTTGAATCATGAATCATTTACCTAAAAACCCAAAGACATTTCGCATACTTCATGCATCCTCTTACTTATTCTTTTACATTCATTTACATATTAACATGTTCATGCATACTCAAATGTTCATACCTTGCACAATAACTATGCTCATGCATTCATAGTCTTGTATGCTCAATCATTCATTCATGCATAGTCTTGTATGCTTATTCATTCATGCATAGTCTTGTATGCTTATTCATTCATGCATAGTCTTGTATGCTCATGCATTTGCATATTTGCCTAATCATGAACATCATTGCTTGCATGTTCATTCATCTAACCTAGATCATGCTATGCCTATAATCAATTGTATTCTCTCGTTCATGATGCCATTTAAATGTCTTGATTTAATTGTGTGCAATTCCTCCCCCATGCATATACTCTTATATGAAGACGTAAGCCTACTTACTTGTTGTAGCATAGAGTCATTAAGATAAATGCATACCCTTTGAGATTGTTGCCTGTCTCGTAGCAATTCTCACACACACGCACAATTGTTTTGAGAACTTTATCTTGCATCTTTGACAATTAAATCTCTTGATTGTATTGGCATGCTTAATCTTAGTTGATGATCAACATGTTCATGATTGCTTGATTAGTTGATTATGTTTGAACTTCATTCATTCATTTTGCATTTGGTTATGGACTTGGAATTTGGTTGAAATTGTTCTACTTTGTTTTTTCCAAAACTCATTCCCAAAACCCTTCTTCAAAACTCCAATAAGACCAAATTTTCATCAATTATCACTCGCGCCGTTGCCGTTTGTTTGTTGGTGATGATTTCATTTTCAAAAGGAGTTAGTAGTGAGGCCACTCTAAGCCGTTGTTGCTTGGGTCTTCACAAAAGCTCAACCTTTTTTTCAAAAAAAACATTTTCTCCCTCAAGTAAACCAATTGTCATTGATGATTACTCGCGCCATTTCCGTTTGATTGTTAATGATGATTTTTCCCGAGAGTTAGTAGTGTGGCCACTCTAAACTGTTGTTGTTTGGTCGCCATGAACGCTCGACCTCTTTTCGAAAACATTTTCTTCGTTAAACAAAACCAATTGTCATTGATGATCACTCGCGCCGTTGCCGTTTGATCGTTAATGACGATTTCATTTTCCAAAGAGTTAGTAGTACGACCACTCTAAACCGTTGTTGTTTGGTTGTCACAAACGCTCGCCCAATTGTGAAAAACTCTCAAACCATTCTCAAAAGCAAAAGACGAGAACTACGTAGCTTTGATTCCTCATCACAGTGGGAATACGTAGGAGCAAGTTCAAGTCCCGTCAAGCACACTTTCAAAAAAATCATAAAAAGAATTCTCTTTCCCACCCACTTTTTTAAAAATCTTTGTTTTATCCCGCCTTTCAAAGATAACAAAATATTTCCTTTCTCCTCCGTTTTCCAAAAATCCTTTCAAATAAAAAGAAAAGAAAAAATAAAAGAAAAGAAGTAGAACAAGTCGTTTTCAAACCAAACCTTTGTCTAAATCACACATCAAGTTAAAGGTTCCCTTTCGGTAGAAAGGATGTGTGGGGTGCTAATACATTCCCCACACATAACCGACCCCCGAACCTACATCTCTGTGTTTTCGAAAGACCATCCACCTTACTAAAAGATCTTTTTTCAATGTTTTGGTCTTAAAATTAAAATATTGGTGGCGGCTCCAAACTTTTTCCAAGTTGCATAACGAGAAGTCCAAACCGGATTTTTCGGGGCGCAACACACCTGAAGTTCCAACACTGGCAACACCAGATGTACCTGCACATTTAGAAATGCCTGAAACAAGTGTGGAAGATCATGGTGTGACCAGTTCTGATGCTACTGCTACCAAAACCAAGCCAAAGAAGATGAGGGCCAAGCATGTCCCTGTGAGAGCCAATCCCCAAATCAAGAAGAAAGAGTAAAAGGAAACTTTTAATGTTGTTTCAGTTTTATAATATGCTTATATACCTATAATATATGTTCAAATACTATGTGTTAAAGTTTTAAAGTACTTTTGATTATATCTCCCAACTTTTGAATCCCTTGTTTACTCAACTTAGAGCAGTGGACACTGCTCATATTTAAGTTGGGGGGGAGAGTGGAGAATAGTATGTTTTGAACTAAGTATGCATGCTATCTGCATGAGTATGTTTTGAACTAAAATCTTGATATATGCTATAAGTGTTTAAAGAATTACTTAGTAGTATGTGAATATGCAATATTAGTATGTTTTAGTATTTTTAGATGTACTTAACAAAGCATGTGATGACATGATCAAAATTGTTTTTAACAGTAGAAAAATTAAGTACATCATATGTGTGTTAGACTTAAATGATTATGAAGCATGATCAATTCATATTGTCTTTTCTAAAAATTTATTTTCAAAGTATATCAAATGAGCAAAGTTTTAATGATGAAAAAAAAAGCCTTGTTTTCTAGAAATAATCAATTTTATAAATTTTTTGACACAACAAAATTGAGTTTTTGAAAAGAACCACGCTAGATGGAAAATCTATCTAAAGCCAAGGAATTTTTGGAAACTAAGGTCAAAATTAGATTTTTACTAAAAATATAGAAGAGCATAAAGAATTAAGTTTGGGGGAAATTCAATGAATACAAAGGCAAAAGTGTGAAAGTTGAAGAGTCAATGCCAAAGATGTCAAAACACTCAAAAGTGTCGCAAAGATCAAAAAGCCACACTTGCCTGAGTCATATAAACTGAACCTGTCCCTTAAGTGCAATTGGTTTGAAAAATGAACAAAGTTTGAAAAGAAAAGAAAAGAAAACAAACCAAAGAAAAAGAAGAAAAATGCATGTGGAGGTCAGTGAGGAGGGCAGTGTATGCTACAAAAAGAGTTACTAGTGTAGCTACACAAAGTGTACCTACATCACCTACATCAAAAGCAACTACACTAAAAATGAGGTGTATCCACATTCTAGAAAATGATGTATTTTCACTTGGTCCGGGGTGAATTCAGCAATACTAGGCTCTCGATGATATGGTTCACCGGGATTAGCAGGTTTGCAGTCGGTGTTATGCTAAAAGTATTATTGTATCGTGCCGGGATTAGCAGGTTTGCAGTCGGTATTGTACAATTGTTTTGACGTTATGAATGCACAGTTTTCCGGGATTAACAAGTTTGCAGTCGGTATTGTGCAATTAGTAACCTGCATGGTTTATTTAAAAAATCACGAAGTTAACAAGATTTTCTAACTGGACCGAGTGATAGGTAAGGGGTCACTGTAACGCCCCAAAAATAATTCAAGAATTTATTTAATTAAGTGGTATATTGGTTGGTTATATTAAAATAATGATAGGGTATTTGATTTAAATGAGGAGTGGTGGTTAGTAAAAAGTGAGTGGTAATTTAATTAAAAGACGGAGTAGTGCAAGTAATGGAGGAGGTCTGAATAGAGGTCCATGAATTAGGCCCATGTTCATGTGTTAAGTTGAGGTGTCGATGATGAGAGAGCCCATTTGCAATCGAAGCAAAGAAAAGTCAAAGAGTAAAGTAAGAGAGTAGAGAGAGAGAGAGGTGCGAAAGCTCTAGGAAGAAGAAGAAGAGAAGAGTTGGCGTGGAGAGTTCAAGGAAGAGGAGATTGATTGTTGGGGATCTTGAAGTCTTGGTGGAGAGAATGCTTATTCTTCAATCAATTGAGGTAAGGGGGCTCTCTTTCACTTATAATAGAGTATATGATGAGTGTTATGTGTGAGTTAGACTCTAGGATGATTTCAGAGTTGTTTGTGTTGCTTGTTGTGAGATTGATGTTGTGTTTGCTTTTCTTTGGTGAAATTGTGAAGTGTGTATGTGTTGTTGATGATTGGTCATATGATAGACCTAGGAAAGAAATGGGATTTGAGGAACCCTAAGTATCAGGGCGCCATTTTTGGGTGTTGTCATCTTTGTTGATTATTTTGATGATTGTGTGGGATAAATTTTGAATAAATATGTGTTGTAGTAATTGTGGTTTAAGTTTGATCATAGTATGAGAATAAAAGAAAAGAGGGAAGATGAGGATTAGGCGTCTAGAGCGCCATTCGAAGTGAAGTATTACTGTGTGCCGAGAAGGTTAGGTGTGTTGTACCTTGTGAAGGTCGAAGGTGTGTGCGTCGAAGGATAGTGAGTTGAAGTAAGCGTGTGCCGAGAAGCATAAGTGTGTCAGCGTAAGGGTGTGTGTCGAAGTGTATGTGCGTTGAAGTATGTGTGTGCTGAGAAGAGTAGGTGTGTTGAAGTGAGTATGTGTGCGCCATAGTATGTGTGCGTCAAAGTATGTATGTGCTGAAGTGTAGGAGTACCGAAGTGTAGGATATGGATGTCAAAGCTAGTGTAACCGAGGTAGTGTAACCGAGGTGAGTGATGGTTAAAGTGAAGGAGTGTAACTGAAGTAGTGTAACCGAGGTAGTGTAGTACCGAGGTGAGTAATGGTTAAGTAAGGAAGTGTGGCAAGGTGATTGATGGTGAAGTGAAGTAGTGTAACAAAGGTGAGTGATGGTAAATTGAGGAAGTGTAACCAAGGTATGGATGTACTGAAGTGAAGTATAGGTATGTCGAATCTAGTGTTGTCGAGGTGTAGTGTATCTAAGTCGAAGTGAAGCTGTCGAGGTGTAGTGTATCTAAGTCGAAGTGAAGCTGTCGAGGTGTAGTGTATCTAAGTCAAAGTGAAGCTGTCGAGGTGTAGTGTATCTAATTCGAAGTGTAGTGGTCGAGGTGTAGTGTATATAAGCTGAAGTGTAGTTGTCGAGGTATAGTGTATATATACCGAGGTGTATGTGTTGAGGTGTAGATGTATTGAAGTGTAGTGAAAGTAAGTCGAAGTGTAGTTGTCGAGGTATAGTGTATATATACCGAGGTGTATGTGTTGAGGTGTAGATGTATTGAAGTGTAGTGAAAGTAAGTCGAAGTGTAGTTGTCGAGGTATAGTGTATATATACCGAGGTGTATGTGTTGAGGTGTAGATGTATTGAAGTGTAGCGAAAGTAAGTCGAAGTGTAGCTGCCGAGGTATAGTGTATATATACCGAGGTGTATGTGTTGAGGTGTAGATGTATTGGAGTGTAAGTGACGTCGTGTAGACGTGACGAAGCGTAAGCGTATGGGAGTCGACGTGTAGTTGCCGAAGTGCAGAGTATGGGTACCGAGGTGTAGTGTTGCAGTGGTGACGAAGTGTAATTGTCGACGTGTAGGTGTCAAAGTGGAGAGGTGACGAAGTGTAGGTGTCGACGAGTAGGTGTCGAAGTGTGGATGTGAAGAAGTGTGGTGAGACAAAGGGTAGTGTAGGTGTGCCGAGGTGCAGTGTGGTGCGCCAAAGTGCAGTGTGGTGTGATGAAGGGTAGTGTAGGTGTGCCGAGGTGCAGTGTGGTGCGTCAAAGTGCAGTGTGGTGTGACGAAGGGTAGTGTGTGTGTGCGAGAGTGCGGTGTGAGTGTCTTGAGAGGTCTTTGTTTTGATGCCGCAGTAGCGCAGTTGCTACCAGCGCGATTTTGGGTGTCTTTGTTTGGCCGCCGAGTGTGTCTAAGTTGCTGAATGGTGAAGCCGGTCTAGTCATTAGGTGACGTTTGGTCCTTAGGTGACATTTTAGTCCCTCTGTGACGGTGAGTTTGATGTTAGCCATAGAGCTATAGATTGAGGTTTGATGTTAGCCATAGAGCTATTTATTTTGGTGTCGAAGGGTCCGGTGAGTTTGATGTTAGCTATAGAGCTAGTGACCGATGTGATGATGATAGCCATAGAGCTAGTGACCGATGTGTTGGTGTTAGCCATAGAGCTATGATTTTGGTGTCGATGTGTCCGGTGAGATGGACGTTAGCCATAGAGCTAGTGATGAGGTGTTGGTGAATTAAGTGACGGTGTAGCGACGGATATGGGCTTCGGCCATTGTATCTAAAGGACGGTGTTAATTCATACATGATGTGATTGTTTGTGGTTGATGCATTGTTCTTGGAGCCACATACCTCATATGCATCTAGCGACAATGATAGGCTTCGGCCTCGATATTGTAGACTTTGGTCTTCATATCATTAGCGACGGTAGGCTTCGGCCGGTGATAGCGACGGTAGGCTTCGGCCAGTGACGGTACCATTAAGCCGGTGATGGTACTCATGCATTATACCCTTGGTGTTGGGTTGCATTCATGCATATACTCATGCAATTGGTGATGTTCTTGATGATTATGAGTTGGTGTGTTATGACTTGATGATGTGTGGTTGTCTAGTGAGTAGGGGTGTTTCTAGTTGCCTTTCTCTAACATAATGTTTATCATACGTTTTATTATATGTGTTAGAGACTCACCCTTCTTTTTTCTATGTTGCTTCTTATGTCGGCAACGTGCAGGTGATCCCGAGTGAAGGTTCTACCTTCCCTTTTGTAGTCGGTTGTGTCTGGCTCTGATACGTAGCATCTGGGGGAAACAAAAGTAAGTTATAGTTGTCTTGTTATTGCTTAGTTAGGTTTAAATATATTGGTGATGTAAGACTTACTTAAGGAACCGGTGATTTGAGGGTTCGCCCCATTAAGTCGTGCTATGTATCACGCAAATAGATTTATTAGTGAAAAGTGATGTAACACCCTAAATGATTTAATTAAGTAATTGATTAAATTATTTAAAGTGTTGCACTATTTTTTTAATTATATTAAATTATAATGTAGTATTTTATTTAATTGAAGGGAGTGGTATTGGTAATACTGGGACTGCAAATATTGGCCCAAGAGCCCAAGCCCAATGACTTAGGCTCCTAGGGCTGGTGCAATTCGCACCATTTGCCAAAGAAAGAAAGAAAACAAAAGAGAGGAGAAAGGAGAAGAGAAAAACGGCGCTCAAGGGAGAAAGAAGAGAGAGCTTGATCGCACAAAGGAGAAAGGAAGAGAAGGAGCTCTTGTTGCTGTGGTTTTGTACGTGACCCTGTGAAAAGGACTTCTCTACGGTTAATTTAAGGTAAGGAGAGTCTCACTCTATAATAGAGAGTATAATAGGTTGTATGTAGATCATAGGATCTTTGTTTGATGTTATTTGATTATGGTATGATTGTTTGGATTGGTTAAAATTGATAAATTTCAGGAAAAATCGATTTAGGGCTTAATGTTAGGGTTTCATGTTCTTGATTTCGTTTTGATGCGTGATTTGATGTTTAAAATATGAAATTGAAGGTATTAGAATGAGCATAGAGTGTATTTGAATTGTATATGATGATTGGAATTGGGAGAATGTGAGAATTTGGGATTTCTGGGAACCCTAAGTGTATAGGGCGCCAAGTTGCTGGAAATATGGCGCCCTGTGCACTGTTCATGTTGCTGGTGTTTTGGCGCATGTGTGCTAGTGGGTGGCACAGGGGCGCCTGTGTGCTGGTGTGCACAGGGGGGCGCCAGATTGTGGGGTATTTAGCGCCTGGTGGTGCCAAAGTGTGTCCTAGGTGTTGCTTTGGTCCCTAGGTGACAGTTTGGTCCTAAGGGTGTGGTTTTGGTCCCTAGGTGTTGTTTTGGTCCCTAGGTGATAGTTTGGTCCTAAGGGTGTGGTTTTGGTCCCTAGGTGTTGTTTTGGTCCCTAGGTGACAGTTTGGTCCTAGGTGGGCTGTTTTAGTCCCTAGGTGTTGTTTTGGTCCTAAGTGGTGTTTAGGTCCTTGAGTGAGGTTTTAGTCCTCTAGTTGGGATTAGTCCTTGGGACATGATTGTGATGAGATAGTGAATGAGGTGATTGATGATGCCATGGGGGCATGAGCCATCGGGGCTATAGCCATGGGGGCTAAAACTAAAATTGACAATGAGATGAGAGACATTGGGAATGAGGTATAAACTGTGATGGTGATAATGTGTAATTGAGTTTATGGCATGTTCATGGAGTCTCATGCATACATTCGGCTGCGGTCGCGACGTTTATATATTGATGATGAGGCCATGGGGGCCAGGCCATGGGGGCCAGGCCATGGGGGCCAGAGTCATGGGGGCTCAATTTGTTGATGATACTGCCATGAGGGCAAATGGTACCACATACATGACTGCACTGCATTGCATTCATTATCATAATTATGCATGTTGTGCTGGCTGATAATTGGTATGACTAGTCTGCTGTATAATTGTGCTTGTGTGATGCTATGATTAAATATACTGCTCATTATAGTCTTTATTATGTGGTTTGAGACACACCCCTTTCTGTTGTTGTTTACCACAGGTAGCCATGAGTGAAGGCTTAGTCCCTTCACTTCCCCGAGTCGGTCTGCTCTGATACGTAGCACCTAGGGGGATGGGTTAGGATTATAGTTATTCTGTTGTTCACTGTTGAACTGTTATACTTGATGATTTTATATTGTGGATGAGACTGTGTTTTGTCTCTTTGAGAACTGTTTATTTTCCACTGCTTAACGTATGATGTTTACTTTACTTAATGAAGCTTGAGAACTCTTTCGTTTGACTGGTGTTACGTATTCTTGATTAAAGAGACGTTTAAGTTATTTTGTTGTTGATTTTGATGAAGTAAGTGTAGCATCCCATTTGGATGTAATAAAGAAAAATGAATTTTTATACTCTGATTTTTGATTTAAATTGCCGGGTAGAAATGGGGTGTTACATTAGTGGTATCAGAGCAAAAGTTCGGTCTGTCCGGCCAAGTCTGTCTGTCATATTGTGAATGACAATTAGGTGTTCTTAAATTAGTTCTGAATTGTTGTTCATGCTGCAGTGCTAGGTTGATATGGCTAGAAGGGTTGATGCTGCTCTTGCTGAGGCTTTGCAAGCTATAGCTCAGGCTATGGGGACTCAACAGAATACTGAGACTCGTAGTCTGGCTACATTCTAGAGGGAGAACAACCTTCAAGGGGAGGTACAATCCAGATGGTGCTCTGGCATGGCTGAAGGAGATTGAGAGAATCTTCCGGGTGATAGGCTGCAATGATGAGCAGAAAGTCAGGTATGGTACGCACACTCTAGATGAGGAGGCTGATGACTGGTGGTTAGAGGTCAGTGAGAAGCTAGGGGCTGCGCATGAGGAGGTTGGGCTGTGTTCCGAAGGGAAATCTTGAGAAAGTATTTTCCGGAGGATGTCAGGGGGAAGAAAGAGTTGGAGTTCCTTGGTGGCGGCGGCGATGGAGTATGTCTGCTCTCTGAGTATCTTTGCCAGTTCACCGAATCGGCTAAGTTCTATCCCCATTATCTTGAAATTCGGTTCTGAATTCTCAAAGTGTATTAAATTTGAGAATGGGTTGAGAGCTGATATCAAGCAAGCCATTGGGTATCAGAAAATCAGAGTGTTTGCTGATTTGGTTGACTGCTGCAGGATTTATGAGGAGGACAACAATGCCCGTTCTAGAGTCATGAGAAACCAGAGGGGTAAATTCCATAATAGGGGTAAGCCATATGAGGTGTCTGCTGATAGCGGTAAACAGAAGTATGTTGGTGGTAGCAGGTATGCTGGTGGTAGTAGGTCTGCTGAGGGTAAGAGGTCTGCTGAGGGCAAGAAGCCAAGTGGGGGAGATGCTCCTGCTGATATTGTGTGTTTCAAGTGTGGCAAGCCGGGTCACAAGAGTTTTGAGTGCAAGGCTGGGGGAAAAATATGCTTCCGTTGTGGGAAGGAAGGTCACATGGCATCTGATTGTGATCGTAAGGAGGCAGTGTGTTTCAATTGTGGAGAAGCTGGTCACTTTAGCTCCAAGTGTACCAAACCAAAGAAGGAGAGGTCCAGTGGAAGAGTTTTCGCACTAGCAGGTTCAGAGGGGCCCAATGAGATTAGAGGTACTTGTTTTATTTATGGTACCCTTTAGTTGCTATTGTTGATCTTTTGGTGCTACGCACTCGTTTATTCTTCTTTGTTTGTCTTTGAAAAGTTAAATTTATGTTAACTTCTATGAAGAGGGAAATGGTTATTGACACTCCAGCTAAGGGTTCGGTGACTACCTCTCTATTGTGTGCTAAGTGTCCTCTGTCAGTCTTCGGCAGAGATTTTCTGGTTGATCTTGTATGTTTGCCTTTGGGTGGGTTGGACGTTATTCTTGGTATGGACTGGTTAGTAGATAACCATGTGCACATCAACTGTTTCAACAAGTCTGTGAGTTTCCTTCCTCCAGAAGAGGAAGAGTCTGTTTTGTTGTCTGCCGGTCAGCTGCATAGGGTAATGAAGGAGGGTGGTCATCTGTTTTCTTTGATGGCATCTTTGTCTGCTGAGAACCAGGCTATTGTTGAAGGGTTGCAGGTGGTGTGTGAGTTCCCTAAAGTATTCCCTGATGAGATTCCTAGTGTGCCACCAGAGAGGGAAGTTGAGTTTGGGATTGATCTTGTGCCTGGTACTAGGCCTGTGTCTATGGCACCGTATCGAATGTCAGCTTTGGAGTTATCTGAATTGAAGAAGCAGTTAGAGGAGCTTCTTGAGAAGAAATTTGTGAGGCCTAGTGTGTCACCATGGGGAGCTCCGGTTTTGTTAGTGAAGAAGAAGGATGGGAGTATGCGTCTTTGTGTGGATTATAGGCAACTGAATAAGGTGACTATCAAGAATAAGTATCCTCTCCCGAGGATTGATGATCTGATGGACCAGCTGGTGGGTGCTAAGGTTTTTAGCAAGATTGACTTGAGGTCAGGGTATCATCAGATTAAAGTGAAAGATGAAGATATCCAGAAGACAGCGTTCAGAACGAGGTATGGACATTATGAGTACTCTGTGATGCCTTTTGGTGTCACCAATGCACCAGGGGTGTTTATGGAGTACATAAACCGTATCTTCAATAGCTAGTTGGATCTGTTTGTGGTAGTTTTTATAGATGATATTCTGGTGTACTCTAAGTTTGAGGAGGAGCACGCAGAGCACTTGAGGTTGGTGCTAGAGGTGTTGAAAGAGAAGAAGCTTTACGCTAAATTGTCAAAGTGTGAATTCTGGCTGAATGAGGTAAGCTTCTTGGGTCACATTATTTCTGGTGATGGTATAGCTGTGGACCCAGCCAAGGTTGATGCAGTGTTGCAGTGGGAGAGTCCAAAGTCTGTGACTGAGATCATAAGTTTCTTGGGGTTGGCTGGTTACTACAGGAGGTTTATTGAGGGCTTCTCTAAGCTAGCCCTTCCGTTGACTCAATTGACGTGTAAGGGAAAGGCTTTTGTGTGGGATGCAAAGTGTGAAGAGAGCTTCAATGAGTTGAAGAGGAGGTTGACAACATCCCGGTGTTAGTGTTACTGCACACGGATCGACCATTTGTTGTATATTGTGATGCTTCCAAGATGGGTTTGGGAGGTGTGTTGATGCGGGGATGGGAAGGTGGTGGCTTATGCGTCCAGACAGATTGAGGACACATGAGAAGAACTATCCTACTCATGATTTGAGCCGTGTTTGCTATTGTATTTGTCTTTGAAGATTTGGAGGCACTATTTGTATGGTACCCGGTTGAGGTGTTCAGTGACCACAAGAGTTTGAGGTATCTGTTTGACCAGAAGGAGTTGAATATGAGACAGAGGCGTTGGTTAGAGCTGCTGAAAGATTATGATTTCGGCTTAAACTATCATCCCGACAAAGCTAATGTCGTGGCTGATGCTTTAAGTCGGAAAACTTTACATATGTCAGCAATGATGGTGAAGGAATTGGAGTTGATTGAGCAATTCTGTGATTTGAGCTTGGTTTGTGAAGTAACACCACAGAGTGTTAGACTGGGTATGCTGAGGATTGGTAATGACTTCTTGGTTAGTATCAGAGATGCCCAGAAGTTAGATGTGAAGCTGGTAGATTTGTTGGTTGCATGTGATCAAGCTGTGGATGGGGATTTCAGATTGCATTCCCAGGGTGTGCTGAGATTCAGGGACAGAATTTGTGTTCCTGATGATGCTGAGTTAAAGAAAATTATACTTGAGGAGAGCCATAGGAGCAAGTTGAGCATTCATCCAGGTGCTACAAAAATGTACCATGAATTGAAGAAGTTGTTTTGGTGGCCTGGTATGAAGAAGGACATAGCGCAGTTTGTGTATGCATGTTTGACTTGCCAGAAGTCAAAGATTGAGCACCAGAAGCCTGCAGGGCTGATGCAACCTTTAGAGGTTCCGGAATGGAAGTGGGATAGCATTTCCATGGATTTTGTGACGGGGTTGCCAAACGCTGTGAGGGGGTTTGACTCTATTTGGGTGATTGTGGATAGGTTGACTAACTCTGCTCATTTCATTCCTATCAACATCACCTATCCGGTGTCGAGGTTGGCTGAGATATACATTCAGGCCATTGTGAAGTTGCATGGTGTCCCGAAGAGTATTGTATCTGACAGAGACCCAAGGTTCACTTCTGATTTTTGGAGGAGCTTGCAAGAGGCATTGTGGTCTAGATTGAGGTTGAGTTCAGCTTATCATCCTCAGACTGATGGACAGACAGAAGGAACCATTCAGTCCTTGGAGGATTTATTGAGATCATGTGTTCTAGAGCAGGGAGGTGTGTGGGATACTCAGCTACCATTGATTGAGTTCACTTACAATAACAGCTACCATTCGAGTATAGGGATGGCTCCTTTCGAGGCACTGTATGGGCGGAGGTGTAGGACTCCTTTGTGTTGGCATGAGTCTGGTGAGAGTGTTGTTCTTGGACCAGAAGTTGTTAGGGAGACTACAGAGAAGGTAAAAATGATCAGGGAGTGTAGCGACCGAAAAATCCGGGAAATGATTCTTCGAAGTTCGAAAGGAAGCCGCCACCAAATTTAGTTTAAGGGCAAATTCGGAAAATCCCTTTACGTTTAGGATAAGGCCTTGTTAGGGTTCGGGAGTCATTATGTGTGGGGAAGGTATTAGCACCCCACGACATCCATTGTCTAATTAATTTAGATTTATTTAATAATTACCCTTTTTATTTGTAGAGAAAAAGACTTTTAAATTTTGGTTTTTAGTGCTTGACAAGAGTTGAGTCTTGCTCCTACATACCTCCAGATGCAATGGAGGAATCAAAGCTACGTAGTTCTTCCTGAAAATGGTTTATGGGTTAGTGTTTTTTTAGTGTAGGGGTCCTAGGATTCCTTGAACTGTACAACTCACTGATCCCTAGGACACTGACTAACCCGATTGTACAACCGACTTAGTCCCCTACTTTTTGAAAATAATTTTAGAGTTTTTTGAAAGAAATTGGTTTGGTGTGAGGTGGGTACGTTTTAGGATAGGTATTCTAGAACTCCCGAATGCATGCAACTCATTAGTTCTAGAACGACTAACCCGATTGTACAACCGACTTAGTCCCCTATTCATGAAAAAAATAATTTATTTATATTTTATTAAGTTTTTGTAGGATTATTGAACTGTACAGCTCATTGGTCATAAAATGATGACTAACCCGGTTGTACAACCGACTTAGCCGTTTATTTTTAGAGAAAAATAGTTTATTCGTATTTATTAACTTTGCAGGGTTACTGAACTATACAGCTCATTGGCCCTAAAATAATGACCAACCCGGTTGTACAACCGACTTAGCCGTTTATTTTTAGAAAAAAATAGTTTATTCGTATTTATTAAGTTTGCAGGGTTACTGAACTGTACAGCTCATTGGCCCTAAAATGATGACTAACCCAGTTGTACAACCGACTTAGCCGTTTATTTGAATTCGAGAGAAAACTTATTTATATTCGAATTGGGAAAGGAATTAAATGAGAAAAGGGGGTGAAATTTGTAAATTAGGGTTTTATTAGTCGCAGGGGGCTGTATGATTAATAGGGGGTGTAAAAAGGAAGCCCAGTTCGCATAAGAGGGCCCAGTATGCGAAACTAGGCTTAAGCGGGGGAGGTGTGCGCGTGAATAGTAATCTGAATATTTAAAAAATGAAAAAAATAAAAAGCCCACCATATAACCCTAAATCAAAGAGCAGTTTTACTGTTAACATCACAACAATAGTACAACACAGAACAATATTCATTAATTACAATACAAAGTAACGCCGAACAGAATCATAGACATAAAACGGGCAACTAGAAAATTCAAAGCATAAAACATCACATTCAACATGCATTACAGTTTGCGTCAAAAAAAACATGCATTACATTTGTTTATAAAAACATGATTGCAAAAAAGCCACCGAAACATAAGATCAAATGGATTTTCAAACAGCACATGAATGTATGAAGAATGGTCAAGTTCTCAATATCATTGATAATCTATCTTACAAATCACAGACCATATATTTACAAACCACACAAGTAATCGAAATACTATTTGAGATCTGAAGGAAATTCTCAGATTTATCAATCAAATTACAATGGAAAAGTGCAATTCATGTAAAGTCACTGAATCAAGCTTATATTCAACATAAATACAATATTTTTTCAAAGAAGTAGATCAAAAAAGCTTCAAATTAAATCCACAAAAAAAGAACCATAGACTTGAAACAACAGAAATAAAAAACGATGAATTTGGAAAAAGGATAGGTTCTTAGAGCTTACTTCTTCCCATGGCGGCAAGTCCTTCCTTTGCAAAAGGGTTAGGTTGTTGTTCGTTCCTCTGAGACTCAGAAACTCAAAACCGTGTTTAGTGGATTAGGGTTTCAATGTGAGACTCTAATTGTTGCGCTTGTGTAATAGTGTGGTTTTTCGCAATTATAGTGCAAGTATACACATCGTACAAGTAATAGAGTGGTTTTAAGTAAGAGATCGTTCCCACGAGGATTGGTATACTCTCAAAGTTCAAGTTTTCAAAACACAAGAGAATCAAGTAACAAATCGGCAATAAGAGTTGGTTTTAAAGCTAAAGATGTAATCAAAACAAGTAAACAAAAGTTGGTTGTGAATATGGATGAGAGGTGAGTTGAGTTGTTGCATGCGAGAATAAATCCTTTCTAATCGGGCGTTATAACGTTTACGTTATAACGTGCAAATGCTATTTCGTATAGACGTGGCCACGTTTGAGCGTCATTGCAAAGAGCTATGCTTTTCAAAGACAAAACGTCGAGTTTCAAGTATAAGAGGTCCTATGTCTAGGTTCTAAATAGGCCCACTCCTGTATTTTAAGCACCCACAGCAATGTTCTATGAACTATTTATCCTTTCTATGTCTAGACTTAGATAAAAAATGCCTAAATGTCTTTAGTACACCGTTCGTTCATATAAACCCTTGAGTTCTTTTCATAGACCATGTCTGTACCTATGAATCTACCTATTTTAAGAGGCCAACCTCAAAACAAGTTTGGAAATATTTTCACACAAAGATTTAAAACATGCAACGCCAATACTTTATGACATTAACTAGAAATTCATTATAAGCAAAACAACAACTCAACTACAAAGTGTTTAGCTCATGCTGAGCATCTTTACAGAATGATAAGGATTTAGAATCCAAATACCATACATTACAGAAAAGAAACCAAGTGCACAAGATACACCTAAGTAGCTCTTCAGCATGTACGCTGTATAGACGTTACAACGTCTGAGCCTTAGAGTAGTGAGTGTGCAGAAAATAAAACAAAGTTCAGAAAAGTAAAAACAAAGCAGAAGTCTGTTTCCAGATCTTCTTTAATGTCTTCTCTGAAGTGGATGAAGGTAGGTGATGAACTAGAGTGAGTGGATGAAGGTGTATTCGTGTATACGTGATGATGCTTTGAGAGGGAGCTGAGCCTTCATTAAATAGCCTCCTTGCTCACGTGTGGCTGATGTCACTTGCCCACCTACCATGTCTGTTTCCTCTCTTCTGCCTGACACTGTTCAGTGCTACAGTGTTCCTGCGCGTCAGCTCATGGGGAATAGAAGATCTTCTGACTTTTATATCTTTGACTATCATTGCTTAGCGCGCCAAAATTGAGATCTTTTACCCTTGCTCTGCTGCACTTCTATAGACGTGGTGAGGGACGTGGTAACGTTCAGCACTATTTTCTGCACAAGCACAAAAAGCATCAAAACGCTCTCAAGGGCACCACTTGGTGCCTAAATGCACAGATTCATTCAATTAACCTTTCACCCACTCAGAATTACGAAACTAACATAAAATTACTTAAATAAACCTTGTATTGCTAGAGAACTTGCATGATTTATTCTTGAGTGATTATAAATAACTCATATAAATATGAGTTATCACACCCCCAAACTTAAATCATTGCTTGTTCTCAAGCAATCAAGTCAGAACACACATCTAACAGATGGACATGAAATCAACTACACTAGCAAATTATTTTCTACTCAGCCAGCAGATCAAAAGTTCATTCTACAACAATGCATAATTAAATTCCAGATTCATTAAAGCTCAAGTGAGTGTGTGATCTCTGCATTTAATTCTTCCTCTAGCTAGTTCAGAAACTACTTTAGCTTATGAAAGAGTGGTTTCCAAATGGTGACAAAGAAAACATCTTTCAAAACAAAGATTAGGCTAACATTTTCACATAAGATATGGGGTTCTTTTGAAGCATGACAAAGGGTCTTAATTGGGTGCTAGGGTAGGTTAGTGCACTAAATTACTTGACTCACACACGCAAAAAAGACTTGCAACCCCTCTTTCTTGAGCACTCTCTTTTATTTGCTCCATTTTGGAGTTTTCTCTTCTCTTTTTTTTTTTTTTCATTTATTTGGAGTGCTCAGCATTTGATTCAGGGTATTACAGGGAACACAGAATACATGTGGATTTCCCACTTATTTGTATAAACACACTCTTTTTGGTCTTTTTGGGAGTAGACGTTACCACGTTTATGGGTGAGACGTTGTAACGTCTGAACACATTACACAACACACACGGCACATGTTATAACGTTACGGGTAGACATTACAACGTTGCACTCACACTACACCTGCACTTAACCATCCTATAGTCTTTGCACCCAGCCTTAGTACGACTTGATTCACCCCCAAACTTAGCTTCTACTGCTACTCTTAGTTTTTAATCAAGTTTCATTCTCACCAAAGTTCACCATAACTAGCTTCAGCACAAAATATTCCCTAGCTAACTAGATTCTTTCTTAAAACAGAGTTTGTGTAGGAGCAGCAATCAATTCTTTCCATCTAATCATGCATAGGCTACTCACACACACATTTTTACTATCTTTTAGCCCAAAGAGAATTGTTTTCATGCTTGACAGAGTAAGAACAAAAATTTGCTTTTGAATTTGATTTCATGTACACACAGAAACTTAAAAACATTGAGATTCTCCCCACACTTAAAAGTTGAGCCGTGTCCTCATCAAGCAAGGATAAACAAACGACGATTTTTGTGTGTTTATTTTTTTAATTTTTTTATTTTTTTTTAACATAAGGGGGGATCAATGAAATAGACCTAAAACAGACACTACTAAAACTACAACTAAAACTAAAAATTAAAACTACAACTACTGATGAAATTGATGGGGGACTTACTTGTTAGCGACACGGACACAGGCCTTCCGCTGCATGCAGTGGGAACTCTGGCCCGACCTTATCCTTTCTTCTTTTCCTTCTTCTCTTTCTTCACCTTTACTCCTCCTTGCTCGGTGGTGGTGGTTGTTGTTGTTTCATCAGATTCCTTCTCTTTTGAGCTTGCACCCACACTTGCAGCGGCGGCAGCAAAGACTGAGGCTTCAAAGAATCCTCTTTTAGCTTCCTCCCACATCTTCATTGCCAAATCAGCAGGGTTGACATGCATTGGTTCGTTGGGGTTCACCTGGGCTTTTTCGACCTCTGGCTCTTTAGACGTTGCCACGTCTGATGATGATCCTCCAATTCCAGCAACTGTACCCTGAGCTTGCTTCAACAGGTGCTCTGCTAGTTTCTGAGTGGCTTCTTCCATTGCTTCTTTGCCTTACTTTTTCCATGGCGCTTCTCTTTCATTCGTAATTTGCATTTCTCCAAGTTTGGTGCGGCCTCTTTTTTCAAAGAGACGTTGTAACGTCTGCAGAGCATTTATTCAAAGAATAGTAGGAAGGGTTTGTTCGAAACACTAGTAGCAACAAATGCCGCACTAGTAGCGATGCGAGTTTCCTGCGAGACCTTGACCTTTTCTCTTCACAGGAAGCTTCTGCCTTATTGTTGTGGGGGCTGCAACTTCCTCTTTATCTCCACTCCCTTGAGCTTGTTTTGACTCAGCAGCTAGCTCTTGTCTTTTCTTCCTTCCAAAGGGATTGTATGTGAGTGCACTTTTCACTCGTGTTTTCTTGGGTGGGGACATGGGTTGGGAATCTGGGTTGCTCCCAGTGTTTGTTGGCTCAGGCGTCGCCACGTCTGGTTCTTGCACTTTCTGGGGTGATGGTTGCTTTTCAGGCTCAGGTTGGGGTGGGGGTGGTTGTGGTGTTGATTGATCTTGTGCTTTGGATGTGGGGTCTTAGGGGTGTTTTGGTCCTGGGTGGATGGTTCTTGTGGTGAAGGTGGTGGTTGTGTGGCTTGTGGGGATGGTGGTTTGGATTTTGTTTGGGCTGGTTCTTTGTTTGCTTGATTTGCTGGGGGTTCACTTTCAGTCCTCTCACTTGAACTCCTTTTCTCCTCAGGGCTCTCCTCCTCTTCCTCCTCACTGATTACTTCCATGCTCACTTTTCTTGATTCATCTGCATCACAATCAGAAATATCATCCAAATCATCAGAATTAAAATCCTCTTCACTACTTACCTTCTTTTGCCTCTTTGCTGGGCTCTTTCTCTTTGGAGGGCTTTTTGCTCGCTTGGCCCTTTCTTTCTTCACATGACTCTTCTTTGGATTGCGAGATAGAGGCACATCATCATCATTTTCTTCCCGCATCCATCCGCAATACAGCTCTTCAATCACTTTCTTTCCTTGGATACTTGGGCAAACACCTTCTTTTGCCACTCAAATTGTTCCTTGACAAATTTGACCGGGGAGTTCTGCCTCTCCTCCGGACGTTGCAACGTCTGCGCATCAATAGAACTTGAAGCTCCTGCAGATTTCACACTAGGCTTGAATTTTGTTGAAAAGGGGCCTTGAGGCTGCTCCCTTAGCTTTGAGGCTTCAATCTCTACTCCTGCCTCCATACACAAGTCAGTAATCATACAGGGGAAATACAAATACCCATCTTTCCTGTTCTTCCATTTGTTGAGCTCACGGTTGATTAACTTTCCAACCTCCACCTTGTCTCTTGACATGATTGCATCGATCACAATCAGTCTCTCTTTATCTACCCATGAGGTGTGAGAGGTAGGAATTAAGCAGTGCCTTATGAAATGGAACCAGGTGTTGGCTTCATCACATAGGTACCTCTTCATGATTTTGAATTCACTACCGTGCTCTCCACTCCTCTCCCGAGACAAAGACCTTCTACACGGATCCTTTCCTTTATAGCTTCCATCTCGATCGACACCCATAAGTCTTTTGCTTGGTCTCCACAACCTTTCCGTAGTAACCCAACCCGAAATAATCGTTGATCACTCTTACTCCAAACTTTACCTCCTCGCCTCGCACCTTTGAAACAATGGGCGACTCTCCTTCAGCCTCTCAACGATTCCCTTGTAGAAGTCGTGAACCAAAGTAGCAATGTATTCTTTTACTCGTGTACCACAAATTTTTGCCACCAACGCCGCCACGGTTGCGAGAAAATCGGGATTGGGGCTTTCTTGACTAAAGCCCCTTTCGGGAAGTAGGGCTTTCTTTTGGATTGGTTAGGTGTTTCAGGATAGGGTGAAGATGAACTTAGGTCGTGTGTTTGCCTTTCCCGGAGGATTTGGTAGCGATTGCTTCACTTTTGTCATGTTTGATTTCGCAGAAATGGTTTGGAAGGAATGGGGTTTTGGAAATTTTAGGTTTTCTGAGAAAGAGAGGGAAAATTGGGGTATAACAGTTGCCCCTCTTTATTAGTATTTTACTAGAAAGTGATGAGTTCTCGAACTTTCGTAGTAGAAATAGGAATAAAGATAAGATAGACGCTAATTTTGTCCGCTTTAGGGGAAGCGGACGGTTTAAGGAATAATAGAAATTTGGTTAACACTTGGTGCATTAACCGAGAGCTGAATGAAGGGTCAACAAGGACCTGAAGGAGCACTAAGGCTCTGAAGGACCACTCAGGGTCTGGAAGGCTGCCTAAGCCTTAATTGAAGGACCATTGTGGTCTGAAGGAGCGCAACTAGCTACGGTACTAGTTAAACGGTCTGAGGGGGCCTTTATATTCGAGCGGCCATGATGGGTCAAGATCAGGTCTAGAACTGATATGTTGACCATGAAGGACGTGCACTGTGTCTTAGGCTGACATAACTAGTCTGAAGGACCACTCGGGGTCTATAGAGATCAACCTGGTGATCTGTGATATGATATGAGATCAACGCCTAAAGCGCTGCTTATTAGAGGAACAAAATATAAGGATTGACACTTGTCGTGTTTACCCGAACATACTTAACGAATGCATTTACTGAGAATGGAGAAGCACTCTTCGTTTGGCATATATATAACAATGCAATGTGATGCACGCACGGGCAGTATATGGTGAGGTGATTAATGAAATGCAGAATGAATTTTTCTTGTTTGCTTTTCTTTGTTGCTCTTTTTTTGCTTATTTTTTGGCATATGATGAATGCATGAAATGCGAATGTGAATGCGATGTAAATGAAATGCTTGGATGCAAATGCCATGGTGCATGCATGATGCGATGATATGATATGATATGAGTGATTGGGTGCAAAACATTTTTTGTAATGATAAGATGCGAGATTTTGGATGCGAGAAGCATGGGTGAATATTGATCATTCTTTTAAGATGCGAGATTTTGGATGCGCCAGGTCTAGTGTGTGACTGGCAGAGTGTGTGTTGCGTGCAGGGGCGCCAATTCCCTGGGGATTTGGCGCCTGAGTGTGTCTGGGTGTGTCTGGGCAGGGCTGGCTAGGTGTTCATGTGCAGGGGGCGCCAATTCTCCATGAATATGGCGCCTGTGTCTAGTGTGTGTGTGTGCTTGAGTGAGTTGTGGCTGGGTGCAGGTATGGGGCGCCAATCCCTCAGGATTTTGGCGCCTGGGTGCGTGTTGTTGGCGTGGGGGTGTGCTGCAGGGAGTGGCACGGCATGGGGGGCGCCAGTTTCCTAGAAACTTGGCGCCCAGTGAGGCAGAATGTGTGTGTAAGTGGAGGATCATGCGGGGCGCCGCCTCCTAGAAACTTGGCGCCTGTGGGTGTGTGGTGTGCTAGGTGGGGCGCCAAAGTGGCTGCCCCTTGGCGCCTAGGGTGCTTAAATGGAACCTAAGTGGCGTATTTAGTCCCTAAGAATTAATTTAATCCTTGGTGTGACGAAATAGTCCCTAAGAATTAAATTAATCCTTGGAGAGACAAAATAGTCCCTTAGTCTCCAATTAAGCCCAATATGTCCAAAAATAATTCCTAAGTACCAACAATAATCCTAAGGTGTCCATAACTCCCTAAACTCCAAATTAATCTTGAGTGTGTCACAAATGGACTTATGTGTTGAAAGGGTCCCTAAGAGGTGTTTTGGTCCTTAGGTGAGATTTAATTTAATAGTTGATAACGTGGTGGTTAATAATTGATGTGGTGGGTGATAATTGATCAAGTGGTGGTTAATAAATGATCAAGTGGTGGTTAATCATTGATAAGGTGGTGGTTAACATATGATGAAGTGGTGGTTAATAATTGATAACGTGGTGGTTAATAATTGATGTGATGTGCTTATTGTGTTGTGATGCATTTGTCATAGTGTCACATAAATCATATGCATTACGTGGTGGGTGGCTTCGGCCAAAACGTGGTGGGTGGCTTCGCCCAAGCGTGGTGGTTACCCGACGGGTTTTGAGGTGGTTATGGATCCACATGCATATTGCACACATGCATACAACCATGCATTCTTTGAATTCTCATTGATGCTTAATTAATCCTTTGTTGTGACTTGTTGGTATTTTAATTGAATGGTGAATGCCTTAATTACTATGGATTGTTGTTGCTAGATGTTTTCCGAATATAATGCTTATCTTACTTGTTATTATTTATGTAAAGAGACTCACCCTAGCATTTTTATGTTGCTCGCTCTCGTGGCGACATGCAGTGATTCTGAGTGAAGATCTCTAGGCTTCTTGGGATTTTGAGTCGACTCTGATCTAGTAACACCGGGGATTGGGGTTTTAGCATTGTTATCTTATGTTATGGATTAAACTAATTTAAATTATGTATTGAGTGTGTTGAACTCAATTTTATTTTCCATCACTTGAACTGTTTTTGGATTATTGTAAACATTAAACAGGTTTTAGGGTTTTAACCCACGTGACTATGATATGCATTTCACGCACTAGATGCGTTTGAATTTTTAATTATACCTTGATGAGGTTTTTATTAAATGTAGTATTTTATTTGAGGTGCGTGGAAAATGTTTTGAAAAACTCGATTTTTATTGAGTAAATAGTGCTAATAGAAGGGGGTGTTACATTAGTGGTATCGGAGCGATTTGAGTGCAATCCGGCCAAGTTTATGCATGTCATAGTATCTATGACAACAAGGTAGTGTTAATTGTTTCTTAACGAATGTTAATGCTGCAGTGTTAGGTTGAAAATGGCCCGAAGGATTGATGCTGCTCTAGCTGAGGCCTTGCAAGCCATAGCTCAGGCTATGGGGAGCGCGAGAGGTGGTAGGGAAGATCTTTGAGGATCGCAAGTTAGCTACATTTCAACGTGAGAACCCACCTACCTTTAAAGGTAGATATGATCCAGATGGAGCACTGACCTGGCTGAGGGAGATTGAGCGAATCTTCCGTGTTATGGCGTGTACGCCAGCACAAAAAGTGAGATTTGGGACTCATATACTGAAAGAAGAAGCGGACGATTGGTGGATGAGGAAGAAACAGAGACTAGAAGCTGCGGGTGAAGAAATCACTTGGGGGATATTCAAAGAAGAGTTTACAAGGAAGTATTATCCGGAGGACGTGCGGGCTAAAAAGGAGGTGGAGTTTTTGGAGCTGAAACAGGGAAACAAGTCTGTAGCTGAATATGCAGCCAAGTTTGAGGAGTTGGTCAAGTTCTGCCCTTACTATGACAACCAAGCTGATTCAGAATTTTCCAAGTGTGTAAAGTTTGAGAATGGTCTGCAGCCAGAGATTAAGAAAGCCATTGGATACCAGGAGATTCGGGATTTTGCCAAGTTAGTGGACAAGTGTAGGATTTATGAGGAAGACAGTGCTGCTGCATACAAGATTGTTAGGGAGAAGAAGAATGCTCAGTTTCGGGGAAAACCATATGATGTTAGTGGAGGTAAAGGAAAGTTGAAGGCAAGTGCGGGTAAAGGTTCAAGTGGGAGAGGTGAATCAGCAGGTATTATGTGTTTTGCTTGCAAGAAACCTGGCCATAAGAGTAGTGAGTGCAATGAGGTCCGTTGCTACAAGTGTGGACAGAGGGGCCACAAGTCTATTTCCTGTAAGGAGAAAGAAGTTGTTTGCTTCAACTGTCATGAAGCGGGACATGTCAGCACTAAATGTCCTAAGCCCAAGAAGGAGGCAGCTAGAGGGAAGGTATTTGCTTTGGCGGGATCCGAAGATGCTAACGAGATTAGAGGTACTTGCTTTATTAACGGTACCCCTTTGATTGCTATAGTAGATACTGGTGCTACTCATTCTTTCATTGCTGCATTGTGTGCTGAGAAATTGGGTCTTGTTTTGTCTACTATGAGAAGGGACATGGTTATTGATACCCCAGCTAAAGGTTCAGTAACTACTTCCCTAATGTGTGCTAGGTGTCCTCTATCAGTCTTTGGCAGAGAGTTTCTTGTTGATCTTATTTGTTTGCCGTTAAGGGGATTGGACATCATACTCGGTATGGACTGGTTAGTTGATAACCAAGTGCATTTTAATTGTTCTAAGAGATCCGTGAGTTTTCCTTCATTCAAGGAGGAAGAAGCTGCCTTGTTGCATTCTGGTCAGTTGCGTAGGGCCATGGAGGGAGAAGTTAAGTTGTTTACTTTAATGGCATCGTTGTCCGTTGAGAGCCAAGCTAAGATTGAAGAGTTGCCAATAGTTCGTGAATTTCCCGAAGTGTTTCCCGATGAAATTTCTGATGTGCCACCTGAAAGAGAAGTAGAGTTCGGTATTGATCTAGTGCCGGGTACTAGAACCGTATCTATGGCACCCTACAGGATGTCTGCATCTGAATTGTCTGAGTTGAAGAGTCAACTAGAAGATTTGCTTGAGAAGAAGTTCATAAGGCCTAGTGTGTCACCTTGGGGAGCGCCAGTGCTTTTGGTGAAGAAGAAAGATGGGAGTATGCGACTTTGTGTGAATTACAGACAGTTGAATAAAGTGACCATTAAGAACAAATATCCACTTCCTAGAATTGATGACTTGATGGATCAGCTGGTGGGAGCTTGTGTATTTAGCAAAATTGACTTGAGATCGGGCTATCATCAAATTAAGGTGAGAGATGAGGATGTTCCCAAGACAACATTTCGAATGAGGTATGGACATTACGAGTACTCCGTGATGCCGTTCGGAGTCACTAATGCACCGGGAGTGTTTATGGAGTACATGAACCGTATTTTCCACAGCTACTTAGATCGGTTTGTGGTGGTCTTTATAGATGATATTCTGGTGTACTCTAAGTCCGAGGAGGATCATGCAGAGCACTTGAGGTTGGTGCTAGAGGTGTTGAAAGAGAAAAAGTTGTATGCTAAACTGTCAAAGTGTGACTTTTGGTTGAAGGAAGTGAGCTTTCTAGGTCATATTATTTCTGGTGATGGGATTGCAGTAGATCCATCTAAGGTTGATGCGGTGATGCAGTGGGAGGCTCCTAAGTCAGTTACGGAGATTAGAAGTTTCCTTGGATTAGCGGGATATTATAGAAGGTTTATTGAGGGGTTTTCAAAGTTGGCACTCCCGCTAACTCAATTAACTTGTAAAGGAAAGGCGTTTGTGTGGGATTCCAAATGTGAAGAAAGTTTCCAAGAATTGAAAAGAAGGTTGACAACATCACCTGTTTTGACATTGCCCAAATCTGGAGAGCCTTTTGTTGTATATTGCAATGCGTCTAAGATGGGGCTAGGAGGTGTTTTGATGCAAAATGGTAAAGTAGTGGCTTATGCCTCAAGACAGTTTAGGATTCATGAAAAGAATTACCCCACTCACGATTTGGAGCTTGCGGCAATTGTTTTTGCTTTGAAGATTTGGAGACATTATTTGTATGGTTCTAAGTTTGAGGTGTTCAGTGATCATAAAGGATTGCAGTATCTGTTTGACCAGAAAGAATTGAATATGAGGCAAAGGAGATGGTTAGAATTGTTGAAAGACTATGACTTTAGCTTGAACTATCATCCGGGGAAAGCTAATGTGGTAGTTGATGCCTTGAGTAGGAAATCCTTGCATGTATCTGCAATGAAGGTGAAAGAACTTGAATTAATTGAACAGTTTCGGGATTTGAGTTTAGTCTGCGAGGTGACACCTAAGAGTGTCAGATTGGGTGTGTTGAAGATCCACAATGAATTTCTGAATGTTATCCGGGAAGCTCAAAAGAAGGACATTAAGTTAGTTGAAATTGCAGTTGGGATTGACCACTCTCAGAGTGAAGATTATGTGATAGATGCGCAGGATGTGTTAAGGTACCGTGGAAGGATTTGTATTCCTAATGAGGATGAGATTAAGAAGGCATTTCTAGAAGAGGGTCATCGGAGTAAGTTGAGTATCCACCCGGGAGCCACGAAAATGTATCAAGACTTGAAGAAGCTGTTTTGGTGGCCTGGTATGAAGCGTGATGTGGCTCAGTTTGTGTATGCTTGTTTGACGTGCCAGAAATCGAAGATAGAACATCAGAAGCCAGCAGGATTGATGCAACCATTGGATGTTCCGGAATGGAAATGGGATAGTATCTCTATGGATTTTGTGACTGGTTTGCCGACTACAGCGAGAGGATTTGATACCATATGGGTGGTTGTTGATAGATTGACTAAGTCTGCGCACTTTTTACCGATTAATATTACTTTTCCAGTTCCGAAGTTGGCAGATATCTATGTTAAGACGATTGTGAAGTTGCATGGTGTGCCTTTGAGTATTGTATCTGATAGGGATCCTAGGTTCACTTCTGAGTTTTGGAGGAGTTTGCAAGAGGCTTTGGGTTCCAAATTGAGACTAAGTTCAGCTTATCATCCCCAGACAGATGGGCAGACGGAGAGGACCATTCAATCATTGGAGGATTTGTTGAGAGCATGTGTTCTTGAGCAGGGAGGTTCATGGGATTCTCATTTGCCATTAATTGAATTCACTTATAACAACAGTTTTCACTCAAGTATTGGGATGGCGCCTTTCGAGGCATTGTATGGGAGGAGGTGTAGGACTCCGTTGTGTTGGTACTGGCCCGGAGAAAGTGTAGTGCTAGGTCCTGAGCTGGTGCGTGAGACCACAGAAAAAGTGAAGATGATTAGAGAGAAGATGAAAGCCTCACAGAGTAGACAGAAAAGTTACCATGATAAGAGGAGGAAGGATCTAGAGTTTCAAGTTTGGTGATCACGTATTCTTAAGAGTTACTCCAACGACAAAGTGGGGGTCGGGCATTGAAGTCTAAGAAGTTAACTCCACGATTTATCGGGCCGTGTCGATTTCCGAGAGAGTTGGGAAAGTTGCGTACCGGGTGGCCCTGCCACCTAACCTTTCTAATCTACATGATGTGTTCCATGTTTCCCGATTCTGCGGAGTATGTACCGACCGTCGCATGTAGTTCAGATGGATGATGTGGAGGTGAGAGAGAACCTTACGGTGGAAACTATGCCAGTTAGGATTGAAGATCGTGAGGTGAAGGTATTAAGAGGCAAAGAGATTAATTTGGTGAAGGTAGTTTGGTTAGGAGTTGTGGGTGAGAGCATGACTTGGGAGTTGGAAAGCAAGATGAAGGAGGCTTATCCAGAGTTGTTCGATTCAGGTAATTTCGAGGACGAAATTCTTTAAGTGGGGGAGAGTTGTCACGCCCAAATAATTTAATTATTTAATTAATTAAGTTATTTAAGGCTTGCAACATTTAACTAAGTAATTAATTTAAGTTGAGTTTATTTTATCAAAAAGGGGTCTAATCCATTTTAAATAGGATACTAAGTTGGATTTATTTTATTTCAGGAGGTGGAATGAATTAATTGTAGGAGTGGGGAATAAGGCCCAAGGGCCATTATTTAGGCCCAATAGTAGTCATAAAACTTAGGGGTTTTCCCACTAGGGTCTCATTACCCTCATTTTGAAAGAAAGAAAAGAAAATAGAAGAATAGAGAGGAGTGGTGCGACGGCAGACGCCTAGGGAGGAAGAAAAAAGTGGAAGCTTTTTCTTTGATTCTTAATGGGTAAGTGAGTTCTTGGTCCCAATCTTCATCATTTTCCTTCCTTGTTCCATTTCTATGAGTTCCATAAGCTCACTCTTATCCATTTTTGAATTTCATTTCCACCCAAGAAGAGAGGGTATTCGGCCATAGCTGGAAATAGAGGGAGGCTTGCTTTGTTGGTGATTTTTGGTGCTTGCTTGGAGGTTTTAGCTCACCCAAGGTTAGGGGATTCTCCACTACATCTATAATAATTTGTAGGATATGTATTATAGGTGGAATAGCTCTAGGAATGACTTGTTTGTGTGATTTTGATGGTGATTATATGTTGCTTGATGTATGAAATGGCTAATTTGTTGATATCATGTTGCTTGTTGTTGGAAAATTATGTGTTGTGGGTTATGCATGTTATATGTTTGAGGAAATGTTACCATGAAGAGAAGTATGTGAATATGATAAATTGATGAAGTTGATTTGATACCTATATGTGTGTTGTTTATGTGAGAATCAAGTTGTTGAATAAAAATTAGGTTTAAGTTGGTTTGGTGGAGGTGTTTAAGTGAGGGGCGCCAAATGCCTAGGCAAATGGCGCCTAGATGCTGTTTTTCTGCTTGCGGGGTGTAGTGCAGTGGGGGGGGGCCATTTGCTGGGAAAAATGGCGCCAGGTCTAGTGTGTGATCGCGAGTGTGTGTTGCGTCTGCGGCGCGCCAATTCCACGGGATTTGGCGCCTGGGTGTGTCTGGGCAGGGCTGGCTAGGTGTTCATGTGCAGGGGGCGCCAATTCTCCATCAATATGGCGCCTGTGTCTAGTGTGTGTGTGCTTGAGTGAGTTGTGGCTGGGTGCAGGTATGGGGCGCCAATCCCTCAGGATTTTGGCGCCTGGGTGCGTGTTGTTGGCGTGGGGGTGTGCTGCAGGGAGTGGCACGGCATGGGGGGCGCCAGTTTCCTAGAAACTTGGCGCCCAGTGAGGCAGAATGTGTGTGTAAGTGGAGGATGTGGCGGGCGCCGGTTCCTAGAAACTTAGCGCTGTGGGTGTGTGTGTGTGCTAGGTGGGCGCCAAAGTGGCTGCCCCTTGCGCTAGGGTGCTTAAATGGAACCTAAGTGGCGTATTTAGTCCCAAGAATTAATTTAATCCTTGGTGTGACGAAATAGTCCCTAAGAATTAAATTAATCCTTGGAGAGACAAAATAGTCCCTTAGTCTCCAATTAAGCCCAATATGTCCAAAAATAATTCCTAAGTACCAACAATAATCCTAAGGTGTCCATAACTCCCTAAACTCCAAATTAATCTTGAGTGTGTCACAAATGGACTTATGTGTTGAAAGGGTCCCTAAGAGGTGTTTTGGTCCTTAGGTGAGATTTAATTTAATAGTTGATAACGTGGTGGTTAATAATTGATGTGGTGGGTGATAATTGATGTGGTGGGTGATAATTGATCAAGTGGTGGTTAATCATTGATAAGGTGGTGGTTAACATATGATGAAGTGGTGGTTAATAATTGATAACGTGGTGGTTAATAATTGATGTGATGTGCTTATTGTGTTGTGATGCATTTGTCATAGTGTCACATAAATCATATGCATTACGTGGTGGGTGGCTTCGGCCAAAACGTGGTGGGTGGCTTCGGCCAAAACGTGGTGGTTACCCGACGGGGTTTTTGAGGTGGTTATGGATCCACATGCATATTGCACACATGCATACAACCATGCATTCTTTGAATTCTCATTGATGCTTAATTAATCCTTTGTTGTGACTTGTTGGTATTTTAATTGAATGGTGAATGCATTAATTACTATGGATTGTTGTTGCTAGATCTTTTCCGAATATAATGCTTATCTTACTTGTTATTATTTATGTAAAGAGACTCACCCTAGCATTTTTATGTTGTCTGCTCTCGTGGCGACATGCAGGTGATTCTGAGTGAAGATCTCTAGGCTTCTTGGGATTTTGAGTCGGCTCTGATCTAGTAACACAGGGGATTGGGGTTTTAGCATTGTTATCTTATGTTATGGATTAAACTGATTTAAATTATGTATTGAGTGTGTTGAACTCAATTTTATTTTCCGCTGCTGTGAACTGTTTTTGGATTATTGTAAACATTAAACAGGTTTTAGGGTTTTAACCCACGTGACTATGATATGCATTTCACGCACTAGATGCGTTTGAATTTTTAATTATACCTTGATGAGGTTTTTATTAAATGTAGTATTTTATTTGAGGTGCGTGAAAATGTTTTGAAAAACTCTGATTTTTATTGAGTAAATAGTGCTAATAGAAGGTAGTGTTACAGATTGCCCCACTTGGTAATGGGATTTCAAATGATTGTTTTAGTGAGGTTGTGAAAGATGACAGAGTTAGGGTTATGAGTTTTTGGACTTTGTCTGGTATGGCTATAGGCTGGGTGTGTTATGGGATGGACACTGTACAAATTTCCCCAAGTTCAAATGGAATAGATGGTGAAAGGGATGCCCCGCTTTAGGATCTAGGTGACGATCCTAGTATAAACTTTTGGTTATCTTTAGAATGACTCTCAGACTATGCTAGTCTTGAGTTTGCTATGATGAAAACTGCACTTGGTGATAACTAAGCCTTGTGTCTATATCAACGGTACTTGAATGAATCTTTGGGGTGCAAGCCCGTTTTTTTTTTTTTTTTTGAGATATATATTTTTTCTAGCAAACATATTGTAAATAAATAAACTTATTTGTCCTAAAATTTAAATTTTGAGAAAACAAAAGCAATCAGTCAGTGATCGGAATGAACTCTAGAGGGTTGTAATTTGGCTGAAGGTTAGGGTTTATGACGAAAAGGATTATTGGGCTCAAAGAGGTGTTTGAGGATCGATGGGACAGATGATTTTTATTGGTGGTGTAACTTGGCTAATGGGTAATGATTTATGAAGGAAAGGGTTATTAGGCTTAAATGAGTGTTTGAGGTTTTATATAGGCAGCAATTGACGTGCCTCATGGCAGAATGGATCTGTTTAGGGATGTAACTTGGCCAATGGCTTATGAAGAATAGGATATTGAGGACAAGGGAAGTGTTTGGGGGTTTATTTTAGACAAGGATCTCTTATGCATTTAATGGTAAGAAGTATCAGCTCATTGTTGTACTACTTTTGCTTTTTCGTGGTTTTTCGATCCTCTTTTTTGATTTCACTTTCTTTTTTTTTGATTTTGATTTTTTCTTTTTCTTTCTTTCGAGCTGAGTGACTTGATAAAAATGATACACCATTTTTGATGTGGAATTGATCCTTGTCTAGGGTGATTGAAAGTTTCTTTGGATTTTGGCTTAAGGTGGGTGGCAAAGGATTTCTTGAGGATGTGGGAAGATGGTCAAACTTCATTTCAAAACATGATTGCTCGTTTTCTCTAAAATCAACTTAAGGACAATAATTTATTTACTTTTATATATTTGCTCTCTTTTTTTTACCCTAACTTTGCTTAGGTCACTCTTACGAGTTTTCAACCTAACGGGCCTTTTTGATTTTTTTTTGTAAAGGACTTGCACCAAGGGAATACAATGTTGACAAGGTGTTTTAGAGATCACGAATTTGCCCCAGTATGGAGGGCCTAAAGCATTTATTTCAATAGTGAGAACAAACCAAAAAGTCAACTAGGTAGGGGAGTATGTACTTTAGGGTGGTCGGGGTGGGATTAGACTTGGACGGGGGATGATGATAAGGTACGGACATTAACTGACTCAAACAAGAATGAAGACACATGTTACACAGAAGTTACTATACAAATGCTTCGTAGAGAGTTTAACATTAGTTAAAGCATGAAAGAAATTTTTGGCAGACCATTTCGGCCAATCATCATGGGATGCAACACTTTGTTAGAAAAAATGTGAACCAGTTGTTAATTTAAAAAATTGAATGCCTTGAAACACCTTGAGCTTGCAACTAAGTAAGACTAAACTTTTCCAAAGAAGAGTAATTTATTTCACAAGAACGTCTCATCTCTCATCATAGTTTTTCTCTAAAATTTATATTGTTCTTTTTTTTATGCATGATGTAAGTATGAAATGTAAATGAAATGGTAATGTATGCGCATGAAATGTATGTGTATGAGACATTTAATCAACATCATGAAATCAACATATTCTCATATTTCATCACATTGAAGCATTTTATCAAACACATTGCATGCACATTTAACAACACATTTATTTCCAACATCAAGCATCATGGTATCACCAAATTAAACTCAAATACAACAACAAACATAAGATTAACACAAAACTCAAACAATCCAACCATCCTAGAGCTATTCCACACACAATGCATATCATACAACTTATTATAAATGTAAATGAGAGCTCCCTAACCTTGAATAAGCTAGAAACTTCAATCCAACACCAAAAACCAACAAAATGAAGTATTCCTACCCTCCTTTCAGCTGGAAACCGAAACCTCCCTCTCCTTGGGGTAAAAATGAAGAATCAACAAAAATGGAAATGAGGAGTTAAAGACTACCACACTAAAAAGAGGAAGAAAAATGGAGAATAATGAACTAAGAAACTCCACTTACCAAGCAAAACTCAAGAAAAAGTCCCTCCTTTTCTTCCTCTTGGCATGCGTCGGCCTCCCTCCTTCTCCTCTCTCTAATTCTTCTTTTCTTTCTTTGAATGAGACACAAAATGGGACTCTATCCTAGAGACCCCTAGGTTTATGACTAGAAATTGGGCTCACTAATGGCCCTTGGGCTTTATTTACACCTCTCCAATTAATTCAATTCACCTCCTGTAATAAAATAAATCCCAACTTAATTATTCCATTTAAATAAATTAGACCCATTTTTGATAAAATAAACTCAACTAATTAATTGACTTAATTAAATGTTGCAAGCCTTAAATAACTTAATTAAATAAATAATTAAATTATTTTGGGCGTTACATTGACCTTTCATTTAGCTCTCGGTTAATGCGCCAAGTGTTAACCAGCCCCTATTATTCCTTAAACAGACAAAATTAGCGTCTATCTTATCTTTATTCCTATTTCTACTACGAAAGTTCGAGAACTCATCACTTTCTAGTAAAATACTAATAAAGAGGGGCAGCTCACTGGGGACTTATTTATTTTTAGAGAGTCAAAACCTAGTCTAATTAATTTAGGATTAATTCAATTTTTACCCTTTTATTTATTTATTTGCTTTTGCATAATTATGTTATTTATTTGTGTAAACCCTAGGACAGAAGACGATATTTGTATATATGTTTGTTTGTCTGTTTGCAGCTTTTGGGTTGTTTTTAAATTGCTCCTACACACACTGCACCTATACACATCACACACTTGTGAGAAAAAGTTCTTTACACGGACTCGAGCATAAACCTAAGTTAGAACGAGATTGCGTAGTGATGGCCTGTGGGACGTACGTCTCGTTGGGTGGTCACGAAAATCTCACCTAGAGTTTGATTCCTTTTGAGGATGCTATCCCTTCTAATAGCTTGCCTATTGTTGGGGTCAGTGTTCTTGACTGGGGTCCTTGGCTCTAGGAACCATGTGTAGGATTCTTTAGAACCATCCTTGTGAGGTTCACTATAAAGAAAACTTTAGACCCACTCCATAGGGTACCCTTCTAGGGTCACGAAGGAGCTCTATACCCTTGCATTCAAACAGACATTAATGCATACCGTCTTTATCCAAAAAAAAATCAAAATTGTTATTTCCGCAAAGTTTTTTTAGAAAGTATATTACATGCATTTTCCCTTTTTTGCATTACAAAAATATTGAAATAAATGTTTTATATTACATGTATTTTTTTCTTTTTTGCATTACAAAAATATTGAAATAAGCGTCAGGGAGTTAAAAGTTTTATTTTGGAGAGAAGCCATGCATGCTAAAGTCAAAATCAAATTTTGTTCTTTACTCCCCAACGTGATAAAATCAAATCATATGTTATCATCTCATGCACATACATCTCATACACATACATTTCATACGCATACATTACCATTTACATTTCATACTAATTTCATAGTAACATCATGCATTGAAAAAAAAAAGAGAAAAAAGGCAAGCTGGTTCATCAACATCGTTATTGGACTCGCTCTCAAGCAAGGAACATGGCCGAAAACCAAGACAATCAGGTATTGAAGGATGAGATTGAAAAGCTGAAAGAAAAAATGAAGGACATGCTGGGTTTGAAAGATCAGATGACCGAGATTCTGAAGCTTCTCGCCGAGAAGAATGCGGGCGACAACACTTCAATTGGGGGCACCAATGACCAGGCCACAAACGCATCTCGTCATCATAACTCTGGTGCCAACACTCAGGGTGTGCAATGGTCTCAATGGTCCTTCAATTAAGGCTTAGGCAGCCTTCCAGACCCTGAGTGGTCCTTCAGAGCCTTAGTGCTCCTTCAGACCCTAAGTGGTCCTTCAGAGCCTTAGTGCTCCTTCAGGTCCTTGATTACCCTTAATTTAACTTCAGGTTAACGCACCGAGTGTTAACCTTTCCTTGTTACTGCCTCTTATTTCTCAAACCTTCCATTTCCTCTTAAACGGACAAAATCGACGTCTATTCTATCTTTATTTCTATTTTCACTACGAAAAATTGAATACACTTCACCTTTTCTAGTAAATTATAAATAAAGAGGGGCAGCTGTTATACCCCAATTTTGTCCGAGTTCTTTTTAATAGTTTTTAATTTGGACTTTTTCAACCATTTTATTTTGTACTTTTTCTGAAAATTACAAAAAATAGTAGTTTTTTTACGATCTGAACGGTGAAAGTGAAGACATATTTCCCACGAACCCGCTGTTAAAAAATGAAGACGATCCGACGGTTAACGAATCCGGAATCGCACTTTTACGATGAGAGGTTTGAGAAAAACGGACCAAAAACTGAAGCTATTGCGAAGGAAATTTCTCTCTCATCAGACTTCGTTTCAACGATCCGAACGGTGAAAGCGTAGATATATGTCTCACAAACCTACTGTCAAAAAAGAAAGAAGATCCAACGGTTAACGAATCCGGAATCGCACTTTTACGGTGAGGGGTTTGAGAAAAACGGACCAAAAACTGCAGCTAATGCGAAGGCAATTTCTCTCACCTCAGACCTCGTTTCGACGATCCGAATGGTGAAAGCGGAGATATATGTCTCATGAACCTGCTGTCAAAAAAGGAAGACGATCCAACGGTTAACGAATCCGGAATCGCAATTTTACGGTGACAGGTTTGAGAAAAATGGGAATTGTGTTTTAAAGGAGAATTGCTTTCTCTACCTTGTTTTAGTCCCACATTACTCACAAGAAACAAGAGCTCCCTAGCAATTGGATATAAAAGGGGTTGAGAGGTGAAGATTAGAGGAGGAGATCATTGGCGGGTTAAGTGATCTTTTGGGTCAAAGCGAGAGCGGCCCATTTCACTAAAAGTCCGTCTTTGATCATTTGGACGTTTTGAGTCGGCTTTCCAATTCTCAAAGCGGTTCTGGCGGTCTTGGGGTCAAAATGGACTAGATAGGAGTCCGGTTCGCGATTGACACAGTCGATCGCTTTCGATTCGGTTCGGCACTCGTCGAGTCCAGGTTAGTTTTGTATTTATTTTGTTTATTTTTATGTACATATTTATTTATCATTTATTTATAATATAATCTATTTATTTATTGTTTATGTATATATCTATTCATATTTATTTATGTATATAGTTATTTATTTATTTAGCCCAGTCTTTATTAATTATCAGTTTTTGTCTTTTATTTTATTTCTTCAATCCCTTTATGTACAGATCAAGGAGTCCTAAGACCCCTACACTAAAAAACACCAATCAACAAACCTTTTTCAGGAAGAACTACTTAGCTTTGATTCCTCCATTGCATCTGGAGGTACGTAGGAGCAAGAGTCCACTCTTGTCAAGCACTAAAAACTAAAAATTTAAATAAGTCTTTTCCTCTATAAATAAAAGGGTAATTATTAATAAATCCTAATTAATTAGACCAAGGATGTCGTGGGGTGCTAATACCTTCCCCACACATAACGACTCCCGAACCCTAAACCTGCCTTGTCCTAAACATAAAGGGATTTTCCGAATTTGCCCTTAAACTAAAATTTGGTGGCGGCTTCCTTTCGAACGTCGAAGAATCCTTTCCCGGATTTTTCGGTCGCTACATATGATCATTATTATATACTTATTTTATTTTTATAAAATATTAGTGTTTGAGATATTATTTCTTTAGAACATTATTTTGGTCTATTGAGGTGTTAAAAATAATAGTTATAGTGATACTGGCCTTTAAAAGTATTTAAAATGGATTTTTGAGTATTTTTCATGCATACACCCCCTTGTTGCCTACTGGACGCACCACCCAATGCAGCTCACTTAAGCCCAGCGCACCCTCCCATCCCACAAACGCATATCCAGAACCTGTGACCCGACCCACCTGCTCTTCTTCTCCCTCAACGTGAAGCTCTGCATAGAAACGCAGCAACCTCCAAAACCCTCACCTTCCAAACCTCTCTCTCGTTCCAACTAATTTCACCTCGGTTTGACCCAAAATTTTACCACCAAAGTTGAAATCCACCCCCAAACCTGTTTCTGACCTTTGTTTTGGCAAAGAGACCACTGTCTATAGCATTCGAAATACTCCAAGCGGACTGTGTTTTGGAGATTAAGGTCACCACGATTGTCGTTTGAAGAATCAGACACCGTTTTTGGATTCCTCGCGTCGAGCTCTTCGAGAAGCACTAGCCCTTTGTGCGTTTCGGTGTAGTTGACGTCGGACCCCTCGTAACTCTCATAGGCGATTATTTCTCTTTCGGGGAAAGGGAGAAGGGAGAAGGGAGAAGAGAAGAAGAAATCGACGCTCAAGGGAGAGAAAGAAGGGTACGATCTTGAGCAAGGAAGGAAGAGGAAGCTTGGAATCGTTGGTCTTGGGGGAATTTCTAGAAGCTTGGGTGTTTTCTTCAATTAACAAAGGTTAGGGGGCTCTCTTTCATTCCTAATAACCCATATGACTAGTATCCATAGGAGTTAGGTGTTAGGAGAGATTTCTTAAATTGAATTGTGGTGTTTTTGGATTGATTGGTATTGTTGGTTGAATGAATATATTGTTGGGTTGAATATCATGTGAATTTGAATTGTTGATTCTATTGCAATTGGTGTCAAGGTGTGTATTGTATTGATTCAATGTAGATTAAATAGGAGAGATATAATTGATGTTAGGTGTTTGTCAATTTTCTTGAATGAAGGTGTTTTGAAGGTGTTACAATCGGGTGTGTATTGTGGGGAGGGGGAGGGCGCCAAATCGGCATGCCCTGTGCCCCTATGTGCGCCTGTCTGGGTGTGTGTGCTGCGTGGGTGGGTGGCGCTGGCAGGGGCGCCGATTTGGCGTGCCCAGTGCGCCTGGGTGTGTTGGTGGGTGGCGCAGGCAGGGCGCCGATTTCGCGTGCCCAGCGCGCCTGGGTGTGTTGCGTGTGTGCAGGTGTTGGCACCGGCAGGGGCGCTGTAACACCCCCTTATCTAATCAATTCGATCTACTAAATTAAAATCAGAGTTGCAAAATTCCACTCAAAGGAGGGCTACATTTGATGATTTAAAAAGGAAATGTAATTTCAATTAAGTTCAAACAAGCGCACAACATCATACTAAGCAGTAATCATGCGCATCACATCGGCAAAAAGGGTCTAAGCCCATAACATAAGGCACCTCGGCCAGTAAGACATCAAGTCATAATACATAGTAAAAGTTACAACAAAATGTGATAGTTTTAGTTCAAAAGACTATCTAGCGAGAAAGTACACAAGATCGGCATAAGAAGCACTAAAATCTACTCGGCCCCAACCCAGGTGTTACACGCACTAGAGCGGACACAACCGACTTGAGCTAGGCACAACTATCACTCATGTGTACCGCAAGTTGCCGACATGAGAAGCAACATAAAAGCAGCTAGGGTGAGTCTCTTAACACAAGTAATATAATGTGAAGAAGCTTAAGGTTAGAGATAGCACTAAAGCACCTCGGTTAAATAATCACCCACTCACCGATAGTTCAAATAACCACAACAATTATCAATCACTCAAAAACACATTAAATTATGAAATGTATGCATGTATGCAACCCAACCACAGGGCATTATGCAATGAGGTACCTCCACCGTCGTCGTTATTTAGCCTATCGGCTCTCGTCGTTATTTAGCCTATCGGCTCTCCATCGTTATTTACTCGTCGTTATTTGATATGGAGACCAAGTCCTACCACATCGAGGCCGAAACCTCCTCCGTCGTTATATGCACATGAACATGTGAATTCATGACAAATGCAATCACACACCAATCAATCATAACGCATGTGAATGCTTACACCGCCGTTCACCGTCGTTACTCGCCGTTCTACTCGGTCATTCTACTCCGCCGTTCTACTACGCCGCTCTACTCCGTCGCTCACACCGACGCCCACACCATCTGAGACATCATCACGATTGCTAAGGTCGACCCTACTACACCGGTAGAATCACCCTAGGACCTACAACCGACCTCTCAATCACCTCGGCACTCCATGGTGGACTAATTGTCACACCGAGGACCGCAATGACACTTAGGGACCAAAATGTCACCTAAGGACCAAAATGGACTCTATCGCTCCCTTACTTATGCACATTTGGTGCTAAAATAGCACTCACATTGGCGTCCAACAATGTGCTAGGCAACATTGGCGCCTAACATCACTTCGGCACACTATGTGTGTACCTCGGCTAACTACTCCAACTCGGTATTCTACATCACCTCGGCACCTAGCTCAGCTTTGGCACCTCGGCATGTTACACTCAAACCCTCACTTCGGTGACATACTCACGATTACGCGCTCCCTTACATTAAAATCGTCTAACTCATGGGGATTCACTTCTCGGCATTCCCTGGTTCAGTTCACCTACACTTAGGCATTTGGGCGTTTCAACTCGGTGACGCTACCTCGGCCTGAGGACTTCCGTTCACTCCCTCTACACCTCGTTAACCTTAAGGCGAAACACCTACACTTCGGTTTATGCGTCCCTACCTCGCTAATGGTGTTTAGACACATACTCTCCTCAAACTCACCAAATGGACTCTCAACACTAAGACACTCTAGGCGTTGACTTCCTCAACTTCGGTTTCTCTCACTCTAAGTGAAGGGTGCTTGGTTTCTGTGCGATCGCACTCTATTGGTTCCGATCCTCTCCTAACTCTACATGCAAACTCATTTTCTTCACACTACACCGATTCACACTCGATGCCTCACCATGCAATGCTCCTTCAGACCACCACAAGCAGCAGAGAGTGTTACACTCCTCTCTCTTTCCCAACCGATCCACCATCGTACCTCACCACCAATCACAAAAAAAGAGCAAAACACAAAGAAAAACACGTTATGAACAACACATAAAACACACATGCAAGGTGATCGGAACCACTCACACCAAAAATACTACCAAACACAAAACATTACAAGGATTAAAAGAGCCCCTAACCTGATCACAACCGTAGACACACCCTCTTCACTAGCACTTCTAGGAATCCTTCAAGATTCAGCTCACTCTTCCCTTTTTCTCTTGGTTCTCCCTTCGGTTCTCTTCCTTCTCTCTACTTTCTTAATTTGGTAACTTTGACTATTTTTGAAACAATGTAAATGGTCTCCTACGAAGGTACCATTTAACATGTCCTAAGGGACTTAAATGAGGCCTTGGAATCTTACCATTTAACATGTCCTAACTTAGACATTTTTCTAAAGTAAAATGAATTACTTAACACTCACTTAATGAATTACTTGACTTAAAAGTAAAATGTTGCAAACCCTTAATAACTCAACTAAGTTAATTAATTGAATTATTTTGGGGTGTTACAACCCTCCCCTACTTAGGAGATTACGTCCTCGGAATCTTACCTCAATCAAACAGCTCGGAATAGACTTCCTTCATCTTGCTCTCTAGCTCCCAAGTAGCATGCTCACCAGCAGCTCCTACCCAAACCACCTTCACCAACTTGATTTCTTTTCCCCGAAGGGTCTTTACTTCTCGGTCTTCAATTCTGATCGGCATTGTCTCCACAAAGGAGGTCGTCTCTCACTTGCACATCATCCATTTGAATGACATGGGACGGTCAGAACATACTTCCTCGGTTGAGATACATGGAACACATCGTGCAAATTTGACAGATTGGGTGGCAATGCAATTCGGTACGCCACCTTCCCAACTCTCTCCAAGATTTGATAGGGTCCAATGAAACGAGGTGATAGTTTCTTGGACCTTAGAGCTCGTCCAACTCCAGTCACAGGGGTGACTCTAAGGAATACATGGTCGCCGGCTTGAAATTCTAAGTCTTTCCTCCTTTTGTCATGGTAACTCTTATATGCGCTGCGGCGCCCTCATCTTCTCTCTGATCATCTTAACCTTCTCGGTAGTCTCTCTAACCAACTCGGGTCCTAACACAACCCTCTCTCCTGTTTCATGCCAACATAGTGGAGTCCTACACCTACGGCCATACAATGCTTCAAATGGTGCCATTCCAATACTTGAATGATGACTGTTGTTGTAAGTGAATTCTATCAATGGTAGATACGAATCCCACGCACCTCCTTGCTCAAGCACACAAGCTCTCAATAAATCTTCTAAGGATTTGGATAGTCCTCTCGGATTGACCATCGATCGAGGATGGTATGCACGAGCTCAAACGCAACTTGGAACCCAACGCCTCTTGCAAACTCTTCCAAAATTCTGAAGTAAACCTTGGATCTCTGTCTGATACAATACTCAAAGGGATTCCATGACTTGGGGCGCCAACTGTGGCTGCCCCAAGTGCGCGTGTCTTTATTATGTCTAGGTGCGGCGCCATTTTGGCCGCCAAGTGTCTTTGTGTGTCTTTGGTGTTTAGGTGCAGGGCGCCATTTGGCTGCCCAAGTGCACTGTGTGTGTTGGTGTTAGGTGCAAGGCGCCATTTTGGCTGCCCAAACATGCTGTGTGCTGCTGGTGTTCAAGTGCAGGGCGCCAAATTGGCTGCCCTGTGTGCTGTGTGTTGTGTCTAATGGAAGGGCGCCGCTTTTGGCGCCATGGCGCGACTGTGCGCTTTGTGTCTAGGAGCGAGCGCCATTTTAGCGACCATGGCGCAACATTGTGCGCCTGTGTCTAGGTGAAGGGCGCCAGTTTGGCAGCCCATGGCGCAGCAGTGTGCGCCTGTGTGCTAGGTGTTGTTTTAGTCCCTAAGTGTTGTTTTAGTCCCTAGGTGTTGTTTTAGTCCTTGGTGTTGTTTTAGTCCTTTTGGTATTGTTTTTAGTCCTTGTGGTGTTGTTTTAACGGTGATGTGTACTAAATTGTGAATAAATATTGGTGATTGGGAGCCTATGACCTTTCTTTGGTGTTGGTGAGTCAATAAGACTATTGGTGAGCATGCTATTGCATAATTTTGGTGATTTTGGTGTTTATGGTGCATAGTCATGGTGTCGCATAATCATATGCATTTTGGTGAGTAGTTTTCGGCCTCATTATATATTTTGGTGAATGCCCTCAAGGCTATTTTGGTGATGGATCCACATGCATATGCCCATGGAGTTTTTGGTTGCAACTCATACACTAACATGCATCTGGTGATTTCTTTTGGTAATTATGAATTAATGGTGTACTTGAATAAGACTGTGATTTGGTGTGTTAGTTGCCTTCTCTATTGTGTTGCTTGTCTTATTTGTTATTACTTATGTAAAGAGACTCACCCTACTGCTTTATGTTGCTTCTCATGTCGGCAACGTGCAGGTGACAGCGATTGAAGGTGGTTTGGTACCTTATTCTAGTTTGGTTGAGTCGGCTCTGATACGTAGCACCGGGGGGGCATTCTAGTTTACTTGTTGTTTCATTTTATGTTTTTAGACTTCCATTTGGTTTTGTATTTCTATATTTCACGTTTTGTTTTATTTCCGCTGCGATGGTTTTTACCTCATATTGACTGTGGTGCTATGTATCCCGTACTTTAAGTCTTTATTACATAATTTGGAGTTATTAAGTGTGGTTTTGTTTTAAACGTGGCACCCTCGTGTGGTCGCACTGAAATTTTTCTGAAAGAGATTATTAAGAGTAGTTTACGTAGAAGGGGGTGTTACAGGGTTAATGACGTAGAATGCTTTGAAAAAGCTAAGTCTATAGATAAGAGATTAAACACGTAATGTCGGAATAGAGTGCTTTGAAAAAGCTAAGTCTATAGATAAGAGATTAAACACGTAATGTCGGAATAGAATGCTTTGAAAAAGCTAAATTTATTAATAAGAGATTACACACGTAATGTCGGAATAGAATGCTTTGACAATGCTAAGTCTATTAATAAGAGATTAAACACGTAATGTCGGAATAGAATGCTTTGACAAAGCTAAGTCTATTGATAAGAGATTAAACATGTAATGTCGGGATAGAATGCTATGAAAAAGCTAAGTCTATTAATAAGAGATTACACACGTAATGTCGGAATAGAATGCTTTGACAAAGCTAAGTCTATTAATAAGAGATTACACACGTAATTTCGGAATAGAATGCTTTCAAAAAGCTAAGTCTATTAATACTGGGACTACAGATTTAGTAATGTCGGAGACCCGACTTTCATAAAGCTTCATAAAAATAACTAACTCATATGCTGAGCGTCATACTTCGCCCTTGGGTTTTAACTATAATATTTCTTGAGCTTAGTGGCGTTCCAAGTTATTGGAATCGCCTTTCCTTCTAGTGTTTCCAGCTCGAAAGCTCCATTTCCGGTTTTTAGAATAACACGATATGGGCCTTCCCAATTCGGGGCTAGTTTGCTCTGTGATGCGTTTTTCAGACCAACATCGGCCTCTCTGCTTTGTTAATGATTCTTTGAGGGACACGTGATCTCGGATTCCCTCCACAAGATCAAGCTCTTCTCTCAGAGCTTGACCATTATCTTCATGTGATTTTGGGTTTGAAGTCCTCCAAGTTAATTCTCCAATTTCTACCCGGATAACTGCTTCACTTCTATAGGAGAGTCGGAATGGTGTGTCTCCAATAGTGCTTTGAGGTGTAGTTCTGTACGCCCATAAGACATAAGGGAGCTCTTCAACCCAGTTTCCTTTAGCATCATCCAACCTTTTCTTCAAACCGTTGAGAATTACTTTGTTTGCTGATTCTGCCTGACCATTTGTTAGAGGATGTTCTACCGAGGTAAATCGATGTTTGATCTTTAAATGGGACATCAATTTCACGAAACCTTTATCGAAGAAATTGAGTTCCATTATCCGTGATTACAACCTCTGGTAACCCGAACCTGGTTATAATCTCCTTTCTGAAGAAAGATATACAGTTTCTTACACTTATGACGGATAATTGTTTGGCCTCAATCCATTTGGTAAAGTAGTCTACCACGACAATTAAAAATTTGATTTTCCCTGGGGTCTTTGGAAATGGTCCTAGAAGGTCAATCCCCCACCATGCAAAAGGCCATGGGGAGGAGAGAGTTGTGAGACCGGTAGGAGGAGCCACATGGATATTTGCATGGATCTGGCACTTCGAACATTTCTTAACATAAATTCTTGCATCAGTTTCCATGGTTGGCCAAAAGTATCCCGCCCTTAACGCTTTTCTGGTTAAGGACCTACCACCTAAATGTTGTCCACAAATTCCTTCATGAATTTCGGCTAACACATAATCGGCCTCCTTGTTTTCTATGCATTTTAACAAAGGTGAAGAGAGTGCCCTTTATAAAGATGCCCATTGATCACTGAAAAAGAAGTTACTTTTCTTCGGACGATTTTGGCTTCCTCAAGATCGGAAGGTTCTACTCCCGATGTTATGTAATTTAAGATGGGAGCAATCCAAGTTTTGCTTTCGTATAACACGCACACTGATGAAATCAAGTGTAGGTCGTCTTCAATACTGGGTTTGCTGAGGACTTCTTGTATCACAGATCGGTGGTTTCCCAAAGTCTTGGTGCTTGGTAATTTAGAAAGAACATCGGCCCTCACGTTATCTGCTCTCGGGACGTGCTTTATCTCGGCAGAGTGAAAATAGGTAAGCAATAATTTCATATGGTTTAAATATTTCTGGAAGACCGTGCCTTTTGCCTCGTACTGTCCCCAGATCTGGGAGACAACAAGAAGAGAGTCGGTATTGAGATTCAATCGAATAATTTGGAGGTCTAAAGCAAATCGGAGACCTGCAATGCACGCTTCATATTCTGTTTGATTATTTGAAGTTGAAAATTTGAAGGTGAGTGATAATTCTATATCGACTCCTGAAGGACTCTCAAGAATGATTCCTGCTCCACTCCCCTTGGGATTTGAAGATCCATCCACATGGATTGTCCATATCTTATCATCCGATTCTGCTGGAGTCATTTCTGCCACAAAGTCGGCTAACACTTGAGCTTTCATCGCCGGTCTTGATTCATATTTGATACCAAATTCAGATAACTCAGTAGCCCACTTAATTATCCTTCCTGAAAGGTCTGGCCGATGTAAGATTTGCCGGATTGGGTGGTTCGTTCGAACAATCACTTGGTGAGATACGAAATAAGGTCGGAGACGTCGAGTTGCTATTACTAAAGCCAAAGCAATTTTCTCAATTTTTTGATATCGAACTTCTGGTCCTTGCAAAGCTTTGCTCACAAAGTAAACTGGACTCGGCCCCTCATTTGTTTCGGGACCATCTTCGCTCCCAATGCTTCATCAGATATTGAGAGATACAAATATAATACTTCCCGAGTTCAGTCGGGTTAATATCGGAGGTTACGATAATACCTTCTTGATTGGGTGGCGCCTCATCCCGATCGGCGTCGGACAAATTCGGACTCCTTCTTTAAAAGTTTGAAAAGAGCGTAGTGATTTGAAAGCGACATTTAAGATAAAAACGCGTGTGAGCGACAAATCATGCCATTTAATTTCTGAACTTCCTTCTTTGTGCTTGGAGCTTTCATCTCGGTTACTTCCTTGCACTTGTCTGGATTTGCCTCTATACCTCTTTCAGTGAGATAGAATCCCAAAAATTTTCCAGCTTTTACACCAAATGTACACTTTTCTGGATTTAACCTCATCTTGTTTTTTCTTATTTCGGAAAAAATATCTTTTAGATCGGTGGCATGACAATTTGCTCGCTTACTCTTTGCAATCATATCGTCCAAGTAAACTTCAACAATTCACCCAATCTGGTCTTTAAATACTTTATTCATCATTCTCTGATCCGGGGGAAACATCGGAATTTGATTATTCCCTGAATATGCGTCCATAAATGATAAACGGCAGAACCAGGAAGCATGGTCAACTAAGCGATCAATATTCGAAACCGAAAAAGCGTCTTTAGGACATGATCTGTTAAGATCGGTATAATCAATACACATACGCCATTTTCCATTAGATTTCTTAACAAGTACAGGATTTGAAAGCCAAGTGGTGTACTTGACCTCGTTTACAAAGTTAGTTTTAACTAAATCGTCCACGGCCTTTGCTGTTGCTTCGGTCTTCACTATACTTTAAACCCTTTTGCGCTGTGCAACCCACTTTGCATCAGGATATATAGACAAGTGATGACAGACGGCTTCAGGTGGAATGCCAGGCATATCTTCGGCTGACCATGCAAAGAGATCGGCGTGATCTTTCAAGCATTGGGTCAACTCTGCTTTGATCTCGTCTGGGAGTTCTGCACCGATCTTTACAGTCTTTTTAGGGTCGTCTCCCAGAACTACTTTGACAAATTCACCATCGGGTTTCGGTCGTTCTAACTTCTTTTTGAATTCCAGAGACAGAGGATCATCATTCTCTTTCTCCAAGCTATCGGGTCATCTCATGCATCTAAATCCGTCACATTGACCTCAGAGAATTTCAATTTTGTGTTCCTTCCGGAGGCTTCTGGTGATGTAAGCTCGGCCTCTTCTCCCGCGGCGACTTCAACTTTAAGAAGTAGGTAATAACATCTTTCCGAAGATTCTAAGTCGGCATTATGCGGCTTATGATTTTATAGCACTCGGGAATGAAACTTCATTTTTAAATGCACCGTAGATGTAACAGCATCGAGTTTGCCCAACATCGGTCTTCCGATAATGCAATTGTATATTGATGGGCAAGGTAAAACCATGAATTTTGTCAATATGGTACGAGTTAAAGGTTCCTCCCAAAACGTGACCCTCAAATCGATATAACCCATTGGTCTAGTCCGGGATCCATTGAAACCGAAAAGATCAGTTCCTCGATATGGGAACAGTTCCTTGGAAGAGATTCCAATTCTTTCTAAAACATCAAAAAACAAAATGTCACAAGAGCTTCCTTGGTCAATCAGGATTCTCCTAATCTCGGTTTCAGCCATCACAGCCGAGATTAAAAGTGATATATCTTCATTCACTTTTCCGTTTAGAAGGTCTCCGTCCCCAAAAGACAAAGGAGGACGAGTTGCTAAAATCGGGGTTGATGATGTGGAAACCACACATTGAATTTCCTTCCATTTTCTTTTAATTGTCCTGGCTGTTGCTCCCTCAAGTTCTCCTCCCGAGATTACCATTACCACCGGTCGTCCTCTGGATTTTCGGGTATCAGGCTCTTCCTTGTAATCTTCGCTGACATTTTTGCCTTTTACTTCGTCATTGTCCTTTTCAGTTTTTACGTCTCTGTTTTGTTGATATGGTTTTTTGACATATTGTCCGAGCTTTCCTTTCTTGATGAGGTCTTCAAAGTCGTCTTTCAAAGCGTTGCAACGATTTGTATCGTGGCCAGCACTTTGATGATAACGACAATACTTGTTACTTCTCAATCCCGACCGACCTTGGAGCGATGGGATCGGGATATCTTACCTGCTTAAACTCATTGTTCTGGCATTCGTGCAAAATTCTTTCCCTACCACATATGAGTTCAAAGATAGTCACGATGTCTTCGACCCTATGTTTGAATTCTCTAGATGGGCCACGATGCGAACCTCCTAGGTTACTTTCTACGTTTGGGACTCCCCTATCCATCCGAGGTTTAACATCTTTGGATTGGTTAGCTCCGTGTCTAACAAAGAACTTACTAGCTTCGTCTCCTTCTTCATGATCTATGTACTTCTCAAAAAGTTGGAGGAATTCCCCCAAAGTCGAGGGTTGGTTTATGCTTGCATCGGTTTGAAACAAAGTGCCCTTGCGCAAACCTTGGGATAGGAAATACAAACGAAAATCTTCATTAAAACCGTGCACCTTTCCCCTTGATGTGAATTTCAATAAAAGATCGAAGAGATTCATCTTCCGCTGTGTATCTTGCATGCAAAGACCATCCATGACTTCGGCCTCACTTTGGAGTGTGCAAAACTTGTGGAAAATAATTTGGAGAGTTGCTCCTAGGATGAGATTGAATTTGTCGGGATGTCCCTAAACCAAATATCTGCGGATTTATCAAGGGTGAGAGAGAAAAGTCTACACATTATCTCACTTGGGGCGTTCCGGTATTGCATCATTGTCTCGTAGTATTCTAAGTGAACATCCGGATCTCCGAGTCCGTCGTAGATTTTCAAATGCTCTGGGGGTTTCTCCAATCCGCGAGGGATGGGAAAATAATGTATCTCTATCGTAAATGGCCCTCTTCTCGGGGATGGGGTAATCCCCGGACCATTGTGAAGGAAAGGAGTCGCCAATGGTGGAACTTCCGGAGCTGTCGTCCGAATCGGAGGATGTTGGGGTTGATCCCTAGAGCGGCATTGCCTCCATTCCGGAGTTTCCTAGAGTGGTGTCGGGACCTAGCCGAACTTCCATGAAAAGCATTCCGATCCGAAACAGGTTGAGTTACTGTTATTCCTTCAGGAGTTCCCCCTAGACGGGGTTGATTGCGAGCCGGCTGAGGTTCGACCGGTTCAACTACACTTGTTTGACGTAAACCAGACCTCAATTGAGCGGCCATTATCGATCAAAAGAGAAGGCGAAAGTAATTGAATTCAAGCTACCCCCACTGTGGTCACCATTCTTCTGTACTGTGTCTATGGGTCACTTGATCCAAGATAGTAGGTAGGAGATAAGGTTTGTTCAATAATAGTCACGTCCGATGTGGATGGTCCGATCCGAGGTGGGGTGTACCTGCAAAGTCACTCCAATGCTAAAGTCAGGCGTTGGACAGTTAATTGCAAGTATTAGTGGGTAATAAATGTGTACCTTCTTGTTAGTAATAAGTGTCGTATTTATAGAGTCAAAAGGTACTTAAGTGAAGTGATCTGAACCGTTCAGTTAGGAGGTGCATTGTGAGCCATTGATGAATGGACCTGGGCCTTGGTTGGTTGGTGGTCCAATAACTTTGTTTTGAAGAAGGGGGGTGTAAATAACCATAACATATTTACTCCGTAACAATTTCTAATATTTAATATCAATTGTGGTGGAAAGTTCAAGAGACACCATTGAAGAGGTGTATCTAGAATGTTGAAGAAAAGTCAAGAAGTGAAGCTCCTTGGAAAGGTGAGACAATTGTTAAACTAATATTCAGTTAGTTAGTTTATTAGTTTAACAACAATGAATGTCCACTAAGTCTTATGCATGCATGGAAGTCATGTTTTCTCCTATAAATAGAGAGATTTGTCAATAGTGAAGAAATCCCCATTGGAGAGGTGAGGCATACCCTTTACCAATCTCACCTTTAAAGCTCCCCTTTCTCATTTATTATACTATACCCACATCTTCTCTCTCTTTATTGAATGGCTAGGATTTCACTGGACTCTCATGTCACTTGAGAGTATATTTTTCCTTTGGGGATCATGTGGAGAGGTGAGAGATCCCCATTTAGAGAGGTGAAGAATTCCTCCACGAGTGATCATGTAGAGTTGAAGGGTCTCCAACCATATGTCTTAGGTAAAGAAGAGTGTTGGTGATCATTAGTTGTGATATGTTACAGTATCACGGCAAGTGTACCGGATCGTTGCAAATAATAGTATGGAAAGACCGTTGTCAAACAAGGGACTGTAGTTAATTATCAGTTTAACAATTTAACTTCTAAATTGAAAAGGAAATAATTTTGAATTGTTTGACAATAAATTAACGTGAACAACAGTAAATATATTTTTTAGTGATTTTAAATTATAATGATAACAACAACACTAGTTTGAATTTGTATGAATTAAAGAGCATTGAGGACGAGTTTCAATTTACTTCACTCTTATATTTAACGAATCAAATATGTTATTGAACTTATTTTATGAGCTATGATCAAATTTCTATAATTATTCTAATCCAGATTCTATAGGAAAAAGAATATTTATTTGTAATAAAAAATCTCTAATTCCTTAGGTGACCTTAAATAGAAATGAGCAGTAATAACAACAATTATTATACGTTTCTAAATACCATTGACTATTCCTAGATGTTGCGCCCGAAAAAGTCCCCGAGGGGTTTTTCTTCGTTTACAACGTTTTAAAACAATGAAGTCGCCACCAATATTTTTTATGAGGAAAATATTGAAGAAAAACCTTTTTGGAAGGCATATGGTCTTTTGGAAAACCGGGAGATTTGGGTTCGGGGGTCGGTTAGGCATGGGGAAGGTGTTAGCACCCCACATCTCCTTTCTACTGAAAGGGAACCTTTAATTAAACGTGGTTTTAAATGTTGATTTGAAAAGTACTTAAATTTGCCTCTCGATTAAATAGACTTAAGGAAAACTTTTATTTGCGCGCTCGGCGAGAGTTAGCCGCTTGGCCTTTTTGGAAGGGAAAATGTTTTTGGATTGTTGTGCTTGACGGAGGATCCGCTCCTACGTATCTCGAGTGCGATGGAGAATTCAAAGCTACGTAGTTCTAGGTTTTTATTTTTATCTTGTTTAATTGTGAAAATCGAGCTTTCATGATGATCAATTGAGCGAAGGCTCCAAGTGACCACCATTAGCACTCCATTGTTAATGATCATGCAAGCAAAGGCTTCGCAAGACCACTAACAAAGTTTGATTTAATGAGAAATTATTAAAAAAAACGAAAAAAGGTGAAAATTGCAAAATGGGGTGTGTTATTAGTTGTGGGAAATTGTATTAACAAACAGAGGTGCGAGAATTAAGGCCCAGTTGGTTTTATTGGACAAGATAGGTGTTCGTGCCAAAAACGTGTGGGCTTAGGGGTTCGATTAGTAATCTTTGGGGTGTGTTTTGTAGGTTTTAAAATTAAAATAAAATAAAAACATATCGGACTTATAAGTGTTTTTTCGGGTTTGGATGTTGCATTCATTTCCTCCCCCAACGCGCTTGCATGTCTGATGAGGATTGAGAGAGAGAAACGCGCCGCACGCAGAGAGAGAGAGAGAGAGATGGAACGAAACTGAAGAGGAAAGAAGGAAGGCACGACGCGACGGGAAAAGGGAGAGTGGGGAAACGGCGTGGATCGGTGAGAGAGAGAGAGGGAGAGAACGGATCGGGAGAGTTGGAGAGAGGGAGGTGTGGTTTCGGTGAGAGAGAGGTGAAAGAGAAACTGTAAACGGAGAGGGAGAGGGCGACGGTGAGGGGCTCGGTTTCGTGGTGGTTCCTGGTTCGGTTTTGGGGTGGTTGCTTCGGTTTCACGGTGAAGGAGCGCCGGAGAAGACGAAGCTGGCGGTGGGAGCTTCACCGGCGACGGCTTAACACTTCCAGGTTCATCTTTTCGTCCGATCTGGTTCTTCTTCTTCCATTTTTCGGTTTATTTAGTTATTTTTCATACTCTTCTTGATTTGCTTCTTAATCTAAGGTGATGCATTTTGTTTTTTCTTTTTAACTTACAGTGATATCCTTAGTAAAACATGTTGATTCAAAAAACACACAAACCAGAGAGAAGAAAAACAATACTGACCTGACTCTAAAAAAAAACAAGATCTGGATCTGCTGTTAACGCTAATGACTGGTCTGTGTTTTTGTTCTTTCTTCTTGATTTTAGTTTCGAGAATAATTGTTTCTTTCTTGAAATCTGTCTTTCTCTTTTATTTGCCCGGATCTCGAGAAAATTGAGTTTGTGTGGTTAGGGTTTTAGTGTAAAACCCTAATCCTTTTTTTTGTGATTTTTACCTCGAAATTAGTATCAGTACTCCTATTTGTTGATTTGCCTTTTTATATTAAAATATTAGGTTTCTGCATTAATTGTTTTTGACTAGGCTTTGACTCTTTTCAGGTTTGGAGTGGAGTGGACCAGACCCAACTACTTGGAGAGCAGCTGCTGGAACCCCAGATTTGCTGCTGCTGCCTTTTATTATTTTTTTGTATTTTCGGATTTATTTATTTTTGTATATTTTTGTTATTATTTTTTGTATTTTTTGGACATTTAGACATTTGAACACTTCTAATTTGTAATAAAAAATTAAATAGATTTTTTTTGACATTTTTGGATTATATAACACTTTTAAATTGTAAATTTTTTGACATTTTTGAACTATATATATGCTCAAAATAAAATAACCGCACAAAATAAGATTAACAACGAGAAAAAGAGCCGGGCCAAACAAAAAGACGAGAACGAGTCCGACTAAACAAATACGCTAAAACGAGACCCAAATAGAAGAAATGGGCTCATTAACTAAAAACACTAAAATTGACTCAGAATTGCATTCTTAAGCCTGAACTGAAGAGACAAGCTAAATTTCTAGAAAAAAAAACGACTTTTGGTAGACCTACTTATGTACGACTAAACCCAAATACGAAGATTAAATTGAAGAACGCACGAAAAGATCGATCATTCGCGTGCCTGCCTAATTTAAATCATAGGGATTGTTGGTGTCTTGGGGAGTTGCTTGAAGCTTTGTGTGTTCTTCAATCTCTAAAGGTTAAGGGGCTCTCCTTTCTTACTTAATAACCTATTGGATTAGCAATGATAGTAGTTAGGTTCTAGGGATGAATTGTAAATTGAATCGTTATATCGTGGATTTAATGGTGGTGTTATTGTTTGAATTGAGATGTGGTTCTCATACTACATGTTATATTGAATTCAATTGAGTGATTCCATGTTAATCGATGTTGAGGTGAGTATAATAACTAATATGCATGTTGAGTGTTTGTAGAATTCACTCAATGAAATTGAGAGTGAGAACATGAGAAATTGGTGAGGGTTGTGATGTCGCATAATTATCTTGGAGATGAAATTAAGTGATTGAGGTATGCACTAGGTATTATTGGTGAGATGTTGAATGACGTGTACCTAGGTGTAAATCGAGATTTGTGTTGTGTTTTTCAAAAAGAAATCAAAGTTGCTATTTTAGTTAATTAAGTGTTCTTTGTTTTTATAAAGAATATGTTGTTGTTTTTATAAAGCATATGTTGCTGTTTTTTATATAAAGCTAAGGTTGCTGTTTTTTTTTACAAAACAAATGTCATTTATTCTTCGTCTAATTAATGTTGTTGTTCTTGTCAAATAAGCATTTGTTGTTCTTGTTAAAAAACATCTTCTTTGCTTTACTGTTAAAAAAGCGTTGTGTTGCTGTTTTTTTAAAGGATAAATGTTCTTTATTTATTTGTAAAAAGGTCTTTGTTTCTTAAATTTAAAGTTCTTTGTTTTTCCACAAATAAAGTGTTGTTTTCTCAAATTCAAGGGCCTGTTTGCTTAAAATAAAAGTGATGTTTTCTTAAATTTAAGTGTGTTGTTTTCTTAAATTTAAGTGTGTTGTTTTTCAAATCTAAAGGTGTTATTTCCTCATATTTAAAAGTGTTGTTTTCCTACTTTCCAAGTCATTTGTTTTCTTAATTGAGAGGTGTTGTTTCCCTATTTTCTTTTAGCATTATTCTTGTATTTTAAAAGGTGTTATTCTTGGTTGTTTTTAGGTTCTTTGTCCCGATTTTATGTGTTGTCTGGTCCCTATGGGCGTTGAGTTAGTCCTTCAGTGACAAAGTAGTTGCGCAATTAATTGTGATTGATGTGGTGGAGTGCGCTATCCTTAGAGTGATTAAATTGAGATGTGTCTACGGTGGTGAATATTTATTGATGAGTTTGAACATTTATTGGTGAGCTGAATATTTGTTAAATATTGGTGAGCTGAATTTTTATTGGTGAGCTGAATTTTAATTGGTGAGCTGAATAATTACTGGTGAGCTGAATCAATATTGGTGAGTGTGATAATCGTAGTTATGGTGTTTTGGTGTGTATGGTGCATGGTCCTTGAGTCTCATGATCATGTGCATATTTTGTGAGCGTAAGGCTTGGCCTTATTATAATTTATTGGTGAGCAGAAGGCTTCGGCCTTATTTGGTGAGTGCCCTCAAGGCAAGATATTGGTGTTGATGGATCCACATGCATATGCCCTAGGAGTTGGGTTGCATTGCATGCATTGCATATACTTTCGTTGCTGCTTGTGATTGATATAAAGTAATGGTGTGCTATTTTTGCTGTGTATTGGTGTTGTTAGCTGCTTGATCTATATGTTGTTGATCTTGTGTGTTATTACTTATGAAATGAGACTCACCCTACTGATTTTATGTTGCTTCTTATGTCGGCAACGTGCAGGTGACGGCGAGTGAAGGTGATCTAGCACTTTCCTTCCTAGTGGGTCGAGTCAGCTCTGATACGTAGCACCGGGGAGGGTTTTAGTTACCGTTTTCGAACCATTACTGAAGTTATTTTTGGAGTTTTGGCTTAATGTTTATTTCTTTTTGGAGATGTTAAATGAGTTTATGAATCTGCTGCTTAGAGATTCATTATTTACATTTTTGAGGATTTATTTTAAATCAATTGGATTTTTTTTTTATGTGGCAAAAAATGTAGCGCCCTCGTGGTGACTCTGATAATTGTGTGTTTAACTATAATTAGAAAAAGGGGGTGTTACAGAGTGTCGGTCACCGGATCACGATCAGTCCTAGCTTCAAATTGGTAGTTTAAGTGCAGGGCGCCATATTGGCTGCCCAAGTGCACTGTGGGTGTTGTGTCTAAGTGCAGGGCGCCATTTGGCTGCCCAAATTACACGGTTTAGTGCTGGTGTCTCATGACAGGGAGCCAATTTGGCTGCCTGTGTTCTTGATGTCTTTCTTTGGTCTAGGTGAGGGCGCTAACTTTAGCGACCCAAGGCGCAACTTTGGCGCTCAGTGTATGCAGGGGTGGGCGCCACTTTGCGACCAGGCGCGCAACCCCGCGCGCTGTGTGTCTTGGTGTGGGTTCAGCCCCTGGTGCGTTTTTAGTCCTTGAGGTGTCAAATTAGTCCCTAGGTGTCAATTGGTCCTTAGGTGTCAAATTGGTCCCTGGGTGTTGAATTGGTCCCTAGGCGGTGTTTTAGTCCCTGGGTGTGGATTAGTCCCTGGAGTTAGTTTTAGTCCTTTGGTGTGAAATTAGTCCTTGGTGTTCCTTTAGTAATGGTGAATATAATTTGATTGGAGGTCTATGACCTCTCTTGGCGATTGGTGAGTGTACAAACTATTGGTGAGCATATTAATGCATTGTTTGGTGTTTTGGTGTTATGGTGCATAGTCATGGTGTCGCATAATCATATGCATATTTTGGTGAATAGGCCTAGGCCTCATAAATTATTTTGGTGAATGCCCTCAAGGCTATTTTTGGTGATGGATCCACATGCATATGCCCGTGGTGTTTTGGGCTGCATCTCATACATTACATACATTTTCTGGTGATTGCTTGGGTGTTCATGAACTAATAGTGAAATTGATTTGACTGTATTTTTGGTGTACTTGTTGTCTGCCCTACTATGTTACTTGTTTTATTGGTTATTACTCATGTAAAGAGACTCACCCCTCTTGCTTTATGTTGCTTCTTATGTCGAAGAACGTCACGGTGTGTGGCCCGAAGGTGTCTCGGTACCTTCTATTCTTTTAGGTTGAGTCGGCTCGATACGTGAGCAACCGGGGGCGTTTAGTATTTGTTGCTTTATTTTATGTGTTGACCTTTCATTTGGATTTTGTGTTTCAAAGATTACTTAAGTTTTGTTATTTTCCACATTTACTATGATGTTTATCCTCGGATTATTATGGTGCTATGTATCCCTTACTTGGAGTTTATTTTATTTATTATTTTGGAGTTTTAAATGTGGTTGTTTAAATGTTGCCCCCTTGAGTGGTCGCACTAAAAAATTTCGTAGACTCTGATTTTCAATTAATTAAATAATAGCTTACGTAGAAGGGGGTGTTACATTAGTGGTATCGGAAGCGATTCGGCTGTCCACCAAGTCGTTGAGTCGTTAGTATTATAATTCCCGAGTCTTGTTACTCGTTCTGACTGAACTCTTGTTTCAATGATAAGTTAAGATGGCTGGACAAAATTGTAACACCCCCTTATCCAATCAATTCGATCTACTAAATTAAAATCAGAGTTTCAAAATTCCACTCAAAGGAGGGCTACATTTGATGATTTAAAAAGGAAAACAGAAATTCAATTAAGTTCAAACAGCTGCACAGCATCATACTAAACATGTAATCATGCGCATCACATCGGCAAAAGGGTCTAAGCCCATAACATAAGGCACCTCGGCCATAACATAAGGCACCTCGGCCAGTAAACATCAAGTCATAATACTTAGTAAAAGTTACAACAAAATGTGATAGTTTTAGTTCAAAAGCTCTCTAGCATAAAATACACAAAATCAAAGATAAAAGCACTAAAATCTACTCGGCCCCAACCCAAGTGTTACACGACCGGAAGCGGACACAACCGACTTGAGCTAGGCACAACCATCACTCATGTGTACCTGCAAGTTGCCGACATGAGAAGCAACATAAAAGCAGCTAGGGTGAGTCTCTTAACACAAGTAATATAATGTGAAGAAGCTTAAGGTTAGAGATAGCACTAAAGCACCTCGGTTCAGCTAACACAACCACTCACAGATAGTTCAATTAACCACAACAATTATCAATCAGCTCAAAAACACATTAAATTATGAAATGTATGCATGTATGCAACCCAACCACAGGGCATTATGCAATGAGGTACCTCCACCGTCGTTATTTAGCCTATCGGCTCTCCGTCGTTAAGTCCGTCGTTATTTGATATGGAGACCAAGTCCTACCACATCGGCGCGTAAACCTCCTCCGTCGTAATATGCACATGAACATGTGACTTCATGACAAATGCAATCACACACCAATCAATCATAACGCATGTGAATGCTTACACCGTCGTTCACCGTCGTTTACTCGTCGTTACTCCGTCGTTCTACTCCGTCGCTCACACTGACGTCCACACCATCTAGACATCATCACAGTGCTAAGGTCGACCCTACTACACCGGTAGAATCACCGTAGGACCTACAACCGACATCTCAATCACCTCGGCACTCCATTCAATCACCTCGGCACTCCATGGTGGACTAATTGTCACACCGAGGACCGCAACGACACTTAGGGACCAAAATGTCACCTAAGGACCAAAATGGACTTAATCGCTCCCGTACTTGGCACACTTGGTGCTAAAATAGCACCCACAGTGGCGTCCCACAATGTGCTAGGCCACATTGGCGCCTAACATCACCTCGGCACACTATGTGTGTACCTCGGCTAACTACTCCAACTCGGCATCCTACATCACCTCGGCACCTAGCTCAGCTTTGGCACCTCGGCATGTTACACTCAAACCCTCAATTCGGTAGCACGCTCACAGTTACGCACTCCCTTAGGCTAAAATCGTCTAACTCATGGGGATTCACTTCTCGGTATTCCCTAGTTCAGCTCACCTACACTTAGGCATTTGGGCGTTCCACCTCGGTGACGCTACCTCGGCCTGAGGACCTCGGTTCACTCCCTCTACACCTCGGTAACCTTAAAGCGAAACACCTACACTTCGGTTTATGCGTCCCTACCCCTCGCTAATGGTGTTTAGACACATACTCTCCCTCAAACTCACCAACAGACTCTCAACCACTAAGACACTCTAGGCGTTGACTTCCCCAACTCGGTTTCTCTCACTCTAAGCTGAAGAGTACTTCTGTTTACGCGCGTAATAAAGGCGCTTAACTCCCATTTTACTTCTTTTACTCGGTTTCTTTACTTAAACCCAACATGCAACCCATTTCCAGTCTCACCACACTCACGCACACTCGGATACTTACTCCATTGGCTCCGATCCTCTCCCTAACTCTACATGCAAGCTCATTTTCTTCACACTACACCGATTCACACTCTGATGCCTCACCATGCAATGCTCTCTTCGTACCTCACAGAACAGAGAGAGTGTTACACTCCTCTCTCTTTCCCAACCGATCCATCATCATACCTCACCACAATTCACAGCAAGAGCAAAAACACAGCAAAACATGTTATGAACAACACACAAAACACACATGCAAGATGATCAGAACCACTCACACCAAAATACTACCAAACACAAAACATTACAAGGATTACAAGAGCCCCTAACTTTGATTATAACCAGTAGACACACCCTCTTCACTAGCACTTCAGGAATCCTTCAAGATTCAGCTCACTCTTCCCTTTTTCTCTTGGTTCTCCACCTCGGTTCTCTTCCTTCTCTCTAAGTCTCACTTCTCTCTCTACTTTCTTAATTTGGTAACTTGGCTATTTTTGGAACAATGAAATGGTCTCCTACGAAGACACTACTTAACATGTCCTAAGGGACTTAAATGAGGCCTTGGCCTTATTAGGCCGTGGGCTTCTTCTACCCACACCCTTTCCCTAACTTAGACATTTTCCTAAAGAGTAACACATGTTTAACACTCACTTAATGAATTACTTGACTTAAAAGTAAAATGTTGCAAACCCTTAATAACCCAACTAAGTTAATTAATTGAATTATTTTGGGGTGTTACAGAAATGATGCTGCTCTTGCTGCTGCTCTGGAGGCAATGGCTCAAATTGTGGGAAATCAACAGGTTGCCGCTGATGCTGGTGCGCGTAGATTGGCCACGTTCCAAAGGGAGAATCCGCCCACTTCCAAAGGTCGGTATGATCCTGATGGAGCTCTGGCATGGCTGAAGGAGATAGAGAGGATTTTCCGGGTTATGGATTGCACGCATGCGCAGAAGGTAAGGTATGGTACACATATGCTAGCGGAAGAGGCAGATGATTGGTGGCTGGAAACTCTGCAGAGATTGGAAGCTGCTGGTGAAGAGATCTCATGGGATGTTTTTAAGAGGGAGCTTATGAGGAAGTACTACCCAGAAGATGTGAGAGGAAATAAGGAATTGGAATTTCTGGAGCTAAAGCAGGGGAGCAAGTCAGTGGCTGAGTATGCGGCGAAGTTTGTGGAATTGGCTAAGTTCTACCCTCATTATACTAATGACGCTAACTCTGAATTTTCGAAGTGTATCAAGTTTGAGAATGGGTTGAGGCATGACATCAAGAAGGCGATTGGTTACCAGAAGATACGGGTGTTTGCTGATCTAGTTGACAGCTGTAGGATTTTCGAGGAGGATAGCAATGCTTCATATAAGATTGTGAAAGAGAGGAGGGGTGCCTTATGATGTTTCTGGTAGTAAGGGCAAGTGGAAAGAGGGTTCGTGTAACGCCCCGAAAATAATTTGAATATTTATTTAATTGATTACTTAGGAGTTATGTGGTTAGTCATATTTAATTAAATGAATGAGGTGTTTAATTGAATATGGAGGTGAGAGATAGTAAATAAGAGAGTGGTGGTATTATTAAGTTAGGGAGTAGTTGAATTAAATTGAGGGGGTGCGAATAGAGCCCACCCATTTAGGCCCAATTGAATTGTTGTGGGTTAAATGAATTAAGAAGAAAAAAAAAAAAAAAAGAAGAGAACCCGAGAGAGAGAATTGCATGACGGAAGAAGAAAGAAAAGAGAGAGAAGAAAAAGCGCGATCGGGAGAGAGAGGGGGTTGCGACGGTGAAGAGAGGGAAAGGGGAGAAGGCTGAGGCGAGAGGAGAGAGAAGCAAGGAATGAAAAGAAAGAAAGAAAAAGCGGACCAGAGAAAGGGAGAGAGAGATCGCGCGAGAGAGAGAGGAACCGAGGGAGGAGGCGACGGTGAAGGAGGGGGAGGAGGTGGAGATCTTCTCCATCTTAGCACTAGGTAAGGGGCTTTTAGCTCATTCTCTTCCATTTTTCCTCCTCTAGCTATTGATGTTAGTTTCAATCCCTAATTCCTATTTATTGTTGTTTTGCCATTGTTGGAGAGTTTGAAGCTCAAAGTGGAAATTGTGGTGTTTGTTGAGTTTTGGAGGATAGGAGAGCTTGCATTCTTCAATTGCAAAGGTTAGGGGTCTTTTCATTCATAATAATTTGTAATATGAGTGATTGTATGTGTGATGGGTTTAGAATGTGTAATTTGATGTATTTGGTGAAGATGATGAATAGTGATTAGTGAATATATATTGATTGAGGTGTATTTTGAATTGATGAGTGAACATGATTGCTTGATTGTGTTGCTTGAGTTGTTGAATTGATTTTTGAGGAACCCATTATGTTGTTGTTGAAATGGGATTGATATGTATTTTGTGTGGTTTATGAGTGTGGTTTGTTTTATTGTGAATAAATGGGTGTTTAGGTGTATTTGGATTATTTTGATAATTGAGTTGTTGGATTAAAAATGTGGTTGAGTTAATTGAGTTAGTTGAGTTAATGGAGTTAGTTGAGTCAGTTGAGTTGATTGAGTTAATTGAGTTAATCGGTTTGGTTGAGCTGGCAAAGAGGGGGCGCCATTTGCCTAGCAACCGGCGCGCCAGTCACGGTTGGTCTAGGCGAGGTTGCGTGTGCATGTGTGGGGCGCCAAGTGTGGCTGTCCGTGCGCCTTGGTGCGTCTGAGTGTGGGTGTGTGGAGGTGTGGCACGCTGAAGGGCGCCAAATGTGGCTGTCCCGTGTGCCTTGGTGCGCCAAGGGTGGCAGCTGTGTGCGCCTGCGTGTAAGTGAATGACGTGTGGTGAGGTGGTGTAGGCGTGTGCGTATGATGTGGGCGCCCGATTGTGGTGTGCCACTTATGCTTTAGGCATTGATGTGTGTGTTCGGCAAGGGTGCCCAGTGGCATGCCCGTGGTTGCTTGGTTGAGATGTGGCTTTGTGCCTTGAGTAAGTGTTCTAATATGATTGAGTGTTGCCTGAGGTTGTCTACGCTACCGAGTCGCGCAATTTGGTCCTTATGTGACGTTTGTGTCCTAGGTGACGAGAGGTTCACGTAGTGGCCGAGTTGTAGTGATTGAGTTGTTCACTTTACCTGGAGAGTAGAGGTGTCCTATGAGATGGGCGTTAGCCTTAGTGCTATTGAGGTTGTCTAAGAGAAATAGGCAATGTTGTGGTGACGGTGCAATGCCGGTGAGTTTAGTTTTGTTGAATAACACAAGAGATGATATGCCTGCGTGGCGGCCTTGAGTGGCCTAAAAGGGATGGTTGATTGTGAGTGATGCATTGTTCATAGAGTCTCATGAATCATATGCATCGTGACGGATATGCTGCGTGGCGGCCACAGAGTGGCCTAAAAGAGATGATATGCTGCGTGGCGGCCTTGAGTGGCCTAAAAGAGATGATATGCTGCGCGCGTGGCGGCCTTGAGTGGCCTAAAAGAGATGATATGCTGCGTGGCGGCCTTGAGTGGCCTAAAAGAGATGATATGCTGCATGGCGGCCTTGAGTGGCCTAAAGAGATGGATCCACATGCATTATACCCTAGAGTTTGGGTTGCATTGCACTCATGCATACACTCATACATTTGATTGATGTCTCCCGATGAGTGGGAGTTGAATGCTATATGACTGAGGATGAGTGTTTGTTACTTGAGCAGTGAGGCTTCTCGATGTTTGTTTTAGTGACGTATGTTAGTATGGTTGTAGAGTGTGTTCTATTTCCTTCCTCGTATAATGCTTATATTATTTGTTATTATTTATGCAAAGAGACTCACCCTAGCATTTTATGTTGCTCTCTCTCGTGGCGACAAACAGTGTTGTGCGGGTGATCTTGAGTGAAGGTGCCTATGCCTTCCTGAGTTATTGTGTCAAGCTCTGTATAGTCAGACTAGGGATGGGGGAGTATAGTATCGTTATTTTATTTATGTATTAAACTATTTTGGAGTATGTATTGATTATGTAATGGATAAGTTAAACTTACTTTCATTCCGCTGTGCTAGTGAACTAGTTTTGGATTGTTGTAAAACTAAACAGGTATTTTTGAGGGTTCTCCCCATTTAAGTCGTGATATGTAACACGCAATATATTTTATTAATGAAAGAGTAATGTTGACTAATTTTAAGTCATATGTATGGTGAACGTAGCATTCCCTTGAGGATGTACCTTTTAAAAGAAAAACAATTTTTAAACTCTGATTTATAATTAAATATTTAAAGAGAGTAAGGGGGTGTTACAAAGTTGGTATCAGAGCAAAAGTTCGGTCTGTCCGGCCAAGTTTGTCCAGTCGTAGTGTCTCAGAGATCCCTTGTGGATCTCCAACAGAGACTTTGTTAGAGATTTTGTTTGGTTGTTTGCAACTGTTGATTGTAATTGCTTGTGACTGTTGGATTGTATTGAGTGAGGTATGTGGGATTAGAAGAGCATTTTAACGACGTCCAAGGAGTAGGAATCGTGACGACGCCTTATTACTGGGACCGTTAAAAGTCCTTCAATGTGAAAGGTGTAAATTTTGAAAAGACGCGTAGTTTTGTGACCTTAATTAGTTGGATGCGTGAGTAGGAGGGACTGATCACCCCGATAACTCATTCCCAATGAAAGAGGCGACAATAACTCGTAATTATTATAAATTTTGAATATATACTAATTTCAACTTGATTGATTGAGTGGTGTGTGCAAGTTGGTTGATTATTAATTTTTAGATACATAGATACCTTATGGATGTTTGAGTTTGATTTGAGGTTTGATAGTAGAGAGATGTCAAAATAAGGATTGACACTTTGGATTTGAAGTTCATACAAAGAAAATAGAGCATGCCTTTTTGGAAAAAGTTTAGAAATATGGTTTCTGGGAAGCCTAAGGTAGAGAAATTGTTTTTAAAAGTATGGTAGTCGAGGGAGTACCTCTATAGGATCTAAATGATAATGAGTAACCTTGATGATTAAATGATTAAAGTTCGGTACGAAGAGTAGGAATGCCGAGCTAAGGGAGGCATTGTTTGTGGTTTAGATATGGATTGACATAAGATAGGAGCATTAGTACTTAAATGATTGTTATGACATGATTTTAGCTTTAGGACCGATTAGGTCATGGATTGATGTTACTTGAAAATGACGAGGTCTTACAATAATTTCATGGTTTGACGAGATAAAATCTTTTGAAACAAAAAGGTGGGTTTACTCACGTTTAGAGAATTTTAAAATGTGTTTGTGTGTTTATGTGTTGACATGTGTTAGAATATTTGGTTGTTTAATTCCGATAACGTCTGCTATGTTAAAGGAATTGTCGAAGTTTATGAACCATTGCTTTGAAAATCTATTGCACCTAGATTGTCTATTGAAATGTATGATATGTTCTCGTTTTAAAATTGATGTTACGGATTTGGTTAAGCAGGTAAAAATTATTTTGGGATGTCCATATTACGAGAGAAACTCTGCCGAATTTTTGTTAGAAATTTTGATACATGTTCAAAGTAGTAATTGAAATGTGGGATTAGAGGGTATATGAAATTGAGAAAATGTTAGAGTGGTGTTAACTAAGTATGGATGAGTCGAAATGTAAGCATGGTAGAAGAGCAGAGTTGTTGAAATAGGTGTAAGTATCTAAGTGAAGAGTATGTCCGTCAAGTATATATGTTGTCAAATCTAGTAGTAGGTATGCGCAATTAAGTATATCGAAATCTAGTATGGTATGCAGATTGTGGAGATATTGAGGTAAGGTGTAAGTCGAAGTTGGTGTTTGTGAAAACGTAGGTAAGTTGAAGTCTGAGTTGTCGAAATGAGTAATGTCTAAGTGTATTTCTCTAAGTTAGAGTAGAAGTGTCGGAAATATTGAAGTTGTAGAAGTATAGTGTGATGTATATAAACTTAAGTCCATGGGAGTCGAGGTGTAGTGGTTGTAGCGCAGACGTTAAGTTATCTTGTATATCTCTGAGATGAAATGTTGCGTTTAGGAGTGTTGTGCTCAAGTGTAGTGTAACCAAGGTGAGTGGATCGAGGAAGTAAGGAGTGGTAATTCTTTGTAGTGTGCGTACACCTAAATGAGATGCCGAGATGCCGTGTGATGTTAACGTGGTTTAGGATTGTTGTTAGCGCCCGGGAGTGCGGTTGTTATGGAACTCGAAGTGGAATTATTAGTAATGACGACGAATAGGCCAATTAGACATATGAGATAGGTTGGGTTAGGAGGTTGAGTTCGGAATTGAGCACGTAGATTGGAACTTAAAGAGGGTAAGCTAATCGCAAATCGTAGTTGAGGGTATAGTGTTCCTGCATCGGAATAGATGGTATTTGAGTAGTCGAGTAGGATCTGGATACCCTACAGGTTAGAATATCTACTAAGGGTAAGAGTGTAGAGAAGGTATGTGGTTTGTTACCTTAGTGTACGATAGATTATGATGAGTACGATTAGAGGTGTGAAGAATGTTGGGTATTGCTTCGTGAGTATTTTCGAGGACGAAAATATTCTAAGTGGGGGAGAGTTGTAACGCCCCGAAAATAATTTGAATATTTATTTAATTGATTACTTAGGAGTTATGTGGTTAGTCATATTTAATTAAATGAATGAGGTGTTTAATTGAATATGGAGGTGAGAGATAGTAAATAAGAGAGTGGTGGTATTATTAAGTTAGGGAGTAGTTGAATTAAATTGAGGGGGGTGCGAATAGGAGCCCACCCATTTAGGCCCAATTGAATTGTTGTGGGTTAAATGAATTAAGAAGAAAAAAAAAAGAAAAAAAAAAAAGAAGAGAACCCGAGAGAGAGAGCTGCGCGACGGAAGAAGAAAGAAAAAGGAGAAGAAAAACGCGATCGGGAGAGAGAGAGGGGGTTGCGACGGTGAAGAGAGGGAAAGGGGGAGAAGCTGGAAGCGAGAGGGAGAGGAAGCAAGGAATGAAAAGAAAGAAAGAAAAACGGACCGAGAAAGGGAGAGAGATCGCGCGCGGGAGAGAGGAACCGAGAGGGAGGAGGGCGACGGTGAAGGAGGGGAGGAGGTGGAGATCTTCTCCATCTTAGCACTAGGTAAGGGGCTTTTTAGCTCATTCTCTTCCATTTTTCCTCCTCTAGCTATTGATGTTAGTTTCAATCCCTAATTCCTATTTATTGTTGTTTTGCCATTGTTGGAGAGTTTGAAGCTCAAAGTGGAAATTGTGGTGTTTGTTGAGTTTTGGAGGATAGGAGAGCTTGCATTCTTCAATTGCAAAGGTTAGGGGGTCTTTTTCATTCATAATAATTTGTAATATGAGTGATTGTATGTGTGATGGGTTTAGAATGTGTAATTTGATGTATTTGGTGAAGATGATGAATAGTGATTAGTGAATATATATTGATTGAGGTGTATTTGAATTGATGAGTGAACATGATTGCTTGATTGTGTTGCTTGAGTTGTTGAATTGATTTTTGAGGAACCCATTATGTTGTTGTTGAAATGGGATTGATATGTATTTTGTGTGGTTTATGAGTGTGGCTGTTTTGTTGTGAATAAATGGGTGTTTAGGTGTATTTGGATTATTTTGATAATTGAGTTGTTGGATTAAAAATGTGGTTGAGTTAATTGAGTTAGTTGAGTTAATGGAGTTAGTTGAGTCAGTTGAGTTGATTGAGTTAATTGAGTTAATCGGTTTGGTTGAGCTGGCAAAGAGGGGGCGCCATTTGCCTAGCAAACCGGGCGCCAGTCACGGTTGGTCTAGCCGAGGTTGCGTGTGCATGTGTGGGGCGCCAAGTGTGGCTGTCCGTGCGCCTTGCGTGCGTCGAGAGTGTGGGTGTGTGGAGGTGTGGCACGCCGGAAGGCGCGCAAATGTGGCTGTCCCGTGTGCCTTGTGCGCCTTGGGGTCCTCAGGGTGCCTTGGTGCACTTGATACATGTGTTGGCGCGCGGTGGCGCCAAGGGTGGCATTGTGTGCGCTGCGTGTAAGTGAATGGCGTGTGGTGAGGTGGTGTAGGCGTGTGCGTATGGTGTGGGCGCCGATTGTGGTGTGCCACTTATGCTTTAGGCATTGATGTGTGTGTTACTGGCAAGGATGCCCAAGTGGCATGCCCGTGGTTCTTGGGTTGAGATGTGGCTTTGTGCCTTGAGTAAGTGTTCTAATATGATTGAGTGTTGCCTAGAGGTTGTCTGTGCGAAAGAGTCGTCAATTTGGTCCTTATGTGACGTTTGAGTCCTAGGTGACGAGAGGTTCACGTAGTGACTGAGTTGTAGTGATTGAGTTGTTCACTACCTATAGAGTAGAGGTGTCCTATGAGATGGGCGTTAGCCTTAGTGCTATTGAGGTTGTCTAAGAGAAATAGGCAATGTTGTGGTGACGGTGCAATGCTTGGTGAGTTTAGTGTTGTTGAATAACACAAGAGATGATATGCCTGCGTGGCGGCCTTGAGTGGCCTAAAAGGGATGGTTGATTGTGAGTAATGCATTGTTCATAGAGTCTCATGAATCATATGCATCAGCGACGGATATGCCTGCGTGGCGGCCCTGAGTGGCCTAAAAGAGATGATATGCCTGCGTGGCGGCCTTGAGTGGCCTAAAAGAGATGATATGCCTGCGTGGCGGCCTTGAGTGGCCTAAAAGAGATGATATGCCTGCGTGGCGGCCTTGAGTGGCCTAAAAGAGATGGATCCACATGCATTATACCCTAGAGTTTGGGTTGCATTGCACTCATGCATACACTCATACATTTGATTGATGTCTCCCGATGAGTGGGAGTTGAATGCTATATGACTGAGGATGAGTGTTTGTTACTTGAGTAGTGAGGCTTCTCGATGTTTGTTTTAGTGACGTATGTTAGTATGGTTGTAGAGTGTGTTCTATTTCCTTCCTCGTATAATGCTTATATTATTTGTTATTATTTATGCAAAGAGACTCACCCTAGCATTTTATGTTGCCTGCTCTCGTGGCGACAAACAGGTGTTGTGCAGGTGATACTGAACAGGTAGTGATGGGGGAGTATAGTATCGTTATTTTACTTATGTATTAAACTATTTTGGAGTATGTATTGATTATGTAATGGATAAGTTAAACTTACTTTCATTCCGCTGTGCTAGTGAACTAGTTTTGGATTGTTGTAAAACTAAACAGGTATTTTTGAGGGTTCTCCCCATTTAAGTCGTGATATGTAACACGCAATATATTTTATTAATGAAAGAGTAATGTTGACTAATTTTAAGTCATATGTATGGTGAACGTAGCATTCCCTTGAGGATGTACCTTTTAAAAGAAAAACAATTTTTAAACTCTGATTTATAATTAAATATTTAAAGAGAGTAAGGGGGTGTTACAGTTCGGACAAGAATCCAAGTGGGGGAGATGCTCCTGCGAACATTGTGTGCCACAAGTGTGGTAAGCCTGGACATAAGAATCTTGATTGCATAGTTAACAAGTGCTTCAAGTGTGGCAAGGAAGGGCATATAGCTGCTAAGTGTGATAAGAAGGATGTGGTTTGCTACAACTGTGGGGAAATTGGGCATATTAGTACCAAGTGCTCCAAGCCAAAGAATGAGAAGATGAGTGGGAAGGTGTTTGCGCTCGCGGGATCCGAGACGGCCAATGAGATTAGAGGTACGTGTTTCGTTAAGGGGACTCAGTTGCTTGCTATAGTTGATACTGGTGCTACCCATTCATTTATTGCTGTTGAATGTTGAGAATGTTTAAGTCTTGTATTGTCTGTCATAACTGGTATAGTTTTGCCTGGTGTGTTCTCTGTGTCCCTTGTCGATCCTCGACAGAGACCTTGCTGTGAATTTTTGTGGGTTGCCGTTGGGTGGGTTAATCGTAATCTTGGGTATGAACTGGTTAGAGCATAACCATGTCCATATGAATGGTCGTAGGCAGTCGGTGAGTTTTGAGGGTGCTGAGTCTGGTCCACTGTCGGCCTAAACCGAGATAAATAGAATTAGAATTTTGAGCTTGGGGAGTGACTCGTAGGAGTTGGAATGGAAATCGAGTGAAGCCACAATAATCGTCGTTGAGAGTATAGTATCCCTATGTCGGATAGATGGTGTTTGAGTAGTCGAGTAGGACTTTAATACCCTGCATATTAGAACATCCATGTAGGAATAAGAATGGGGGGCTTGACCCGCTGCTAAGTATACGATGAGTTATAGATGAGAACGGTTAGAGGTGACAAGAAGGTTTGGTATTGTTTTCGAGAGTTGACATGGATTTGAGGACAAAATATTCTAAGTGGGGAGAGTTGTAACACCCCAAAATAATTCAAGTATTTAATTGATTAATTTAATTAGGTTATATAGTGGTTAGTTATATTAAAATAATAATAGGGTGTTTAATATAACTGAGAGGTGTTGGGTAGTAAATAAGGGAGTAGTGATTTAATTATGTCAAGGAGTGGTTGAAGTAATTAGGAGTGTGCAAATAGGGCCCATTAGTGTTAAGTGGCCCAAACCCAATTAGTAAAACCCTTGGGTCTTAGGAGAAACCCTTATTGGGGAGAAATCAAAAAAATTAGAAAGTGAGAAGAGGAGAAGGAGGCGCGACGGCTATAGGAGAGAAAGAGAGAGAGGAGCGCTTGACTCAAGGGAGAAAGAAGGAAAGCTTGGAGTGTTGGTGTCTTGGAGAAAGAGAGAGAGGAGCGCTTGACTCAAGGTTAATAACTTAGAGAACTAGTAACCATAGGATGTTAGGTGTTAGGAGAAATTGTCTAATTTGATTCATGGAGTATTTGATTGATTGGGTGGATTGTTTGAATGATTATGTGATTGAATTGATTACTATGTGAAAATTGAATTGCTAATTCTATTATAATTGGTGTTGATGTGTTAATTGCATAGATTTTAATGAAAATCAATAGGATGAATTATGGTGATTAATAGGTGTTTGTTAGATTGCTTGAACGAAAACTGTTTTTATGGTGATTAGTGGAGTGTTGGATCGGTTTGGGCTGTGAACAGGGGGAGCCAAACTGGCCTGGAATGTGCGCCTACTGGCGCTTGTGGGTGTTCTGTGCTTGCTGCGTGGAGGCATGGCGCATGCAGGGGCGCCAAACTGGCATGCCCTGCGCGCCTATGTTACTGTTTAGGGTGTGTGCAGGTGTGTGGCGCAGGACTGGTCGCCATTTTGGCATGCCCAGTGCGCCTTGTGGGTGCGTGCGTGGTGCTGGTGTTGGCGCAGGCAGGGGCGCCAAGTGTGGCGACCCATGCGCTGTCTTTGGGTGTGCATGTCTTCTTTGTGTTGCGCCTGGCGCCACTTTACTTTGGCTGCCCCAAGTGCGCTGTCTTCTTGTGTTGCGCATGCGCGCGCCATTTTGGCTGCCCAAGTGCGCCTGTGTGGCTGTTGTTCTAGTGCAGAGCGGCATATTGGCTGCCCAAGTGCACTCTGGGTGCTGTGTTTAAGTGCAGGGCGCCATATTGGCTGCCCAAGTGCACTGTGGGTGCTGTGTCTAAGTGCAGGGCGCCATTTGGCTGCCCAAATTACACTGTTTTGTGCTGGTGTCTCATGACAGGGCGCCAATTTGGCTGCCTTGTGTTGCTGATGTGCTGCTGGTCTAGGTGAGGGGCGCCAACGTTGGCAGCCCAAGGCGCAACTTTGGCGCCTGTGTCTAGGGGGTGGGCGCCAGTTTGGCAGCCCAAGGCGCAACCCCGTGCGCCTGTGTCTTGGTGTGGGTTCAGCCCCTGGTGCATTTTTAGTCCTTGAGGTGTCAAATTAGTCCCTAGGTGTCAAATTGGTCCTTAGGTGTCAAATTGGTCCCTGGGTGTTGAATTGGTCCCTAGGCGGTGTTTTAGTCCCTGGTTGTGGATTAGTCCCTGGAGTTAGTTTTAGTCTTTTGGTGTGAAATTAGTCCTTGGTGTTCCTTTAGTCCCTTGGGGTGTCGTGTTAGTCCTTGTAGGGTTGTTCTTTATGGCGATGCATAGTAATGGTGAATATAATTTGGTGATTGGAGGTCTATGACCTCTCTTGGCGATTGGTGAGTGTACAAACTATTGGTGAGCATATTAATGCATTGTTTGGTGTTTTGGTGTTATGGTGCATAGTCATGGTGTCGCATAATCATATGCATATTTTGGTGAATAGGCCTCGGCCTCATAAATTATTTTGGTGAATGCCCTCAAGGCTATTTTTGGTGATGGATCCACATGCATATGCATGCCCGTGGTGTTTTGGGCTGCATCTCATACATTACATACATTTTCTGGTGATTGCTTGGGTGTTCATGAACTAATGGTGAAATTGATTTGACTGTATTTTTGGTGTACTTGTTGCACGCCTACTATATGTTACTTGTTTTATTGGTTATTACTCATGTAAATGCAGACACACCTACTTTTGCTTTATGTTGCTTCTTATGTCGGCAACGTGCAGGTGACAACGACTGAAGGTGTCTCGGTACCTTCTACTCTTTTGGTTGAGTCAGCTCTGATACGTAGCACCGGGGGGGACGTTTAGTATTTGTTGCTTTATTTTATGTGTTGACCTTTCATTTGGATTTTGTGTTTCAGTACTTAAGTTTTGTTATTTTCCGCTGCTATGATGTTTATCCTCGGATTATTATGGTGCTATGTATCGCTTACTTGGAGTTTATTTTATTTATTATTTTGGAGTTTTAAATGTGGTTGTTTAAATGTGGCACCCTCGAGTGGTCGTACTAAAAATTTTCGTAGACTCTGATTTTCAATTAATTAAATAATAGCTTACGTAGAAGGGGGTGTTACACTTTGCGCCACTCTCCCTCTTTGCGAATTTTCCTCTCCACCTTTTCCTTCAACTGGCTGAATGTAATATTTTTTCCCAACCTACAGAAACAGTTGCCGCGAGACTTAAAAGAAACACCATCGGCCATGTTCTCGACCGTTCTAGGGCAATGCCGTGCAGTTAGAAATTTCTCTAGCGATCTCTGGGTTGGGCACAACTGTCATTCATTTAGATCTTCCATTGCTAATGGGTTGTGTGAAAATCAGCGAAGAGTGAGAGTGAGATTTAGTGAAGAGTGAAAAATCAGTGAAAATGAGAAGGGTGAAAATTAGTAAAGAGTGAGATGCTATTTATAATAGGTGTGACCGAATGTGAGTCGTTGATTTAAAACGATCAGAACTGTTAAAATTATAATCGTTGGACACAATTTCCAAAAAATTTGAATTTTAGGTGCCAAATTGGACTGTGGGTACTATTCGGCGCACGCTTGGTCGACCATGTTCGGCCCTCACTTGATCGAACCTGGTCAAAACACAATTTGGGGTGTCTGAGAAATTTTTGATTGGTTCGGTGCTGCCATATTCGACGAAGGTCGCTCAAGCGTGCGCCGAAATGTACTTAATGTTTTAAAAAAAATAAAAACCAATTTTTAGTCAGGGCTTTTGGTCTTTTTACACCAAAAAGGGGTGTTTAATGAGTAGAGGGGGTTGTACAAAGCATGGGCCTTCCTATTCTCCACAGCCTGTTTTCCTCTTTTCAAGCATCACATGCGTTCTCTTTTTTAAGCCCATACTTCTTACCATTCCCCTCTACTCAGTGGACACCCTCAATTTTTCACCCTTCCCAAATTTCCCTCACGTGGGGTTCACGTGCAAGTTGTTCAAATATTAGGTTCGGTGGGACTCCGAACTAGTTCGAGACTTTCTTCCCGGGTATAGCAAAAACATGGTTCGGTAGTTACCGAATCGATTCGTTAATTGCAAACCGAGTATAGGAAAAAATGGAGAAATGGGGTGTCTAGTAATTGGGCGTGGTTCAAAACATTATGACCGAACCGGTTCGGAAGTCAAGTACTGAACCTATCTGTTACTGGACAGAATTTGATTTTTTGTCTGTAACCAAAACTAATCCAAAAATAGTGAAATTCCACAATTTAAATATAGGTACTAACACCGAACTACCTAATTTAACTGAACGTAAATTAACATCAAATAAACGGATAAATGGTCTTGTCTAAATACATTACAAAGCTAAAAATTGAAAAACTTCTTCAAATAAAAATCAATCTTTTGCTAAGTCAATACAAGGGGGATCTAGATCTAAGGTTAAAGCTTTCCACTGTTGCAAGCGTCCCGTGAATGGCTTGACCCAACCCTTTGCTATGTCTGCTCTATGTCTATTCCAGTAATAGTATATTAGGGGCATTGGGAAACGTTTCTTCAAGACTATGTGTACAAAGAGGTTATGTGGAACACCGGTGCATTCTTGATAGGTGCGACTTAAAATGGGAAAACTGTATATGACATTTTAGGAGACCAGCAAACAAGCACAACCTTGTATTTATTCACAACCAAATAAGAACATTCTGGGATAGTCATCCAATTCTCCACTTCATTCCTATGTTGTTGCATCAAAGATTTCATAACATAGGTGACTTTGCTCATCCCAAGAAACAACTTACAGTACAAATTGATCACACTCCAAATAAGTCATCCACTGTTGGAGCTCAGTCCTACCCTGACGTAGATTCGATCGTAACCTTGAACATGCATTGTGTATTTGTTTGGGATTCAAGTGGTTGTCTATAGCCTATTGGGTACATAGTCTTTAGTTCGACCAAGATTCAATTTGGTGGAATCAAGTTCTTGGTCATTCTAGTAATCACGTCGATCTGATCCACCGTTAATCTGTAATTGAATGGATGACCTTCACCGTAAGTCATTAATGCGTGGTTATGTACTCCAAACATCATAGTCAATATCCATCCACCACGTTTTTTGATCAACTTTCCTTTTAGCCTAAACTTGCAACAACGTTTTCTACTCCCGGTTGGAACCAAATGAGCATACTTGTATTTTCCTGCCTTTTCACAAACCAATGTGACATATTCTTTGCCTAACCTTCGTCCGTTGTTAGAACGGGATATGACAATCACCAACCCAAGAGTCCGCACAATATACGAGCAACTCATCACGAGAAGCAAAGACTTGAACGATTTGGAATGAACTCGTATGATCCACAACCATTAAATCTGCTTGGAAACCACTTTCAGTCATTTTAGGATCTAAAAAAGTCAAAAACATAAAGTTAAAAACATAATTCTGATTAATCTTTCATAATCTATCAAATAACATGGTCCAGCCCCCATATATCAAACTAGTTCGGACTTTAAGGTCCAAACCACCCTTCAACAGACATCCCCTTTAACAGGTTCGGACATAAGTTTCAAACCGATTCGTACTTTGAGGTTCGAACTGAGCACGATTTCTGAAAGAAAAAAAAACCAGCAAATGAAGTAAAATGCGTGAAAATAAACGAAAAGGAAGAAGGAATATCCTACATACCGTAATAACTTCACAATGGGAGGTCAATTTGAGCTAAATAGGTGAGAAAGATGAAAGGGTGTGGAGTGAGAATGATGAGAGGTTTAGAAGTGATGGAGAAGGGGGTGTTGGAGGAGAGGTGAAGAAGGATAGGATTGGGATTCAAGTAATGGTAATGGTCCTTTACACCTTGCCATGTTATTAATTCCTAGGACCAGTTTGCATAGTTTTTACTTTGCATATTAGGGTATTTTTTTCAACCCCCCCCCCTCCCATCACCCAAAATACCCCAACCTAATTGCCTATTCCAATTGTACCCCTCCCCAAAATCCAATACGTATTTTACCACAAAAGGGACATAAACACGTTTTGGCAAAATTTGACCAACGGATTTATGATAAATCCGAGCGAAAATTTAAAATGGTCATCAAATTTATCTTTTAAAAAATAAATCCGTAGTTTAAAAATAACAAAATGGATTTATCTTTTTAAGAGATAAACAAACGACAAAAAATAGACTACGGATTTATCTTTAAAAAAGATAAATTTGTTTGTTATTTTTTTAACTACGGATTTATCCTTTTTTTGATATAAACACGTTAAAAAAAATGCCCAAATCTAACAGTCAGGATCCCACCGACAATTTTAATCAATGGACAGAATTGAACACCATTGCTATAAATAGCCACCACTTCTCCTAGTTTAATTCTCACCAACACACTCTGATTTACTTCTTTCCCACCTACGCAGTCGAAAATGGATAGTCTTTCAACTCAGTACTGAAGAGACAGCTCACTTATCGCAATTCATCAACGTGGTAAACTCACCCAAATAGAAGATGGTGTATTTTTCTCTTGCCTAGATCCTGTTATCTGCAAGCTGAAGGATGAAATCAGTTTCGTTGAAAGAGAAACTACAGGGTAAGGTTCAAGTGGAGGGTGATGAACAAGAGGTTACTAGTATCAATTTTCGCAGACCCAATTATGGAGATGATGGACGTGTTTACTGGTCATCCATGGAGGTGAAGACTGACGATGACATACGAGTTATGTTGAACACCCATGTCATGTGGCAGAGTCGTAGTCCTTTGCAGCTGTATGTGGAAACGAAACGGACTATCAATGAGATCATACGCCGTTGTTTTGCAGGAAAACTGTCCCAGTAGATAGACTTGTAGTTGTTTAGAGCAGTATTTGTTTTTGTTATGTTTTGTTGTGTTGTTATTTCAATGTATTTCACTTTTGCATCAATTAAAACAAACATTTAGTGCAACGATTATAAACGTAGAAACAACTAAAAATAAATAGATAAATCCACAACTGTTTAAAAGGTTAAATACTACAAAAACTATAATCAATGGGACTGTTTATGTTAAAAACACACTTAGAGAGCAAGTGTACTCTTATGCAGAAGTAGTATAAAAGATTATCGTCTCCACAGGGATTAATTAACAAGTACCAAACTAATCAAGATATTCTATTGTTTAGACGAACCAATAAAGTTGAGTGTTATAGAAACTAAAATAAAAAGAACTAATTAACAATAATTAAAATGCAATATTAAAGCAATGGAGAGAGACCTAGGGTCACAGTTTCACTTGCAAGCTTCGATTCATTTATGTCTAATTCTACCTGAATTCCCTTATTCTATTTAATTACCAATCCCTTTACTAAAACTATTAATCAGTTTGGTCATTCGAGATTAATATTCTTTTTTCTAAATTAACCCTAGTTTGGTCATGCTAGAATTTAAATTCAAGAAAAGCATAAAGTGCATGCTATCATCTTTTATTTCAATATAACTCCATTCAGTAGGAGATTAATATTATTTTTTCTAAATTAACTCTAGTTTGGTCATGCTATCATCTTTTATTTCAATATAACTCCATTCAGTAGGAGCTATTATTTTGATTTGACTCCCTTCAGTAGGAGTCTCTTCATCTTTCTCGAGAGCTTCTTCCTCTTTATTATCTTCTCCGGAGAACACTTCATCACTACTAAGAATATTATCTTTGTATTGCTCAGTTTGTTAATAAGGAGTTTCTTGGACCTCTTGAGATAACCTAGCAATGATACTTGATAGTTGACCATTCAAGCTTCTAAATTCGTTGTTCATGGTTCCAAGTTGGCCCTTCATATGTAGTCAAAGTTTGCTTTTATCTGCTCAAATACATCATTGGTGTATGGTATCTCCTCCTCTTGTCTTTGCACTTGTAGTTTCTCATGATTATCCCAGTGGGAGGAATAAGAAGGCGGCTCATAGTCATCCCAATAATCCAAATAAGGGTCATAAGAAGGAGGAGAAATCGAGATTTGGCACTCGTGGCATTTACCGATATGAGTTCTCAAAATTTCTTTGTTCCTCTGCCTCTTTAATATAGTCTTCAAGAGTTTTAACCATGATTTAGACTTGTATCTCTAAAACAAAGTGAACTGCAACGAGCTCTTGGGAAAGAGTTATCAATTTTTTTTTAACTTTTTAATAAGATAAATAAAAATAACAAAATTAAAAACTAAAGCATAAAAAAAATGTCCAAAGCAATAAAAATCTTTTTCGTTTAATATTGCTAAATTAATCCGCGGCAACGGCGCCAAAAACTTGTTGCGCTAAAAACACACTTAGAGCAAGTGTACTCTTTCGCAGAAGTAGTATAAAAGATTATCGTCTCCACATGGATTAATTAACAAGTACCAAACTAATCAAGATATTCTATTGTTTAGACGAACCAATAAAGTTGAGTGTTATAGAAACTAAAATAAAAAGAACTAATTAACAATAATTAAAATGCAATATTAAAGCAATGGAGAGAGACCTAGGGTCACAGTTTCACTTGCAAGCTTCGATTCATTTATGTCTAATTCTACCTGAATTCCCTTATTCTATTTAATTACCAATCCCTTTACTAAAACTATTAATCCGTTTGGTCATTCGAGATTAATATTCTTTTTTCTAAATTAACCCTAGTTTGGTCATGCTAGAATTTAAATTCAAGAAAAGCATAAAGTGCATGCTATCATCTTTTATTTCAATATAACTCCATTCAGTAGGAGACTAATATTATTTTTTCTAAATTAACTCTAGTTTGGTCATGCTATCATCTTTTATTTCAATATAACTCCATTCAGTAGGAGCTATTATTTTGATTTGACTCCCTTCAGTAGGAGTCTCTTCATCTTTCTCGAGAGCTTCTTCCTCTTTATTATCTTCTCCGGAGAACACTTCATCACTACTAAGAATATTATCTTTGTATTGCTCAGTTTGTTAATAAGGAGTTTCTTGGACCTCTTGAGATAACCTAGCAATGATACTTGATAGTTGACCATTCAAGCTTCTAAATTCGTTGTTCATTGTTCCAAGTTGGCCCTTCATATGTAGTCAAAGTTTGCTTTTATCTGCTCAAATACATCATTGGTGTATGGTATCTCCTCCTCTTGTCTTTGCACTTGTAGTTTCTCATGATTATCCCAGTGGGAGGAATAAGAAGGCGGCTCATAGTCATCCCAATAATCCAAATAAGGGTCATAAGAAGGAGGAGAAATCAGGATTTGGCACTGTGGCATTTACCGATATGAGTTCTCAAAATTTCTTTGTTCCTCTGCCTCTTTAATATAGTCTTCAAGAGTTTTAACCATGATTTAGACTTGTATCTGTAAAACAAAGTGAACTGCAACGAGCTCTTGGGAAAGAGTTATCAATTTTTTTTTAACTTTTTAATAAGATAAATAAAAATAACAAAATTAAAAACTAAAGCATAAAAAAAATGTCCAAAGCAATAAAAATCTTTTTCGTTTAATATTGCTAAATTAATCCGCGGCAACGGCGCCAAAAACTTGTTGCGCTAAAAACACACTTAGAGCAAGTGTACTCTTTCGCAGAAGTAGTATAAAAGATTATCGTCTCCACATGGATTAATTAACAAGTACCAAACTAATCAAGATATTCTATTGTTTAGACGAACCAATAAAGTTGAGTGTTATAGAAACTAAAATAAAAAGAACTAATTAACAATAATTAAAATGCAATATTAAAGCAATGGAGAGAGACCTAGGGTCACAGTTTCACTTGCAAGCTTCGATTCACTTATGTCTAATTCTACCTGAATTCCCTTATTCTATTTAATTACCAATCCCTTTACTAAAACTATTAATCCGTTTGGTCATTCGCGATTAATATTCTTTTTCCTAAATTAACCCTAGTTTGGTCATGCTAGAATTTAAATTCAAGAAAAGCATAAAGTGCAAAAAGGTTGAATGATTGGAAGACTAAATTGTGGTTTGGTCATGCCCTAATTATAACCCCAATTATCCTATAGGTCCACCAACTAATTGCAGTATGGTCGCTGATTAACTAATTGATTATAAACATGCAAAGGGTAGCTAATCCTAAGAATGTGATTAAATCAATAGGACAATATCAATTAATATAAATATATATACACAATATATTGATTATAAACATGCAAAGGGTAACTAATTGCTTTCCTTCTTATATTTATATATATATATATATATATATATATATATATATATATATATATATATAATTTAATCTTCCAAGTAGCTTTAAAAATACACTTTTCAATCTTTTTCATACTTTTCTATTTCTGCAAAAATAAAGAGCAAAGTAAGTCAATGATTTATATAATTAGTAATAATTGCTCTAAAAGTGACCCAAACATATCTCTAAAAATGCACTAAAATGGAGCTTATCAGGACCCACCCTCAGCCAAATCAATGACACCACAGATTTGTGTGTACGACGCAGATCCAGGATGAATCTCCTGTAACTGCAGCACACTACGTAAACATTGGGCAACAGTCATGAGTCTCTCCTTAGGCCCCATCACTCCTGGTGCTGCTGCTGGACGGGGAAAAGATATGTGCAAGTATCGTGGCAGGTAAGTCCCATGAACCTCACTTGGATACTCGGCTACCCTAGTGGCGTTGATAGTCTCTACAACCGTACTAGTCTAATTGGCAATCTGAATCATAACGTCTCGATACCGTGGAAGACCCTCAAGCGGATCACAGGGGATGGTCTGGATGTATCCAAATCAGACGGTCTAATATGCCGATGGTCCTCAAAGGGTCTCCAAATAACGTCTTATGGAGTCAAATCATCCAACCTGCTACGATACTTGTCAATCTTAACAATATCGGTCTTCTTCTTCCTCCACCTCCCACAACATCGACCGTCAGGTATTTGGGTTTCAATCTGACGGACACAGATGTCGAGGAAATACTCAAAAATCCACGTCTGAAATGAACAAAAAATAAAAAACTCGTTATTAAAGCACAACATATAAATACCACATATTTTTTTAATTCATAAGCATACAAATCTTACCATAAGCAGTGTCGCGTACCCCCCTAGTTCGGCGCTTTCAGTCAGACATGCATAATTCAGCTGCTTATAAATATAGGCCAATGCAGCTGAACCCCATGCCCATGAACCAACTTGCTCCATGTCCTCCAACACCAACAACAACTTACCCTCGACTCTGTTCCCTATCTTGGTGCAAAAAAAGCCCATCTCCCGCAACCGTAATAAAAAATGCCCTAGCAGCAAAAACGTCACGTCCTTCCCGAATGTGCTCTTGGCAGACCTCCAATAGTCGCTCGAACCGGAAATAGCCTCCCCTGACTTCAATGGGCTCTGGAGTGGCTTGAGTAACAGCCACCCCCAACAAATTAACTGCCAAAGTAATGACATTGTCAACGGTGACAGGCTGAACTGGGGGGCAGTAGTAGTTGCCCATCGCTGGTAGATGACGAGACATCATCCAAGGTGATGGTCATCTCACTGAATGGTAGGTGGAATTACAGGTCTCAAGATGCCATCTCTCAATGAAAGGTGATATCAGCTCATGATCAACTGTGGTGAGAGCTGAATGGACCAGGGGGATAAACCTAACTGAACTACGTACTAATAGAAATTAGGAGTCTGGTTGAGAAAAGCCAAGAGTTTCCTGATTTTGTTGCCATGTGCAGATACTTTTAGTTTCCCCCGCAGTTGACCAATAAAAAATGAAACACACATTAAACATAAAAAAATAAAACAATGAAAAATAAATAAATCTAACCATAATGAAAAATAAATAAATTTATCTAGCCTCTCAAAATGTTAGAAGCTACGTGTTCCTAAAATAGAGTAAGAACTGAACCATCTCAAGGTCCAAATACAAGTTGCTCCGCCTGACCAGGCTGATCAGCCATATAGTCATCATGATCATAAGTTTGCTGGTCTTCATGGTGGACCACCTGATCGTGCTTGTGCTCATGAAGCTGCTGCCGGTATAACTAGTCAGGCTTTTCCTGGTGTTGCTGGTCTTCCTGAGCATGTTGCTGGGGGCCCACTCATATCCGAACAAGTCTGTCTCAGGTAGAAGCATGGCCGACGATTCGCACCTGCGTGCGTCTCCTAACCAGAGTAACATCATATTATGCACGACCACGCCCCCGTGAGGCCCTTCCTCGGGACGTCTCCTCCCGCACCCACCCATGGGAATCATCAGGTATCCTCCCACGAACTCTCGTATAAGCCACTGCACAATCATTCACAAATAAAAATTTGGCTAAATAACAGTTTTGGTCTTTTATCTTTGCTAAAAGTTTCACTTTGGTCCTTTATCTTTTTTTGGTCTTTTTTGGTCATTTATCTTTCATTTTTGTGTCAGTTTGGTCCTTTATCTTTATTTTGTTTCACTTTGGTCCTTTATCTTTCATTTCTTATTTCATTTTGGTCCTCTTAAACAAAAAAAAAAAAAATGAAGAACACTATGAATGTGCTCAAGAACACCAATAACACTTTGATTTCTTGTGTTTTAAATAACTCATACAATACGCGACCAAAATGTTCTGTTTAAGAGGGCCAAAATGAAACATTAAATGAAAGATAAAGGACCAAAATGAAACAAAATAAAGATAAATGACCAAACTGGCACAAAAATGAAAGATAAAGGACCAAAACGGACAAAAAAATGACCAAAGTTAAACTTAGAGCAAAGATAAAGAATTAAAAGTGGTATTTAACCTAAAAATTATTTTAAATAAATAAATATATATATATATATATATATATATATATATATATATATATTCAAACGTATTTACATGTAAAACCGTTAGTAGCCATCAAATTTGCATCTAAATCTGTTTCAGAACAAATTTGACTATGGATTTATGTATGTTTGATGTAAATCCGTTTTGGAAAAACAATTAATGGAATTATCATAAATCCACGGTTAACGAAGTTGGACGTTGGATGTACTTACTTCCGTGTTGTCAGGTAATTCCGTTGAGAGAAAAAACGGAGAAAAGCGCTGTGAGAGAGAGAGGGAGGGAGAGAGAGAGAGAGAGAAACGGAAGAATGTTTGACATGATAAATGTTTGGTGGTTTTGTAATTATTTGGAGGGTATTATGCTCTTTTCTAAGGAGTTGTGGTGGTATAATTGGTCAATGTGGGGGTTGAAAAAAAATACTCTGTATATTATGTCATGATCATGGGCGGGATGAAATATGACTCCAGTTTGAAATTTCCTCATGAATAACACATGTCTAATAATAAAAACGAACCTACATAAATGGTCAATAAAAATTATTATTATTAAAATTGCAACCCAATTCAATCATAACCATGAAAATATTTTAACAAAGTAATCATGTCCAAATAACATTAAACTAAGACAAAAACAAGATTTAAGTCTAGAGTATATGACAATTTTTTCTTCATAAAGAATAAATAATTTAGAGAATTTAGAGCATTATCACCACCCCAAACTTAAACCCTTGTTCGTCCTCAAGCAACAATTCACATCGGGGATTGGGTTATAATCAAACACAAGTTTAACAAATGAATTTCCACAAATCACCAACATTCAAGCATTCCATAACACGGTGCATTCATGAAACCAAATTGCCCAAAACTCTTGGTAGCAAGCAAACAAAGCTAAAGCAACCAAAATAACATGGGGCCAGTCATCAACGTCAACCCTCTCCTTACAGACTCACCAAAATTAAGTCTTAAGTGCATATAGGGTAATGCGCTCAAATCACAATACGTGAGAACCTTATGAGGGTTGTAATGGGGCTTCGGTCAGGGTGGATAACTTTTCGAAGCTAGACTTTCTTGATTGAAATTGAAAAATGCATAAAACTCGTTGTATGACACTTGATTTAAGTTTTCTCCTTTATTTAATCAAATTTTTTAAAATTCTTTTAATTTTATTCCTTTTCTATTATTATTTAGAGGCAAAATAGCATCCGGGGTCCCTTAACTTATTTTCCATTTTAGCTTAGGTCCCTTAACTTTAAAAGCTAACGTTTAGGTCCCTTAACTTTTAAAAACGTTTCATCGTAGTCCCATTTAACGTTAAAAGCTAACGTTTAAGTCCCTTAACTTTTAAAAATGTTTCATCGTAGTCTCATTTAACGTTAAAAGCTAACGTTTAAGTCCCAGTTGTTGTTAGTTTAAAAACGTTAAATGGGACTACGATGACACGTTTTTAAAAGTTAAGGGACCTAAACGTTAGCTTTTAAAGTTAAGGGACCTAAGCGAAAACGGAAAATAAGTTAAAGGACCCCAGATGCTATTTTGCCGTATTTAGATTTAATTGATAAAAAATTGGATCCTTAATGTCAAAGCAATCTAAATTGTAGCCAGTACTGTTGGTCCAAAGACTTAATCTACCTTGGGATATAGGGATCGACTTAGTGCTCTCAGCTACGATCCTACCGTGGACAAAATTGGTGTTGGCATGTGCGAAATTTGATCCTAAACCCGAGCGGAGAATAGTATTTCATTTAAAGCGTGAGACACTCTGTAAGTAGCAAACAATGGTTCAAAAAAAACTAATCTAAATTATTATTTTGAAATTGATAAATGAATTTTCACTCACTATTAGATTGATAAATTAATTATGGTTTGCCTTAATTCACAATTTATTTTTATAGTTTTCTATGTAATTTAAAAAAAAATCATCTCCACAGTTCTTTGATATCTTTTTTTATAATTTTCATGTCCACAGTTGTTTGATATCTTTATAATTTTAATTAAAATAATTAATACTATATTTTGTTTTTGAAAGTACGTGTAGACATGTAGTAGGTGGAATAATTTTGTACCAAACACAGTTGCAAAAATTAGTTAAAATTATTTAATTTATATACACAATATGTGTATAGGTCTTTTACACTATCTACCAATTAGAGTATGACACATTATCAAAAAGAAATTGGTCTTTTGTCCATGAAGTCATACAAAGCCCCCGATCCAGATGGTTTTCAGCCTATTTTCTTTAAAATGTACTGGGAGACCGTTGGTGATGATGTTTGGCACTTTGTGAGAAAGGCTTTTGCTACGGGTACCTTTGATCCTAAAGCAGCTGAGACTCTCTTGGTTCTTATTCCTAAGGGGGACCGTCCCAATTCTTTTAAGGAGTTTCGACCAATCACCTTATGTAATGTAATTCACAAGCTTATTTCTAAGGTTTTGGTTAATAGACTCCGGCCTCATCTTAATTCTATAGTAAGTCCTCTCCAGAGTAGTTTCATTCCGGGGAGGGGCACTAGAGAGAATGCTATTATCCTGCAGGAGTTTGTGCACCAGATGGACAAAGAGAAGAGTAAAAAAGGGGATATGATTTTGAAGTTGGACTTGGAGAAAGCGTATGATCGGGTGGACTGGCTATTCCTGCGAAAGACACTTGATATGTTTGGGTTCCCAGCTAGGATCATTAGTCTGATTATGCATGGTATCACTCAATCTTCTGTCTCGTTGTTGTGGAATGGTAGTCGTACTGATTGCTTTAACCCCAAAAGGGGTATCCGTCAGGGCGATCCCCTCTCTTCGTACCTGTTTGTTCTTTGTATGGAACAGTTTAAGGAGTTGATCTCAGTAGCCGTTAATAATAATATGTGGAAACCCCTCCATCTAACTCGTAATGGTCCAGGTATGTCTCATTTATTTTTTGCAGATGACGTGCTTTTATTTGCCAAGGCTAAGGTGGTGCAGGCCAAATTGATCAGACGAGTTCTAGACTTTTTCTCCACCATCTCCGGCTTAAAGGTCAGTGTAGCAAAGTCTATTATCTTTGCTTCTAAGGGTGTGCCTACTACAAAGAAAGCGAAGATTAAAGCTATTCTGGTTATTAATTTCTCCTCCTCTATTGGCAAGTACCTTGGCTTTAAGATCTTCCATGGAACGGTCACCAGGGAGGACTTTCATGGTGTTTTAGATCGAATTCATTCGAAGCTATCGTCTGGGAAGGGAAGACTTCTTAATAAGGCGGGGCGGTTAACTCTAAGCACGGCTGTTTTATCTTTGATTCCTTTTTATGGAATGCAACTACAGTGGTTTCCTCAATCTATTTGTCTTCATGTGGACAGGTTGGTGCGAAACTTTATTTGGAAAGGTCACAGTGAGACTGGCATGCACATGGTTGGGTGGCACAAAATCACTCAACCAAAACGGCATGGTGGGCTGGGTGTTCGCGTTACAAGGCATAATAACACAACCATGTTGGTGTTTGCTGGTGTTTTTAGCAAACAATCACTAGTTTTCAATATTAAGACTGTGAGATCAAACTAGAAAATCTCTTTGACGATTGCCTTTGAGTTTTGTGTCTTTTAGCGTACGTAAGAACAGAAAATAGTAGGAAGAGATGGTTTGAAAGCAGAATGAAAGCAAGAAGTGCAACAAACGTAAAAACAAGTAAAAATTGCATTAAAGTGAAAGAGAAAAGAAGTTGGTACACCAACACGTACAATGTAATCTGATTCACTCTTGTTTCGCTTTGGCTTGGAAGTTGAGTTTCACAGAGTTTTTGTAAAGATGTGGTGACCCCGCTTTCCTATTACAAGGAGTATTTATACTCTCGGATACAATCGTGGGCAAGCACGACAACCACTTCCTAAAAACTAGGGAAATAACAGCCCACTAATCTTCTTTGCTCCTCCTGCGCTTCGACCAGACTTGTTGTCGAAGGATTTGGCGAAGCATTGGACCCGCTTTTGTCGAACAACCGGGCTTCTCTTGTCGAAAGTTTCGCCCTTGCCTCGTAAATTGAAGAACTAAGTCTGTCGAAGTTTGCTTGCATTGTCAAGACTTGTACAACTTTTATCGTTGAATTTATGGTATATTGACTTGAACATTGACTCGCAAATTTCACGTAGAATACTATTAAATGCAATCAACACCATTTAAAGCTTAATTTAATGCGCTTGCCGAAATTTTGAGGTAACAGATTGCCCCCAAAAATGTTTTTTTTCGACGGAATAAGGAATGGAGGGAAGAAAAGGCATTTTTTGAATATCAGCAAATGGTCATTTCTACCGCTTTTTGCATTTCAACGGTGGTCGAAAAGACAACCATCATTACTTGCACCGGTAAAACGAACCGCCTTATTGGCACACGTTGCATAGTTGGTGGGCCATCACGCTCTCAAACGTCCGCGAACGCATGCGAGTTATGGCGAACGTGCCAATAATCGTAGCTTCCCAACATATATAAACGGCTACAACCTTTCATATTCCTCTTTACTCAGTTTGAACTCTTGTGAAACCTCTCTGTATTCTTCATTCTCTGCGTTTTGCAAAAATCCCCAAAATCACTAAAGTTTCAAACTTTCATTCCTTCCTTTCAACCTACGCTTGAATTTCGTCTCGCATTCGCTTTTTATCTCTCATGGCTTCCTCATCTGCTGCTGAATGTTCAACGAAGAACGACGAAACCAACAGACCTAAAACCCTTGATGGCTTTGTTGATGAGCCTGACGTCCATGATAGTCGAGCAGTTCAATGGCAAAACCAGGTATTAATTCCCTCTACTAGGGTTTATACTCATGCATATCTAGGTCCTCTTCCTAATACCCTTTTAGAGAACACTGAAGTCTCTGAAATTTTCCCCAGTCATGCCTGTCTTCAGCCCAGAATTTTCACCAAGACCCCTTTTCACTTAGAATTTCTGAATAGTCCTTCCAGGGTCTTTAGGTCCGCTCCTAGGCTCGACCAACAGATTTACATAGACTGGCTCGACAAGGTAGAGGCTAAAAAGGCCGACGTCTGGAAAAAACAAGGTATTTTTGATCTCATCCAGTTGTCTAGGTATGGGCCTAAGTATGACAGCACCTTGATATTGGCTGCTATGCAGTTCTGGGACTGTGCCACTCATAGTCTTCACTTGAGATGTGGCATGCTGACTCCCACTTTACTAGATGTTGCTGCCATCACCGGTCTGAAACCCCTAGGTGAGACTTTTGACCCTGCTAATCCTGAGTATGTATACCCGTTTACTTTCAATAATGCCACTTTTGCTCCTTACATCACAGAACACCATAACCGTGACAACGACACAGTGTCTTCTAAAGAACACGTAGCCTTCTTAACCCTTTGGTTATCCCTTTTTGTTTTCTCGCACGCTCACTCCGGGTTTCTAAAACCTATATTCCATCGGCAGCCCAACTCCACGAGAAAGAAAACATTAATCTTGCCAAACTCACATTTGGGTTCTCTCTATCGGGAACTTGACAATCTTTGTTCTAGAACCGAAAGAAGACGAACCCACCAACAAGTTCTTGGCCTCGCCCATTGTGGGCTATTGCAATTGTGGTCGCTAGCCACTTTTGAGTCTCGACTAGGTCTCAGATATCCCTAAGTCTGTTCACCCAACTTTAAAGTCTAGGAGGACTGAAGGGATTCGACTGCTCATTGAAACCCAAGCGATAAATATTCCTCCGTAAGAGTCTTTCAAATTCACTTCGACATGTTCTGAAGTGCACAAATTTCGTAGACTCTATGGCTCCCTTTGTGCAAAGGCCTTTCGGTCCAACTTTGTTTCGCAACCATTTCCTCTTCTTCCGCCGAACAAGGTGAGGAGATTTCCCAAATCGCAAGCCTACCTCTCTCCTCGCTATTCTTTCTACCGGACTTACCCCTGCAAAGCTAAAAACAACGGAATTAAGAGATACTTCCCAAGTTATTCGCGCTGCATACTTTGGCCTTTGTCGATTCGACTGCGCCAAGATGAGATGTTTTCATAGGCGAGAATTTTCGAATCCGCACACGCTGGCGACCTTCACAAACACGCCTTCAAGAAATTCCACTATAGGGCCTTGAGTTTCGAGCCCTCAAATTCAACCCCGATTCTCGTGCACTAAGGAATTTCATGAATGGTGGACTAGTTACTATACCACTTCTTTCTTTGGGAGGCTAGTGACACCTTTGCGAGAAAATATCATGAAGAAATTGGTGGCACCTTCCTTCGAACAACCTGGTATTTACTTCTTGATATCCACATCTTTCGAGTCTCAAACATCTCAGAACTTAGTTTTATTTCGCTTTCTTACCAATGTTTTTCGACGTCAGTCAACTCGCACCCAAAGTGAAAACCAAAGTGAGCAAGGCTACCACAAAGCACCATCTCCTCCAGCAACCAAGAAAACAGTGGACACGAGACCTACTCCAGACATTGTCCTGAAGAAGGTATGTTGCCATTTATTCGCTTCAAGTTATTTTTGATTACGACTTTTACTTATGTCGAAAACCTTCTGCTTAGAAAACAACCTGGCAAAATCCCTCAAGCAGGACAAAGCTAAAAGGAAAATGGTCCTCCCTGATGATGAGGTACTATACTCTTGCCTTGTTAATCCGTCGAAATTTCTCTTCCCTTTGTCATTCACTTTCCTGTCATAACCCAAATTCTTTTTTGCAGGACACTGAAAGTGATGATAACATCCCCCTCACTCGGAGGTCGAAGAAAAGAAATCTTCCCGAGATTCACAGGCGACTCAAGGCATCATTATTGATGAGGCTCTGAACCACCTTCTTCTCCTCCAATCAAGAGACTTAAGGTACAAGAGGTAAACTCCTTTCGACTTTAGTTTAAACTTCTTCGATCTCACCTTTCCCATTCTTACCTTAAATGATACACCTTGCTGTGCATAGGTGGGTGGATTGCTCGTGAACAACCCTGAAGTTCAGTCTATGGTTGAGGCTGCTGATCTAGAGTTGTCAGCCCCTATGCTCCCTTTTCCTTCATCTCCCAAGGTGCAATCACAAGAAATCTTCCAAGCATTGGAGGACCACAAATCCTGCTTTGAGGAGTTTGCTCCAAGTGCTGGAAATGTCGAACAAGAGGCGGTCGTCGAAGAGAATGCTCCTGTTATGGAGGAGGCTATTCCAGCTGCTGGTAGCGTCGAACCGGAGGCTGTTGTTGGAGAAACTGCTCAAGTTCCAGAATCTACCATTCCAACAACGGAAGGACCAGAAATAGTGGCTGCCTCCGTCGAATTTCCTGAAGCAAATATGGTCGATCAAGAACCAGAGGAGCCTAGAGTAGAGGTAGCTGCAGATCAAGGTGCTTCTGCCAAAGAGTCATCTATCAGCGCTGTCAGCGACCAAGAATTGGCTGAGCTAAAGAAGACGGATCCCTTGGCAGCTTTGAAGATTATGTTAAGCCTCAAGAGCTCGTCGAGCCGTTTGGTTTGTAGTTCCTCGAACAACTCTCTAAGTTCCATCAACCAAGAGACGGTCGAAAGCCTGCTTTGCCAGTTGAAGACGAAGGTGTTAGAAGGGGACTTGGTGGCAACCATTGAGAATGACTCATCTGTGTATCTTGAGGTAAAATCCTCATTCGTAAGATCACCGAGTTAGACCCTCCCAAAATGTCCTTTCGTTCTTCATGGAATTTGGCCCTATTTTTGAGCAACTTTCTCTTTTGATCAACCAACGGTCGACCACCTCTAAGCGCAAGGTTCAAGAGACTCAACTCTGCGAGGTGGAACTCGCCTCTCTTAAGGTCGATCAAGACGACATCGAAGCTCTTGAGACCCAAGCGGCAATGATGATGAAAGCAATCGCTGAATGGGATGCACGATTGCGCGCATTGATGAAGAGATAAAGACCCTTCAACTCAAATTGTCTAATGCTAAGCATCGGAAGGGCTCGATCGTCGAACGCTGAGTCTTTGTCTTCTTCGTCCACCAAAACTACCAAAGCAATGGCAAAGCTTATAGAGCACTTGGAGAAGATTGACAAGCATCAAGCTATTCTCGCCGACCTCGACAAAGAGTCAGATCTTCTCGACACCTCCATTTCTCTAAGTGTTAGCATTATGGAGAGGCATAAGGCTACCTTGTCGACCTTCTAAGACTGTAATAGCTTAGCATTCTAAAAATGGTCATGTAACTTTAACAATTTCTTTATACATTGCCATTTATGAACAACTTTGGTTTACTTATAATTGCTCAATCTTTATTTCGGTTAGCGTTGGCTTGTATCGTTTTAAATACTTGCCATTTATTCTAAAGGTCCTATTTTCGTCCACCTAACTCTTCGATTTCATAAGCGCCATTCGAAAAGCAACGCAACACGCGAAATGGGCCTTCCCACCCTGGTGACCATTTGCCTAAAACTCTATCTTTTTTATCCATAGGTAATAGGACTTTCCACACTAACTCACCTTCTTCAAAGGTTTTTAACTTAACCTTTTTATTGTAGGCTTTAGCTACTCTTTCTTTCTGTCGAATAAGCATTTCTAAAGCTAACAACCTCTCTTCGTCTACATCAACCAATTCATCAATCATCATATTCCAATAATGATCAAAAGGAATTTCACATTGTTTTTGAATCCTTGTTGATTGTAAACAAATCTCGACAGGTAACACTGCATCATGCCCAAATGTTAACCTGTAGGGAGTGGTGTTTATAGACTCTTTAGGTGAAGTTCGACAAGCCCATAACACTTGGTCAAGTGCTTTTTAATCAAATTAATAATGATTTTATTGGCAGCCTCTACTTGACCATTGGCTTGTGCGTAGTATGGTGTCGAAGTCAATAACTTGAAACCAACTTCAGCAGCGAAGTCTACCATTTTTCGACCAGTGAAAACGGTACCTTGGTCTGTAGTAATGGTTTCTGGAATTCCATATCTATAAATGATATGATTTTGAATAAACCTTATCACTGCTTCTTGATCTACATTGGCTAAAGGTATTGCCTCTACCCATTTAGTAAAGTAATCAATCCCTACTAGAATGTATCTGTGGCCTTTCGACGAAGTTGGTTTTATTTCTCCAATCACATCTAAAGCCCAACCCCTGAATGGCCAAGGTTTCACTATAGAATGCAACTCATTTGCAGGCACATGTTGTATTCCAGCATGTTTTTGGCATTCTTGGCACCCTTTGGCAAATTCTATACAATCTTTCAAAGATAGTTGGCCAATACATTCCTTGTCGAAATAACAACCATTTCATTTTGTGGCCTACTTGATGTGAGCCACATGCTCCACTATGTGTATCAGAAACTGCCAAATATGCCTCGTTTTCACTAAGACATTTTAGTAGCACCCCTTCAGGAGTTTGTTTGTACAATTCGTTTCCAATTAACACATAGCTTAGAGCTCAGACTTTACTTTTTGTTAGTGTTCCTGTAGGATTTTGCAAATATTCTACAATGGGCTTTCGCCAATCATCATCAACCATATTGTCAATAGCAAAAATTTACGCCAAGTCAATATCGTCGAAAATGTGACGGTTTTACGCCAGCGTACTTTTTGTATTTATTGCCCCCCCAATTTTTGGTGTTGACAATATCGTCGAAGGAGTATTATAGAGAGAGTCTTCGAGATTAATTTATCTTTTATCTCAATTAACTCTTTTCTAGGCTTTGCTTCGATACTTTGTAACCTAAGCAATTTGTGCGATTCATTTGCCACGTGATTTTCGATTCGTGGTAAATGTTCTAGGTGGACGAATGTAAACCTTTTTAGCAAAGTATTGGCAATAACGAAATATTTGATAAGGTGTTCATTAATACATTTGTATTCTTTTGTCAATTGTTTGACCACTAGTTGAGAATCACCTTTTATTTCGACATAACTTGCCCCCAATTCGAGTAAAATTTTAAGGCCTACTATTAAAGCCTCATATTCAGCTTCATTATTTGAGCAAGAGTCTCGAATTTTACATTTATACTTCGTTGGAGTATTTTCTAGAGAGATAATCAAAATTCCAATACCTGCTCCATTTTTATGGCTTGAGCCATCGAAGTATAATCTCCAGGATCGCACGTCTAACGAATGTATTTCACATTCGACAACGAATGGTCTACTATAAAATCAGCAACCACTTGTCCTTTAATTGATTTAAGGGGTTGGTAAGCTAAGTTGTACTCTAGCAAAGCTAAAGCCCATTTGCCAATTCGACTATGCAACATTGGTTTTGACAACATATGTTTAATAACATCGAAATGCGAATAAACATAAACATCTCACGATTTTATATATTGCTTCAATTTTGTACACGAAAAATACAAGCAAAGGCATAGTTTCTCAATTGGACTATACCTAGTTTCAAAGATCAATCAAAACCCTACTAAGGTAATAAATGGGTCTTTCGACACCACTATCATCCTCTTTGCGCTAACATGCTACCTATTGTGTTATCGGTCGCTATATACAATTTTAGCAGTTTGTTTCCAATAACGAGCAATAAAATTGGTGGCTTGACCAGATAAGACTTGATTGCGTCGAAAGCATCTTGGTGAACTTGCTCCCACTTGAATTCATCTTCTTTCTTCAATCTCGTGAATGGCGAAAAAACTTGTGTTTTGCCACTTAGATTTGAGATGAATCTTCGAAGGAAATTGATTTTCCCTAGTAGTGACTGCAGTTCTTTTTTGGTCGAAGGAGCCTTCGTTTCCATAATTGCTTTAGTCTTATTTTCGTTGATCTCTATGCCTTTCTTGTGTACTACAAAACCCAAGAATTCACCTGGCAGTTCTGATGAATTTGCTTTTGAACAGCCTTTCTATTTCTTCCTTGATCTTAGCCAATATCTGAGGAGCAAATCTTCTTGGCGTTTGCTTCACTGGCTTCTTCCCTGGTCGAATGGGTATTTGTAATTCCACCACTTCTCGACTCAAACCGGGCATTTCGCTGTACTCCCAAGCAAAGCAATCCTTGAACTCCTGCAGAAGTGAAATGACTTGGGTTCTGAAGGCAGCATTAAGATGTGCACTGATATAGGTTGGCCTTTTGATCAAGCCATTTCCCAAATCCACCTCTTCGACTGGATCTTGAGCTTGCATGCGCTTTGTAGAATCTCTAGGGTCTTTTTCAAAACCCAATGGTTCGTCGTCATAAATGCAAACCAGTTTGTCATTTATGACTTCACCATTTTCTTCAGATGAAGTTATGGCTTCGGCGACCATTGTTTGTTGATTTAACTCGGCTTCCAAAGCCGCTTTTTTTATTTTTTCGCCATGTAAGCCGTAATTCTATCCCAAACACTGGGTACTGACATCTAAACCTTCTAAGAGTCAGTGTCCCATCCTGTTGGAGGTAGCACACCATCAGGATAGACATTAGCACCTTCTATTTCCTCTCTTTCCCACACAAAGCCATGTGTTGGGTATAAGTGAATGGAGGAAAGCACATTATCTGAAGAGATATATGCTTGGCTAGAAGATGAACATGGCGCAATGTTCGCCATTTGCTTCTCAAAATTCTCCCTGGTGACGTTATTTACGTCAGCAAGGAAATAACTCTGGTCTGCTTCGACGTACTCCACCAGACCATCATCCCTCCACATTACCAGTTTTTGGTGTAGGCTTGAGGGAACAGCTCCTACGCCATGTATCCACTCTCTCCCAAGGAGTAGATTGTAGCTTGCTTTTGATGCTATAACAAAGAACGTGGTGGTTCTTCTTACGGTTCCTACCACCACTTCTACTTCGACAGCTCCCAACGACCTGCCAGATTTCCCCTCATAATTGGTTAACATAATGTTATGAGGTCTAAGGTCTGTATCAAACAGACCTATTGTCTTCAGCATGGCCTGAGGCATTAAGTTAACAGCAGCCCCTCCATCGACCAGTATCTTGTTAATGCCTACGCCATTAACTTTTGCTTGGACGTATAAGGGCTTCAAATGATGCTGCATGCCCTCGTCTGGCCTCTCGAAAGTGGCCATTTGTTCTTCTACGCAGCCATTGTTCATGACATAGTAGCATACTGGCTTGTGGTTAGCCATATCCCCAATGAAGTCCTCCTCGACGTCATTTGGGACTGTAACAGCATCGTACTCACTCGGCAAAATGGATACCACATTGCAGATTACGTCGAAGCTAGCCTCAGAGTCGTCGAAATCTGATGTGACATCTTCGTCCATGTCGAATGAAGCACCTTTCTTCTTTAAAGCTGTTAATGGAGGAAAAATCCTCTCCATAGCAGGCCTTCTGGGTTCCTCTATAACAATAGATTTCCCTTTAGCCTTGTTTCCAACCCTCACTTGATTGGCAGCTCCTATACTTATCTTTGTGTTCCCCACGGTTTTAGGAGTCACACCCTTAACCGCTTTTGGCGTTTGCTCGTTAGCAACTTGTGTTGCCTTCTTCTTCGAGCGCTGGTAACGACGCCATTGGGTCTTCGTCATGGGATTCTTCCCCTTATAATTATTTTTATAATTATACTTTGAGGCCTCACCTGTGATTGGCTTGGCGTTCGATCTGTGCAATGGAGCGAGATTCTTGTAGTGTCTACATCCAGCATGTATCCACTTCTCATTGGATGGGTCTGTTCTTGGAAAAAATGGTTTGGCAGAGGCAGATAGCGCAAACTCCTTCTTGGCTACCCCCTTGCCAGCAAACTGCGGCTTACTTGTCGAAGCCTTGCTTGAATTCTTTACCTTGTAAGGAAGGTCCCCTCTCTTGAAGCTGAAATTTGGCCTCTTACCTGGCCATTTCCTTTTCAGGGGTGGTCGAACTTCGCAGCATTCGACACTCTTAGCCGCTTTATCAAACACAAAGATCGCACCTTGGACATAACATGACCTCGAGCTCAATTTACACCGATTTAGAAGTCTATCGGATCTTCCTCACCTTGGGGTACACAGATTGTACTTTTCCTCATATTCTTCTTGAGTAACTCGTTGCACAAACCTCACTCTTTTGCACCACACTTTTGATTTTTTTCAAAGAGGAGGTTTGGTAGACTTAGGAGAATCCACCATTTTTACGCTACCATATTGATACTCATCTCAATTGGTTCCGCATACATCGCTCCACTTGATGGAGGGGGTCGCATCAATTTGCATCGGTGCTTTATTCTTTTTATCTCCAAACTTGAGCCTTCCTCTTCAATCGCTTTAACCATATCCTCGAAAGAACACAACGGTCGGTTGTATGTCCCAAAAAATTATGAAACTTACAATAACCCTTTTTCTTCCTCTGCTCGAGAGGAGGAACTTTCGTGCCGTTTGGCACTATTATTTGGCCATCACCACTAGCAAATCGAAGATCTCATCACATTTAGTAACATCAAAAGTGTATGTCTTAGGCACAAATCTATCGTTTTTAGGCTCTACAGATTATTCCCATTTGCGTGCCTTAATAATTTGCAAGCATAAGGAGGACTTGGCTTAAGTTCACCACGTCTATCTCCTCCGATTCGACATCACTGAATGCGAAGTCGAATTGTTCGTCTACATAGGCTATCTTTTCTTTTTTGTGAAAACCCACTGAGTTTTCTTTTTTATTGTACTTATTCACTCTAGCCTTTTCCTCTTTAAGCCTTTCGACTTGTCGAACTCTATCGGCTAGTTGGGCCATGTCTCTCAAATGAGACGTATCCAATTTCTTTCGAATTGAATAGTCAAGGCCACCTGCAGCCATTTCGACAAGCTCATGTTCAGGCACTTGTGTAAAACATCTTGCCTTCAGTAACCTGAATCTATTCAAATAATCATCAATAGCCTCAGGTACTTTACGTCGAACACTGGCCAATTCTTTGAGGCTAATCTTCGACTGGCCCATGTAGAATTGCTCATGGAACGCCTTTTCTAATTGCCCCCATGTGTATATGGAACCAGGGGGTAGAGTGGTAAACCACGTAAAGGCATTTTTAGTTAGAGAATTTGGAAAATACTTCATTTTCAAACTCTCATTTTGAGCTATGTCTCCTGCCTCAGTCATGTACCGGGCAATATGTTCGACAGTGGACTCATTGGTATCACCCCCAAACTTAGTGAACTTAGGGATTTTCCAACCTCTTGGCAATTCTGCCTGCAAGATATACTCACACATGGGCGATATGAAATTAGGCCTATGCAAACCTACGTTAAGGCCATTTTGCGCCATTATGGTTTCGACCAAAGTGGCTATGTTGTCTTGGCGCAAAGCGTTATTTCGTTGCACTTGTCGAACAACTTCATCAGCGTTTTGGTTTCGATTCACCATAACTACTTCAGGGATGTGATTTCCCATTTGTTGTTCGCCCATAACCGCCTGGGCTTCGACAGTCACCGATCTCTGTGGGGTATTAGGCATGTTGTTCCCGCAATTTGGTAATCGCCATTGTTTCCGTAGGGGCCCAAAGAAATCTGCAATCCTACCCATTTGGTCTGCTAACATCGATAATCGGTATTTGTGTTACAATCAAAGGATTGAACACGGTACCAATTTGTTGAGTCGAAGATATTAACCATATCATGATTGCTTTCGTCCACTTGTTGTCTTAACGCCAACAAGGGCGCATTGGTTAATCGCAGTAGGATTTCGACCAAGTACACCTCGGAAGAAACGTGTGAAGGAGAAAAGGTCGACACATGTGGCATTCCAAAGAGGCATGCCATATACCCCAAAAGGGTATGGTGGTAGACTCATATTTTGGAAACGTGTTTCCAAACTATTCCCCGATGCCACATAAGGACTCGAAGGAAGTCCTACGCTTTGTGGCAAGGCCATGAGCGATGTCGAACCAACATTGGCCATTGACATCGTGGGAACGGTTATTGATGTCACCGGGGCGTAGTCCCCGCAACATTTCCACCGCTTACATTGGCGAGAATCTACCGTTGTTCCTTGCACTTGTGATATCACGGAGTCGGAACTAGAGGCGTTGTTAGAATTGGTACGTACCATTCTACCACTCCTCAAGTGCATACAAATTTATACACTTAACGAAACGACACAAAATAATCGGCAAAGGTCCCATCAAGGCGTGCCAATTTGTTTCTTTGGTGTTTTTAGCAAACAATCACTAGCTTTCAATATTAAGATCATGAGATCAAACTAGAAAATCTCTTTGACGATTGCCTTTGAGTTTTGTGTCTTTTAGCGTGCGTAAGAAAGAAAAAATAGTAGGAAGAGATGGTTTGAAAGCGTAATGAAAGCAAGAAGTGCAACAAACGTAAAAACAAGTAAAAATTGCATTAAAGTGAAAGAGAAAAGAAGTTGGTACACCAACACGTACAATGTAATCTGATTCACTCTTGTTTCGCTTTGGCTTGGAAGTTGAGTTTCACAGAGTTTTTGTAAAGATGTGGTGACCCCGTTTTCCTATTACAAGGGAGTATTTATACTCTCAGATACAATCGTGGGCAAGCACGACAACCACTTCCTAAAAACTAGGAAATAACCGCCCACTAAATCTGCTGCTCTTGCGCTCGACCACCTTGTTGTCGGAAGGATTTGGCGAAGCATTGGACCCAGTTTTGTCGAACAACTGGGCCTTCTCTTGTCGAAAGTTTCTGGCCTTGCCTCGTAACTTGAAGAACTAAGTCTGTCGAAGTTTGCTTGCATTGTCAGCACTTGTACAACTTTACTGTTGAATTTATGGTATATTGACTTGAACATTGACCTGCAGCCCACAGAATACTATTAAATGTGCAGTCAACACCATTTAAAGCTTAATTTAATGCGCTTGCCGAAATTTTGAGGTAACAGTTGGGTAAGTTGATATGGACGTCACTGCTGCCCCCGATAAGCTCTGGGTGCGTCTCTTGAAGGACAAGTATTTTCCTCACCATTCCTTCTTGGGAGCTCCAAATCGTAGAGGCTCTAGCACCTGGACCTTAATGATAAAAGCAAGGGATCGGAAGACTGTCACTCCAGACCCGATGAACTGGCAATGGTTGTGGCACGTGAAGATCCCAGCGAATGTTCAATTTTTTCTTTGGCAGCTCTGCCATAATGCGTTGCCTACCAAAGTTGTGCTGCAGCACCGCCACGTCTTTCAATCAGCGACATGCACTATTTGTCAAGGACATGATGAAACTATTCACCACTGCCTGTTTGATTGCCCTCAAGCTCAGGAGGTTTGGCTTGCCTGCGCTCCTCACGATTTCTTTCTACCTACAGCTGATTTTAATCCTGCACATTGGTCAAAGGCTGCGGTTTCTAATACTAGTGTCTTCATCACTCTTATTCTATGGAAAATTTGGTGTGCCAGAAACTTGTTCTTGTTTGAAGGCAAGCCTTTTCGGCCACAAGAGGTTACAAGCCAGATCTTTGCTCATTGGGCGAATGTTATGGCAGAGTATGGTGTTGCTCCTTCTCCTTCTCGCAGTACTTCGGGGATGGCAATTTCGTGGAAGCCACCTCCTTCTGGCTGGATTGCTCTTAACGTCGACGGTAGTGCCCAGCTTACCCCCCAGTTGCGTCCTTTGGTGGCCTCATCCGTGATCATGATGGTAGATTTATTTCTGGGTTCTATGGGACACTAGGCCAATCCACAATCATGCATGCGGAGTTGCGTGCTCTCATGCACGGGTTGGAGTTGTGTCGGACCTTGGGTTACCGGAACATTGTTTGTTACACGGACTCTTACGACTTGTTGAGAGGGCTCAGGTTCGATTGGATGCCTTTGGGAACGAGGTGGCTTTGGTGCGTGATTTTCTTGCTCGTGCGTGGGTGGTGAGGCTCCAGCATGTTTACCGGGAGGCAAATTTTTGTGCGGATTTTCTTGCCAAGTTGGGAATGTCTTCTCAATGTGCCCAGTCCGATTGATCTTCCTCCAACATGCATGCAACATCTCCTTCTAGCTGATGTCCAAGGAATGACTTTTATTAAGCCTTAGTTGTGCTTGTTTCTTTGTTTTTTTCTTTCTTTCTCTTTTGTAACAAAAAAAAAATAAATCAATTGGTAACCAACCATTCCAGGAATCGTGATTGGTGGTGGTTGTAAAAGCCTATACACATGTATAGAAATTAAACTCTAATTAAAAATCAAATGACATCTTAACAAATTCACTCATTAGAAATAGCTTAATAAACAAGGAAAGAATAAGGGTAATTCGAGGATCACAGCATAATATCAATATAATAGTCTTTTACTTTTCCAAGTGCTTAAAAAAAACTTCGCCTGCCGTGCTTTCTTTCTTAAAAGTCATTTGTTTCCTTTTGGTTCACTCCCTTTTTTCTTGAGTGATGAGGTGGAAGTGCATTTAGTACATGTAAAGCTTACACTAGGAAAATTTTAGACGATTGAAGGCTTTTCCTAGCTGAACCCAATATTGTTCTCCTGAATAGTAAGTAAATGGCTAAACCTAATGTCTTTGCCATAGTCAACTCTGATTAGAATTTTTCAGGCCTTACAGAATCTGAAAGCGATGCCAGGGAACCATGGGCAAGGCCAAAAATCTACAAGGTGGTACAAACTATGCTTTGTTCCCACTAGTGCAGATAGTTCAGATGATTCAGACACAGAATCTGTAGTAATAGCTTCAAGTACTCAAACTCAAACTCAAACTAGCACATGGGAAGAACCTTCTCCTTCTCCACCACATCTAGCGCCGCCGCGCAGTGAACCTCAAATTAACTGGCTTGATCCACCACCTCCTCCACCACTATTTTCTCTACCATCATCACCATCAAGCCGGGAACCTCGAATTAACTGGTTTGATCCACTACCTCCACCTCTGCCAGAACTGCAGGTATGGCCCATTGAATGGGATGCATTATTTGACATTGAATCACATCAACAGCCTGACATATATCAACCTCCTATTCCAAGAAATGCTGCATCTTTGGATCATGATGATTCAGTTGTTTCTCCTCCCTCTGATGATGATCAAGGATGGCCTGAAGATTATGTCCTAGCTCCAACTAGTCTGAATCAAACTAGCACATTGGAAGAATCTTCTCCACCATCATCTCCACTGCAATTTTTTTCTCCACAACCATCACCATCAAGCCTGGTACATCGAACTAACTGGCATGAACAACTTCCGCCGCCGCCCCCACCACCACTACAACCACTGCAGGCCTGGGCTGCAGCAGTTGCTGATCAAAGTGAGTGCCTTCTTCAGGTTCCGGCCATTCGCAGGGTGAGAATCACGGAGTTGGATCAGAGAGATAAACTCTCACACTGTCCCATTTGCATGGAAGAATTTAAAGTGGGTGACGAAGCATATCAGTTACCCTGCAACCATGCCTACCGTTCCGAATGCATTCTTCGTTGGCTTAGTAACAGAAATACCTGCCCTGTTTGCAGGCTTCAGTTGGATGGTTGGGAAAGGTCAGATTAGGATTTCTGATAATTCCATTGGTGATCATGAACCTCAAATCATATCACTTCTTTCAATTGAGCTGACTATGACATAGCTATTCAGCTGGGTTTTACCGAGTCTCTCTCTCTCTTACTTTATCTCTCACTTTTCTTCTCTGATAGTATATTCGAAGAGTGTTCGCTCATCACTCTTCCATAGCTATTCAGCTGGGTTTTACCGGAGTTTCTCCTAGAATCCAATTCTTGTTACATCAAATACTTACAGCAAGGTTTTTCAAATCTGAGATGAGACCTTTCTGATGAACGGTGGGATAGAAGTGTGTTTGGGATTACACTATTGCATTTTTATCTGACCCGAAAAAATTTAATTTTTCAACTGATTTTCAGGTCTTATCGAGCCACTTGATAAGCTAACCCTCTAACATTAGAAAAAAATGAGTGGAGTAGATAACTTCATCCCAATTTTTTGAAAACCAAGCGGAATGAGCCAGTTCAACTCTGAACTAGCCAATTTGCTGGTATGGTTCATCCCATTTGAACCAATGTCCGATTGAACCAAATTGAATTGGGATGAATCTCCTTGAACCGTTAATCGACCAAGGTTGAACCGTTCTGAATAAACTTTTATTTAGTTTACGTACAAAATTTATTTATGTATTTACCAGTCATCTGGTTCAACTGAATTAACCAATTAAACCATCTTTAGTTTGGTTCGATTTTCAATCATATGCCACACCAAAAATATATAATAATGTAGCAAATAGGGCTTTAGAAATTAGGACACTTGTGTAAATGTGATCATGATAACTTTGCCAAAGATAACAGTAGTCACTAAAATAATAAATGCACCCATAGAAGGTAGTACAAACATGAAAAGGTAAGCACAATCTAAGTCAACCTTTGGTTCGATGTAATGTGATAGGATGAGGGCGGCTTCGAATTTCGGTAAATATGAGGAACATTACTCGCATGCTTGTTGTGTGTACTGTACTTTGTATTGCAGTGTGAAAAATGCATAGTCTAATTCGCAGTGTGGTCACACGACTTCAGCAGAACCCAACCTCTCCTCCAATTCTCACCCTACTATGTTCCACAGTCGTGCTCAATGCGACAACGGCAAGCCCTCACAACTAGGGCACTGTGTTTCATCCCCCTTTGTCATTCACTCATCCCGTGTATCCTTTTTCTTTACAATCAATAAAACAAACAGGGTCTACCTTCCACCTTTTGCTATGCATTCTGTTGGAACCTTGGGTGTGTGAATTGAGAAAAGAGTCCCAGATTGCTAAGAGTAGACACTCTAGGAGTGTTTATAAGTGAGGACTTCACATCTTAAGATTGGGCCCCAAGAGGCACCAACTTTTTCCAACGAGAAAACACACACGCTAACTGACCACCACACGTGCGCACCATTATCAGGTCGACGCGGTTGGGCCTGGGTCTCGGCTTGCGTTGTGAGGTGTAATTAATTTTTTGCGAAAATAATTATTTTATTTTTTGGTGCGTTGCTTGTCCAGATTCTTTGAACAGACCGGATACGATGAACTAACAGTTGCGTATTTGTTCTTATCCGTTAGTAAATAGATTCATTGAACATAGTTGTTTTGCGTCTGTTCTTATCTGTTAGTGACTTGGAGCACAAGCACTCCGTTCTTATCCATTATTGCTTGCGCATCAAGTCAAAATTTGAAGTCTATAAATAGGTCACTCCCTCACTTCATTCAATACACTGGTAGACGATAAATTACTCCTCCAGTTTTCTCTCCTCTCCCTCGATATTTCTCTTCCATTTAAAGAATGGCCTACGAGCCATATTCAAGAATGACCTACGAGCCATATTCAAGAGTGGTCTACGAACCATATTCAGAGTGGTTTTTAACCATATTGATTTCACTGTGCAGTGATATTTCGTAATAGTGTCGATTGGGCTATTTTATCCTGGGGACATCGTGGTTAATAGCCACAATTTTGACCTAGTCGCAACTCAACTCAGTAATTTCTTCGGTGGATTGATTTTCTGAAAATTAATTTGGAAACTCAAAAATAACACATTCCCATCAAGAACGTATCAAAGATTCACATATATTCAACAGGTATTATGAAGAAAAACTCTATTATTAAGTGAATCACGGAATTCTAATATGTTGATGATTATGCAGGGGTGTTCAAAAGAAAAAAAAAAACTGAATTGAACTTATGAACTGAACCAAACTGAAGCAAACTTATGAACGGAATTCGTAAATGAAGCTCTGGTAGAATAGTTGGTTTTTTAAATTGTTCACTTTTTAATATTTTTTTATAACTCGAATACTTTTTCTGACATAACCTTTTTCTTTTTGACTCAATTCTGACATAAGTTCTGTACTAAGTATTACTTTATGTAACAACAATACCTTTTAAAAATGTATCTGATAAAAAAAGGTGAATAATCACTAAACTACGGTACACAAGATAATTACTACAAAAGTTTTATTATATTTAAAATAAAATTGATTTTATTAGTAATTTATATTAATAATTAATAATAAATAACAAACACAGAAAACGACAAAGCCATTGTCACCACTAAGAGAACGACAAAGCCAATTAATTTCTCTTTACAATCTCTCCATATTAGTACAAAACAATTCACAGTTTATAACAGTCAGTTTTTTTTCATCAGTTTGGTTCAAAACTGTGAACCAAACTATTAGCATAGTTCAGTTCAGTTTGTGTGAACTGTTATAACAGTTCGATTCGGTTCGGTTCAGTTCAGTTTTCTTTCCAAACTGAACCATGAACAGCTCTATTTATGCTTGTGTAAAAAAAAATAATAATAATATGATTATAAATTTTAATGCTCTAAAGCTAATGAGGACTATAGTTCAGGATAGTAACTTTATATGGTGCAGATGTTTTCTTCATCCTATCAATATTATCAGCAAACCTAATCCAGAGCATTCTCTTTATTCAGTCCAATTTTCGTTCATAGATTAGTCACTCATAACTAGATTAACTAAATTTAGTACTCTAGTTGCCAGGTTTACTCCATAGAATTTTCGACAAATAATCAAATCAAAAGAAACGCAACCACTACATAAGAATAAGATGATCATGATCCTTCAACAGACCAATGCATTATCATTTATCAAATCATGCTCTGCTACGAATATAACATTGTTATTCATTTCATATAACAACAATGTAAATCCTTTAGCACACTCCACTCATCATTCAAAACAAGGTCCTTTTTAAGCTGATAGAAAAAAAAAATGAAGGTTTGAAGCAAAAGGCACAGACAAACCTGAAGTTTTTCTCTTAAAGCCACTGCAGGTGGCATTCTCGGACTTCCTTTTTCCAAACCAAGCCGCTGAGATAATACTGCTCAGCTTTAATGCACCAAATAACTATCAAGATCAACCATTAAAGCAAGTCAACAACTTACTCTGAGAAATGCAAAACTAATCATACCTTTTATATCTACTTTGGTGTTGTTTAAAGCAGAAATAATATAAAACCTCTGTTTCTTGTCCTGTACTGTTAAGATAGTCAGAGAGAGAGAGATAGTGAATTGTGTAAATATGATCATTGTATTGATTGATTGAATATTACACAGAATGAGTCCTTTATATATAGGACTGATATTAACAGATTCAGTTATTAACTGACTGAATATTCTAACAAGAGCTTAGCATTCAGTTGTACAGTTAGTAAGTAATAGTAACAGACTTGCAGTTACAACAGAAACTAAACTAATAAACTGAATAAATGCTTATTCACTTACATGTACAAGCATAGTGTTCTGTACCGTATCTGTGGATATGTAAAGTCCGAGATAGTAGGTAGGTTATAGGGTTTTTGATCAGTGTTGGAATATCCGAGCTTGATGTTCCGAGCTGAGGTTGGGTGTACTCCGCATGCTGATCACTCCGATGCTAAAGTCGATGTGATAGAGTTAATGCAAATATCTGTGTAATTAATGCGTACCTCTCTCCTTGGAATAAATGCAGTATTTATAGGTTTGGGAGGCACTTGGGTGTAATCATCTGAACCATTGATTGTGTAGGTGCATGGTAGGCTGTTGGATGAATGTTTATGGGCCTTGGCTGTTGAAGGCCCAATCAGTTGGCCTTTTGAGCAGAGGGGGGTGTGAATATCATGTGCAGAATTTCTCCATAACAGTTGCCCCCCAAGTCGGTTTGACATGTTGGGTGAAACCAGACTTGTAATCTTGTGGCAGAAAACTATTTTACCGAGATTGAAAAATGTTGGGTTTGGCCTTCGTACCGAGGTTGAACTCTTGTGCCGAGGTTGAAAAATATCGGTAGTCACTCACTTACCGATCTTTGATGGATAGCCGAGGTTGAACTCACTTACCGATCTTTGATGGTGTGGTGTGTTGGTGACGCTTCGATTTGGGAATTTTTTAATATTTATTCTTCTTTCGACAGAGCATTAAATGCTTGCGTTGATAGATGTGACCGTTTGCAGGAGTCGAGGCGTCTTTTTAATGATGACTCCTCGATTTTTGCGTCGCTTTGATTTGATTGAGTGCGTCGCTCAATGAATGAGCGATGATGAGTCATTTCTAAATCCCTATAAATACAGTGAGGAAGTTTATTTATCTTTTTGGTTCCTCGCTGCTCGAGCTACCGACTTCGCGAACCTGAGCCTTCCGACCTTGCTCTCTTAATCTCCAACGTTTTTCTTTCTGCTTATATCCAAGCTTCTTCTGAGGTTAGTACTTTACTTTATGATTTTATTCTTTTTGCTGCATTTCGTACTTAGTTTTTTCGGGCTGAGATCTAGCCCTCAGCCTGCAATCTTCTTTGTCAGGGTGGGGGTTGTCAGGTCGGGTTCCGATCTCCTTCGCAAACCCATTTATATTCGATTTACCCTGATAGCTTGCCCCCATTTCTGTAGGTAAAAAACTGGCGAAAACTAAGCAAACAACTCGCGCCGAAACGCTTCGACTCATCGATCAGGCCGAGCAAGCTCGTAAATCCCGAGGTCCTGACATCGGAAAACTAATGGCATCAAGATCAAGGACTAATTCTCACCCTTCTGATAGGGAAAGAGTGGCTGCCCCCGAGATACAAGAAGAAATGCCCTCTGGGCCTAGGGAAAGTGAGAGCAGGAGAGCTTCCGATGAAGAGTCATCAACTCCCCCCTCTACGCATAATAATCCGATTCCTGCAGCTGAGGTAGGAGTTGACTCAGATCCGAGCTCTTCGGATGACTCTGAATCCGAGACGGAATCGGATGGAAGAAAAGGTGACGACATGTCCGATAATCCGGGGGAAGAAGATATCGGTGGAGAGGGAGAAGCTGAAGTACCAGAAGATACTGGTAGTTTTGAATTATTGTACGGGTATGAAGATTCTGGCAGCAACAACGTTCATCTCCCTGTGGATCCCCCCTTGGGTACCCCTCGAGACTATTCATGGGTGTCCGAACCACTTCGAGGTATCAGCTCGGTGATGACTTCAGAATCCGATCTTAGTGGTTTTTCGAAGAGGCATTATTCAAAAGATCCTGAGCGCTGGCGTGCTCATGGAATGGAAGAGGGCGAGCACGTGGCTACTTATCCCACTTCTCTGAAGTTCATAATTTACTGGACGACTTTAGCTCACATGCGCATCCGACCTCCATTCACGGCTTTCCAGCAGTCAGTATTGGCGAGGTTAGAGGTAGCCCCTTCTCAACTTCATCCCAATGCTTGGGCCTTCGTACGTGCTTTCGAGCTCGTATGTCTACATTTAGGTCGGCCCCTCTCTTTGCAGCTTTTCTTGCACATGTTTCAAATAAATAAACGGACTGAGAAGAACAGTGGAAAACCCGCCCGCTTAGAGCATTATACCCTCCGATCTAGGGCAGGCATAAGGGTATTTCGTCCGTATTCTGAGAGTTTGAAGTATGAATGGAAAAACAAGTTTTTCCTCGTGGAACCGGTGTTGCTGCGCAGTAGTAGATCGGGTTGGCACTTACAACGCTGAAAATGACATCGTTCTTACCACCAAATTTCCCCTTGGTTGGACTCGTCGTGACGAGACTATCAAACATTCCTTTTTGGAGGAGCATTTAAGTGTGGAAGATCGGAAAACTTTAAAGATGCTGATGTATATCGCAGATCGGGTTGTTACCAATAACGAACACCGACCCAATCAATGGGGTTTCGATACTAAGTTATTGGTAGAAACCGTTAAGTTTGAGCACGTCGAGAAGGTTTTAGGTTGGTTCTAAAACATACTTAGTCGAGTTTTGCCCCTTCTGTTTAATATTATAATTTTGTTTTGCTAACTGAACTTTCCTTTTGCAGACGAGATGGCCCCAAAGAGCAGGATGGCGGCTTTGAAAGCCCTTGCACTTACTGAAGTTGAACAAGGGGTACAAAATGCCGGGACTGGTAGTGGGGTCACAGCTGAAGGGACTTCGGAAGTACCTATTACTTCTGCCGTGCCTATTACTGTGGTTCATTCCGAGGCGGCTGAAGAAGAAGAACGACCTTAAACACGAAAAAGAAAGAACACATCAGGTCGTCTTCCCCCGAGAACAAGTCCTCAGGACCGAGGTAAAAACGTGATTGACTTGAGTGATCACTCAAAGAAAAGCAAAAAACATAAGTCTGCTGCCCCCTTTGATCCGAAGGCATATATGATTCTAAAAACCGAGGAGTTTCAAGCTGATCCTTTTGGAGTCTCCATCTCAGTGCTGTCGAGAATGGCCGATCTAGTGAAAGAGGAGAAAAAGGATGCCGCTCTAAAAATTCAAGGTATGGTTTCTAGTTTCTAAGTTCGTCAATACCATCTCTGTTTATTGTCCAGTGGTTTTATAATTTACTTATACTTTTCATATATTTGTGTAGATCTTGAGGCTAAATATGAGGCTGCTCGGAAAGCTGTGAGTCCACTCCGGGCCGACCTTGATAAAACGCAAAAAGACGTGGAGCTTCACAAAAAGGTAGCTGAGGATTTGGAAGACAAACGCCTAGCATCTGAGGCCGAACTGAAGCTGCTAAAAGAAAAACTTGAACAAGCTGCTGTTGAGCTTAAGGAGAAAGATGCCAGGCTGGCCGAGATGGAAGCCACGATCTCGTCCCAAAACTTCCCCGAACTTCAGGAGCAGATAAAAATACTTGCTGAACAGAAAGCTAAAGCTCTTGAAGATCGGAAGCAGGCGATTCAGATGGGTTAAGAAGGCATAGTAGAAGCTTTCAATAATGCACTTGACCAAGTTTCTGTGGTCAATCCCGACTTTGTTGCTGATCATGATATCTTCTCGCCGGACTTCTCGGTTCATGATGGGCACATAGTTGAGTTTGACCCGGTAACTGACGAAGTGTTAAGGGTCATTTATTTATCCACCTAAGAAGACCTAGCTATTTTATTTTCATTTGTTTTGAACTTGAGGTCTCGGTTGTAACCGGTATTTTTGTAATGACATCGTCATACTCTTACTTTTTTATAATTTTTGCTTTGTTTTGCGGATGCGACGAATCTCGGATATACTTTAAGTTGTAATGTCCACCAAGATTTAAATCATAAAGAAGTAGATATTTAAGCAAGATCAGAATAGAACGCCTTAATAAGGTGAAGTCTATGTTAAGCAACGTCGGAATAGAATGTCTTAATAAAGCAAAATCTATATTCAATAACATCGGAATAGAATGCCTTAACAAAGCAAAGTCTATATTTAATAAGATCGGAATAGAATGCCTTAACAAAGCAAAGTCTATATTTAATAAGATCGGAATAGAATGCCTTAACAAAGCAAAGTCTATATTTAATAAGATCGGAATAGAATGCCTTAACAAAGCAAAGTCTATTTTTGATAAGATCGGAATAGAATGCCTTAACAAAGCAAAGTCTATATTTAATAAGATCGGAATATAACGCCTTAACAAAGCAAAGTCTATTTTTGATAAGATCGGAATAGAATGCCTTAACAAAGCAAAGTCTATATTTGATAAGATCGGAATAGAATGCCTTAACAAAGCAAAGTCTATTTTCAATAAGATCGGACTAGAATGCCTTGATAAAGCAAAATCTATATTCAATCTCTGGATACTAGCTGTAATATCTCTTGAGTTTGGTGGCGTTCCAAGTTCTTGGGATCGCCTTGCCTTCTAATGTTTCAAGCTCGAAGGCTCCGTTTCCAGTTCTTAATATAACCCGATATGGACCTTCCCAGTTTGGTGCTAACTTGCCTTGTGATGCATTTTTTAGTCCCACATCGGCTCTTCTCAAGACGAGATCGTCGACATCAAAATCTCTTGGAACGACTTTCTGATTATAGCGAGTGGCTACCCTCTGTTTGGTGATTGCCTCTTTTAGGGAAGCTTGATCTCGGACTTCCTCAACTAGGTCTAGCTCTTCTCGTAAAGCATGTTCGTTATCCTCCAGTGATTTCGGATTTGCAGTCCTCCAAGTTAATTCCCCAATATCTACCGGAATGACTGCTTCACTTCCATAAGACAAGCGGAAGGGTGTTTCTCCGGTGGAGCTTTGGGGAGTGGTTCTGTAAGCCCATAAGACATAAGGAAGTTCTTCGACCCAGTTTCCTTTAGCGTCGTCTAACCTCTTTTTCAACCCGTTGAGAAGTACCTTGTTCGCCGCTTCTGCTTGACCATTTGTTTGGGGGTGTTCCACCGAAGTGAATCAATGTTTGATTCTAAGATCAGACATTAACTTCATGAATCCTTTATCAGCGAATTGAGTTCCATTGTCCGTGATTACCACCTCGGGCACCCCGAATCTGGTAATTATCTCTTTTCGGAAAAAAGAGATGCAATTCTTTGCCTTGATAACAGATAGCGGTTTGGCTTCAATCCATTTGGTAAAATAGTCCACAGCCACAATTAAGAATTTAATCCTCTCAGGGGCTTTTGGAAAAGGTCCTAGAAGGTCTATCCCCCACCATGCAAAAGGCCATGGGGAGGAGAGAGTTGTGAGACCGGTAGGAGGTGCAATGTGAGCGTTTGCGTGGATCTGGCAATTCAGACATTTCTTCATATAGTTCCTTGTATCAGCTTCAATGGTTGGCCAAAAGTATCCCGCCCTTAACACCTTCCTGGCTAAGGATCTACCACCTAAATGTTAGCCACATATTCCTTCATGAATTTCCATTAACACATAGTCGGCCTCCGCACGTTCTAGACATTTCAACAATGGTGAAGAGAGTGCTTTTTTGTAAAGTTGTTCATTGAATACTGCAAAATATGCTGCTTTTCTACGGATGATTTTGGCTTCCTCAGGATCGGAAGGTTCTACGTCTGACATGATATAATTCAAGATAGGAGCAATCCATGTTTGGTCTTCAGTTATTACATACACTGATGAAATCGAGTGTAGGTCATCTTCAAAACTAGGTTTGCCGAGGATCTCTTGTATTCAAGCCAGGTGATTTCCTACGCGCTTTGTGCTTGCTAATTTGGAAAGAACATCGGCCCGAATGTTGTTCGTCCTTGGTACATGTTTGATCTCGGCGAAATCAAATTGGGTGAGTAGTTTCTTCACATGATTCAAATATTTTTGGAGGATTGGCTATTTTGCTTCGTACTGCCCCCTGATCTGGGAGACCACGAGAAGTGAATCGGTGTTGAGACTTAACCGAGTGACTCGGAGGTCTAAAGCCAAACGGAGACCCGCAATGCATGCTTCGTATTCAGCTTGATTATTTGATGTTGTAAGTTTGAAATTGAGTGATAGTTCTATAACAACCCCTGAAGGACTTTCAAGAATAATTCCAGCTCCACTTCCTTTGGGATTGGAAGAGCCATCAACATGTATCGTCCATACTTCATCCTCGGCCTCTGCCGAAGTCATTTCTGCGACAAAATCGGCTAACACTTGAGCTTTCATCGCCGATCTTGATTCATATTTGATGCCGAATTCGGACAGCTCTACTGTCCATTTTATTATTCTTCCTGAAAGGTCTGGGCGATGTAGAATTTGTCGGATTGGGTGGTTTGTTCGAACCACCACTTGGTGAGATACAAAATAATGTCGAGACGCCGAAGTTGCTATTATTAAAGCCAAAGCAATTTTCTCTATTTTTGATATCGAAGTTACGCCCCCTGTAGAGCTTTGCTCACAAAAAAGCCCCAGGCTTTGCCCTTTTTGTTTCTCGGACCAGTACTGCTCCTAATGCTTCCTCAGATATTGAGAGATATAAATATAATACTTCCCCTTGTTCAGGTCGGGTTAGTATCGGAGGTTCTGATAATATCTTTTTTAGCTGGGTGAGCGCCTCATCCCGCTCTGTGGTCCAAATAAATTCAGATTCCTTTTTTAAGAGTTTAAAAAGGGGTAGTGATTTGAACGCGGCATTTGAGATAAACCGAGATAGTGCCGCAATCATGCCATTAAGTTTTTGAATTTCCTTTTTGGTGTTTGGGGTTTTCATCTCGGTCACCGACTTGCATTTGTCCGGGTTTGCTTCAATTCCTCTTTCAGTGAGATAAAATCCCAAGAACTTTCCGGCTTTGACTCCGAATGTGCATTTATCCGGATTCAATCTCATTCTGTTTTTCCTTATTTCTGAAAAAATTTCTCTGAGGTCGGTAACATGACGATCTGCGTGCTCACTTTTTGCAATCATATCATCTAAGTATACTTCTACATTCCGTCCGATCTGGTTTTTGAAAACTTCGTTCATCATTCTCTGATACGTCGCTCCTGCATTTTGAGGCGAAAGGCATAACTTCGGTAACAAAAATTTCGCGTTCGATCATAAAGGCGGTTTTCTCTTGATCGGGAGGAAACATCGGGATTTGGTTGTAACCTGAATATGCATCCATGAATGATAATAAACAAAATCCTGACGCGTGATCAACTAGTCGATCAATATTTGGAACCGGAAAAGAATCTTTAGGACATGACCTATTGAGATCGGTATAATCAATGCACATGCGCCATTTTCCATTTGATTTCTTAACAAGTACAGGGTTTGAGAGCCAAGTAGTGTACTTGAGCTCACTTACAAATTTAGCTTTTACTAAGTCGCCTACCGCCTTGGCCGTTGCTTCTGTTTTCTCGATATTTTGTACCCTTTTGCGTTGGCAACCCACTTCGCAAGTGATGACAGGCGACTTCAGGTGGTATGCCGGGCATATCTTCAGCCGACCAAGCAAATAGATCGGCGTGTTCCCTTAAGCACTGGGTCAACTCTGTTTTTATTTTGTCCGGTAGTTCTGCGCCGATCTTGACTGTTTTAGTTGGGTCGTCTCCCAATACTACTCTGATGAATTCCCCATCCGGCTTTGGTCGTTTTGGCCTTTTTTCTGAATGCAGATGTTGAACGCTATATTTCTCATCATCCGAGCTGTCAGGATCGAAGCGTGCGTCTAAATCCATCACATTGACCTCGGCAAACTTCACTTTCCCTTCTTTTGTAGATGCATTTTTTGATGTGAACTCGGCCTTCTCTCTTGCAGCGATTTCGGCTTTGAGGAGGAGATAATAGCATCTTTCAGATGATTCTAGATCGGCATTGATAGTTATTACCTTGTTGCATTGAGAGTGAAACTTCATTTTCAGATGTACCGTGGATGTTACCGCTCCGAGTTTTCCCAATGTCGGCCTTCCAATGATGCAATTGTAGATTGATGAACAAGGTAGTACCATGAATTTAATCAAAATTGTCCGAGATAATGGTTCCTCTCCGAACGTGACTCTTAAGTCTACATAACCCATTGGTTTAGTTCGGGAACCATTAAAACCGGAAAGGTCCGTTCCCCGATAAGGAAAAAGTTCCTTTGGGGCAATTCCGATTTTTTCCAAAACATCAACAAACATAATATCACAAGAGCTGCCTTGGTCTACCAGAATCCTTCTTATCTCTTTTTCGGCCATTACTGCCGAGATCAGTAGTGGAATGTCTTCATTTGTTTTCCCGTTTAGTAGGTCCTCGTCCCCAAATGACAAAGGAGGACGAGTTACTACATTTTGGGTTGATGAGGTGGATGCTACACATTGAATTTCTTTCCATTTTCTTTTAATTGTCCTTGCCGTTGCTCCTTCAACCTCACCACCCGAGATCACCATTACCACCGGTCGTCCCCTGCTTCTCCTGGTGTCTGGCTCTTCTTTGTATTCCACGATGTCTTTACTTTTCCCCTCATCAACGTCTTTCTCTTGTTTAACGTTTTTCTCCTGTTGGAATGGCTTTCTGACGTATTGTCCGAGCTTCCCTTTTTTTATGAGGTCTTCAATATCGTCTTTTAATGCTTTGCACCGATTTGTGTCGTGGCCGGCACTTTGATGATAACAATAATATTTGTTGTTTCTCAACCCCGGTCTTGGGGCAATAGGATCAGGATATCTTACTTGCTTGAATTCATTGTTTCGGCGTAGTCCCGATGTCTTCCTTGCTGAGGTTTGAATTCCCTAGATGGGCCGCCGGTCTGAAATCTTCTTGAATTTTCTGTGTTCGGATTTGTTTTTTCAGTTCGGGGCTTATTTTCTCTGGTTTGGTTGGCTACGTTTTTTACAAAGAATTTGCTAGCTTCATCACCTTCTTCATGATCTATGTATTTTTCTGAAAGTCGGAGGAACTCCCCTAAGGTTGAGGGTTGGTTTATGCTTACATCAATTTGGAATAAAGTGCCTCTGCGCAAACCTTGGGATAGGAAATATAGGCGAAATTCCTCATTTAAACCATGCACCTTTCCGGCTTCAGTGTTGAATCTTGCAATGTAAGATCGGATAGATTCATCTTCGGTTTGGTGGACTGCATGCAAAACCATACATGACTTCGGCCTTACTTTTGAATGTGCAAAGCTCGCCGAAAATAATTTGGAGAGTTGCTCCCAAGACGAGATTGAGTTAGCTGGGATATCTCTGAACCATAAACCTGCAGATTTATCAAGGGTGAGAGAAAATAGTCTACACATGATCTCACCTGGGGCATTCCGGTATTGCATCATGGTTTCATAATACTCTAGGTGAACGTCAGGGTCGCCGAGTCCGTCATCAATTTTTAAATGCTCAGGAGGTTTTTCTAAACCTCGGGGGACGGGGAAATAATCGATTTCAGAGGTAAAAGGTCCTCTTCTTGGTGGTTGAACTTCTTGTGCCTTATCATGCTTCCGGGCTTGACGAGGTTGATGCCTGGAATGGTATTGTTTAGGTTTTGGGGCTCTCCTATTATGGTGGTGACGCTCTCGTTTTGGAGGAGTCTCTCTGCTCCTAGATCGTCGTTTGAGTGGTGAAGATGACGCGTAAGACGAATCTTCTTCCCCAGAGTCGTCTATACCCCTAAGAAGTGCCCTAGGTTCTTCTCTTCCTCGTTTTCTTGGGGGGGAGCGATGATAATGACGTCGCTTTGGAGGAGAACGATGTTGTAACGCCCAAAATAATTTAATTATGTAATTAATTAAGTTATTTAAGGCTTGCAACATTTAATCATGTTAATTAAATTAGTTGAATTATTTTATTAAAAGTGAGTCTAATTTATTGAGTAGAATAATTAAGTGAGAGTTAATTTATTTTCAGGGGGTAACTAAATAAGTAGAAGGGGTGGTGCTAATAAAGGGCCCAAGTCACTTAAGGACCCAAGCCCAATTGCCTAAAACCCCTAAAACCCTAAAGAAGGTCTCATTACCCTCATTTTTGAAAGAAAAGCAACGAAAGAAGGAGGGGAGAAGGGAGAGGAAACCGACGCATAAGGAGGGGAAGGAAAGGAGAGAGGAAGGTCTCATTACCCTCATTTTTGGTAAGTGAATTCTTGGTCCCAATCTTCCTCATTTCTTTTCCCATTCCATTTCTTTAAGTTCCATAAGCTCATTCTTGTCCATTGTTGAATCTCATTTCACCCCAAGAGAGGAGACATTTCGGCCTTGGCTGGAAATAGAAGGAGGGTCACTTCATTTGGTGATTTTTGGTGTTTGCTTGGAGGTTTTAGCTACTCAAGGTTAGGGGATTCTCCACTACATTTATAATAAGTTGTAGGATATGTATTATGTGTGGAATAGCTCTAGGAATGGCTTGATTGTGTGATTTTGATGTTGTTTATATGTTGGTTGTTGTATTTGATGCTTAATTTGGTGATACCATGTTACTTGTTGTTGGAAAAATATGGGTTGTTAATTATGCATGTTATGTGTTTGATGAAATGTTTCCATGAGAAGAAGTATGTGTATATGATGATTTAATGGTATTGATTAAATGTTTAAATGAGTGATGTTAAGGTGGTAAGCTGGATTGTTGAGTAAAAAGTAGGTTTGAGGTGGTTTGGTGAAAGTGTTAGAGGAGGGCGCCAAATGCATAGGCAAATGGCGCTAGGAGCCGTTTTACTGGTGGGTGTGGTTTAGTGCGGGGGGCGCCATTTGCTAGGCAAAGTGGCGCCCGATCTCTTCGCTTGGGGTTTGGCAGAGAGGGGCGCCAAATGCTTTGGGAATTTAGGCGCTGGTCGTGTGTCAGTGCGGGGCGCCAAATCTTTGGGAATTTAGGCGCTGGGGTTGTGTTCTGTGCGGGGCGCCAATTCACTAGGAATGGCGCTGTGTCTAAACTTGTGGCACGGTGCGAGAGATGGGGTGCCAATTCCTTGGAATTTGGCGCTGTGTTGCGTGTGATGAGCTAGTGTGTGCCTGAGGCGCCAGTTTGCTAGAAACTTGGCGCCTGTGGGTGTGTGATGTGCTGTGTGTGTGTGTGTGTGTTGCGCTAAGTGGGGCGCCAAAATGGCTGCCCCTTGGCGCCTAGTTGTGCTTAATGGAGCCTAAGTGATGTTATAGTCCCTAAGAATTAATTTAATCCTTGGTGTGACAAAATAGTCCCTAAGAATTAAATTAATCCTTGGAGTGACAAAATAGTCCCTTAGTGTCTAATTAAGCCTAACGTGTCACAATAATTTCCTAAGTACCAAAATTAATCCTAATGTGTCCAATAATTCCCTAAGTACTAGATTAATCATTGATGTGTCAAAATGGTCCTTAGGTGTGGAAAAGGTCCTTATGGGGTGGTTTGGTCCTTAGGTAGGATTTAATTTAGTAAATGAGGTGTGGTGGTGATGTGTTGATAAAAAGGTGGGTTAATAATTGATGTGGGCTTTGGCCAAAAAGGTGGGTTAATAACTGATGTGGGATTCGGCCAAAGAGGTGGGTTAATAATTGAGGTGATGTATTTATTGTGTTGTGATGCATTTGTCATGGTGTCACATAAATCATATGCATATAAACAAGGTGGTATGGCTTCGGCCAAAAACATGGTGGGTGGCTTCGGCCAAACGAGGTGGTTGCCCGACGGGGTTATTAAGGTGGTTATGGATCCACATGCATTATGCATACATGCATATACACATACCTACATAGAGTTCTTGTTGATGCTTAATTAACTCATTATTGTTGTTTCTTGGGTTATAACTGAATGATAAATGTATTAGTGGTTGTGAATTAATGTTATTATTTATGTAAAGAGACTCACCCTAGAATTTTTATGTTGCCTGCTCTCGTGGCGACATGCAGGTGATTCTGAGTGAAGGTGTCCATGCCGTCTTGGGATTATTGTGTCAGCTCTGATTTAGTAACACCAGGGATGGGGTTTTAGTATTTTCATTTTGATGTTATGTATTAGACTGTCTTGGATTGTTTATTGAGTCTATTAAACTTGGTTTTATTTCCGCTATGCTGAGAACCATTTTCTGGATTATTGTAATACTTAAAACAGGTTTTGAGGGTTCGTCCCAATTGGATATGATTTATATTTCACGCACTAGATGCGTTTGAATTTTTAATATTCTTGATGATGTTTTATTAAATGTAGCACTCTCTTTGAGGTGCGTGGAAAAGTTTTTTTGAAAAACTCTGATCTTTATTTAAGTTAATTAGCAAAGTAGAAGGGGGTGTTACAGATGTCGCCTTCGAAGTTCGATGAGGTCTGCCCAGATGCTCGTGCTCTTCTACCGGGTTGATTCGTGGAGCATATCTCTGTGGAGAATTCCGATCTGCGATATCTCGAGCTTGGTATCCTGCAATCTCGGCTTCCAGCTCCGAAATACGGAGACTCCTAGCCTGAGATGCCTCATTGTGCTGATTCAGAATTTGGACTAGCTGTTGTAAAGTGTCCACTGGTACGGGGATGGCGCGCAGAGGTGAAGGAAATCGAGTGGCCGATCCTCTCGTTATTGACATTACTGATGCCTCAAGCCGATTGGGTTACCGCAATTCCTCCGGGGTTCCTTCCTCCTGAGATCGGATGAAACTTGCTATCCGCGCACCGGTTCTAAACTCGGGGTCCATGATTTGATCAAAAAGAAAGAAATGTTTAAAGATTTTTGAATTCGGGAAATCTCCCACTGTGGTCGCCAATGTTCTGTACCGTATCTGTGGATATGTAAAGTCCGAGATAGTAGGTAGGTTATAGGGTTTTTGATCAGTTATGGAATATCCGAGCTTGATGTTCCAAGCTGAGGTTGGGTGTACCTGCACAGTCACTCCGATGCTAAAGTCAGTAGCAGTAGAGTTAATGCAAATATTTGTGTAATTAATGCGTACCTCTCTCCTTGGAATAAATGCAGTATTTATAGGTTTGGGAGGCACTTGGGTGTAATCATCTGAACCATTGGTTGTGGAGGCGCATGGTAGGCTATTGGATGAATGTTTATGGGCCTTGGCTGTTGAAGGCCCAATCAGTTGGCCTTTAGAGCAGAGGGGGGTGCGAATATCATGTGCAGAATTTCTCCATAACACATAGTAATCAGATTATGAATATTTGAACAAAGGAAGGGGCTTCTCTGCCCTGAATTTCTCAACACACATTACCCTCAATAATAAGTTTTTACTCAAAATGCTTTTCCTGTAGAAAAATGGATAACGAATCAGGGAAAAAAACTATTAACACAAGATTGCATGATACAATCTACATTCTTAAAAGGAGAAATTTCCTACCCTTTCCTCAATTGTCAAAATAACTGGATGTTCATAACGGAAAAATTTAATCTGAAGCTCATGGGAAACACCCAAAAAAATCAAAATCAGTCCAAAGAAGAAAAGGGATATGAGAATCTCTACATTTACATCCGGAGGTCTTCTCCACGTTGGCACTTCAGCAAGGTTGCGCACCATTTTCCGGTGGTTCCCTCCAATTTTTCCACCAGTTGATCACCGCCATTTGTGCCATGTAGGATCCAGGTGGTGTAGCTGCCAGCTGAGGTCGTGCAAGCGTTTGAATCATCGCTGTTTCCTGGCTTTGTTCTATCACAAGCAGTCAACGCGCATCCAATTTAGAGTAGTGAACATATTGGCAGAGATTTTGTTTCGGGAATATTTCGCCACGTGTAGCTTTCTATTGGTTTCTCTCATCTTCGTTCTAATCAATCCTTTTTGTTGCCTCTTATTCTCATTTCTCTCCTCTACATGTGTCTTAGTTTTTCTGTTTTTGCTTCATCTTCACTCTTATTTCGTTTCACTACTTCACTCAATACACGTTATCACCACTTACCAATGCTGCAACGTTTTTTCAGCAAGCTAACCATCTCGGCACCAATTGTTCTTAATCATAGCTAATGCTTTCCATTCATCTTCACTCTGATCATTTTCTGTTTGAGCTGGTTCTGATTGTGTTTATCTTTCGTTCCCTTTGCATTTAAGGTGGCTACTGTTGTCCATTTCCATTACTTGCTGCCTATCAACGTATTCCCATCTATTTTTTCTCTTCAGCCAAATTTATTCCCTGCTTTAATTCTAAGAAATAACTGATGATCGAAGCATATTTGCTTTCTGGACTACATATCTACTTTGTTTTTTCATATTGTTCCATCAAATATAAAGTCATTGTTTTCCCATTTTTATTCCATTGTTCTTCTAATCTCTTATTGTATATTGATGATGGAATTTTTTTTTATGTAGATGGATTCCCTTGATATTATGTGATCAAATTCGGGTAATGTCATTCCTTCTTTGCTCATTTATTGATTGTTGTCTGTTTGAATGGATGCATTCCTTTTATTTAGTTGACCTTCTATTATTGGATACACTCTATATAGTATTTTGGTGTTTGAGTGGATGCATTTGTTTTTCTTTAGTTGATCATCCATTTTTAAATGTACTCTTTATATGGTATTTTGGTGTTTTCATTAGACTTATTTTGATTTATGGCTTTGTTTTGTTCTATTTCGAGTTCATTCATTGTGCTTGATTTCTTGAACTTCTATTTTGGTTTTATGTCAAAAGACAAGTTCAAGAATATTGTAATTTTGTTTGACTTTTTGTTAGAATATTGTACTTTTGTGTTTCAAGTTCATTCATTGGTCATCTTCTATTTGTTTTTCACGAACTTTCTACTTTCGTTATCTTCTGTTGTTCTAAGTTGATTATAGTGTTGTTTGTTTTATTAGATGAATTCTCTGACTGTTCTGAATAGCGACCCATATTTTGCTGAGTGCTACTTGAAATACCATACCTATCAATTTGAGTTTGTTCCATGCTTTGTAAGTTTTTACCTCTTTCTCTCCATGTGTGTGTCTTCTTTTAGGCTTATGAGTGCTACTAATTTAGTTTTATTTTTACTCAAGTCCATGCAACCACTTCCAATGCTTTTTTTGGCTGACTTTTATAATGAGATGCCAAAAATTGTGCACCTAATGGATCCTTTGGGAAATGTTTTTATCATCTCTATCAAACAACGTCCAAGTAGGTACTTACATCATGGTTCTTCTCGCATTGGGGAGATTTACAATCTTTTTGGTGGTGGTTGGATCACTATCAAATATCTACATGGTAGGACCTTCAAAATGTTTGTGAGGGATCGAATGGGTAAGCAGGTTATGTATCGATTTCCTCCTCAGAAATATGGCCTTGGAGAACCAGAACTCCCAATGAGTATTATTCATGAGGAGAATGATGTATTCATTTTTATTGATGCTGTCCATTTCCACCACTCTTTCGTGAAAAATGTTGATGTTGAGGAAACTAACACTCCATTCCTGGTGTGTTTCATAGACCTTAGACACAACCTTTTTATAATCTCATTTGGTTCATTGATCCTTTTGTTTCACAGTCTTTTTATTATAGGTTATTTATTTATTTACTTATTTATTTTTGGGTTATTGTATTTGCAGTTCCTTCACATTGAATTTGGCCAAATTGCCTTCTCTCCTGCAACAACCTCCATTGTTTTGGTCAATTTCCGTGGCTAAAAATGGAATTGTAAGTTTCAATGAAACAGATGAAAAAAAATCTGAACTTCACACTCTCTCGCGAGCTTTCTCCCCAAACACTCTTTCTCTCTCGCAAACCCCTCTGTTTCTTGAAAGAAAACACTATTTTTCTTTCCCCTCAGTTCATCGCAATGTTGAGCGATGCATTCTCTCTGAATCTTGATCCAGTTTCTTCCTCTACTTCGAATTGCTGCTTCAAATCACTGCATCATTCTCCTTTGGATCTCGATTCATCCTTTTTTCTCTCAGATTCATGATTAGAATCGATCTTGATTTCTATCTCTTTTTGGTTGAGTAATTTTCTATTAGCTTATTCATAGTTATTTCTGTTGATATCACTAGTGCAAAAACGTCATTTAGTATCGGTCATTTGGCACATTTAGTATCGGTTATCTGTCGATACTAATTCGACCGATACTAAATGTATGACATTTAGTATCGGTTAAATAACCGATACTAAAGGTGACATTTAGTATCGGATTTTCAAAAAACCGATACTAAATGACGGTTTTTTGGTGATTTTTATGCCTTGAAAACGTACTATTAGTATCGGTTATTTAATTAACCGATACTAAATGTCACTTTTAGTATCGGTTAATTTAAATAACCGATACTAAATGTATTTTCAACATTGTTTTTGCTGTCAAAAATGACATTTAGTATCGGTTATTTAAATTAACCGATACTAAAAGTGACATTTAGTATCGGTTAATTAAATAACCGATACTAAATGTCTTTTCAACATTGTGTTTGTTGTCAAAAATGACATTTAGTATCGGTTATTTAAACAACCGATACTAAAAGTCATTTTTTAGGACATTTAGCATCGGTTGTTTAAAACAACCGATGCTAAAAGTCTACTTTTTAAAAAAAAATTTCTCAGCTCACATCTTACCACACACTACATATAGTAGTGTGTGGTAAGATCTGAACTGAGGTATGTACAACAAAAAATTAAGGTAGTAAATTGGCAACAATTAAGGTATGTACAACAACAAAAAAGCATCCAACTTGAAACCTTCAATCCATTCCATAACACTATGAAAGCTAGTAAATTGTCCAATCTATGAAGCATCCTATCCTAGCATAAATGGATTGTAGAGCTTCTCAAGCTAATAAAGTTGTTCTTTCCTGTCATGTAACCATCTCCACCTGTGGAAAAAGCAAACCATGCAAGAATTATTTTTACCACATGAATAAAGTTTCACACAATTCAATAAAGACATTAGACATGTTGATATAAAGACTACAATGTTTAATAATATTCAATTTAAAGGGGTAGACTTTGCTCCAACAAATCATAGAGTATCTTACCCCAAGCAATCGTAGAAAAGGAAAACAAAATTGCCGACATTTTCATTTGGGATTTAATCTTTTACATGAAAAGAAGGCATAGCAAAGGTATAGCTATAACCCTTCAAGCTTGTATCAAATTGCAATAAATTGAGCTATATCCCATTAATGTATACATACAAATTGTTGCAGTAAAACAGTTTCTATCTGCACTATATTTGTAACTTAATGCTTTGACAAAATTTTCAATGACTACATGTCTTTATAAATTTCAAATTTAAGAAGATTGCAACAAGAAAACAACGAAAAAGAAACGGGAGAAAATGGCAGCACTAGGCCTGGATTTGTAAGATGAAAATTCTGCATACCTGAGCATCGCATGTTGAAAAGGAATCTCCAAATCATTACAAAGACCCCGTAAAGTAGCCTGCAAATTAACATCAATACAAATTGTGGTCTTATTTATGTAAACAACGTAATTGTTCAAGAAAAGAAGATAGTAACTTAATTCAGTCAAGCTTTCCATTCATTTCGAATGAGGGGTATGGAAGGGAAAGAAATGCATAACGTAGAACACATAACCATAAATACAGAGCACATATAAAACAATTATCAAAGGATGCTATAACCATAAATATCCCAGAAACCACATAGGATGCTATATCATTGAGTCAAATAAATAGCATGTGAACAAAATTCAGCAATAACAACTGCTAAAGCCAGGTGTAAGTTTTTATGCAACCAAATGGAATGCTTTTCCTACCCCCTTTCTCTATTAGTTCTGAATAGACAGATCACATTGAAGCAAACCAAATGAACTGCAAGTTTTAAGTGTATTATTGAGAATTGAAAGATTGATAATGATCAGCACCTTCATTTTTAAGTAGCTTATTGAGTTGTCAGCAAAATGATCCTGCAAGCACAAAAAAGACAAAGAAAGCTTAAAAAATCATTGCAACTAAATCAAGTATAGAAATATGATTGACGTTGCAGCTATTAAGAGTTTTCAAGCCGAACAATTTCCAGGTATATATGTACCCTTCACTTTTTGACTGCGAACCTATATTCTTTCATCCATATATTTGCTTTTCCCTGCAAAGGTCAACTCCAAATGTTGCTTTTGGTCTTTGGCAACTGGATCAGACTGCATACTAATGTAGGAGTTCTTTAAGAATTATTCTAATCCAAGATAAAACTAATCTAATATCATAATGCTATTAATGAAGTTCCAAAAAAGTTAGGAGCAAGGCTACAATCAATTCAATATCTCCAAATATGCCAGCACATATTTTCCATACAGAGCCTGCTAAAGCTATTAGTAAAAATATACTCAAAGCTAAGCTTATCAAATTCTCAAATCCAATTGTTGGTATCTGAATGATAGTCATGCAGATACATAATACAAAGGTGTGTTCTCAGAACAAAATTCAACACTTTCTAAGATTTCACATTTGAAAATTCTTATGGCATCACTACCTGTTAATATAAGGAATGTTAAAGATGTCTTCAAACATTTGACAACTGAAAATTGTATGGCATCTGTGCAATTAATGTAATGAGTGTTCCTAAGAGTCTACACCACTATGGAAGCATGTTGGTAGTAGTAAGGCAAAAGAAAAAGCACAATAAAACAGATGAGAATGAATAACAACAGACCACTGCCGATTTTGCCACCCATATCCACAATAGAGCATTCATATGATCTCTTGATAAAGATAAAATTCTAAGTTACTTGAATGAATAAAAGACCCATGGCCTTTTATTTTTTAACGCAATCACCAATGTTCCTCGCATTCAGAGTCATGATTCCTAAAATTTCTTGTTGCCTCTGCAGCTTTGCGTATATGAACATTTCTTCTTGGAAACTCTTTATCTTAGTGCCTATAGGAAAAGTTATTCATACATGTTAAGGAGGAGGAACTAAAAGACAGTGAATGAAAAGGAGTAGACAAAAAGAACTACAAAGCAGAAATCAAAAGAGAGAGAAACAGTAATACTGAATCAAGCATATTCAAAAAGCTGAAATACCTCAGGATCTTTTCAAGTTCTGCAGCATCAATAACAGGTGGTGGTTTTCCAATCTCACTGAGTTCATTGTATATACAAACTAGCTCTGCCAAACCCAACTCAAAGAATGATGGAGGGACAACCTTGTCAAAAGATGGCTGGAAGACACACGATCAGGTGGAACATACAGCACAAACATAGTCAACCAGTGACCAGAAAAACAGACAGAAAACTACACACGAGCATGCAAGAAACAATTCACAGCACTGACCCTTTCAATTCAGTGCGAAACCACAAATCAAATTGAAAAACCTCCTGCTTCTTGTTATTCATGAATATGAAAGACAAATTACCAATATGTCAAGAGGATTTCTTATCAGTATGAAGTGCTTTCCTTTCTTCATTAGATCCTCAGGCAACCCAAGCACCCTTTGTTTTGATATAGGCTGAAAAAAGCAACAAAGTAATGACAAGTGATATAGTTAGAGATATATATCATAAAATTAATTGGCATTGGATTTTTACCCTAGAAACTTGACAACAAAGGAAACCAATCAGTCAAACGACTGAAAGATAAGAACTCAAGATGTGGTTTACCTTACAGAATCTATACTTTTTGCTTCCTGGACTAAAAATTATATCGTTAACGACCTTATTTCCATCAGGTTCCTGTTAGCACCATTCATAATAACTGAGAAAAGACAGATAATAATGGGAAGCAGGGAAAGAGGGATTGTGATAGGGATACCTAGAAATATAAGAAAACATGATTATCATAGCACAACAAGGAAAAAACATGTTCAACAGAGAACTTATAGAATTTTCAATATTTGTACTTAGTTGTAAGAACAACATACGGTTCTTATTGAGCCAATAGTCTGCTCAACTACATGTGCAGCTTTTGCATAAGCAGTTTGACCTCTGGAAGCCATCCTGCCAATGATGAAGGCCATAGCAGCACCGGACACAACAAGAAGTGGAAGCGTGGACAACATAACAACGGTTAGAAGCCACCCTTTTATAAATGCTATCACAAATCCCCCAATAAATGTTGCTATTAACTGCAGAAATTTCCCAACCTGTTTTTTAAAAACAAAACAAAGGGGTTCAGTAAATTCTGCTGCAAAATCCTTATTTACATTTGTAACACCCCCCTTACTTTGTTTAAATATTTAATTAAAAATCAGAGTTTAAAAATTGTTTTTCTTTTAAAAGGTACATCCTCAAGGGGATGCTACGTTCACCATACATATGATTTAAAATCAGTCAACGTTACTCTTTCATTAATAAATATATTGCGTGTTACATATCACGACTTAAATGGGGAGAACCCTCGAAAATACCTGTTTAGTTTTACAACAATCCAGAACTAGTCCACTAGCACAGCGAAATGAAAATAAGTTTAACTTATCCATTACATAGTCAATACATACTCCAAAATAGTTTAATACATAAGCATAAATAATACTAAGACCCAACCCCGGTGTTACTATCGGAGTCGACTCAATAAAACCCGGAGGCACAAAGACCATCACTCGGAATCACCTGTTTGTCGCCACGAGAGCAGGCAACAAGAAATGCTAGGGTGAGTCTCTTTACATAATTTATAACAGGTAAAATAAGCCATATAGTAAGAACTAGCTAACAACAGAGATTCACAGAACAAGGCATTTATCATTCACATGAAATATCACGCAAGCAACCATAACAGATTAATTGGACATTAACAAACAAATAGGAATGTATGATTATATGCATGTATGCAACATGCATGTGGATCCATATTCACCTCACCACCCCGCTCGGGTATTTCATCACCTCCCGAAGGTATTCCATCACCTCCCGGCGGTATTCCATCACCACCCCGGCGGTATTTCATCACCGTTGGTCGAAGCCATGCATATGATTCATGCGACTTTATGACAATGCATCACTCCACACCAAGCACACCACATCAATTATTAATTATCACATCATTAATTATCAACACCACCTCACCGATTATTTAGCATCACCTCACCAAATATTTAGCATCACCTCACCAAGTATTTAGCATCACCTCACCAAGTATTTATTAATTCTCACCTAAGAACCAACACCACCCCATGTGGGGTTTTCTCTCACTATAGGACCATTCGACACACCAATAATTAATTTAGAGAACTTAGGAATTCAACGGACAAGGTTTTGGAAAAATCCCCACTTGAGGCGCGCACACATCGGCGCGCAGAGCAGAGCGCGCAAGAAGGCGCGCGGGTAGGTCGCTTCTAACTCTCAAAAGTTTCGTCCTTCGGTGAGAAGTGTGCGCGCGCGAGGTTACGCTGAGGACGACGCGCGCACAAGATGGCGCGCTTGATCTTGATCAAGCCTTGTCCATCTTGCGCGAAAGTTTGCAAGACGCGCAGCAGATGGCGCGCAAAGACACCATTTCAGACACAGCGCGCCAAGTTGCCCGAAGAATCGGCGCCCCCTCCCGCCACACACACACACACACGCAAGATCCCGAGCGCCAAGTTGCCCAAAGAATCGCGCCGCCGCAACCCCCCACACGCCCAATTTCAAGAACCAGCGCCAAAATGCTAGGCATTTGCGCGCCCCTCCAACCTATACCCAACACACTTCAAAAGCCTAATTTCTTCCAACAAATTAATTCCCACATAACCACACCAACATAGCCAATGAATTATTAATGCTAATTATCATATTTACTTGTTCATGCTCATATGACCAAATCATCAAACATACACTATGCATATCTCACAACTCATGTTTCCAAAACAACAATCAACATGCTATAACCAAATTCAAGCATTTAAACATCAATCATACAATCAACATACAATCAACATACAATCAACACAATCACTCCTAGAGCTATCCTCACTATAATACACATCCTACAAGCTATAAAAGATGTATGGAGAATCCCCAACCTTAGGAATTGTAGACAACCTAGCTCTTCCTTCATCACACCATCAACAAGCCAAACACCAACACTTTAAGCTTCTAACTCCTCTCATGGTGAAATGCAAAATAGAGAGATTGAGAGATGGAAACTAGTATAAATGGAAAGAGCATGAAAAACTAGGGAGATTAGAACCAAAATCAACTTACCAAATAAAAGGGTGGAGAAAACCCTAAACCCCAAATACATCACCACCACCGCTTGACCCCCTCCACCTTCGGCCTCCTTCTCTCTCTCTCTCTCTTCTCACTCTTGCGCCACCTTCTTCTCTCTCTCTCTCTCTCTTCCTCACTCTTGCGCCACCTTCTTCCTCTCTCTCTCCCTTCCTCACTCCTTCCCTCTCTCACGAGCTTCCCTTCTCCTCCTCTCTCACTCTCACCTTTCTTCTTTCTTTCTCCCCTCACTCTCTGTCCGATTCCTTCTTTCTTAATTCCTTTCTTTCATTCATTTAATCCACAATTCAATTGGGCCCAATGGGTTGGGCCTCTATTTGCAACCCCCAATTAATTCAACTACTCCTTTTTACTTCCACCTCTCCTACTACTTAAACAACCTCTAATTAAAACAATAAACCTCAAATTAATTAATCAATTCTAATATTCCTCCACAACTTAATTAATCCACTTAAATAAATATTCAAATTATTTTCTGGGCGTTATAACTCTCCCCACTTGGAATATTTTCGTCCTCTCGAAAATACTCACGAAGCAATACCCAACATTCTTCACACCTCTAACCGCATTTATCATAATCTATCGTACACTAAGGTAACAAAACACACACCTTTTCTACACTCTTATCCTTAGCAGATATTCTAACTTTGTAGGATATCCCGATCCTACTTGACTACTCAAATACCATCTGCTCGATGCAAGAACACTATATCCTCAACTACGATTTGCGATTAGCTTACCCTCTTTAAGTTTCCAATCTCTGTGCTCACTTCCGAACTCAACCTCCTAATCCAAACTATCTCATTCATCTAGTTAACCTACTCGTGGTCATTACTAATAGTTCCTCCTCGAGTCCCATAACAACCGCACTCGGTGCTTAGCAATAATTCTAAACCATGTTAACATCAAACGGCATCTCGGCACACTCACTCGGGATCTCGGCATCTGTACTTTAGGTGTACGCACACACTACAAAGAATTACTCCTCGCCACTCACCTTGGTTACACTACACTTGAGCACATCACTCTTAAACACGACATCTCATCAATACTAGTTTAGGCTTCCATACATTACACCCACTCCTTTACGCTTCAGTTAGATACATCACACTATACTTCGACAACTTCAATATTTCGACCCTTCCACTCTAACTTAGAGAAATACACTTAGACATTACTCATTTCAACAACTCTATACTTCAACTTACCTACGTTTCGACCAACACTAACTTCGACTTACACCGTTACCTCAATATCTCCATAACTGTACCATACTAGATTTCGATATACTTAATTGCACATACCTACTACTAGATTCGACAATATATATCCTTCGACAGACATACTCTTCACTTAGATACTTACACCCATTTCAACAACTCTGCTCCTCTACTATGCTTAGTTAACACCACACTTCGATACCTATACACTTCGACACTCACTCATCAATCACCTTTGTATTTATAAAGACTGAGAATGAACCGCACCCTTTTATCTATAAAGACGGTAGAAGATTTTGTTCAAAACTAGCAACATTAAATTGCGAACCGCAAGCAACTTTCTAAATAACAAAACAACATACAATTTAAGTCACCACACACAACATTTTCTCGATTTCATTTACTATCTAACCACACAATTCAAGTAACACTTTGAACATGTATCAAAATTTCTAACGAAAATTCGGCAGAGTTTCCTCTCGAAATATGGACATCCCAAAAATGACTTCTACCGTATAACCACCCGGACATCAATTTTTGTTCGTAAATCATTAATTCGTGCACGTATACAAAATTTACTTGCTTTTCCAAAAGATTTGTGAATTCAATAACACAGACCCCACAATGGAAACCATATTCAAGCATAACAATTTAACAATCAAATCTTTATGGTTTCGTTTCTAAGTTTCAAACAAACATAATTTCTCAAATGGCGTTTTTTTTTTTGACTCGAAAATTCACGAAATTCCAATTTTCAAAACCGTTCAAACCTAACATAGCAAGCATTATCGAATTAAACAAACAAATATTCATTAGAAACCTTAGAGTGTCTAGTTTCCAATGGAAAGAATCATTTTCAATCGGATATTCTAACACATGGTTTACATACAACTAAAGCATAATTTCATCAATTCACTCAAGCACAATCGAGTTACAAAGTCACAAACCAAAACATGCTCAAAAACCGTAAAATTTCCGATTTTGTGAAATTTGCACTTTCTCCATAACTAAACTTCCCATCACAAGAAATAAACACATGACAACACATAAACACACAAACACATTTTAAAATTCTCTAAACGTGAGTAAAACTCACCTTTTCGTTTCAAAAGATTTTATCTCGTCAAACCATGAAATTATTTTAAGACCTCGTCATTTTCAAATTTAGTTTCCGACATAACTCGTGGTTAGAAAAGTCAATCATTTCATTTCGCCAAAAAAAGGAGACTATACGCGAATCCTAACCTTACTTGTTATAACCAAGCACCGCATTTCATTTCAGTACATAACTTCAAAACAATTTAGCGCAAATCAAAATTAAACTCATGTGCATTTACAGAAACAATCAACCTATAGCAAACTGTCAACCAAGGGTAACAATATTCACAAGCAATCCTTCAAATTTTGTCTATCCACTACTCTTAGGCTTATTCACAACTCACTTCATCATCTACACCCAGTCACTTCACCTTTGACTATTACACTTAGGCCAACTACTAAACGCTTCCCCTACACAACTAGTCCAACACTCATTAAGAATTTCAAGGAGGTTACAACATCCTTAGGCATACTTAACCTACACCTTTACTTTGTACCAAAACTCTATTTTCAGGTCACCAAGGTCTCACTAGATTATCCAAACACCATTAATTTATCGCTAGGGGACTACGCCATATCAATCATTTAAGTACTAATGCTCCTATCTTATGTCAATCCATATCCAACCCACAAACAATGCCTTCCTCAGCTCGGCATTCCTACTCTTCGTACCGAATTTTTACCCATCTAATCCTCAAAGTTACACACTATCATCTAGATCCTAGATAGGTACTCCCTCGACTACCATACTTTTAAAGACGATTTCCCTACCTTAGGCTCTCCGTAAAAACATATTTCTAAACTCTTCCAAAAAGGCATGCTCTATCTTCTTTGTACGAACTTCAAATCCAAAGTGTCAATCCTTATTTTGACATCTCTCCAAATCAAACTCAACCTTCCATAAGGCCCTATTTATCTAAAAATTAATAGTCAATCAACTTGCACACACCACTCAATCAATCAAGATGAAATTAGTATATATTCAAAATTTATAATAGTTACGAGTTATTGTCACCTCTTTCATTGGGAATGAGTTATCGGGGTGATCAGTCCCTCCTACTCACGCATCCAACTAATTAAGGTCACGAAACTACGTCTTTTCAAAATTCACACCTTTCACATTGAAGGGCCTTTTAACACAGTCCAGAGTACGAAGGCGTCGTCACGATTCCTACTCCGTGGACGTCGTTAAAATGCTCTCCTAATCACACATACCTCACTCAATACAATCCAACAAATCCACAAGCAACTACAAGCAATGTTACTATCAACAAATTGCAAACAACCAAACAAAATCTCTAACAAAGTCTCTGTTGGAGATCAACAAGGATCTCTCGAGACACTACGATCGGACAAACTTGGCGAGACGGATCGAATCGCTCTCGATACCAACTTGTAACACCCCTTTACTTTGTTTAAATATTTAATTAAAAATCGAGTTTAAAAATTGTTTTTCTTTTAAAAGGTACATCCTCGAGGGATGCTACGTTCACCATACATATGATTTAAAATCACCAACGTTACTCTTTCATTAATAAATATATTGCGTGTTACATATCACGACTTAAATGGGGAGAACCTCAAAAATACCGCTTAGTTTTACAACAATCCGTAACTAGTCCACTAGCACAAATAAATGAAAATAAGTTTAACTTATCCATTACATAGTCAATACATACTCCAAAATAGTTTAATACATAAGCATAAATAATACTAAGACCCAACCCCTGTGTTACTTATCGAGTGACTCAATAAAACCCTGAGTACAAACACCATCACTCGGAATCACCTGTTTGTCGCCACGAGAGCAGTGCAACAAGAAATGCTAGGGTGAGTCTCTTTACATAATTTATAACGGTAAAATAAGCCATATAGTAAGAACTAGCTAACAACAGAGATTCACGAGAACAAGGCATTTATCATTCACATGAAATATCACGCAAGCAACCATAACAGATTAATTGGACATTAACAAACAGCTAGGGAATGTATGATTATATGCATGTATGCAACATGCATGTGGATCCATATTCACCTCACCACCCCGTCGGGTATTTCATCACCTCCCGAAGGTATTCCATCACCTCCCGAAGGGTATTCCATCACCACCCCGGGCGGTATTTCATCACCTGTTGTAGAAGCCATGCATATGATTCATGCGACTTTATGACAATGCATCACTCCACACCAAGCACACCACACATCAATTATTAATTATCACATCATTAATTATCAACACCACCTCACCGATTATTTAGCATCACCTCACCAAATATTTAGCATCACCTCACCAAGTATTTAGCATCACCTCACCAAGTATTTATTAATTCTCACCTAAGAACCAACACCACCCCATGTGGGTTTTCTCCTCACTATAGGACCATTCTCGACACACCAATAATTAATTTAGAGAACTTAGGAATTCAACGGCACAAGGTTTTGGAAAAATCCCCACGAGGCGCGCACACCGGCGCCTTGAGAAGAGAGCGCGCGCAGAAGGCGCGCGGGTAGGTCGCTCTAACTCTCAAAAGTTTCGTCCTTCGAGAGAAGTGTGCGCGCGAGGTTACGCAGCAGGAGGGCCTTGTATGAAGATGGCGCGCAGATCTTGATCAAGCCTTGTCCATCTTGCGCGTAAGTTTGCGCGCAAGACGCTGCAAGATGGCGCGCAAAGACACCATTTCGGACACAGCGCCAAGTTGCCCGACAAAGAATCGCGCCTCCCCGCCACACACACACACACACACACACGTTTTAATCCCAGCGCCAAGTTGCCCGGCAATCGCGCCTTCACACAACCCCCACACGCCCAATTTCAAAGAACGAGCGCCAAAATGCTAGGCATTTGGCGCCCCTTCCAACCTATACCCAACACACTTCAAAAGCCTAATTTCTTCCAACAAATTAATTCCCACATAACCACACCAACATAGCCAATGAATTATTAATGCTAATTATCATATTTACTTGTTCATGCTCATATGACCAAATCATCAAACATACACTATGCATATCTCACAACTCATGTTTCCAAAACAACAATCAACATGCTATAACCAAATTCAAGCATTTAAACATCAATCATACAATCAACATACAATCAACATACAATCAACACAATCACTCCTAGAGCTATCCTCACTATAATACACATCCTACAAGCTATAAAAGATGTATGGAGAATCCCCAACCTTAGGAATTGTAGACAACCTAGCTCTTCCTTCATCACACCATCAACAAGCCAAACACCAACACTTTAAGCTTCTAACTCCTCTCATGGTGAAATGCAAAATAGAGAGATTGAGAGATGGAAACTAGTATAAATGGAAAGAGCATGAAAAACTAGGGAGATTAGAACCAAAATCAACTTACCAAATAAAAGGGTGGAGAAAACCCTAAACCCCAAATACATCACCACCACCGCTTGACCCTCCACCTTCGGCCTCCTTCTCTCTCTCTCTCTCTTCTCACTCTCTTGCGCCACCTTCTTCCTCTCTCTCTCTCTTCCTCACTCTTGCGCCACCTTCTTCCTCTCTCTCTCCCTTCCTCACTCCTTCCCTCTCTCACGAGCTTCCCTTCTCCTCCTCTCACTCTCACCTTTCTTCTTTCTTTCTCCCCTCACTCTCGGGTCTGATTCCTTCTTTCTTAATTCCTTTCTTTCATTCATTTAATCCACAATTCAATTGGGCCCAATGGGTTGGGCCTCTATTTGCAACCCCTCAATTAATTCATACTACTCCCTTTTACTTCCACCTCTCTACTACTTAAACAACCTCTAATTAAAACAATAAACCTCAAATTAATTAATCAATTCTAATATTCCTCCACAACTTAATTAATCCACTTAAATAAATATTCAAATTATTTTCGGGGCGTTACAACTCTCCCCCACTTGGAATATTTTCGTCCTCGAAAATACTCACGAAGCAATACCCAACATTCTTCACACCTCTAACCGTACTTATCATAATCTATCGTACACTAAGGTAACAAAACACACACCTTTTCTACACTCTTATCCTTAGCAGATATTCTAACTTGTAGGATATCCCGATCCTACTTGACTACTCAAATACCATCTGTTCTGATGCAGTAACACTATATCCTCAACTACGATTTGCGATTAGCTTACCCTCTTTAAGTTTCCAATCTCTGGTGCTCACTTCCGAACTCAACCTCCTAATCCAAACTATCTCATTCATCTAGTTAACCTACTCGTGGTCATTACTAATAGTTCCTCCTCGAGTCCCATAACAACCGCACTCCGGTGCTTAGCAATAATTCTAAACCATGTTAACATCAAACGGCATCTCGGCACACTCACTCGGGATCTCGGCATCTGTACTTAGGTGTACGCACACTACAAAGAATTACTCCTCGCCACTCACCTTGGTTACACTACACTTGAGCACATCACTCTTAAACACGACATCTCATCAATACTAGTTTAGGCTTCCATACATTACACCCACTCCTTTACGCTTCAGTTAGATACATCACACTATACTTCGACAACTTCAATATTTCGACCCTTCCACTCTAACTTAGAGAAATACACTTAGACATTACTCATTTCAACAACTCTATACTTCAACTTACCTACGTTTCACCAACACTAACTTCGACTTACACCGTTACCTCAATATCTCCATAAACTGTACCATACTAGATTTCGATATACTTAATTGCACATACCTACTACTAGATTCGACAATATATATCCTTCGACAGACATACTCTTCACTTAGATACTTACACCCATTTCAACAACTCTGCTCCTCTACTATGCTTAGTTAACACCACACTTCGATACCTATACACTTCGACACTCACTCATCAATCACCTTTGTATTTATAAAGACGGCAATGAACCGCACCCTTTTATCTATAAAGACGGCCGAAGATTTTGTTCAAAACTAGCAACATTAAATTGCGAACCGGCAACTTTCTAAATAACAAAACAACATACAATTTAAGTCACCACACACAACATTTTCTCGATTTCATTTACTATCTAACCACACAATTCAAGTAACACTTTGAACATGTATCAAAATTTCTAACGAAAATTCGGCAGAGTTTCCTCTGAAATATGGACATCCCAAAAATGACTTCTACCTGTATAACCAGTCCAGACATCAATTTTTGTTCAGAAATCATTAATTCGTGCACGTATACAAAATTTACGGTTTTCCAAAAGATTTGTGAATTCAGCTAACACAGACCCACAATGGAAACCATATTCAAGCATAACAATTTAACAATCAAATCTTTATGGTTTCGTTCTAAGTTTCAAACAAACATAATTTCTCAAAATGGCGTTTTTTTTTTTTTTTTTTGACTCGAAAATTCACGAAATTCCAATTTTCGAAAACCGTTCAAACCTAACATAGCAAGCATTATCGGAATTAAACAAACAAATATTCATTAGAAACCTTAGAGTGTCTAGTTTCCAATGGAACAGAAATCATTTTCAATCGGATATTCTAACACATGGTTTACATACAACTAAAGCATAATTTCATCAATTCACTCAAGCACAATCGAGTTACAAAGTCACAAACCAAAACATGCTCAAAAACCGTAAAATTTCCGATTTTGTGAAATTTGCACTTTCTCCATAACTAAACTTCCCATCACAGTAAATAAACACATGACAACACATAAACACACAAACACATTTTAAAATTCTCTAAACGTGAGTAAAACTCACCTTTTCGTTTCAAAAGATTTTATCTCGTCAAACCATGAAATTATTTTAAGACCTCGTCATTTTCAAATTTAGTTTCCGACATAACTCGGTTAGAAAAGTCAATCATTTCATTTCTGCCAAAAAGGAGACTATACGCGAATCCTAACCTTACTTGTTATAACCAAGCACCGCATTTCATTTCAGTACATAACTTCAAAACAATTTAGCGCAAATCAAAATTAAACTCATGTGCATTTACAGAAACAATCAACCTATAGCAAACTGTCAACCAAGGGTAACAATATTCACAAGCAATCCTTCAAATTTTGTCTATCCACTACTCTTAGGCTTATTCACAACTCACTTCATCATCTACACCCAGTCACTTCACCTTTGACTATTACACTTAGGCCAACTACTAAACGCTTCCCTACACAACTAGTCCAACACTCATTAAGAATTTCAAGGAGGTTACAACATCCTTAGGCATACTTAACCTACACCTTTACTTTGTACCAAAACTCTATTTTCAGGTCACCAAGGTCTCACTAGATTATCCAAACACCATTAATTTATCGCTAGGGGACTACGCCATATCAATCATTTAAGTACTAATGCTCCTATCTTATGTCAATCCATATCCAACCCACAAACAATGCCTTCCTCACTTCGGCATTCCTACTCTTCGCACTTAGAATTTTTACCCATCTAATCCTCAAAGTTACACACTATCATCTAGATCCTAGATAGGTACTCCTCGACTACCATACTTTTAAAGACGATTTCCTACCTTAGGCTCTCCAGAAAACATATTTCTAAACTCTTCCAAAAGGCATGCTCTATCTTCTTTGTACGAACTTCAAATCCAAAGTGTCAATCCTTATTTTGACATCTCTCCAAATCAAACTCAACCTTCCATAAGGCCCTATTTATCTAAAAATTAATAGTCAATCAACTTGCACACACCACTCAATCAATCAAGATGAAATTAGTATATATTCAAAATTTATAATAGTTACGAGTTATTGTCACCTCTTTCATTGGGAATGAGTTATCGGGGTGATCAGTCCCTCCTACTCACGCATCCAACTAATTAAGGTCACGAAACTACGTCTTTTCAAAATTCACACCTTTCACATTGAAGGGCCTTTTAACACAGTCCAGAGTACGAAGGCGTCGTCACGATTCCTACTCCGTGGACGTCGTTAAAATGCTCTCCTAATCACACATACCTCACTCAATACAATCCAACAGTCACAAGCAACTACAAGCAATGTTACTATCAACAGCTGCAAACAACCAAACAAAATCTCTAACAAAGTCTCTGTTGGAGATCAACAAGGGATCTCTGAGACACTACGACTGGACAAACTTGGCCGGACAGACCGAACTGCTCTGATACCAACTTGTAACACCCCCCTTACTTTGTTTAAATATTTAATTAAAAATCAGAGTTTAAAAATTGTTTTTCTTTTAAAAGGTACATCCTCAAGGGGATGCTACGTTCACCATACATATGATTTAAAATCAGTCAACGTTACTCTTTCATTAATAAATATATTGCGTGTTACATATCACGACTTAAATGGGAGAACCTCGAAAATACCTGCTTAGTTTTACAACAATCCGAACTAGTCCACTAGCACAAAATAAATGAAAATAAGTTTAACTTATCCATTACATAGTCAATACATACTCCAAAATAGTTTAATACATAAGCATAAATAATACTAAGACCCAACCCCGGTGTTACTTATCGAGTGACTCAATAAAACCCTGCAGAGCACAAAGACCATCACTCGGAATCACTGCTTTGTCGCCACGAGAGCAGCAACAAGAAATGCTAGGGTGAGTCTCTTTACATAATTTATAACGGTAAAATAAGCCATATAGTAAGAACTAGCTAACAACAGAGATTCACGAACAAGGCATTTATCATTCACATGAAATATCACGCAAGCAACCATAACAGTTAATTGGACATTAACAAACAAATTAGGGAATGTATGATTATATGCATGTATGCAACATGCATGTGGATCCATATTCACCTCCCCACCCCGTCGGGTATTTCATCACCTCCCGGCGGGGTATTCCATCACCTCCCGAAGGTATTCCATCACCACCCCGAAGGTATTTCATCACCGTTGGGGAAGCCATGCATATGATTCATGCGACTTTATGACAATGCATCACTCCACACCAAGCACACCACATCAATTATTAATTATCACATCATTAATTATCAACACCACCTCACCGATTATTTAGCATCACCTCACCAAATATTTAGCATCACCTCACCAAGTATTTAGCATCACCTCACCAAGTATTTATTAATTCTCACCTAAGAACCAACACCACCCCATGTGGGTTTTCTCCTCACTATAGGACCATTCGACACACCAATAATTAATTTAGAGAACTTAGGAATTCAACAAAGACAAGGTTTTGGAAAAATCCCCACTCGGCGCGCACACCGGCGCGCGCAGAAGAAGAGGCGCGCAAGAAGCGCGCGCGTGGTAGGTCGCTCTAACTCTCAAAAGTTTACGTCCTTCGATGAGAAGTGTGCGCGCGAGGTTACGCTGCAGGGCGCTTGCAGCAAGATGGATGGCGCGATCTTGATCAAGCCTTGTCCATCTTGCGCGTAAGTTTGCGCGCAAGACGCGCAAGATGGCGCGCAAAGACACCATTTCGGACACACAGCGCCAAGTTGCCGGCAAATCGGCGCCCCCTCCACACACACACACACACACTTTTAATCCCCAGCGCCAAGTTGCCCAAAGAATCGCGCCCGCACAACCCCACACGCCCAATTTGGCAAGAAACGCGCCAAAATGCTAGGCATTTGGCGCCCCCCCCTTCCAACCTATACCCAACACACTTCAAAAGCCTAATTTCTTCCAACAAATTAATTCCCACATAACCACACCAACATAGCCAATGAATTATTAATGCTAATTATCATATTTACTTGTTCATGCTCATATGACCAAATCATCAAACATACACTATGCATATCTCACAACTCATGTTTCCAAAACAACAATCAACATGCTATAACCAAATTCAAGCATTTAAACATCAATCATACAATCAACATACAATCAACATACAATCAACACAATCACTCCTAGAGCTATCCTCACTATAATACACATCCTACAAGCTATAAAAGATGTATGGAGAATCCCCTAACCTTAGGAATTGTAGACAACCTAGCTCTTCCTTCATCACACCATCAACAAGCCAAACACCAACACTTTAAGCTTCTAACTCCTCTCATGGTGAAATGCAAAATAGAGAGATTGAGAGATGGAAACTAGTATAAATGGAAAGAGCATGAAAAACTAGGAGATTAGAACCAAAATCAACTTACCAAATAAAAGGGTGGAGAAAACCCTAAACCCCCAAATACATCACCACCACCGCCAAATTTCTCCACCTTCTCGGCCTCCTTCTCTCTCTCTCTCTCTCACTCTTGCGCCACCTTCTTCCTCTCTCTCTCTCTTCCTCACTCTTGCGCCACCTTCTTCCTCTCTCTCTCCCTTCCTCACTCCTTCCCTCTCTCACGAGCTTCCTTCTCCTCCTCTCACTCTCTCTCACTTTCTTCTTTCTTTCTCCCCTCACTCTCTGTCCGATTCCTTCTTTCTTAATTCCTTTCTTTCATTCATTTAATCCACAATTCAATTGGGCCCAATGGGTTGGGCCTCTATTTGCAACCCCCTCAATTAATTCAACTACTCCCTTTTTACTTCCACCTCTCCTACTACTTAAACAACCTCTAATTAAAACAATAAACCTCAAATTAATTAATCAATTCTAATATTCCTCCACAACTTAATTAATCCACTTAAATAAATATTCAAATTATTTTCGGGGCGTTACAACATTCAACTCACTTCTTGCGATATATACAACAAGTACTATTACCTTTTCACCCATGGCATCTTGAATTAGAATCTGTGTCACCCGACATTCTCCCTACTACCTCTCCAGTGTTTGTTTCCTTATCAAAGAAAGCAACATCTTGTCTCAATATAGTTTTCAAATCAGACTTCTTATTCTTGCGGCTGTTTTTTCCCTGTGACCATCCAACAAGCGGAAAAGACAGAATCTATACTTTTGCTTCTGGACTAAAAATTATATCGTTAACGACCTTATTTCCGGCGACATCTGTCGTAGCAATCTACCAGATTTGCGAAAATGCACTGAATCTGTGAAAAATCCATCAAAAGCAAAATTAGGGTTTTAAGAGAGAGAAAAGAGTGACGAAAGGGAGAGTACCATTATCCTTGTCGGCGAGAGAGCGTGCTTACAAACTTAGGGTTTCAGTGAGAGCGCCGCTCAAAAACTTAGGGTTTTGTGATAGGCGTCGTGAGTGAGAGAGAGCGTGAGTGAGGAAGACGAAAGATGAGAACGGCGACGGGCGAGAGAACGGCGGCAGACGCAAGAGAACGACGGCGGCAAGAAGAAAACGGTGAGAGAGAGTCGTGTGAGGAAGACAAGTCGTTCAGAGTGAGAGAGCGTTGTGTTTGTGTGACTAATTCGTGAGTGTAGAGAGAGTGAGACTAGAGAACGCGTTTGGAAAAATTAGACGTAACCTTTAGTATCGGTTGACTAAAAACCCGATACTAAATGTGTTTGAGACACACATTTAGTATCGGTTGTTTAAACAACCGATACTAAATGTAAGCGTGAAAATTGAAAACTTCCATTTAATTTCAAAATTGCCACCGCGTCTACATTTAGTATCGGCTGTTTAAACAACCGATACTAAATGGTGCTGTCTAAAGTCATTTTTGCACTAGTGTATTGTTTCAGGGATTGCTTGGTCAAGTTTCACAATGAGGTATGCCTTGCAATTTTTTTCACCATTATGGACTGTTTCTCTGAAATTTTGGCTTTTGCCTTTTGTTTGCATGTTGTTTTCATTATGGTTGATCAATTTTTATAACTCTTGATAAGCGTTTTCATATTTTTTTCATATTCATCCATAGGTTAAAAGAGGTTTCTGTTTCTTGTTTACTGGTCTTTTGTTAAGAATACTCTATTTCTAAAACTGACTTTCAAATATGTTGATTATACTGAGATAATTGTTTGAATTTCTAATACTATCAATTATATGGATTATAAAGTAGAGTTTATTTATGAAGTTTATATTGTTTCAACATTGATGTCTTTTGGTTGTGTTATTGATAGTAAAAAACTCATTCAAGTAGGTTCAGACTCTTCCGACTACTGTAATAAAGGTCGAATATCGCTTAAGGACAATGTTAGAAATGCTATTTGGGAGACTAGGATTACCAAACATATCAAACGTAGAGGTGGTGTGATAGTGAGTTGTTTTTTTAACTGTCTTTACTAATATCACTATTTAGATATATTTCACTAAGCTACTTGATTTTTCCGACCCTTATTTACAACACTTTCCAATGAGGATTGGAAGACTAATACCAGATACAATGTATATGATTGAGGCGTATGATCCTGGTATGGATCTCCACTGGCATTTCAAGATGCACATTGCTAAACGAAATAATGGAGAAAAGTATCTTCGTGGTTTTGAGTGGCGAGCCTTCTTAGACAAAAATGTTGTACGGGTTGTGTAACACCCCGATCCTCGTGCGTGGTGATTCTGTTTATATGTGCTTATTTTATGCAATATTTTGACTTGATAAGATTATACTATTTTGATTTACTGTGTGTTTGTGTTATTAAAATTAGTTGAAGTCACATTCAAATGTATTTTTATATGCTATTTGTGAATGGGATTGTTATATGTATATATATTTATATTTATTTATTTTACTTTTATAAATAGTAGTATTTGGGATGTTACTTATTATAGAAATTATTTTAAGCTATTGAGGTGTTAAAATAAGAGTTGTAGTGAAATTGGGGGTTTTTAAAATGATTTAGAGGTGAATTTGTACTCTTTTACTCGCATACAGCCCTCCCATTGTTGCTTGCACCCCCTGTTGGTAAAACAAACATTCCCAGCCCAGGGACCAACCCGACCCAGCTTCGCCCCTAGCTTCTTCTTCTTCGCAGAGAAGCTGCGTGAAACGGTAGCCCGAAAACCCTCACGCCGTTCCTCTCTCAATCGCGTTCTCACTCTCCTCTCCACTGTTGACCCTCAAATTTCACACTCCCACTGGGAAATGGCTACTGGTGACGAATATGGCATTAATTTCTGCAATCGGTTTACGGTTTTGCGAGGAGGAGCCATAAACCAGCACCCCTGGCGAGTGGTATTTCGCCATCTTCGACTACCTTAAGCGTTCCTTGCGTGAATCAAGCATAGACTCGAGTTCTTCTCACCAGAATCGACCACCATTCGTTTATCCTATCAAATCTCACAATTTCAAACTCTCTGGCTTCACCCAAGGTCGTATTTCACGTTCGTGGACTTCGAACCATCGTCTCGGTCGGGTACGTTTCGATAGGTACTCCTTTTCAAAACACAATTGACTAATTAAACGAGCGATTAATTATATTTGATGTTTTTAGTGTATGAATTTGGACTGTTGTTGTTGTTTTTACATAATTGTTCGTGTTTGAGTTAAACATTGTCCTGCTGGAATTGAAGTGTGCTCGGGAACTCCTGCTTGGTTGTTCTACTCAATTACCAAAGGTAAGGGGGCTCTCTTTCATAATTAATAGCTCATAGAACTAGTATCCATAGGAGCTAGGTGTTAGGGGTGATTTTGTTGAATTGAATGATTATGTTGTTGATTATCATGATTGTGTGGTGTGTTGTTAAATGAAAATATTGGTTTTGTTGAATTTGAATGTATTGGTGGATGTCAATTGGTGTTAAGGTGTTTGTTGTTTTAATTCAATGAAATTAAATAGGAGAGAATGTGGTGATTATTTAGGTGTTAGGAGAGATTGCTTAAATTGAATTATGGTGTGTTTGATTGGTTGGTACTATCGTATGAATGAATATGTTGTTTGGATTGATTATTATGTGAATCAAATTGTTTGTTCTATTGTAAGTGGGGTTAAGGTGGGTGTTATATTAATTCAATGAAACTAAATAGGAGAGAATATGGTGATTGTTGGGTGTTTGTCAAATTGCATGAATGAGTGATGTTTGAAGGAGTTGGGCATGGTGATACAATCGGGTGTGTCTTTGTGGGGGCGCCAAACCGGCGAGCCTGCTGCGCGCTATATGGCGCTGTGTGTGTGTGTGTGTGGTGGGTGGCGCAGTGTGGCGCCAAATTGGCGTGCCGTCGTCGCCGTGTGTGGCGTGTGGGTGCTGGTGTGTGGCACGGGCAGAGGCGCCAAGTGTGGCGACCGCGCTGCGCTGTGCGTGTTGTCTTTGGGTGTGCGTGTGCGCGGTGTTGCGCGCGCCAATTGTGTGCGCCCCAGCGCGCTGCCTTCTGTGTTTGCGTGTAGGGGCGCCAATTGTGGTGCGCCCAGTCTGCGCGTGTCTTCTTTGTGTCTAAGTCGCGGGCGCCAATTTGCCGCATCGCTGCGTTCTTTGTATGTCTTTGGTGTCTAAGTCGAGGGCACCAATTGCATTACGCCTGCGTTCTTTGTATGTCTTTGGTGTCTAGGTGCAGGGCGCCAATTTGGCCGCCCGAGTCTTTGTGTCTTCTTTGGTGTCGAGTGCGGCGCCAGTGTGATCGCCGGTGTGTGGTGTGCCGTGTCTGAGGCAAGGGCGCCAGTTTTGGCTGCCCATGGCGCAGGAGGATGCGCCTGTGTCTAGGTGTGGGGCGCCAGTTTTGGCAGCCCTGTGTGTTGGTGTCTAAGCTGGTGTCTAAGTTGGCGTCTAGGCCGATGTCTAGGTTGGTGTCTAGGGTGATGTCTTAGTTTTGTCTTAACTTATGTCAAAGGTACTGTTGCCTAGCTTTGGGTGCTGTTTTAGTCCCTAGGTGTTGTTTTAGTCCGTAGGTGCTGTTTTAGTCCTTGGTGTTGTGTTAGTCCTTGGTGTTGTTTTAGTCCTTGGTGTTGCTTTAGTCCTTAGTGTTGTTTTTGATCCTTGGTGCTGTTTAGTCCTTTGGTGCAGCTTTAATCCTTCGGTGCTATTTTAGTCCTTAGTGATGTTTTTAGTCCTTGTGGTGCTGTTTTATAGGTGATGTGTACTAAATGGTGTGAATAAATATTGGTGATTGGGGTCTATGACCTCATTTGGTGTTGGTGAGTCAATAAGACTATTGGTGAGTATGCTATTGCATATTTTGGTGATTTTGGTGTTTATGGTGCATTGTCATGGTGTCGCATAATCATGTGCATTTTTGGTGAGTAGGCTTCGGCCTCATTATAAATTTTGGTGAATGCCCTCAAGGCTATTTTTGGTGATGGATCCACATGCATATGCCCGTGGAGTTTTGGGTTGCATCTGGTGATTTCTTCGGTAACCATGAATTAAAGGTGTACTTGAATAGGACTGTGATTGGGTGTGTTAGTTGCCTGTTCTAATGTGTTGTGGTGATTTCTTTTGGTGATTATGAATTAAATGTGTACTTGAATAAGACTATAATTTGGTGTGTTAGTTGCCTTCTCTATTGTGTTGCTTGTTTTATTTGTTATTACTTATGTAAAGAGACTCAACCTACTGCTTTATGTTGCTTCTCATGTAAACAACGTCAAGGTGTGACGATTAGCTCGATCGTAGCAATCGGGGCGTTTTAGTACTTGTCGTTTCATGTTATGCTTTGAACTTCCATTTGGTTTTGTATTTCCATACTTTAAGTTTTGTTATATTTCCGCTGCGATGGTTTTTACTTTATGTAACTATGGTGCTATGTATCTCGCACTTTAAGTTTTATTAAGTAAATTGGAGTCATTAAATGGAGTTTTGTTTAAATGTGGCACCCTCGTGTGGTCGCACTGAAAATTTTCGGAGACTCTGATTTTTAAATTAATTAAATAGCAGTTTATGTAGAAGGGGGTGTTACATTAGTGGTATCAGAGCAGTTCGGTCCCAACCGGACTTTTTGAGTTGTTTATTGTGTTTCTGATTGGTGAACTCTGAGTAGAGTTCCATGCATTGCTTGTTTGATTGTTGATAGTCGTGAGACCACTCAGTTAGTTGGTTACGTTCTCAAGGTAATAGGACGAGTGATAGGTACTCTTAGCTGGGAAGGATCATCGATGCTACCGTTGTTAGTGAGGCTTAAAATCCAAGTGACTTTCATAGAGCTCAATATTCCCTTTAGGCCGTGTGTTGTGGGCCAATCGAGTGTTTTCTGTGTGAACTTTGCATTTAGGCCTTATTTTGTGACTTTGTTGTTTCGTGATCTTTGAATTCATACAATCTGTAATTTTTTTGTTTAGTAACTGTTCTATGAATTCTAACTTTACTAGTCTGTGCTTCTATGACTTGACTTTGTTGTGGTTGGTTGCATTATGTTGTTTTGGAGAGTGAAAATTAAAATGTTTATTGACTCTGCTGGTACTCTTGTGTTAAACCACTATTTTATGGAATACTCAACATGTGTATATCTTATTTAAATAAACATTACTATGTCTTATTCAAAGTTTTTATTATATTATATATAACGTGTTTCTTTTATTTGCTTATGATGCTCTAGACTAAGTGCTTACGAAATTGCTTTGTTATCTATATAAGGTTTTTACTTGATAACTAGCGTGTGTGATATTCTGATTACTATAAGTATAATTTTTCCCCATAATTGTTATAGTTGTTGATTTCTTTGAGTGAGATTATAGATAAAATGATTTTTAATGATAACTATATTTTTACAATATTTATTTATTTATTTACTTCGTTTCTCTCAATTGGTCGATTTTTCTAAATGTGGGATGTTGTGAAGCCACCAGTAGATGAAATGACATTTACTTAATTGCATTGTGTTATCTGATTTCTTTCTTTTATAGGGGCCTAGGGATGTTCTAGTACCTTTACTGAAACACAACTTTATGTATGAAACCTCTAAAGATAAACTGTTGATGTTTGTGCTCGTGTTTAATTATATTTTAACGATGTGCAAAATTGATCGGTGATGTAGTATTGTATGCTCTATTTTCTCTCCTATGAAGCATGTCACTAACTCGTTATGACCCCAAGGAAAAATATTTTTGAGTTGCTTTGAACTGTTTCTTAGTTTGTTTTTACTATTTCTGTTGACGTATATATGTACTTAATTTAATTATTTTACTAATAAGTCTTGTGTTTGTACGACTCATGTACATCGTAATCTTTGTGCTTGCACGACTTCTAGTTTCTTCTTATTATTATTATTATTATTATTATTATTATTATTATTATTTTACTTCTGTGTTATTTGAGGATAATGAGTTTGTAAGATCTCCATATTAATTGATCCTTACGTTCTCAGATATGTCGGTTGTGTGACTGTTGTTGTGTCTGAACTTGTACTATAGTGTTGTCTGTGTTGTGGTGATAACATAACTATATTGTGTTCGTCCTATTTTGTTTTTAGTGAGCTTTATTTAATATCATTAGGATTTATTTCTATGCTTGTTTGTGGAATGAGTAGTTTTTATAATACTTTGCATTGCGATGTGAGTTCATTAGTTACTCTAATAGCGACTAATGATTCATGATTTTTGTGGATGTGCGAACCTAAAGCCTCAGACTCTACTCTCAATTCTTCTTCTAAGCCTTTTCACTAAAATTTGTCAAGACTCAATCATGTAGCTCTCTGTGCCGAAATCTCTAAGTTAATTTTGTTGATATTCTAGCTTTCATGTCCTTGCAACTTAAATGTTTCTTTCTTTGACTCTAGCCCAATTTTATGCTCTTTTGTTGATACCTTTATTTCCTTCCCTCAAATGTCATTGACAAATCTTCTTTTAACTTTGACGAGGTTTCAATTCCTCTTCCATGTTTTAAAATCTTGAAGTACTCAATCTTTTCGTTTTGGTGCTCAAGTCTTATGTAAATTTCGAGGACGATTTTTTTTAGGGGGGTTGAATAGTAACACCCCGATCCTCGTGCGTGGTGATTCTGTTTGTATGTGCTTATTTTATGCAATATTTTGACTTGATAAGATTATACTATTTTGATTTACTGTGTGTTTGTGTTATTAAAATTAGTTGAAGTCACATTCAAATGTATTTTTATATGCTATTTGTGAATGGGATTGTTATATGTATATATATTTATATTTATTTATTTTAGGCTAAATACCACTTTTGGTCCTTTATCTTTTTTTTGGTTCGTTTTGGTCCTTTATCTTTCATTTTTGTGTCAGTTTGGTCCTTTATCTTTATTTTGTTTCATTTTGGTCCTTTATCTTTCATTTATTGTTTCATTTTGGTCCTCTTCAACAAAAAAAAATTGAAGAACACTATGAATGTGCTCAAGAACACCAAGAACACTTTGATTTCTTGTTTCTTGAATAACTCATACAATACTTGACCAAAATGTTCTTCTTAAGAGGACCAAAATGAAACAATAAATGAAAGATAAAGGACCAAAATGAAACAAAATAAAGATAAAGGATCAAACTGACACAAACATGAAAGATAAAGGACCAAAACGGACCAAAAAAAAGATAAAGGACCAAAGTGAAACTTAGAGCAAAGATAAAGGACCAAAAGTGGTATTTAGCCTTTATTTTACTTTTATAAATAGTAGTATTTGGGATGTTACTTATTATAGAAATTATTTTAAGCTATTGAGATGTTAAAATAAGAGTTGTAGTGAAATTGGGGATTTTAAAAAGATTTAGAGGTGAATTTGTACTCTTTTACTCGCATACAGCCCTCCCCTTGTTCCTTGCACCCCCTGTTGGTAAAACAAACATTCCCAGCCCATGGACTAACCCGACCCAGCTTCGCCCCTAGCTTCTTCTTCTTCGCAGAGAAGCTGCGTGAAACGACAGCCTGAAAACCCTCACGCTGTTCCTCTCTCAATCGCGTTCTCACTCTCCTCTCCACGGTTGACCCTCAAATTTCACACTCCCACTCGGAAATGGCCGCTGGTGAAGAATATGGCATTAATTTCTTCAATCGGTGTACGGTTTTGCGAGGAGGAGCCATAAACCAGCACCCCTGGCGAGTGGTATTTCGCCATCTTCGACTACCTTAAGCGTTCCTTGCGTGAATCAAGCATAGACTCGAGTTCTTCTCACCAGAATCGACCCACCATTCGTTTATCCTATCAAATCTCACAGTTTCGAACTCTCTTGCTTCACCCAAGGTCGTATTTCACGTTCGTGGACTTCGAACCATCGTCTCGGTCGGGTACGTTTCGATAGGTACTCCTTTTCAAAACACAATTGACTAATTAAACGAGCGATTAATTATATTTGATGTTTTTAGTGTATGACTTTGGACTGTTGTTGTTGTTTTTACATAATTGTTCGTGTTTGAGTCAAACATTGTCCTGCTGGAATTGAAGTGTGCTCGGGAACTCGTGCTTGGTTGTTCTACTCAATTACCAAAGGTACGAGGGCTCTCTTTCATAATTAATAGCTCATAGAACTAGTATCCATAGGAGCTAGGTGTTAGGGGTGATTTTATTGAATTGAATGATTATGTTGTTGATTATCATGATTGTGTGGTGTGTTGTTAAATGAAAATATTGGTTTTGTTGAATTTGAATGTATTAGTGGATGTCAATTGGTGTTAAGGTGTTTGTTGTATTAATTCAATGAAATTAAATAGGAGAGAATGTGGTGATTGTTTAGGTGTTAGGAGAGATTGCTTAAATTGAATTATGGTGTGCTTGATTGGTTGGTACTATCGTATGAATGAATATGTTGTTTGGATTGATTATTATGTGAATCGAATTGTTGGTTCTATTGTAAGTGGGGTTAAGGTGGGTGTTATATTAATTCAATGAAACTAAATAGGAGAGAATATGGTGATTGTTGGGTGTTTGTAAAATTGCATGAATGAGTGATGTTTGAAGCAGTTGGGCATGGTGATACAATTGGGTGTGTGCTGTGGGGAGGGGGGGCGCCAAACTGGCAGGCCCTGCGCGCCTATGGCGCCTGTGTGTGTGTGTTGGTGGGTGGCGCAGGCAGGGGCACCAAATTGGCGTGCCCCGTGCGCCGGGTGTGTGGCGTGTGGGTGCTGGTGTGTGGCACGGGCAGGGGCGCCAAGTGTGGCAGCCCCTTGCGCTTGTGCGTGTTGTGCTGGGTGTGCGTGTGCAGGTGTTGCGCGCAGGGGCGCCAATTGTGGCTGCCCCAAGCGCACGTTGCTGCTGTGTTGCGTGTAGGGGCGCCAATTGTGGCTGCCCAAGTGCGCGTGTGATGCTGTGTCTAAGTGCATGGCGCCAATTTGGCTGCCCTGCGTTGCTGTATGTGCTGGTGTCTAAGTGCAAGGCGCCAATTTGGCTGCCCTGCGTTGCTGTATGTGCTGGTGTCTAGGTGCAGGGCGCCAATTTGGCTGCCCTAAGTGCTGTGTGCTGCTGGTGTCTGAGTGCAGGGCGCCAGTGTGGTTGCCCTGTGTGTGGTGTGTTGTGTCTGATGCAAGGGCGCCAGTTTCGGCTGCCCATGGCGCAGGAGGATGCGCCTGTGTCTAGGTGTGGGGCGCTAGTTTTGGTGCTGTGTTATTCCTTGGTGTTGTGTTAGTCCTTGGTGTTGTTTTAGTCCTTGGTGTTGCTTTAGTCCTTAGTGTTGTTTTTGATCCTTGGTGTTGTTTAGTCCTTTGGTGCTGCTTTAATCCTTCGGTGCTATTTTAGTCCTTGGTGATGTTTTTAGTCCTTGTGGTGCTGTTTTATAGGTGATGTGTACTAAATGGTGTGAATAAATATTGGTGATTGGGGTCTATGACCTCATTTGGTGTTGGTGAGTCAATAAGACTATTGGTGAGTATGATATTGCATATTTTGGTGATTTTGGTGTTTATGGTGCATTGTCATGGTGTCGCATAATCATGTGCATTTTTGGTGAGTAGGCTTCGGCCTCATTATAAATTTTGGTGAATGCCCTCAAGGCTATTTTTTGTGATGGATCCACCTGCATATGCCCGTGGAGTTTTGGGTTGCATCTCATACATTAACATGCATCTGGTGATTTCTTCGGTGACCATGAATTAAAGGTGTACTTGAATAGGACTGTGATTGGGTGTGTTAGTTGCCTGTTCTAATGTGTTCTGGTGATTTCTTTTGGTGATTATGAATTAAAGGTGTACTTGAATAAGACTGTAATTTGGTGTGTTAGTTGTCTTCTCTATTGTGTTGCTTGTTTTATTTGTTATTACTTATGTAAAGAGACTCACCCTACTGCTTTATGTTGCTTCTCATGTCGGCAACGTGCAGGTGACAACGATTGAAGGTAATTTGGAACCTTCTTCTAGTTTAGTTGAGTCAGCTCTGATACGTAGCACCGGGGGGGCGTTTTAGTACTTGTCGTTTCATGTTATGCTTTGAACTTCCATTTGGTTTTGTATTTCCATACTTTAAGTTTTGTTATATTTCCGCTGCGATGGTTTTTACTTTATGTAACTATGGTGCTATGTATCTCGCACTTTAAGTTTTATTAAGTAAATTGGAGTCATTAAATGGAGTTTTGTTTAAATGTGGCACCCTCGTGTGGTCGCACTGAAAATTTTCGGAGACTCTGATGTTTAAATTAATTAAATAGCAGTTTATGTAGAAGGGGGTGTTACAGGTTGGGGATATTCTTGAATGGGAAATTCAGGGCTTTCCCATCATTATGAATGTGATGATCGTGAGGAAGGAAGATAAGCTTAGGTTTGGGTATGGTCGTAATAAGAGAAGATCAGCATAGTAGTCGTATCTATCAACTTCTGTTTTTGCTTCTTTTTAATTATGACTTTTTGGGTTATATAACTTTAACTTATGACTATTATCACTTATTGTGATGAATTCAGACTTTTTGTGTTTAGTTTATGGATATTATGTTATGTTATTATCTACTTTTTTAGTTCTATAATTTTCGGTTTGTGATGTCTTGATTTGGATTTCTATCCAATACTTATAAACAACAACTATTGCAACAAAGTTATATGTACATCATATAGTTCATTCATAGAACTTTTTAATGTTTTCCCCATATCTAGAAGTTCATAGCATTTCCCCATGATAAAAAATCAACTTTTTTTTCTTTTCCCCATCATCAACAATTTCCAAAACTCCTTTTAATTTCTTTCAATTTTTACAATGTGCCTCTCAAATTGTAATCTAGTATTCTTATCCATTTGAATCTTTTAAACATGTTTTAGTTGTTAGAATTTGATTTTAATCAATATTAACCTAATATAGGTTGTATAATGCTTCCAAAGTATCTGAAGCTTTCGCCCCGTGCATCGCACGGGTAAACCCACTAGTATCGAGTGAACACTTAACTTTGTCCCTAAACTAACATTGTGTCTCTTACTTTGTCCCTAAACTATATGAAAGTAGTAGTCGATAATTTGTGAAATTCATCACATTAATCTTTAAAGTTTTGTGAATTTGGTCCGTAGAAAATGGAGACGGAAAAACGAAGCACGCAAAGAAAAAAAATAAGAACAGTCAAATGCAAATGGAGATATTGAAATAGAGAACCATTAACCGCGCTAGAAGCTGCTCCTTTGAGAACCCATCAATGGAAGAAGCGTTTGCACTTGGAAAGGTAGAACGCAACATATGCACCGCACAATGCACATAAGCAACAACTGGGTGGGTAGAGGAAAATGAGAATTATTAAATACACCAACTCTTGTAGCATCTTACACCGCATAAGAGCATCTACATCTATGAGCCCCAAATGAGTTGCTTAAATGGGCCCACCACTGCCAATTCATTTTAAAACAATCCACTCACTTTTTCCTCCAACCACGATTTTCTCTAAAGAACTAAGAATGGGACCTACCACTACTCTCTTATTTAAATAATTTTATTTTTTATTTGTCTGTTGACCATTTTTATTTCGGTAAATGCTTTTGACCATTTTTTTTTGTTCATGATTTTTCTTCTCAGAGGCAAATGTGTTGTATTTCCAAGTTTTACACAATTTCTCCAAACATCATATTGAGCCTCTCAAGTATATAATATTAATTTTGTCAAAAAAAAGTATATAATAATAATAATATGAAAAGTTATTAAAATTGATGCAAACATATTGTACTTAATTTAAATCGACGAGGGAATACTTAACACTGAATAATTAAAACGACGAAAAAACAAAATAATAAAATTAAAATATAATTCAGGTTTCATTGGCCAGATGTCAAAAACGTTCCCAATATGCTCCACCAAGTCTGCCTGAAGTTGGTGATGAGTCCGTTTTTCACAAAGATTTTCCCCTCTTCGTCGGTATGTTGCGAGATCGGCATGAACGCCATTAGAAGTTTCAACTGTTGAGACATCATTGGCATCATAATCATAAGAATAATCAAACTCGCCACTATAGGCATGTCGTTCATCTTCAACAATCATGTTATGCAATATGATGCATGCCTGCATTATACACTTAAGTGTATCCATGTGTCAAGCACGCGTTGGACCGCGTATAATAGCGAATCGAGATTGGAGTACTCCAAACGCCCGTTCAACGTCCTTCCTTGCATATTCTTGCCGTTTGGCGAATAATTTTCTCTTTTCTCCTTGTGGCATTGGGATGGTCATGACAAATGCAACCCATTCAGGATAAATACCATCTGCTAGATAGTAACCAATATTATATTGGGTTTTATTCACTGTATACTCTACAATTGGAGCTTGTCCTTGTAACACCCCAAAATAATTCAATTAATTAACTTAGTTGAGTTATTAAGGGTTTGCAACATTTTACTCTTAAGTCAAGTAATTCATTAAGTAAAAGCTAAGCATGTGTTACTATTTTAGGGAAATGTCAAAGTAGGTAAAGGGTGTGGGTAGTAGCAAGCCCACGGCCTAAATAAGGCCAAGGCCCATTTAAGTCCATTGGGACATATTAAATGGTACCTTCGAAGGAGACATCCCATTTAAGGCCCCTAAATTGAGGGAAGTAGAGAGAGAAGTGAGAACCGAAGAGAGAAGGAAGAGAACTTGAGCGTGGAGAGTTCAAGCTAGGAGAGGAGAGGAGAGCTTGTTGCTGTGGTTTGTTGGAGAGTGAAGGTTTCTCATCTCTTCTCGAATCATTAAGGTTAGGGGGTCTTTTAATCCTTGTAATATTCTGTGTTTGATAGTGTTTTGGTGTGAGTGGTTTTTGATCACCTTGCATGTGTGTTTTATGTGTTGTTCATGATGTATCTTTGATGTGTTTTGCTCCTTGCTGAGATTTGTGGTGAGATACGACGGTGATCGGTTGGGAAAGAGAGAGGAGTGTAACTCTCTGCTTTGCGTAATGGTGCAGTGAGCTTGCATGTAGAGTTAAGGAGAGGATCGGAGCAAATGGAGTGAGTATCCGAGTGAGCATGCGTGAAGTGAGTGGAAATGAGCTTGCATGTTGAGTTTAAGTGAAAAAGCAGAGTAAAAGAAGTAAAAAGGGGAGTTAAGCGCCTTATTACGCGTGTGAAACCGAAATACCTTAAGCCTAGAGTGAGAGAAACCGAAGCTTGAGGGAAGTCAACGCTTAGAGTGTCTTAGTGTTGAGGGTGCATTGGTGAGTTTGAGGGAGAGTATGTGTCTAAACACCATTAACGAGGGGTAGGGGCGCATAAACCGAAGTGTAGGTGTCTCGCCTTTAGGTTACCGAGGTGTGAGGTCCTCGGTAGAGGTAGCGTCATCGAGGTGAGCGCCCAGTGCCTAAGAGTAGGTGAACCGAACCATGGGATACCGAGGAGCGAATTTCCCATGACTTAGATGATTTTGGTGTAAGGAGTGCGTGAATCGTGAGCGCGTTCTGATCGAGTGAGGGTTTAGGTGTGGTTAGCCGAGGGACACACATAGTGTCCGAGGTGATGTTGCGTGGTTAGCCGAGGTACACATATAGTGTGCCAAGGTGAGGTTAGCGCCAATGTTATCTAACACATTGTGGGGCGCCATCGGGAGTGCTACTTTAGCACCAATGTGCATAAGTAAGGAGCGATTAAGTCCATTTTGGTCCTTAGGTGACATTTTGGTCCCTAAGTGTCGTTGTGGTCCTCGGTGTGACAAGTAGTCCACCATGGATTGCCGAGGTGACTGAGAAGTCGGTTGTAGGTCCTAAGGTGATTCTACCGGTGTTGTAGGGTCGACCCAGCAGCACCGTGATGATGTCTAGGTGGTGTAGATGTCAGTGTGAGCGACGGAGTAACGATGGAGTAGAACGACGGAGTAAACGACGGTGAACGACGGTGTAAACATTCACATACGTTATGATTGATTTGTGTGTGATTGTATTTGTCATGAAGTCACATGTTCATGTGCATATTACGACGGAGGAGGTCTCGGCCTCGGATATGGTAGGACTTCGGTCTCCATATCAAATAACGACGGAGTTAACGACGGAGATGCCGACGGGCTAAATAACGACGGTGGAGGTACCTCATTGCATAATGCCCTGTGGATGGGTTGCATACATGCATACATTACATGAATTGTTGTGTTTGAGCTGGTTGATAATTGTTGTGTTTATGTGGACTATCGGTGAGTGACTGTAATTGCTGAACCGAGGTGTTTTAGTGCTATCTCTATCCTTAAGCTTTCTTCACATTATATTACTTGTGTTAAGAGACTCACACTAGCTTCTTATTGTTGCCTGCTCTCGTGGCAACTTGCGGTACTCATGAGTGATAGTTGTGCCTAGTTGATGTTGGTTGAGTCCGCTGCAGTCGTGTAACACCGGGTCAGCCGAGTAGATTATTTTTGTACTCTTTATCATCGATCTTGTGTATATTTTGCTAGATAGTCTTTTGGAACTAAAACTATCATATTTGTGTAACTATTACTATGTAATATGACTTGTTGTATTCTTGGTCGAGGTGCCTTATATGATGGGTGAGACCCTTTTTTGCTAGTGGTGATGCGCATTCTTTGCATGCTTGTATAATCTTTGTGAAACTGCTTTTGAACTTAATTGATTTTCTGTTTTCCTTTTAATCACCAAATGTAGCACTCCTTTGAGTGGAATTTTGAAACTCGATTTTAATTTAGTAGACCGAATTGATTAAGATAAGGGGTGTTACATTGTTGGTATCGAGCATAAGTTCGGTCTTGTCCGACCACGTAGTTGAGTCTAAGTGTCTTAAGCCTCGAGTCTTAGGCTCGTTCTAAACCCTTCTTGATTGTGTGACCAAAGTGAAGTAGAAATGGTTGGAAGAAATTTGGAAGAAATGATCTTTGCTATAGGCTGCTGCGTTGGAGGCGATGGCAAATGCTATGGGGAATCGACCTCGTGAGAGAATGCCGAGGATCTTTGGAGCTCGTAGACTTGCTACTTTCCGGAGGAGAATCCTCCTACCTTCAAGGGGGAGGTATGATCCTGATGGGGCTCTAGTATGGTTGAAAGAGATAGAGAGAATTTTCGAGTGATGGATTGCACCGATGAGCAAAGGTGAGGTTTGGGACTCACATGCTCATTGAGGAAGCCGACGATCGTGGCTTGAATCTCTTCAAAGGTTGGAAGTCGCCGGGAAGGGATCACATGGGATATTTTCAAGAGGGAGTTTATGAGGAAGTACTACCCGAAGACGCGTGAAAGGAAAGAAGGAGATGGAATTCTTGGAGCTCAAACAAGGTAACATGACCGTGTCGGAGTATCTTTGCCGCCAAGTTTTCCGAAATGGCGAAAGTTCTATCCCCATTACACTCGAGCTACCGCTGAGTTCTCCAAGTGTATCAAGTTTGAAACGGTTTGGAGCCCGAGATCAAGCGGGCCATTGGGTATCAAAGGATAAGGGTGTATTCGAGTTGGTGGATCTGCGCAGAATTTATGAAGAAGATAGTATGGCTACTAGCCGAAATGGGAAGGATAAGAAGACCTTCCAACCTCGTAACCGTTGGAAGCCTTATGACCATTCCGGTGGTAGAGGAAAAGGGAACTCTGCAGGAGAGAGAAAGCCTAGTAGGGAGACGCCTCTGCTATTCTCGACTTGTTACAAGTGTGGATTGCCTGGGCACAAGGCGAAGGAGTGCAAGGCTGAGGTGAAGAGGTGTTATAGATGTGGCAAGGAGGGCCACCTATCTGCTGAGTGTGGGAGAAAAGAGATAGTCTGTTTCAATTGTGGAGAGATGGGGCATATCAGTCCCAAGTGTCCTAAGCCAAAGCAAGAGAAAGGCGTGGGGAAAGTGTTTGCACTAGCTGGGTCCGAGGTGGTGAACGAAATCAAAGGTATGTGTTATATCAACGGTGTTCCTCTAGTTGCGATTATAGATACTGGTGCAACTCATTCATTCATTTCTGCCATGTGTGCTAATAGACTGAATTTAGTGTTGTCTTCATTGGGAAGGGAGATGGTCATTGACACTCCGACCATGGGTTCAGTGACTACCTCTCTGGTATGTTCGAAGTGCCCACTGACTGTATTCGGCAGGGACTTCTCTCATTAATTTAATTTGTTTACCACTTTAGAGGAATGGACGTCATCCTTGGTATGGATCGGTTAGTAGACAACCATGTTCATATCCATTCTTATTTGAGAGATCGGTTAGTTTTCCCGCTACCGAGGTGAAGGAATCGGCTCTCTACTTCTGCTAGGCAAGTGCACAAGTTGTTGGGAGAAGGGGTTACTCTGTTTGCATTATGGGGCGTCATTGTGATGAGAGATCAAGTCAAGATTGAAGATGTGCCAGTGGTTAGAGAGTTTGCCGAGGTGTTTCCAGAAGAAATACCTGACGTGCCACCTGAGAGAGAGATTGCGTTCACTATAGAATTGATTCCTGGAACAAGACCGGTGTCTATGGCACCTTATAGGATGTCTGCATCCGAGTTGTCCGAGCTGAAGAAACAGTTGGAAGAATTGCTAGAAAGGAAATTCGTGAGACCAAGCGTGTCACCGTGGGGAGCACCTGTGTTGCTCGTGAAGAAGAAAGATGGAAGTATGAGGTTGTGCGTGGACTACAGACAGTTGAATAAGGTTACAATTAAGAACAAGTATCCACTACCAAGAATTGACGATTTGATGGATCAATTAGTGGGTGCTCAAGTATTTTCAAAGATTGATTTGAGGTCAGGCTACCATCAAATCAAAGTGAAGGACGAAGACGTACCAAAGACGGCTTTTAGAACTCGGTATGGACACTACGAGTACTTAGTAATGCCATTCGGTGTCACTAACGCTCGGGAGTATTCATGGAGTATATGAATCGTATCTTCCATGACTACTTAGATCGGTTTGTGGTAGTGTTCATAGATCGATATTTTGGTCTACTCCAAGTCGGCGAGAAGAGAGCATGCCGAGCACTTAAGGATAGTCTTTGGAGGTTCCGAAGGAGAAGAAGTTATATGCGAAGCTATCCAAGTGTGAGTTTTGGTTGAGGGGAGTGAGTTTCCTAGGCCATGTGATTTCCAAAGAAGGGGATTGCGGTGGACCCTTCAAAGATTGAAGTCGTGTTGAAGTGGGAGGCACCCAAGACGGCCACCGAAGTGAGGAGCTTCTTGGGGCTGGCCGGTTACTACTGCTGAAAGATTCATTGAGGGTTTCTCCAAATTGGCGTTGCCATTAACCCAATTGACATGTAAAGATAGGGCTTTCGTATGGGATGGCCGATGTGAAGAGAGCTTCCAAGAGTTGAAGAGGAGATTGACAACGCCGCCAATCTTGACGTTGCCTAATCCGGAGGATCCTTTTGTGATTTATTGTGATGCATCTAAGTTAGGTTTGGGGTGTGTCTTTGATGCAAGAAGGTAAAGTAGTGGCGTATGCTTCAAGGCAATCAAGACTCATGAGAAGAATTACCCCACTCATGATTTAGAGCTAGTCGTCGTAGTGTTTGCATTGAAGATATGGAGGCATTACCTTTATGGATCAAGGTTCGAGGTGTTTAGTGATCACAAGAGTTTGCGATACTTGTTTGATCCGAAGGAACCGAATATGAGCGAGAGAGATGGTTGGAGTTATTGAAGGACTATGACTTGGTGCGAACTATCACCCGGGAAGGCCAATGTTGTAGGCGTCCGTGAGTAGGAAATCTCTGCATGTGTCATCAATGATGGTAAAGGAGCCGGGCCGATTGAGCAGTTTAGAGATTTGAGCCTAGTATATGAAGTAACACCTCGGAGTGTTAAGTTGGGGATCTTTGAAGATCACCAATGAGTTCATGGTTAGTATAAGGGAAGCCACGAAGGTTGATGTGAAGTTGGTTGATGTGTTTGTAAGTGTTGGCCGAAATGATAATAAAGATTTTGAGTTGGATGCGCAAGGTTTGTTGAGGTTCGGAGGACGGATATGTGTACCGATGATGAAGAGATCAAGAAGGCTATTCTCGAAGAGTGTCACGAGAAGTCGGTTGAGTATCCATCCGGGGCTACGAAGATGTATCAAGACTTGAAGAAATTATTCGTGGCAAGGAATGAAGAAGGATGTAGCTCGCTTCGTTTATGCTTGTTTGCCTTGCCGGAAGTCAAAAGTGGAGCACCGAAGCGGCAGGGGTTGATGCAACCGTTGCATATTCCTGAATGGAAGTGGGACAGCATTTCCATGGACTTTGTAACCGGGTTGCCGAGGACAACAAGAGGGTTTGATACCATTTGGGTGATTGTTGATAGGTGACAAAGTCATCACACTTTATTCCTATTAACATCACATACCCAAAGCCAAGGTTAGCGAGAAATTTATATCAATGTCATTGTGAAGCTTCATGGAATCCCTTTGAGTATTGTTTGCATGCAGATCCAAGGTTTACCTCAGAATTTTGGAAGAGCTTGCAAGAGGCGTTGGGTTCCAAGTTGCGTTTGAGCTCGGCATACCATCCTCAGACTGATGGTCAATCCGAGAGGACTATCCAATCATTAGAAGACTTATTGAGAGCTTGTGTGCTTGAGCAAGGAGGTGCGTGGGATACGTATCTACCACTGATAGAATTCACTTACAACAACAGTCATCATTCAAGTATTGGAATGGCACCATTTGAAGCATTGTATAGCCGTAGGTGTAGGACTCCACTATGTTGGCATGAAACAGGAGAGAGGGTTGTGTTAAGACCCGAGTTGGATAGAGAGACTACCGAGAAGGTTAAGATGATCAGAGAGAAGATGAGGGCGTCACAAAGCAGACAGAAGAGTTACCATGACAAGAGAAGGAAGGATTTAGAATTTCAAGCCGCGACCATGTATTCCTTAGAGTCACCCCGTGATCGGAGTTGACGAGCTCGAGGTCCAAGAAACTATCACCTCGTTTCATTGGACCCTATCAAATCTTGGAGAGAGTTGGGAAGGTGGCATACCGAATTGCATTGCCACCCAATCATCAAATTTGCACGATGTGTTCCATGTATCTCACCGAGGAAGTATGTTCTGACCAGTCCCCATGTCATTCAAATGGATGATGTGCAAGTGAGAGACGACCTCACCGTGGAGACAATGCCAATCGAATTGAAGACCGAAAGTAAAGACTCTTAGGGAAAGGAAATCAAGTTAGTGAAGGTGGTTTGGGTAGGAGCTCTTTGGTGAGCATGCTACTTGGGAGCTAGAGAGCAAGATGAAGGAGGCCTATTCCGAAATTTGTTTGATTAAGGTAAGATTCCGAGGACGTAATCTCCTAAGTAGGGAGATTTGTAACACCCCAAAATAATTCAATTAATTAACTTAGTTGAGTTATTAAGGGTTTGCAACATTTTACTCTTAAGTCAAGTAATTCATTAAGTAAAAGCTAAGCATGTGTTACTATTTTAGGGAAATGTCAAAGTAGGTAAAGGGTGTGGGTAGTAGCAAGCCCACTGTAACACCTCAAATAATTTAATTAAGCAATTGATTAAATTATTTAAAGTGTTGCACTAAATTTAATTATATTGAGTTATAATGTGGTGGAGATGTTATTGTGCTGGGAGTGGTGGAAACTGGGAAGGGGTGTAAAAGGGCCCAAACCGTTTGAGCCCAATATATAAATAGACCAGGGTTAGTTGCATCAGAAGGAAAAGAAAAGAAAAACAACAGAAGAGAAAAAAAGATAGGGTTTGCGCCGTGGGAGTGGAGAGGAAGGAGAAGAGAGAAACTTCTCAAGGTTGCTCAAGGTAAGGGTTTTGGTCCTTTCTTTCTCAAATTTTTTCCTTTTCCTGTTGTGGTGATTTTCAATCACTCATTGCTTGTTGTTGTTGGTTCGCAAGTTGCTCGAAAGGAACATCCATCATCAATTTCAAGGAGAGGAAGGAAAGCTTCTTTGTTTGGGTGATTTTTGGTGTTAGTGGAGTCCTACGATTTAATTTAAGGTAAGGGTGAGCGTTTCATCTAACATAATGGGATATATGATGGGTTTTGTTGGGTTTGGATGTCGTATGATGTATTGTTGTTGTTATCACGTGATTAAAATTATGGGATGGTGAATTGAGTTTCGAATTGTGTGAGTTGATGGGGTTAAAATCGATTTCCATGTTTTTGGTGAATTAAAATTGTTGCTGTTTGCCTTGATTAATTAGGCGTGGTGGTTGTTTTAATTGGGTATAGTGCTGATTTTCTTGAAAATACAAGGTGCTGTTTTTGGTGAATTAAAATTGTTGCTGTTTGCTTTGTTAAATCACGTGTCATTGCTGTTTTTAAGTGGAATATAGTTGCTGTTTTTCAGAAAAATATAAGGTGTTGTTTTGATTATTAAATTGTTGCTGTTTTGTTAACAAATAATGGATGTTTTTATGAAAATATATAGTGCGATTTTTATAATTGAGTATAGTTCTTTTTTTTATGAAAATATATATTGCGCTTTTTATAATTGAGTATAGTTGCTTTGTTTTTATGAAAATATATAGTGCGCTTTTATAATTGAGTATAGTTCTTGTTTTTATGAAAATATATAGTGCAGTTTTTATAATTGAGTATAGTTCTTTGTTTTTATGAAAATATATAGTGCAGATTTTCAAAAAATATAAGTTCTTTGTTTTGTCACTAAAATGGAGTCTTGTTTTTGCGCAATATATAGTGCAGATTTTCAAAAGATATAAGTTCTTTGTTTGTCACTAAAATGGGTCTTTGTTTTGCGCAATATATAGTGCAGATTTTCAAAAATTATAAGTTCTTTGTTTGTCACTAAAATGGGTCTTTGTTTTTGCGAAATATATAGTCAGATTTTCAAAAATGTAAGTTCTTTGTTTTTGTCACTAAAATCAATGCTATTTTACGAAATATATAGTGCGATTTTCAAAAATATAAGTTGTTGTTGGTTATTAAATTGATCTTTGTTTTTATGAACACAAGTTCTTTGTTTTTAGAGAATAGAGAGCTCTTTGTTGTCTCTAATTTTGTTGTTGGTCAAGGACCAAATTTTCTACGAGCTTGTTTTATGATTGAATGGTCATAAGAGGTTATACTACTAGTGAACTCCTTGACTATGGCTAGACCGTGGTTTACCACTAAGGCGAAATTTCTTTCAACGGTGTAATTACAAAGGCATCACCGAGCCTTTGCAAATGTGGCCAATGCCTCTTGCGAGTAGTACCGATTACGAGTAATCCCATAGTCAATCGGTTTACTATTTTATAACCCACAAAACTAAAAGATAAGTGATCGATGATGATGTGTTATTTAATGATTGTGATGTGAATGACGAATGCACTCTACGAGTGTTTTATGATGATGTGTTATTTAATGAGTGTGATGTGAATGGCGAGTACACTCTACGAGTGTTTTTATGATGACATGCCTTGAGTGGTTATTTATTTTATGATGATGATGATGAGTACCCGAGTGAGTATTGGTTGAATTGCACATGTGTTGTAGGATCTCATGGCATGTGCATACTATGACTTATATTGATGATGTTATGCCTTGAGTGGTTCTCTTCTATAATGAAGATATGCCTTGAGTGGTTTTTAAAGATGATATGGTACCATCATGCATATGCCGCGTGTGGGTTGCATCTCCATACATAAACATAATTGTGAGTGGTCTTTGTTGTGATTTGAGTGGTGTTGTGTAATTATGATGTGGTGATGATACCTTGTGATTATCCCTTCTTATTACTCTATTGTGTATCCGATTATGTTCCTTTGAAATTCTCACCCATACGCTTGGAATGTTGCTCTATTGTGGCAACGCTGCAGTACTGCAGCGAGTGAAGGCTGCAGTGCCTTATTCTTTAATTTTTGGGCTGTAATGTTGTGTCGCTCTCTGATACTGTAACACCTAGGGGCGTGGAGTGGGATAATTTGTTTAATAATCATGTACTGATTTTTAATTGTTCTGATGAGACGTGTGTGAGAGTATTTGGTGAGTTGGTAGTTATCTGCATTTGCAAGTGTGTTTTATGAGAATGGGATTTTCCATAACATGATGTTTGATTGCACAAATTGAAGAGTGCATTATTTGATGAGTTTTTAATGAAGTGTAGCATTTCTTTTCTATCAAGTAACGAAATTTTATTTTTAAGAAAAAGGAATCACTCTGATAAATGACACGTAATATAAGGGTAGAAAAGGGGTGTTACATTAGTGGTATCAGAGCAGTTCGGTCTGTCCTACGGTGGTTGAGTCATCAAGTTGAGTAACATTTGAGCTTTGTTACTCGTTTACGATTTTTGTTTTTACGTTGCGATACTAGAATGGCGGGGCGGAACGATGTTTGCACTTGTTCTGCGCTTGCGAGCTATTCTTTGGGGTTGTGGGTAATGCTACGGGTGATGGAACGCGTGAGTGCCGCCCACGTTCGGCGTGAGAACCCTCCTACTTTTGAAGGCGGGTATAATCCTCGATGGTGCCCTTGGTGGCTAAGTGAGATGGAGCGGATATTCCGTGTCATGGATTGCACCGATGCTCGTAAGGTTCGCTATGGCACACACATGTTGAAGAAAGAGGCTTATGATTGGTGGAGAAACAACTAGTCGGGGTTGTGATCGCCAATGAGGAGATCACGTGGGCGATGTTGAGAGGAGTTCAAGAGGAAATACTATCCTAAGATGTCCGTGGAAAGAAAGAGGTGGAGTTCTTGAGACTTGAGCAAGGTAGCATGACTATGGCGAGTATCTTTGCAAAATTTCTTGAATCGTCCCAGTTTTATCCACACTATGATGGAGAGGGGAGTTCTCCAAGTGCATCAAGTTTGAGAGCGGGTTGCGTCTTGATATTAAGAGAGCCATAGGGTATCAATGAGATCCGAGTATTTCCGTTGTTGGTGAATAGTGCGAGAATCTTTGAAGAGGACAATAATGCTTTCTCTAGAGCTATGAAGGAAAAGCAAAAGAATTTTTCGGCCTGGGGAAAGCCATATGAGGTGCCTCTTTGGTAAGGGCAAAGGGAAGTCTGTTGGTAGTAAATTTGTTGGTGGGTCTAAGCGAAGTGGGAGATCTTTGCAGGCCAGTGTTACTTGTTACACGTGTGGAAAGCGCAGCCATAAGAGTCCGGTTGTCCAAATAATGAGAAAAAGAGATGTTACAGTGTGGAAAAGAGGGACACATGGCTTCCAACCGTGATAGGAAGGAGGTGTTGTGCTTCATTGTGGGGAGAGTGGTCACATCGATTACACAGTGTCCAAAGCCAAAGAAAGAGAAGTCCACGAGGAGAGTTTTTGCCTTTGCGGGTTCGAGAGGACCCAATGCGATTAAAGGTACATGCTTCATCTATGGTACACCTTTAATTGCTATTGTTGACACTGGGTGCTACGCACTCTTTTTATTGCTTCATTTGTCTTTGAAAAGTTGAAATTAGTGTTATGCATTATGGAGAGAGGATGGTTATCGACACTCCACTAAGGTCCGTAACTACTTCTCGATGTGTGCTAGGTGTCCTCTGTCGGTCTTGGCAGAGATTTTTACAGTTGATCGATTTGTTTGCCTTTGGGTGGGTTAGATGTGATTACGGGCATGGGTGGTTAGTAGATAACCATGTGCACATCAAGCGCCCTAGTAAGTCTGTTAGTTTTCTTCTTCCCGAAGAGGAAGAGTGCGCTTTCTTTGTCTGTTGAGCAATTGTGCGGGAGTAATGAAAGAGGTGGTCGGTTGTTTGCTTTGATGGCGTCCATATGTGCCGAGAACCAAGCCGTGGTTGATGGGTTGCGGGTGGTGTGTGAGTTCCACTGAAGTGTTTCTGATGAGATTCCTAGTGTGCCCCCGAGAGAGAAGTTGAGTTCGGGATTGAGCTTGTGCACAGTACTAGGCACGTGTCTATGGCACCGTCTGGGATGTCGACTTACGAGTTATGCGAATTGAAGAAGCGATTAGAAGAGCTCCTTGAGAAGAAATTTGTGAGGCCTAGTGTGTCACCATGGGGAGCTCGATTACATTAGTAAAGAAGAAGGATGGGAGTATGCGTGCGTGCGTGGACTACGACGGTTGAATAAAGTGACTATCAAGAATAAGTATCCTCTCCCGAGGATAGATGACTGATGGATCACCGGTGGGTGCTAAAGTGTTTAGCAAGATTGACTTGAGGTCCGGTATCACCAGTTAAGGTGAAGGATGAGGATATCCGAGGAAGACAAAGATTCGAACAAGGTATGGGCATTATGAGTACTCTGTAATGCCGTTTGGTGTCACAAATGCACCGGGGTGTTTATGGAGTACATGAACCGAATTTTCCATAGCTATCTGGATCGGTTTGTGGTGGTCTTCATTGATGATATTTTGGTGTACTCAAAATCGAGGAAGAGCATGCAGAGCACTTGAGGTTGGTGCTGAGGTCTTGAAAGAGAGGAAGTTGTATGCCAAGTTGTCAAAGTGTGAGTTCGTTGCATGAGGTGAGCTTCTTGGGTCATATTATTTCTCGTGATGGTATAGGCGTGGATCCACCAAGGTTGATCTTGATGTTGCGATGGGAGAGCCCAAAGTCTGTGGATCGAGATTAGGAGCTTCTTGGGGTTGGTGGTTACTACGGGAGGTTTATTGAGGGGTTCTCTAAGCTAGCCCTTCCGCTGACCCAATTGACTGTAAGGGAAGAGCTTTTGTGTGGGGCGCCAAGTGTGAAGAGAGCTTTCAAGAGTCGAAAAGGAGGTTGACAACATCTCCAGTGCTAGTCTTTGCTGTCTTGGATCGGCCTTTTGTGGTGTCTTGTGATGCTTCCAAGATGGGTTTGGGAGGTGTATTGATGCGAGGATGGGAAGGTAGTTGCTTATGCGTCCGAGCGATTGAGGATACATGAGAGGAACTATCCTACTCACGATTTGGAACTAGCCGCTTTGTTGTGTTTGCGCTAAAGATTTGGAGGCACTATCTCTATGGTACCGGTTTGAGGTGTTCGGTGATCACAAGAGTTTGAGGTACTTGTTTGACCAAAAGGAGCCGAATATGAGACAGAGACGTTGGTTAGAGTTCTTTGAAAGATTACGATTTCGGCTTGAACTATCATCCCTAAGAAGCTAATGTCGTGGTGATGCTTTAAGTCGGAAGACTTTACATATGTCGCCAATGATGGTGAAGGAATTGGAGTTGATTGAGCAATTCCGTGATTTGAGTCTGGTTTGTGAGGTGACACCGCAGTGTCAAGCCGGGTATGTTGAGGATTGATAATGACTTCTTGATTAATATCGAGACGCCGTGAACCGGATGTGAAGTTGGTAGATCTGTTGGTTCTTTGGTGAGCAAGTCGCTGATGGGGATTACGAGTTGGATTCCCGTGGTGTGTTGAGGTTCGGGGACATAATTTGTGTTCGGATGATCTTTGAGTTAAAGAAGATGATACTTGAGGAGAGCCATAGGAGTAAGTTGAGCATTCATCCGAGTGCTACTAAGATGTACCATGATCTCAAGAAACTATTTTGGTGGCCTCGGTATGAAGAGAGGATGTTGCGCGGTTTGTATATGCATGTCGACTTGCCGAAGTCAAAGATTGAGCACCGTGCGGCGGGGTTGATGCAACCTTTGGAGATTCTGAATGGAAGTGGGACAAAGATTTCCATGGATTTTGTAGATGGGTTGCCAAATCGTGAGAGAGGTCCGACACTATTTGGGTGATTGTGGATAGGTTGACCAAGTCTGCTCACTTTATTCCTATCAACATCACCTTCCAGGTGCCAAAGTTGGCTAGGATTTACATTCGGTGATTGTGAAGCTTCATGGGGTCCCGAAGAGCATTGTGTCGGATAGAGACCCGCGGTTTACATCGAGTTTTGGGGAGCTTGCGGGAGGCTTTGGGGTCCAAGCGAGGTTGAGCTCGACTTATCATCCTCGGATGATGGTCGAGACAGAGAGAACCATCCAGTCTCGGAGGATCTTACGAGAGCTTGTGTCTTTGGAGCGAGGAGGTGCGTGGGATACACACCTTCCACCGATTGAGTTCACTTATAATAACAAACTATCACTCGAGCATTGGGATGGCTCCTTTTGAGGCAATCAGTATGGGCGGAGGTGCGTAACTCCTTTGTGTTGGCATGAGTCCTGGGTGAGAGTGTTGTTCTTGGACCGGAGTTGGTTAGGGAGACGCAGTGAGAAGGTGAAAATGATCGGAGAGAAAGATGAAAGAGTCCTGCAGAGCGGCGTAAAAGTTATCATGATAAGAGGAGGAAGGACTTGGAGTTTCAGTGGTGAGCATGTGTTCTTGAGGTCACGCCTATGGTAGGTGTTGGGCGTGCTCTGAAGGCAAAGAAGTTGACTCAAGGTTTATTGGACCGCACTGCATCATCGAGAGGGTTGGAAAGGTTGCTTATAGGGTGGCCTTGCCACCCAATCTTTCGAACTTGCACGATGTTTTTCACGTGTCACAGCTTCGGAAGTATATTCCAGACCCGTCTCATGTGATTCACATGGATGATGTGGAGGTACGTGAGAACCTCACTGTGGAGACTGTGCCAGTGAGGATTGATGATAGAGAAGTGAAGGTGTTGAGAGGGAAAGACATTGCCTTGGTCAAGGTAGTGTGGTGAGGATTTCTTGGTGAGAGTATGACTTGGGAGCTGGAAAGAAGATGCGGGAGTCCTATCCAGAGTTATTTGACTCAGGTATGAATTTCGAGGACGAAATCTCCTAAGTGGGGGAGAGTTGTAACACCTCAAATAATTTAATTAAGCAATTGATTAAATTATTTAAAGTGTTGCACTAAATTTAATTATATTGAGTTATAATGTGGTGGAGATGTTATTGTGCTAGGGAGTGGTGGAAGCGCTGGAAGGGGGGTGTAAAAAGGGCCCAAACCGTTTGAGCCCAATATATAAATAGACCAGGGTTAGTTGCATCAGAAGGAAAATAAAAGAAAAACAACAGAAGAGAAAAAAAGATAGGGTTTGCGCCGTGGGAGTGGAGAGGATGGAGAAGAGAGAAACTTCTCAAGGTTGCTCAAGGTAAGGGTTTTGGTCCTTTCTTTCTCAAATTTTTTCCTTTTCCTGTTGTGGTGATTTTCAATCACTCATTGCTTGTTGTTGTTGGTTCGCAAGTTGCTCAAGAAGGAACATCCATCATCAATTTCGAAGGAGAGGAAGGGAAAGCTTGCTATTTGGGTGATTTTTGGTGTTAGTGGAGTCCTACGATTTAATTTAAGGTAAGGGTGAGCGTTTCATCTAACATAATGGGATATATGATGGGTTTTGTTGGGTTTGGATGTCGTATGATGTATTGTTGTTGTTATCACGTGATTAAAATTATGGGATGGTGAATTGAGTTTCGAATTGTGTGAGTTGATGGGGTTAAAATCGATTTCCATGTTTTTGGTGAATTAAAATTGTTGCTGTTTGCCTTGTTTAATTAGGCGTGGTGGTTGTTTTAATTGGGTATAGTGCTGATTTTCTTGAAAATACAAGGTGCTGTTTTTGGTGAATTAAAATTGTTGCTGTTTGCTTTGTTAAATCACGTGTCATTGCTTGTTTTTAAGTGGAATATAGTTGCTGTTTTTTTGAAAAAATATAAGGTGTTGTTTTGATTATTAAATTGTTGCTGTTTTGTTAACAAATAATGGATGTTTTTATGAAAATATATAGTGCGATTTTTATAATTGAGTATAGTTGCTTTGTTTTTATGAAAATATATAGTGCGCAGTTTTATAATTGAGTATAGTTCTTGTTTTTATGAAAATATATAGTGCAGCTTTTATAATTGAGTATAGTTCTTTGTTTTTATGAAAATATATAGTGCAGATTTTCAAAAAAATATAAGTTGCTTTGTTTTGTCACTAAAATGGAGTACTTGCTTTGCGCAATATATAGTGCAGATTTTCAAAAGATATAAGTTCTTTGTTTGTCACTAAAATGGGTCTTTGCTTTGCGCAATATATAGTGCATTTTTTCAAAATTATAAGTTCTTTGTTTGTCACTAAAATGGGTCTTTGTTTTCTGCGAAATATATAGTGCAGATTTTCAAAAATGTAAGTTCTTTGTTTTTGTCACTAAAATCAATGCTATTTTACTGAAATATAGTCTGATTTTCAAAAATATAAGTTCTTTGTTGGTTATTAAATTGATGTTGTTTTTATGAACACAAGTTCTTTGTTTTTAGAGAATAGGAGCTCTTTGTTGTCTCTAATTTTGTTGTTGGTCAAGGACCGAATTTTACGAGCTTGTTTTATGATTGAATGGTCAGTAGAGGTTATACTACTAGTGAACTCCTTGACTATGGCTAGACCGTGGTTTACCACTAAGGCGAAATTTCTTTCAACTCGGTGTAATTACAAAGGCATCACCGAGAGCCTTGCAAATGTGGCCAATGCCTCTTGCGAGTAGTACCGATTACGAGTAATCCCATAGTCAATCGGTTTACTATTTTATAACCCACAAAACTAAAAGATAAGTGATCGATGATGATGTGTTATTTAATGATTGTGATGTGAATGACGAATGCACTCTGCGAGTGTTTTATGATGATGTGTTATTTAATGAGTGTGATGTGAATGACGAGTACACTCTACGAGTGTTTTATGATGACATGCCTTGAGTGGTTATTTATTTTATGATGATGATGATGAGTACCGAGTGAGTATTGGTTGAATTGCACATGTGTTGTAGGATCTCATGGCATGTGCATACTATGACTTATATTGATGATGTTATGCCTTGAGTGGTTCTCTTCTATAATGAAGATATGCCTTGAGTGGTTTTTAAAGATGATATGGTACCATCATGCATATGCCCGCGTGTGGGTTGCATCTCCATACATAAACATAATTGTGAGTGGTCTTTGTTGTGATTTGAAATTTGGTGTTGTGTAATTATGATGTGGTGATGATACCTTCTTATTACTCTATTGTGTATCCGATTATGTTCCTTTGAAATTCTCACCCTTCGCTTGGAATGTTGTTGCTCTATTGTGGCAACGCCTGCAGTAATTCCATGAGTGAAGGCTGCAGTGCCTTATTCTTTAATTTTTGGGTCAGTAATGTTGTGTCGCTCTCGATCTTTGTAACACCTAGGGCGTGGAGTGGGATAATTTGTTTAATAATCATGTCTTGATTTTTAATTATTCTGATGAGACGTGTGTGAGAGTATTTGGTGAGTTGGTAGTTATACCGCTGCAAGTGTGTTTTATGAGAATGGGATTTTCCATAACATGATGTTTGATTGCACAAATTGAAGAGTGCATTATTTGATGAGTTTTTAATGAAATGTAGCATTTCTTTTCTATCAAGTAACGAAATTTTATTTTTAAGAAAAAGGAATCACTCTGATAAATGACACGTAATATAAGGGTAGAAAAGGGGTGTTACACCCACGGCCTAAATAAGGCCAAGGCCCATTTAAGTCCATTGGGACATATTAAATGGTACCTTCGAAGGAGACATCCCATTCAGTTCAAAAATATAGTTAAGTTTCTAAATTGAGGGAAGTAGAGAGAGAAGTGAGAACCAGAGAGAGAAGGAAGAGAACTTGGCGTGGAGAGTTCAAGCTAGGAGAGAGAGGGAGAGCTTGTTCTTTGTGGTTTGTTGGAGAGTGAAGGTTTCTCATCTCTTCTCGAATCATTAAGGTTAGGGGGTCTTTTAATCCTTGTAATATTCTGTGTTTGATAGTGTTTTGGTGTGAGTGGTTTTGATCACCTTGCATGTGTGTTTTATGTGTTGTTCATGATGTATCTTTCTTTGTGTTTTCTCCTTGCTTTGAGATTTGTGGTGAGATCTGACGGTGATCGGTTGGGAAAGAGAGAGGAGTGTAACTCTCTCTGTTCTGTGTGGTACGAAGTGAGCTTGCATGTAGAGTTAAGGAGAGGATCGGAGCAAATGGAGTGAGTATCCGAGTGAGCATGCGTGAAGTGAGCTGGAAATGAGCTTGCATGTTGAGTTTAAGTGAAAAAAAGCAGTAAAAGAAGTAAAAGGGAGTTAAGCGCCTTATTACGCGCGTGAACCGAAATACCTTAAGCCTAGAGTGAGAGAAACCGAGCTTGAGGAAGTCAACGCTTAGAGTGTCTTAGTGTTGAGGGTGCATTGGTGAGTTTGAGGAGAGTATGTGTCTAAACACCATTAACGAGGGGTAGGGACGCATAAACCGAAGTGTAGGTGTCTCGCCTTAGGTTACCGAGGTGTAGAGGTCCTCAGGCCGAGGTAGCGTTATCGAGGTGAACGCCAAAGTGCCTAAGAGTAGGTGAACTGAACCATGGGATACTGAGGAGCGAATTTCCCATGACTTAGATGATTTTGGTGTAAGGAGTGCGTAACTGTGAGCGCGTTACCGAGCTGAGGGTTTCACTAGTGAAAAAACAGGAATAGAATGGGACTTTTCAAGTCGGATGCCAATATATCCGACTTAAAATATGGACGCGGTGGCAATTTTGTAATACCCCAAGAAAAAATTTCAGGCGCTAAACTTAGAAGTCGGATGACAAATTACATCCGTCTTTAAATGGGTATTTTTTTTAGTAAAAAAAAAACTGAAACTCTAGCTTGTCCTAAAAAAAAGACTCAGACTTCACTCTCGCGTACGCTCTCTTCTTCTCCACTTCGACTCTTCACGTTTGAAACCCTAAACCCAAGCCTCTCTCGTCTCCATCTCTCTTCTCCTTGTTCTCTCCACCAAGTTTCCATCTTCCTCCGCCGTTCTCTCCACTTTGCCGTCGTCATCTCTCTCGTTGTTTCCATCTTCCTCCTCTGTTCTCTTTGTTTTGGTTCTGAAAGGTAACGTACCACTCCTCTTTTTGTTTCTTGTTACTATAAAAATGATTCCCTCTCTCTAATTTGAGGTTGTGTTGTTCTATTTTAGTTGACATATCAACATGGTAGGTGGGTGAGAGGAAAAATTGGTTCTTTGCCCTACAGAGGAAGAAGAAGGAAAAGGTAGAAACAGGTTTTCTAATTTCTCTTCCTTTCTTATTTATTTGTTCTGGTTTTCTAATTTGTCTTCCTTTCTAATTTGAAGAAAGTTTAGCATTTGTGGCATTTGTAGTTGTGTTGTTGCATTTGATTGTAATGGGTAGTTAGAAGAATATCTGAGTTTTAGAAAAGAATGGTGGTGAGGAGAGCACAGGGGCCTCTCGAATTTCCCCTGGATTAGTTTGTGTAAATTTGTTTTAAATTTGTGTATATTTACTGGATTGGTTTGTGTAAATAATACAAAATTTGTTCGATTTATTCTATAATAAATTAGTTTCTATCAGATTTTAATAGATCACCATAGTGTCAATCAAATTTACATGTTCATGAAAACTGTTTTGAAATCTTTGTTTCTCAACATATATTATTTAAGAGACAATGCGTCGACTTTCTCTCATTCGGAGAATTTAAATTTTTTTCTTTGAAAACAAAATTTTGCCTCTTTTGCATTTTCTTATGCGAAATTTCTTTCTCTTTACTTGATTATATGAGGTTGGTGGGGGTGTTTGGATGTGAATGTCTTATGCTTGGTGAGTGATGGACGGTGGTGACAATTGGTGATTCACTCTATTTGAAAGTACTAGTGAGCATTGTGTCTATTAAAATCGGTGTTGAAGTTAATTATCTTTGATAGAGTTTGTACTTTATATTGACGATATTCTTATCCATTGATTTTTTAAAATTTGATAGTAGAATTTTTGGATGATATCATGGTAGGTGGGTGAGAGGGAAAATTGGTTGCTGCCCTAGAGGAAGAAGGGGAAAGGTAGAAACATATATTTTTCAGGTTTTCTAATTTCTCTTCCTTTCTTATTTATTTGTTCTGGTTTTCTAATTTGAAGAAAGTTTAGCATTTGTGGCATTTGTAGTTGTGTTGTTGCATTTGATTGTAACTTTAAAGCATTTGATTGCAAGAAAAGATTAGTTTTAGGAACAAATGTATGAGAGAAAATTAAAGTAGCACATATCGAGTAAAAGCCCATCCCAGAAATAAAACTAGAAGACTTAGGATGGTAATTGTCCAATAAGATTATAAAAGGTAGAAAAAGCCATCCCGAAGTCTTTCTTTGTAAATGGTTTTACTCTTTTCTTTGCAAGTCTGTGTTAGAATGGGCGGTTGTAGGTAGTTTTAATAGATAGTTTATTATTAGTAGGCGGTTTATTTATAAAAGCGCCATAATGCTATATGGGCGGTTAGAATAGGATTTACTTGCCTATAAATGAGGGTAATGGGTAGTTAGAAGAATATCTGAGTTTTAGAAAAGAATGGTGGTGAGGAGAAAAATTGGAAGATTTTGTTGGATGTGTGCCATGATGAGTCATAGAACCGGTTTGTAGAGGGGGAAAAATTGGATGATAAATATATTGGATGATAAAATTTGGAAGTTTTTACTACTTGCGATGCCTATTAACTCACATCTTGCTCGCGTCTTGGCCATTTTTAGCGAGATAGTGTGATACCCACGTATGTTGTGCTTTTGTTTGAATTCAGCACAACACAATGACCTGTCGAATTTAATCAATATTTTCTTATTTGATAGAAATTTTATACTTATTCTAATCCTATATATCTTGGTTTCAATACATGTTTATAAGCCAAAACATGTTATCATGATGCAAATCTCTCGATAGCGAGAAACATATATCTTGATTGATTATTCATTTTTCTGTGTTCTTTAATTGGGGCCAGCACAAGTGAAATTTAATTCTTATAGTTTTGAATCTGAATGAATGAGCCAGTGCAAAACATGAATGAGCCTAAGAGTACATTCTTTTTACTATTTTTTTAATGTAGCTATGGATCGTAGTTGGATGCAAACTAGTAAGTTGAGTGACTAGTATGCGAAAGGGGTGGAAGAGTTTCTAGAGTTTGCTCAAACAAATATTAAAAAACTATGTAAGGCACTGTCTTGATTTCATGCATGTCGAGAAAAACGTTTGTGATAGTGTTATCGGGACACTTCTCAATATTAAAGGCCAGACAAAGGATGGTATAAATTCTCGTTTAGATTTGCGTGAAATGGGGATAAGAGAGCAATTACATCCAGAGCCAAAAGGCAAGCGTACATATTTGCCCCCAGCATGTTATACATTGTCCAAAAAAGAGAAAATAAGTTTGTGCGAGTGTCTACATGGAATCAAAGTTCCACAAGGTTACTCTTCAAATTTTAAGAGGCTTGTGTCAATGAAAGATCTCAAATTAGTTGGCTTAAAGTCTCATGATTGTCACGTGTTGATGCAACAACTACTACCGGTGGCTATTCGTGGGATCTTGCCAAAATGTGTTCGACATGCCATAACTAGGTTGTGCTTATTCTTTAATTCCATATGTGTCAAAGTCATTGACCCTCAAAAGTTGGATGAATTGGAAAATGAGGCTGCTATTATCTTGTGTCAATTGGAGATGTATTTTCCCCCCTCATTTTTTGACATTATGGTTCATTTAATTGTTCACCTAGTGAGAGAGATTAGAATGTGTGGCCCTATTTATTTAAGGTGGATGTACCCAGTTGAACGATACATGAAGATTTTGAAAGGTTATGTGAAAAATCAATATCATCCAGAAGCATCTATTGTTGAAAGGTATGTCACAGAAGAAGCTATTGAGTTTTGTTCAGATTATTTGGCTGAACCAAAACCTGTAGGGATTCCCAAGTCTCGTCATATAGAAAGGTGTCAAGGTAAGTGCACAGGCGTTCAAAGTCCAAGATTAAGGATCGAAAGCGTAGTGTTGCAAGCACATATGTACGTATTGATTAACACTGATGAGGTACTACCTTATTTATCTACTCATAAAAGTATTGTCAAGGCCCAAAACCCTTACATGCAAGAAATAGCACTATTGAAAGAGCACAACAAGTCATTCCTAAATTGGTTTAAAGAGACTATTATGAATGATAATAGTGCTTCTGATACATTAAGGTGGCTTGCACATGAACCTAGATTTAGTGTCTCGTTTTGGTCTGGGTATGATATAAATAACTTTTCTTTTTGTACAAAGTCACAAGATGATAAAAGAATTGGGCAAAATAGTGGTGTTATGGTTATGGCTTATGCAATGCACTTCTCTAGTTCAAAGGATAAACACCTTGTTCTGGCGTCCAGTGCTTACTTTGGGGTTATTGAAGAGATTTGGGAGCTCGATTACTGCAAATTTAAAGTACCTCTTTTTAAATGTAAGTGGGTTAACAGTAAAACTGGTGTACAAACCGATGAGTTAGGATTTACATTGGTGGACCTAGACAAGGAAGGTCATAAGGATGAGCCTTTCATCATGGCTGACCAAGAAAAACAAATTTTTTTTGTCAAAGATCCTTCTAGCAAAAAATGGTCAGTGGTCCTACAAGGAAGGTTCATAAATAATAATGATGAAGATGGACATTCATCCCTTGAAATTCCTGAGACTCCTTCTTTCAGTACACAAATGCCTACATTCGTTGAGGACAATGATGTGGATGGTGTACATGCGACTCGTGATGATCATAATGAAGGGATATGGGAAGATGTTTTAATTTGACCCCTAGAAATAAAATATAGCCACATGTAAGTTATTTATTCATTTTTAATAAGTGTTTGTCATTTATCCATTCTTAATAATTTTTATATCTCATGACAATTTTACAAGTGTTTTTATCTATTATTCATAAGTATTCATTCATTTTTATAAGTGTTTGTCATTTTTGTTTAAACAGAATCATGGTGATTCATCTACCAACCCCCAACAAAGAAGAGGACTAGATGTGCTACGACATTACACCAATTTATGTCTAGGCGTACGCAGGTTATAGGTTTCGATTGAATTTAATCTTTGTTACCAAACAACCTTTTGGTGAATTCGCTACCAAATTTAAGAGTTATGTGGCTATGCTAGCACGAAACAAGGCGAGCATATTAGAAGAAACTTGGGAAAAAGTGAATGGGGATGTCAAGACCTTGATGCAGGATGATATTTTGGTATTAACTTTTATCACCATAAATATATATATATATATATATATATATATATATATATATATATATATATATATATATATATCGTCTTAATATATTTATTAATTGTAAAAGTTATTAATTACTAACAATGTGTTTTTGTGTATGTAAGCAAACATTTGACATTCCTAATGACGAAGTTGAAGAATTATTGGATATCGTATCTTTGGTGAGCGTTGGGCGCAATTTAAGTCAACACTCACACGGGTTTATGTTTTTGGCTCTGGAGACAAACAGGGTAACACAACTCCATGTGAGAAATACCCTTACATATCAACGGAAATCTGGGCGTTGTTCGTAAAGAGTCGAATGGAAGAAAAGTTTCAGGTATGTTCGTAAATTTTACAATGATAGACTGTAACACTATGAACTAGTTTGCTTAATTCAAAAACACCTCGACAGCCACCGTGAAGCATGAGAAACTTTGAAAGGTATTACACAACAAGCTTGAAGAATTGGTGCTGCTGCAGTCCAATTGACCAGAAAATTGATATTGCAGAGGGAGGGTGAGGGTGAGGGTGGTGTGGTGTTGTGGTGCATACTGCATAACAGTTACTGGAAAGGAGGGTCTGCACCTAATAATTGTTTGTTTTCAAACCATATGTTACTATAATTCGTCATTCTCATGCACACCTTCTCTTTCATATATTTGTTTACTTTATAGTTTCATTAATATTAAACAATACAACAAACAATGCATGCTACCTTAGAGTTAGTCCACTTCCTTTTCTTTGCTCGAATTGCTTATATTTCAATTCACAAAGCCAATTGTTATAAATCGTATATCTTCTTTGTATTGTTGCTTGCATTTATTGGAACACTGCGAACGGTTATGCTTTTTACTTTAGAACACGTCTTCGTTTCTAACACTATATACTTTAGTAGTCTTGATGCATTGTTGAAAGTGGGAATGCCTCCATCACTTGGTATTTTTCTAGCATTGTTGAATCTTCTTGCACTTGTTATTTGTGATGAGTAAAGAGAAAGGGCCAAAGAAGTTCAATCCAAAATAACTTCTACCACACAACCTCTCGTGGTGGCTATCCTATATGGTTAAGGACAAGTGGAAGAAGAACTATGTGGAAGCAAGGCGTGAGAGTCGGGTGATCCAGTTTAATAATAGAGGCTCCATCTCCTCCACGTCATGAGTTATTTAAGTTGGCCCACCGAACAAATTAGGATCTTTTACAACAGATAAGTGCATACATTTGCTTCAAAAATTGTAAGTTAAAACTTCTATTCAAAGACAAACAACTTACGAAATACATTTTAGAATATTGTCTAAAGTGGACGTGGTTTTTTGTTTTAGGATGAGCTAGTTGAGCATGCCACACAGGGAACTTTTGTTCCACAGGGACGTAAAGATATCTTGATACAGTAGCCATTGGAAAACTGATCATTTTGGTGGGTGTGCGGCGCAACCGGTAGAGGGTGGGTTTATCAATATACTTTGGACCTGCTTCACGTACTAGCTCCACAAATAGCGAGAAATTTGCTACCATGAAGCAAGAGTTGAGGGACGAGTTAAAGGAGGAGTTGAGGCAGGAGTTGAGGGGGGAGTTAAGGGAGGAGTTCAAGAAGTACAAAGATTTGAAGCAAGATTTGAATGATGAGTTTATTGACCCTCCCAATGATCATATTTCTTTGAAGAATACAATTGGTTCCAAAGCTAGTTGTTCACCATCCCATGTGGAGGAGCCGCTCAAGAATGACTGGCTAAGAGAGTTGTATATTGCATCTTATGACATGACAGGACATATCAAGTTCGACTTGGACCATGAGCCCCAAGAACATTTCTACATTGGATCCAAGGAAATTGTAGACATGGTTAAAGGGCATGATCTTGAGTTGAGCCATTTGGGTATATGGTGCACGTAAGTACATATTAGTTATTTGTAAAAGTTATTCCTAAATATTTTTAGTTATAGTTATTGAACATCTTGTTTTAATATTTTAGGTATTTGCATCGCGAATGTATAGCAAGGGAGATTAGTCATGTGTATGGACTTTTAGATCCATACAAAGTTTGTGGTAATGTTGGCTACAAACCAGAGACCATGCAAGCATATATCCAGAAGAAGCTAATTGACTGAGAACAAAACATGCTTTCTAGCGCCATATTTGATCGAGTAAAGTATCAATTGTCTAAATGTAAAGTGTATCCATTCTTTGTCCGATTACGATTTAATTATTGTTGTCTAATTCTGCGTGCAAACATTGGCAATTGTTTGTCATTTGTACTACTTCTAATACGATTGTTTGGATGTGTTAAACTTCACAATCCTCCATCCGTGGAATTGGTTGAAATAGTTAACAAGTATGTTGTCTTTTATTAATGGTCATAATTCAGTGATTTAAAATACTTTACACTTATAGCTTCATCGTTTATAATATTACCACAGTCTTACTATGAATGTATACTACTGAGAGAAAGGACTTAGGAAACCAAAGCCTCAATGGGTGACACCTAAAGTAAGTATTTGCTTTGACAATTCCTATTTAAAATGGCTGAGAAAATTGCATGTTTGGACTTGTGTGCTAGGAATTGCTTATCTGGGATTAATGTTGTCGTTGATTTTCCCTGCCCTCATTTACAATTAGTTGTCCATTTTTCTAAATTGATTTAGTTCTTATGTTTTTCTAAACGATTGGTTGATCAACTTCTTATATGCATATGTTGGTTTAGCGGATTATTTGTTTTGCAAAATGATTTCTAAGTTTTACAGCAATTATAGGATAATATCTTTAAAAAAATCAACTTCACATGCCTTGTCAATAATAAGTTGTACTGGTAATTTCATTTTTGTTCATCAATGGAGCATTTTAGGTAGCTGGAGTTGTAATTTTGTTGGTTTGAATTATTTATAGGTGGCCAAACAAAATGATAGTGTTTCTTGTGGCTATTATGTAATGATAAATATGCTGACTATTGTCTCCGGAACTATCACCAACAATTGGAAAAAGGTAATTGACTTTTCAACTTTTAAGACTATTACTAGATAATTATTATTGAGTACGTATTAGATTAACTCATGGTTCTTATTTAACTTTTATTGTTTTAGGTATTCAATTCAACTGATCCGTTCTCATCTGAAGAATTGAAGAACATTAGACAAGTTTGGGCTGAATTCTTTCTAAGATTGTATGAGGAGGAGCGTAAGCCAATTGAAAAGGAAGAAAGAAGAAAGAAGAAACTTAAGTGAATGTGTAGTACATTTTGTAATATATTATTAGAATATCAACAATTTATTTACTTGTTTTTTTTTAATCGATGGAACTGTAGTATTAGCGTATATTTTGGTATGAAATCTATCAATTTAACTCTATATATTTAAGTAAAGTAGTTTAATTACCGTGTTTGTATGTGTTCCTTTTGCCTAGTTGAAATTGTAGTACTTTAATTACTTTAAAGTATGTGCAGGAAATTATTGTGTAAGTCAATCAAAAAAATAATTAAAACCCAAAAAAAAAGTACTTTTAAAGTCGGATATTCTTTTTATATAGGCTTATATCCGACTTAAAATAATACTTTTAAAGTCGGATATCCTTCTTAATCCGACTTTATATGTATTCCAGAGATATCAAAACACGTTACACTAAAACCTTTCAAGTTGGATTATTGAATTTATCCGACTTTAAATGCGTCTTTTAAAGTCAGATTATTGAATATATCCGACTTTAAAACCGTCTTTTAAAGTCGGATGTCCATCCGACATCAAAATTTTCAGACTTTCTAAGTCCCCTTAATAGAAGTCGGATGCACATCCGACTTTGAATGTCCAAAATATCCGACTTTAAATCCTCTTTTTTTACTAGTGTTTAGGTGTGGTTAGCCGAGGTACACACATAGTGTGCCGAGGTGATGTTGCGTGGTTAGCCGAGGTACACATATAGTGTGCCGAGGTGAGGTTAGGCGCCAATGTAATCTAACACATTGTGGGACGCTACTGGGAGTGCTACTTTAGCACCAATGTGCATAAGTAAGGGAGCGATTAAGTCCATTTTGGTCCTTAGGTGACATTTTGGTCCCTAAGTGTCGTTGTGGTCCTCGGTGTGACAAGTAGTCCACCATGGATTGCCGAGGTGACTGAGAAGTCGGTTGTAGGTCCTAAGGTGATTCTACCGGTGTTGTAGGGTCGACCTTAGCACTGTGATGATGTCTAGGTGGTGTAGACGTCAGTGTGAGCGACGGAGTAACGACGGAGTATTACGACGGAGTAACGACAGTGAACGACGGTGTAAACATTCACATACGTTACGATTGATAATTGTTGTGTTTATGTGGACTATCGGTGAGTGACTGTAATTGTTGAACCGAGGTGTTTTAGTGCTATCTCTATCCTTAAGCTTTTCTTCACATTATATTACTTGTGTTAAGAGACTCACCCTAGCTGCTTATTGTTGCCTGCTCTCGTGGCAACTTGCAGGTACTCATGAGTGATAGTTGTGCCTAGTTGATGTTGGTTGAGTCTGCTCTGGTCGTGTAACACTGGGTTGGGGCCGAGTAGATTATTTTTGTACTCTTTATACTGATCTTGTGTATATTTTGCTAGATAGTCTTTTGGAACTAAAACTATCATATTTGTGTAACTATTACTATGTAATATGACTTGTTGTGTTACTGGCCGAGGTGCCTTATATGATGGGTTTGACCACTTTTGCCGTGGTGATGCGCATGATTGCATGCTTGTATAATCTTTGTGAAACTGTTTTTGAACTTAATTGATTTTCTGTTTTCCTTTTAATCACCAAATGTAGCACTCCTTTGAGTGGAATTTTGAAACTCTGATTTTAATTTAGTAGACCGAATTGATTAAGATAAGGGGGTGTTACATTGTTGGTAACTCTATTTTATATAGAGTTATTCATCTATTTTAACTTAGGTTATTGTTTATTTTCAAGTAAATTTATATATAATATAGCTTATTTATTAAAAAACAACATTTTAAGGATTCAAAAGGATTATAGGCAAAACACACATATCTTGTTAGGTTTGATGTTTTTGTTCAGTGCAGCTACTTCAGGAGTGGAAACACTTCCAACACCAGGAGTGGAAACACTGCCTACACCAGCTAAAAACCAACAGTTTGTACCAAAACATCCAAGGAACAATTTGATGCTTCCACACTTGATTTGTGATGTCATGCCTAGTCACCTGGAGCAGAGCCACTTGCAGAAGTCGGCGATCAACATAAAACTCAAGTTGCAAGGCTCACTTATCTAGTGGCACTTCTCCATTGGACCTCCCCATGTGTTCTCCATACAAGCGACCAAACCTTAGCTACTTTCTTAATTGGTTGTCTAAAATTAACCATGGTTAATCCCCTTAGTTGATCTTTCGCGCCAAAGGAAACCCCTCAAGGGAGGAAAGCTATCGTGCCTATAAATAAAGGCCATATCTTCACTTGCAAATCATCCTTCATCCAAGCTTTTAAACGATCACTTCTTTTCTTTATATTTAGCATAGGTTTAGTTTATTTTAGTTTTTGAATTGTAAGAAGGTGAGGAAGAACTTGACGCCTTCTTCCTTCACTTCTACTTGGAGGAAACTTATGCAAGGAATTGGTGCAATACTTCAACTTCGAATCTCATGCAAAAGACCTCCTACTTGAGTAATGTAACACCCCAAAATAGTTCAATTAATTATTTGATTGAGTTATTTAAGGTTTACAACATTTTAGTTAAGTCAAGTATTAATTAGAAGTTTATTTCATTTAGGAGATGTTTAGGTGAATGTGGAAGGTGGGCGTAGAGGCCCATGAGCCATGTGAGGCCAATGAGCCATTAGAAGCCCAAATTTTTGACTCATAGAAGAGTGTCGAAGGAGAGGGAGCATTCATTACCAAAAATTATCAAGAAAAGTCAAAGAGAAAGTAAGAGAGAGAAGTTGGTAGGTGAGATCACTTTTTAGAGAGAAGGAAGAGCATTTGGCGTGGAAGAAGCTCAAGCTCAAGGGAGAAGAGTTGCTGCGAGTGTTAACTGGAGGGTTTCAGTGAAGAGAGTGTGTTCTACTCAACTGAACAAGGTTAGGGGGCTCTCTTCTCACGTATAATTTTGTAGTATGATGAGTTGTTATGTGTGAGTAGATTGTAGTTATGTTTGCTGAGTTGTTTTGCATGCTTGGTGTGTTTTGATGTTTTTGATGTTGTGTTTTGGCTCACTTCAGTGGAGTTGTGTGGAGTGGATGAGAGAGTTGATCATACGAGGGATCAAGGAGTGAAATGGGAGCTGAGGAAACTCTCAGTCCCAGTGAGCTAGAGTGAGTGAGAGTGAGCAACATAATCATGGAGAGGTTCTTAAAGAATAGGGTTAGGATAACAGAGGAGTAGCTGAAAACGTACATCATAAAGTGACGAGTGTGCGTTTGAGTTAAATGGAGTAGTCGGTTTAGGATTGCCGAGGTGAAGTTACTTTCCATACGTAAGCTGGAACTTAAGTGAATAATCGTAAATGTCAAGAACGTAAGTAACGAGGTCATAGGAGCCGAGGTGAGTGATAGAGCACCAGTAACTAAGTGTATGAGTACCTGAGACTAGGTATAAGTATCGGTTTGTACTTGCCGAGGTGTAGGGTAAGTAGGCCGAGATGCTTAGGCCGAGATAGAGTACTTAGGCGTAGCTGCTGAAGTGTCGTTGATAACGTATAGCGTGTAGTAACCGAGGTGTTATGGCCGAGATGTAGAGTATACCATACCTAGGTGTACTTGCCGAGGTGAGATGTTGCGTTTAAGCGCGGTGTGTTCAAGCGTAGAGTAACTAGGTGGTATTATAGAGGAAGTAAAGTACGTTTCGTGTGAAGTGAAGTGACTATGAGTGGAGTAGAGTGTAGGCATGCCGAGGTGCCAAGCGTCTTGAGGTGCCGAGTGTGTCTTAGGTGCTATAGGTGCCGAGGTGTTGTTTTAACGCTAGTGTAGCGCGCAGTTGTTCTTTGGGGCGACGCAACCGCGAGCGCCGCTTTGAGTGCCAATACGTGAGGGGTTAAATGGTGTAGTCATTTTAGTCCCTAATTGACGTTTTAGTCCTAAGTGACATGGTAGTCCTCGTGGTGACTTTCTCGGTCCACTACTTGGAGCCGAGGTGTTGGTGAGTGAGGCGGCGATCTTAGCGTTTAGAGGCGATCTGAGGACGTCGGCCTTAGTGCCGTAATGATGTATGAGAGTTGTTTGGCCGTAGGGCTACGAGTAGAGGAGTAATAAATGTTGAAGTCCCCGAGGGCATTAAATAAACGAAAAGGGTGAACGCAGATGACTTCGGTCCCTAGAGGTGAAGCGGAGGACTTAGGTCCTAATTATGAAAGTAAGGTGCGGTCTAAATGGTGAGTCACTTGGAATTGTGTTATGATTTAATTGAATGATGTATATCTTTGTGTGTTATGCATTGTTCATGGTGTCGCATAAATCATAAGCATAATGGTGAAAGCAGAGGACTTCGGTCCTATGGTGAAAGCAGAGGACTTCTGGTCCTAAGGTGATAGCGAGAAGACTTGATCTTAATGGATCCATCATGCATATGCCCTTGGAGTTTTGGAGTCCGCATCATGCATATAACTCATGCACTAAATAATTGTGTTTGCTTAGCATAATGCTTGCCATAAACCTTATTATATGTGTTTAGAGACTCACCCTACTGCTTTTATGTTGCTTCTCATGTTGGCAACTTGCAAGTATCCCCGAGTAGAGGTGTCCTCACTCGATGTCGTTTAAGCGTCGTCATTGCTCGATATATGTAACATCAAATGCCGTAGTTTAGAGGTCGTTTTGGGTTGGTTTTTGAAATGTAACTTGATGTTATTTTGGAACATGTTTCATTCCGACTGCATTGTAAATTAAAACATGTGTTTTTATGAACTTGTTCCATTTGGCCGAGGTGTTATATGTCACACTGATAACTGTTGATTTGCGCCATTGCTGCTTGTTTGTTTGTCTTGTAGAAAATGTAGCACTCTCTTGTGAGTGGTTTTTTTGAAAAACTCTGATTTAATTTGCTAAGTAGTATTAAAAGTAAGGGGGTGTTACAAGTAATCTCTATCCTTTTGAGTTCTTTTGTAATATTACTCATTTTATCATGTTCCTTACGAATTCTCTCTATTATATAATGAGTAATATGAGCTAAATTCCATTAGTTGAGATGTTCTAACCTTATAATGATCTTTTAAGTAAGTTATTGTGTTCATATGTGATGTTTGCATTTTAGTTCTTGTATGATAACTCTTTCATATTCATCTTTAGAATTGGCCAACTAAAAGTGAATGTAACTCATAAATGCAGACATGGTTTATGATTAGAACTCAAGAACTAATTAGGATAAGTATTTAATAAAGGAAACTTTGTTAATTACATGCTAAAACCTAGACATTGGATAGCATAGTCCTTAGGATGATGCAAATACAAGAGTGAACTTATTTAGCAACTTGGATCATTGTTAGGAGGCAAGAGAGGAATTGACGAATCTTTTCTTTACTGTAAAAAGCAAAGATCATAAGAGCTTGTAATGAAACTCTAAAGAAAAGTTACTGAAAAACACATACTGATGCAGCTGCATCCAGTGTACCTACACCACATACACCAGTAAAACTCTTAAAAGTGACTTATTTGGTGAAAACATCTCAACCATCATTTTCCACTGATTCCTTACATCTTTTATTGTTTATTTACATTCTGTTTGCTTATCAACACCACCTAAATGTGAGTAGCATAGTGGTTACCTTTCACTAGTAAACTATTGATTCTAAACTTGTAAATTAATCCAATCCTTGTTGGAACGATACTCTACTTTCACTTTATTACTTGATACGATTGTGTATACTTGCACATTTGTGTGTATATCAAACGCACAAAGTTTTTGGCGTCGTTGCTGGGGATTGCCATTAATTTTATAATTTAGATTAGTAATTAATTAGTGAACATTTTACTTTGTTTCTTTTCTTGTGTATAGCATTTTTCAGTTAGACCCTGAGATAGGAGACCTGGAAGGTTGAGGAGCATTCAAAGACAACAAAGAGGCAAAAGCAGTTGTAGATACACAATGTTTGAACATGGCAGATGACCTATAACAGATTTTTCTGGATCATTGCATAATTCAGAAAATAATTACATACAACAATTCATCAACATGAGAGCAACAGGTATGTTTAATGATAGAGATAGGCCAATGAGAAATTATACTATGTTTAATCCTCAAATCATGCAACCTTGCATAGTTAGGCCTAAAATCTCTGCAATACATTTTGAATTCAAACCTATTATGTTCAAAATGCTTCAAACAATAGGCCAATTAAGTGGTTCTCCTCAAGAGGATCCTCATTTGCATTTGAAACAATTTTTAGAAGTGTGTAGCAATTTCATCATTTCTGGTGTTAGTGAAGATGCTTTTAGATTGAAATTATTTCCATATTCCTTGAAGATAGCTAAGGCTTGGTTGAACTCTCTAGAGCCAAACTCTATCACTACTTGGAATGAGATGGCTCAAAATTTTTTAGCAGAATATTTTCCACCTATCAAAAAAGCCAGGATGAGAAGTGAAGTCACCACTTTTAAACAAAAAGAATTTGAGTCATTGTTTGAAGCTTGGGAAAGATGGAAAGAATCGTTGAGAAAATGTCCATACCATGGAATTCCTGTTATTGTTCAAATGGAAACATTCGATAATGGTTTAGAACCTCAAACCAGAATAATGCTTGATGCATCATCTGGAGGAGTGTTACTAAATCTATCTTATAATGAAGCTTGTGCATTAATTGAAAGAATTTCATACAATAGCTCTAGTTTGCCTATTGAGAGGGTGAGTGCCCAAAAGAAAACATCAGGGGTACATGAGATAAGTTAAATGTCAACCTTATCTTCTAAAGTAGCCTCTCTAGCAAACATGATAAAAAGCCTCACTTCTACCAGTGCACCTGCACTAACAGGCACAACTGCAACAATCATAGAACAAGCACCTCCAGCAACAGTTAATTGTGTATATTGTCGGGGAGGTCACTTGTATGAAGAATTTCCCAACAACCCTATCTCTGTTAACTATGTAGGGTACAACCAAAATAACAACCCTTACTTAAACACCTACAATCCAGATTGGAAAAATCACCCATATTTCTGGTGGGAGAGTAACAATGTTGCTGCAGCAAATGCAGCTACACCAACTACTCCACCAGAATTCCCTTCTCAACATGTCCAAAGACCATTTGCACCAGAAATGGAAAACTCATTGGAATCTCTAATGAAAGCATTTATGAGTGAAAAAATAGAATTTATGAGTGATGTAAAAAGCTCAATCCAAACTCATGGTGCTGCCATTAGAAACTTAGAGAATCAGGTTGGACAATTAGCTACTACTCTATACCAAAGACCAAATGGATCATTACAATCCACCACAAAAGCTTTAACTTCACAAAACCTTGGGAAAGAGCATGCCAATGCTATATCTTTGAGAAGTGGAAAAGATTTGAATGATCATTATGATTCAAAAGGTGAGGGTAAGGAAGAAAAGAAAAAAAAAGTCTAGCTATGCAGGAGCATCCATTGCACCTGCATGAGTCTCAAGCAATGCAGGAGCACCTATTGCTCCAGCATCCAATGATGCACCAATGCTATCACCTATGTTTGTCCAAGAGTACCCTCCTTATCCTTTTCCTCAAAGGATTAAGAAGACACATGAAGACAAACAATTTTTAGAGGTGCTGCAACAACTCCACATCATTGAGAGCTCTAGAGAGAGTGAGGGAGGAAGAAATGAACCAGAAAAAGAAGAGAGTGTGAAGGAGATTGAGCCTGAACCAGGACCTAATGCAGTCCTCAACAAACAAACAACTCTCTCACCCCAATCCCCACCTCACAAAAATCCAACTCCACAATCTGCTACCCAATCAGCCACCACCACACCAAACAAAACACCACCCAACCAGCCTATATTGCCACCCTCAGCACCAAAATACAGCAGAGAAATTCAAGGTACTGCTAAGATCCACAAACCAGAAACCATCAACCAAACACCTCAACTAGAACCACAAATTAAAGGGAGACAAGTTCTTTTGTCCAACTCAAAGCTTAAAGTACTCCCTGAAAAGCTCAATTCTAAGCAGTCAAGACCTTTTAAATTGGTGAGAGTGTATCCTAATAGGGTAGTGGAATTGTTTGATGAAGCCACTGGTTGTACATTCAAAGTAAATGGCAAAAGGGTGAAGCAATATTATGGAGCACATGTGGAGAGAGATAAAATCACCACTCATTTTGAAAATCTCTAATGCAAAGAGATAGTCAGGCTGTAAGACTCTTAAAACAAGCGCTTGAGGGAGGCAACCCATCAATTTATATAATTAATGTTATTATTTTGTGCAATTTTGTGTTTTGAGTGTTTTGTAGGAATACAGGATCACAATCTGGTGCAAAGGAAGCAATTAAGAAAGAAAGCCAACAAAAGGAAGCAAAGAAGCTGAGAGGGTAGCAAAGCAACAACCAGAGGAACTTGTGCAAAAAGCTGAACAAACCCCAGTGCTGAATGGTGTACCTACACACAGAGTACTGCACAGCTACTACACCGTAAGTACTGCACACAGCCGCATCAACAAGCTGCAGAAATGCCCGCTGATGTGGAAAGATCTGGTGTGTCTACTCTCTCACACACATTTGCAACTACCACCAAAGCAAAGCCAAAAAAGATGAGAGCCAAGCATGTTTCTATGAGGGCCAGTCCCAGATTAAAAAAAAAAAAAAAGAGTAAAATGAACTTTTTAATGTTGTTTCGGTTTTATAATATGCTTAAGTAGTTTATTATATGTTTTAAATACTATGTGTTAAATTGAATATTATGTTTAAAGTGCTTTTGAGTAATCGCCCCACTTTTGGATCCTCTGTTTACTCAACTCAGAGCAGTGAGGACACTGCTCATATTTAAGTTGGGGGGAGAATATGTGTTTTGAATTAAGTATGCACTATGTTTCAGTACTGATATATATATATATATATATATATATATATATATATATATATGCTATGTGTGTTTAAGTAAAGTATTTAGTGTTTAAGTAATGTGATTAGTGTTATGTGAATATGCAGTGTTAGTATTTTAGATGTACTTAACAAAGCATGTGACAGCATGATAAATTATTTAACAGTGGAAAAAAAATTAAGTACATCATGTGTGTTAGACTTAAATGATTATGAAGCATGATCAATTCATATTGCTTTTGTAACGCCCAAAATAATTTAATTATGTAATTAATTAAATTATTTAAGGCTTGCAGCATTTAATTAAGTCAATTAATTAGTTGAGTCTATTTTATCAAAAAGGGGTCTAATTTATTTAAATGGAATAATTAAGTTGGGATTTATTTTATTACAGGAGGTGAATTGAATTAATTGGGGAGGTGTAAATAAGGCCCAAGGGCCATTAGTGAGCCCAATTTCTAGTCATAAACCTAGGGGTTTCTAAGGTAGAGTCTCATTTGTGTCTCATTCAAAGAAAGAAAAGAAGAATTAGAGAGAGGAGAAGGAGGGAGGCCGACGGCAGCCAAGGGAGGAAAGGAGGGGACTTTTTCTTGAGTTTTGCTTGGTAAGTGGAGTTTCTTAGTTCATCATTCTCCATTTTTCTTCCTCTTTTTAGTGTTGTAGTCTTCAACTCCTCATTTCCATTTTTGTTGATTCTCCCTTTTTACCCAAGGGAAGTGAGGCCACGGTTTTCAGCTGGAAAGGGAGGTTGGGTTACTTCATTTTGTTGGTTTATGGTGTTGGATTGAAGGTTCTAGCTCATTCAAGGTTAGGGGGCTCTCATTTTCATTTATAATAACTTGTATGGTATGCATTATGTGTGGAATAGCTCTAGGATGGTTTGATTGTTTGAGTTTTGTGTTAATCTTATGTTTGTTGTTGTATTTGAGTTTAATTTGGTGATACTATGATGCTTGATGTTGGAAATAAATGTGTTGCTAAATGTGCATACAATGTGTTTGACAAAATGCTCCAATGTGATGAAATATGAGAATATGTTGATTTCATGATGTTGATAAATTGTTGGAAATTAGAGGTTGGTTGTAGTGTGTAGGTTGTTGTGGAGAATTCAAAATTAGGTGTGCAGTGAATAGTAGCAGTGGCGCCATTTTACAGGGAATGTGGCACCTGGGTGGTGGTTTGTCTCGGTTTGGGAGTGTGGAGGGGAAAGGAGGGCGCCAATTTGCTAGGAATCTGGCGCCTGGTTGCTGCTGTGTTGCTGGGCTCATGAGGCGTGTGCAGGGGGCGCCAGTTTGTGCGCCCGTGTCCGTGCTTGTGTTGCCCTGTGGGGCGTGGCGCAGCAGGGCGCCAATTCGGCAGGCCCAGTGCGCCCAATGCACTATTGTGCGCGTGTGTGGGTGTGTTGTGCAGGGGGGCGCCATTTGGCTGCCCTGTGCGCCTGTTTTGGCGCCCGTGTGTGCCAAGGTGTCTAGGTGTGGGTTCAAATTAGTTCCTCAGTGTTAAATTGATCCTTTTGGTGCCAAAATAGTCCCCAGGTTTCAAATTAATCCTAATAGTGTCAAAATGGTCCTTAGGTGCTAAATTAATCCTTATGGTGTCAAAATGGTCCCTGGGAGTTGAAAGGGTCCTTAGGAGGTGATTTGGTCCTTAGGTGTGGGTTTAGTCCTTGGTGTGACATTTAGTCCAATAATAAGGTGAGTTGTGTTGTAGAGATGATTAAGCGATGTGTAGGCTTCGGCCAAATATTGTGATTGGAGTTGAGTTGCGAAATGAAAAGTGATGAGATAATGATTGTTGTGGTAGATGCATTGTGTTGTGGTGCATTGTCATGGTGTCACATAAATCATGCATATTCAGCGAAGATGTAGGCTTCGGCCATTGCGATGTGTAGGTTTCAGCCAAAGCGATGTGTGCCCTCAACGCTTATTGCGATGATGATGGATCCACATGCATATTGCATACATACATATACCCATGCCTTCGTGGTGAATCTTGGTGATGCTTAGTTGATCCGTTAATATTGTTTATTGATGCTATAATCAAATGATAAATGTATTAATTGTTGTGGATTGGAGTTACTAGTTGCCTTCCTAATGTAATGCTTATCCTACTGCTTTTATGTTGCTTCTCATGTCGGCAACGTGCAGGTGATCCCGAATGAAGGTGATCATGCCTTCTTTAGTTGGTCGTGTCAGCTCTGATATGTAGCACCAGGGGCGGGGCGTCGTAGTACTGTTGTTTTTCTTTAAATGTATTAGACTGATACTATTTGGTGCGTTGTTGTTATGTTCTCTAGACTTGTTGTCATTCTGCGGTACTGGAGATTATTTTATGTGATGTAACTAAACAGGTGTTTGCGGGCTCGTCCCTAAACTATTGTGCTATATATCATGCTGTTTTGTTGACCTCGTGTCATATGATGTGTGTTGTTTGTTAAAGGGATGAAAATGTGACACTCTCTTGCATCGATTTTTGAAAACTCTGATTTTATTTATATAGTAGTATTAGAGATTAGCAGGGGGTGTTACAGCTTTTCTCAAAATTTATTTTCAAAGTGTATCAAATGAGATAAGTTTTAATGATGAAAAGGAAAAGAAAAAGCCTTGTTTTCTAGAAATAATCAGTATTATAAATTCTTTGACACAACAAAAATTGAGTTTTTGAAAAGAACCATGCTAGATGGAAAAGCTATCTAAAGCCAAGAAATTTTTGGAAAACTAAGGCCAAATTTAGATTTTTACTAAAAATATAGAAGAACATAAAGAAATAAGTTTGGGGGAACTTCAACTGAATACAAAGGCAAAAGTGTGGAAACTTGAAGAGTCAATGCCAAAGGTGTCAAAACTCTCAAAAGTGTCACAAAGATCAAAAAGCTACACTCGCCTGAGTCATATAAACTGAACCTGTCCCTTAAGTGCAATTGGTTTGAAAAAATGAACAAAGTTCAAAAAGAAAAGAAAAGAAAACAAACCAAAGAAAAAGAAGAAAAATGCATGTGGAGGTCAGTGAGGAGGGCAGTGTATGCTACAAAAATACTTAAAGAGTTACCAAAGTAGCTACACTAAGTGTACCTACACCACCTACATCAACGGCACCTACACTAAAATAAGGTGTACCCACACTCCAGAAAAAATGATGTATTTGCACTCATTGCATTGCATCAACAAAAAGCAAACACCAAAAGTTTAAATAAGGCAATTGGCTCGACAAGTTTGAAACACCAAAAGCCCTTTGTTGTGCTTAAGAGTCCCCTAAATCTTGAAGAAATTGTTAGTCTCGTCCATATTTTGAAATTTTTTCTAAAGGTGACCAAAAGTGTTCCACATCTTTCAAAAGCTAAAGAAAGAACTCTTTATCTAGTTATGAAACCAATTGAAGCTCAATGGGACACACACTCACACAAATGAGTCTTTATAGCTTTGGATGTTTCAAAGAAAGCAAAGGTTTAGAAAAATTCCAGAAAAGTGAAGCTCATACAAAGTATACACTTTAAAACAAAATTTTAGAAAAAACATGAGTTGAGATGTCTTCATTATCATGGAAGTCTTGTTTTGTTTATTGTGTCGTTACTTGAGGACAAGCAACAAGTTAAGTTTGGGGGTGTGATAACTCTATTTTATATAGAGTTATTCATCTATTTTAACTTAGGTTATTGTTTATTTTCAAGTACATTTATATATAAATATAGCTTATTTATTAAGAAACAATATTTTAAGGATTCAAAAGGATTAGGATAGTTAACTAGGCAAAACACACATATCTTGTTAGGTTTGATGTTTTTGTTCGATGCAGCTACTCCAGGAGTGGAAACACTGCCAACACCAGGAGTGGAAACACTGCCTACACCTGCTAAAAACTAGCAGTTTGTACCAAAACATCCAAGGACCAATTTGATGCTTCCACACTTGATTTGTGACGTCATGCCTAGTCACCTGGAGCAGAGCCACTTGCAGAAGTCGGCGATCAACATAAAACTCAAGTTGCAAGGCTCACTTATCTAAAGACATGTGGCACTTCTCCATTGGACCTCCCCATGTGTTCTCCATGCAAGCGACCAAACCTGAGCTACTAGCTCAATTGATAGTGGGAATGCATTGAACTTGTACTTGAGCCCCAGGGTACAAGGTTCGATTCCCACGGAAGGCAAAAACTCTACTTGGGGGGTAGAGAATGTCGTGATGTACAGTTCCTGGAAGCCTACTAAGATAGAAAAGGACTCAGGCTGTTACACCGGGCACATTGGCTCTGTCCGCGAGCGCGTTAGCATCGCCTACACCTTCGAAAAGCTCTTACACCGCACCGAGTGTGCTAGCGTCGTCGGCAGTTACTTTAGCCTATGAGATGCAACCTCCATTTCGGTTTCCGGTGAGACAAAGGTCCACGTCGAACCGAACTGGTGTGCCCAAGGGTGGTGCGTGGCTCGTCAGCCCCGCTCTCACCTATCAGGACTTTAGTCTTCATTGCCCAAGGGAAACATCGAGACGTTGCTCGGTCCTTGCCTATTGGGACTTTGTTATTGTGGCCACTCTCTTGTTTAGTCTTTAGATCAGAATAGTGAGTTTCTTTGTTTGGAGAAAATAACTTGTATAGCTTGTTTGTTTTGACAATCGGTTCTCTTTATTCATAATGGAGATGGAATACATTTGGGGCTTTTATACTGCCTCATACAAATGTTACAGGAAGTGAATAATGAGTGACGATGAGAACCGATGACTTGTAGCTTGATTTCAACTGTAGTAGAACCGGAGGTTGGCGGCATTCCAGGACCTCGGGATGTTACGCCCATCTAGTTTTTCTAAATTGAAAGCTCCTTGGCCGATGACTTCTTTGACCCTTGTTATACCCCAATTTTGTCCGTATTCTTTTTCTTGTTCTAGTCGCTTATTTCTAGTCGTTTATTTTTAACGCGCCCATTTCTTTTATTTTTGGTCTAGTCTTAGCGCAGTTGTCAGGTCCGGTTCTTTCTCGTTTTTATATTTGGCTTTTCTTTTCCCTATTACTATTTTTATTCGCTTTTTGTTTATTTAATTTATTTAAGCGCTTAATAAGCCAAAAAATGTCAAAAGTTCAATTTAGTTTAATTTACAATATTTAAGAGTCCAATGTCAATTTAATTTAATACTATAACAGTCCAAAAAATGTCAAAAAATAGTATTTAGTTTAATTTACAAATTAAAAGCACTTAATAGTCCAAAGAGTCCAAAAATACAAAAAATCATAATACTAAAAATACAAAAATGGGAATCAGAAAATAATAGAAAAAATGCAAAAAAGCAGAGGTACAATTAGAAATTTTCAGCTGCTCTTCATCTGCTGAGTTGGGCTGCAGATCTGAAAAAAACAAGGAAGGTCAAAATTAGTCAAAGCCCAATGAAAACAAATTAAATGCTAAACCTAAAATTTTTAGTATAAAAACAGGGTTAGGCCTGAGTCAAAGACACGATTTTCGAGGTCAAAAATCACCAAAAAACAGATTAGGGTTTTAAACTGAAACCCTAATCACCTAAACAGATTTTTAGATCTGAGCAGTCAAAAAAAGGGGGAAAATTCGAACACACAGAGCAAATAAGAAGCAATATATCACCAACAACATCAACACAGATCTCGTTTTAATCTTTCATTTGGCAATAGGAGGTCAGGTTGGTACCTAAGTTGCTGTATAGTTTTTTTTTTTTTCCTTTCTTTTTGCTTCACTGTTTGGTCTATGAGCATAACGCACACGGTTATTGTTCTAATAGTGGATCGATAAATTTAGGTGTTTTCACTTTGTGAATCTGAGAAAAAATGCACTTAGGCTATAATACCAAACCAAGTTAAAAGGTTCCTATTTTGCTTGGACTTCATATATACGTATAATAAAAAAAATCCAATAAATAATAATATGCTCTTGCTGTTCATGAGATTTTTCCAGGGAGAGTATCGGATACGTTTTTTAGATTAAGATAACTCAGATTTAAGGTAGAAAAATATATCAAAGAACAACCACAACCCAAACTATTTTTCATGATCCGAAAACAAGGAGAAGAGAGGAAACCGAATAGAATAGGCACGAAATCGGAAAAGGAAAGGAAAAACGAACCTGTGGCAGAAAAAACCACCTTCGCGCCACCCTCACCGAAGACGACGCCGGCCAGAGGACGGCCGGACGTCGCTGCTCTCTCCCTCACCGAACCACCACCGCCGTAAAAAACCTGGCCACCACCTATCACCGGCCGAAACCCCTCTTCCTCTCTCTCGCTACGTCGCGTTATTCCTCCTAAACCGCGACATACTTTGCCGGATCTCTCTCTCCCTCGCGCCGTGAACTAAGGCGAAATTTTCGCCAGGGGACCCTTGAGCCGCGGCGCCGAAATGAATAAAAGGGAGGGGAAGGGTTTTGAGGTTTCTGTTTCCTAGGTTAAGCATATAAACGGCCCTTCATTTCAGTTTTTTACTTTAATTTATTTTACATTCAGATTGCTAAACGCACACCCCCAATTCATGGACGCACCCTCACCCACTTAAGCCCAGTTTCGCATACTGGGCTCTCCAGATGCGAACTGGGCTTGCATTTCTGCACCCCTTATTATTTATACATACCCCTGCGACTAATAAAACCCTAATTTACTATGTTCACCCCCCTGTTTCGTTTCTTAATTCTTTTCCAATAATAATATAAATAATTTTTCTCGCAAAATAAAATAAACGGCTAAGTCGGTTGTACAACCGGGTTAGTCATGATTTTAGGGCCAATGAGCCGCATGCTGATTCGGAACCACCGCAAAACCTAACAAATACACTTTTTTAAAAATAAATGGCTAAGTCGGTTGTACAACCGGGTTGGTCATTATTTTAGGGCCAATGAGCTGTACAGTTCAATAACCCTACAAACTTAACAAAATACGAATAAACCATTTTCCAAAAAATAGGGGATTAAGTCGGCTGTACAGTCGGGTTAGTCAGCGTTCTAGAACTAATGGGCTGTACAGTTCAGGAGTTCTAGAATACCTATTCTAAAACAAACCCACCTCATACCAAACCACTTTCTTTCGAAAACCCTAAAATTATTTTCAAAAGTAGGGGGCTAAGTCGGTTGTACAATCGGGTTAGCCAGCGTCCTAGGAATCAGTGAGCTGTACAGTTCAAGGAGTCCTAGGATCCCTACACTAAAAAACACCAACCAACAAACTTTTTCAGGAAGAACTACGTAGCTTTGATTCCTCCATTGCATCCGGAGGTACGTAGGAGCAAGACTCAACTCTTGTCAAGCACTAAAAAACAAAAACCTAAATAAGTCATTTTCTTTACAAATAAAAGGGTAATCATCAAATAAATCCTAAATTAACTAGACAATAGGATGTTGTGGGGTGCTAATACCTTCCCCACACATAACGACTCCCGAACCCTAACAAACGCCTTATCTTAAAACTTAAAGGGATTTTCCGAATTTGCCCTTAAACTAAAATTTGGTGGCGGCTTCCTAACGAACCATTTCGTAGAATCCTTTCCGGATTTTTAGTCAGCTCACACCGGCGACTTCAACTGGGGACTTATTTATTTTTAGAGAGTCAAAACCTAGTCGAGTTAATTTAGGATTAATTCAATCTTTACCCTTTTATTTATTTATTTGTTCATTTGTTTACTTTTGCAATAATTATGTTGCTTATCTGTGTAAACCCTAGGGTAGACAGCGATATTTTGTATGTATGTTTGTTTTGTTTTGCGCCTTTGGGTTTATTTTGCTCCTACACACACTGCACTTCTACACTTCACACACGTGAGAAAAGTCCTCTACCCGGACTCGAGCATAAACCTAAGTTAGAACGAGATTGCGTAGTGATGGCCTGCGGGACGTACGTCTCGTTGGGCGGTCACGAAAATCTCACCTAGAGTTTGATTCCTTTTGAGGATGCTATCCCTTCTAATAGCTTGCCTATTGTCGGGGTCAGTGTTCTCGACTGGGGTCCTTGGCTCTAGGAACCATGTGTAGGATTCTTCAGAACCACCCTTGTGAGGTTCACTATAAAGAAAACTTTAGACCCACTCCATAAGATACCTTCCTAGGTTCACAAAGGAGCTTAACACCCTTGCATTCAAAACAAACATTAGTGCATACCGTCTTTTACAAACACAAAAATCAAAAAAATCAAATCAAATCAAAGAAAACAAGAAAAATCAAATTGTTATTTCCGCAAAGTTTTTTTACATGCATTTTTCCTTTTTCTTGCATTACAAAAATATTGAAATAAACGTTTTATATTACATGCATTTTTCCTTTTTGCATTTCAAAAATATTGAAATAAGCGTCAGGGAGTTAAAAGTTTTATTTTGGAGAGAAGCCATGCATGCTAAAGTCAAAATCAAGTTTTGTTCTTTACTCTCCAAATAAAAGCTTATAACTCCCCAACGTGATAAAATCAAATCATATGTTATCTTCTCATACATCTCATACACATACATTTCATGTGCATACATTACCATTTCATTTACATTTCATACTAATTTCATACTAACATCATGCATTGAAAAAAAAAAAAGAAAAAAAAAGCAGTCGGGTTCATCAACATCGTTATTGGACTCGCTCTCTCAGCAAGGAACATGGCCAAAACCAAGACAATCGATATTGAAGGATGAGATTGAAAAGTCGAAAGAACAAATGAAGGACATCTTTGGGTTTGAAAGATCAGATGACCGAGATTTTGAAGCTTCTCACCGAGAAGAATGCGAGCGACAACATTCCAGCTGGGGGCACCAATGACCAGGCCACAAACATGCCCCGTCCACATAACTCTGGTCCCAACACTCAGGGTGTGCAATGGCCTCAATGGGGTCTACCACAAGGTTGCACGCCTCCGACCATGGACGTTGTCAATGAAGAAGATATTTCTGGGGTTGCTGCACAGAATCAAGATGGAATAGCAGGAAACAATGTGGGCGATGAGACAGAACAAATCCAGCACAAAACTTATGGCACCACCCAAGGGCTTTCTCAAATTCGCGGACCTGACTTCAAGAATCATACTCGCCCTGTTCCTCACAATGTGGGTGGTCTTTCTCATGGCTACCAAGCCGAAGATCCTCACGCCAAAGATAAGCTGCAAATGCTAGAAGAGCGTCTAAGAGCTGTGGAAGGATCCAATGTGGGAGTGGAGGACGCGTATGACCTATGTCTCGTCCCCAATGTGGTCATTCCTTATAAGTTCAAAGTGCCAGACTTTGATAAGTATCGAGGGGCAACATGTCCTCTTAATCATCTGACTATGTACTGCAGGAAAATGGCTCGGTTGCGCGCGCAATGATCACCGCTTATTCATTACTTCCAAGACAAGTCTAGTCAGGCGCTTTCAAGCCGGTATCTGCAATTGGAGCGTGCTCATATCCAATGTTGGAAAGATCTGGCCGATGCTTTTCTTAAGCAGTACAAATATAACATCGATATGGCTCCTGATAGGACACAGCTGCAAAATATGACCAAAAAAGACAACGAGTCCTTCAAGGAATATGCCCAGCGCTGGAGAGGGTTGGCCGCACAGGTAGCGCCACCTCTACTAGAAAGAGAAATGGTTGCCATGTTCATGGAAACTCTTCCATCCCCCTACTATGACAAATTGATAGGGGGAGTATCTTCAAACTTCTCAGACATGGTTACCATAGGAGGAAGAGTAGAAAATGCAATGAGGACTGGGAAGATCACTCATAATTCTGACGGGACTCCTACAATGTTCAATAAGAAGAAGGGGGAAGCCAACGCCATAGTAAAAAATCAAGGAGATTCACACTATAATTCTCCAGCAGCATCAAGCCATCAAGGGTCCTCCCAATATGACCCCATTCCCACATCATACACTGACCTGTGCAGCCAACTTATCAGCCACGATGTGATTTCTCCTCGTCAGATGAGACCAGTTCAGCCCCATTCCCAAGAGGACCACGACCCAAAAACCACCGTGAGTTCCACATTGCAGGCGATCGATCACTCACCGAAAATTGTTATCCCTTAAAGCACATCGTTCAAGGCCTCATTGACACAAAGCAGCTGAACTTTAAGGAAGGTAATGATTAAACAGCAGTTGGTGAGGGTTATCAAAGTACCGAAGACGGTGTCGCTTTTCTCCAGCAAATAAAGAGTTCAAGAACTGAGAGACTGTTGATTTTTCTGTGATTTTCAATTCAAAGTAATTTTCTGTAATGCAAATCCTATGGCTCTGCCCAAGGCCTTAGGAAATTTCAATAAGGGCACGCATGTTTCATTTCAGTATCATTATTAATAAAATAGCATTTTGAATTCTCTGATAAATTCTCATTCTATCTCCCTCATTTGTTGGCTTTGCCTCCTTCTCTATCCGCTTTCACTTTCAACTAACGCAGATCAAAAAATCTCAAAAATAGCAATATCGGTGACTCATAGCATAACCTTGATCACCTCATTAATCAAACTGAGGAAAATGTCGAGAATGACTGGGAGGCCCCATGAGAATCTAGCTGGAAACAACTAAGTCTACTAAGCTGGGGCACGAAAGAAGGCAAAAAGAATACAACAGTTAAGGACAGCAAACCAAGAAAATTCACACGAATCTTGTCTGATTGGGTCGGCGTCATGGCATGATTGCATCAAGTCACAAGAGGCTGTTAAATGCCCACCGGTGTAACAAGATCTGTGATTGTTAACGATTTAGTCAGCCATTACGGTCTTCAAAAAAAAAAAAAAAAAAAAAAAAAAAAACATCACGGTGGCCGAGTGTTTGGAGACCTCAGGTCGTGCTCATAGCCCCTCCCCATACCACCCCAAAGGTGAATGGGGCAACTGCGGCAACAAACAAAGAATATCAAAGAGATCCCGCAGAATGCGATCCACAAACACTCCCTTTGGCCTCACATGGAGGGTGGACCTCATTTTCCACCTCAACAGGGGCAACCCAACGCAACAAAAGAAGTCATCAAACAAAATGGTTGCCTCATGTCATGACCAGCCGTATCAGATGAGAACGAAGAAAGCTTGAGAAAGTTTGTCTTCAACAATTTCAAGAAAGGAACCTGGTGCCCAAGGAAATCTTACTCATCCAAAAGGATTCTCAACCTCAAATTACGAAGAACCTTGCGTGGTGAAGAAATCGTTCTCTAGAAGAGCCTTAATTCTCACGACGGTGAAGACCTCCCAGTCAACTCAAATGCAGTCAAAAGAAAAATTGATATATGAAAAAGAGAAAAATGAGCCAAGCAAAGAATAAGCTCGCTAGGTCGAAAACCCAAAAGGGCGGCATAGGCAAAAGTTAGAGCAACCCGATGGATCGAAAACCCAAAAGGGCGATCCAGGCAAAATTAGGGTCAAGAGATTGGACCAAAGTACTGAGACAAGCAGCACTTCTGAAAGTCGGACAATGAGGGGATCAAGGTTATGAACATGAGTAGCCGATGGCGTTATCTCAAGTAGATTAGCTACCAACAACTCTGCTTAGTATTTTTGCTCTTCTGTTTCTTTCAACTCGATTCTCGATATAATCTTGATCGATGTGCCTTCTGCATACTCGGCTTCCAATATTAACATCAAACACTTTCCCTTCTCTTTCATTCTCTCTATCTTTGAAATGAGGTTTTATGATAAACGATACTGAATTGTGAAACATGTGGCATAATCATAAGCATTACTATCATTACGAAATTTTTGCTAATCACAGAAATGACACAATCTCCTACAAAAAGCAGCTCTTATGACAATTCACGAGCACCAGCATGTCGACCCAGCAGTACAAATACACAAGGTGGCTTCATATCTCACATTGGAAGTCCCGCGAGTTGATGAAACGGTAAAAAAGAGATTGCCAAACAAAAAAAGAGTAATCAAAAAAAAAAAAAAAAAAAAAAAAAAAAAAGAAGTCATACCACATTTCATTCATCATCCCACCACATATCAATCATTGCATGTGCATACATCACATACAAGCATTGCATTATTAAATACGCCAAATGAAGATTTCCTTCTCGCTTTCTAATGCGCTTACTAAGTTTTCAGATTGACACGACAAGTGTCAATCCCTATGTTTTGTTCCTTTAAAATCAACGCTTTAAGCATTGATCTCATATCACATCACAGATCACCAAGTTGATCCTCGCACTCCCGTGGTCCTTCGAGCACTACGCCCTTCGCCCCCTAAGTGGCCCAGTCGCAAACGCTTGTCGGTCGAGCGGCGGACCTTCCGACCCCGCGTGGTCCTTCTCGGACTAGTTGTGTCGGCTAAGACACGATGTACGCCCTTCATGGTCAACATATCGATTCTAGACCTGATCTTGACCCACCATGGCCGCCGAGTATAAAGGCCCCCTCGGGCCGCTTTAATTAGTACCGTAGCTAGTTGCGCTCCTTGGCACTACCACGATGGTCCTTCAATTAAGGCCTAGGCAACCTTTCGGACCTTAAGTGGTCCTTCGAGCCTTGTCGCTCCTTCGGACCACGAGTGGTCCTTCAGAGCCTTAGTGCTCCTTCGGGTCCTTGTTGACCCTTCATTCAACTCTCGGTTAATACGCCAAGTATTAACCGCTCCCTATCTCTCAAACCTTCCACCTCCCCTTTTAACTAATACAAAATTAGCGTCTATCTTATCTTTATTTCTATTTCTACTACGAAAGTTCTAGAGCTAAGCACTTTCTAGTAAAATATTAATAAAGAGGGGCAATATTATACCCCAATTTTGTCCGTATTCTTTTTCTTGTTCTAGTCGCTTATTTCTAGTCGTTTATTTTTAACGCGCCATTTCTTTTATTTTTGGTCTAGTCTTAGCGCAGCTTGTCGTCCTAGTTCTTTCTCGTTTTTATATTTGGCTTTTCTTTTCCTATTACTATTTTTATTCGCTTTTTGTTTATTTAATTTATTTAAGCGCTTAATAAGCCAAAAATGTCAAAAGTTCAATTTAGTTTAATTTACAATATTTAAGAGTCCAATGTCAATTTAATTTAATACTATAACAGTCCAAAAAATGTCAAAAAATAGTATTTAGTTTAATTTACAAATTAAAAGCACTTAATAGTCCAAAGAGTCCAAAAATACAAAAAATCATAATACTAAAAAATACAAAAATGGGAATCCGAAAATAATAGAAAAAATGCAAAAAAGCAGAGGTACAATTAGAAATTTTCAGCTGCTCTTCATCTACTGAGTTGGGCTGCAGATCTGAAAAAAACAAGGAAGGTCAAAATTAGTCAAAGCCCAATGAAAACAAATTAAATGCTAAACCTAAAATTTTTAGTATAAAAACAGGGTTAGGCCTGAGTCAAAGACACGATTTTCGAGGTCAAAAATCACCAAAAAACAGATTAGGGTTTTAAACTGAAACCCTAATCACCTAAACAGATTTTTAGATCTGAGCAGTCAAAAAAAAGGGGAAAAATTCAGAACACAGCAGCCAGTAAGCAATATATCACCAACAACATCAACACAGATCTCGTTTTAATCTTTCATTTGGCAATAGGAGGTCAGGTTGGTACCTAAGTTGCTGTATAGTTTTTTTTTTTTTTTTTTTTTCCTTTCTTTTTGCTTCACTGTTTGGTCTATGAGCATAACGCACACGGTTATTGTTCTAATAGTGGATCGATAAATTTAGGTGTTTTCACTTTGTGAATCTGAGAAAAATGCACTTAGGCTATAATACCAAACCAAGTTAAAAGGTTCCTATTTTGCTTCAGACTTCATATATACGTATAATAAAAAAAAATCCAATAAATAATAATATGCTCTTGCTGTTCATGAGATTTTTCCAGGGAGAGTATCGGATACGTTTTTTAGATTAAGATAACTCAGATTTAAGGTAGAAAAATATATCAAAGAACAACCACAACCCAGCTATTTTTCATGATCCAGAAACAAGGAGAAGAGAGGGAAACCGAATAGAATAGGCACGAAATCGGAAAAGGAAAGGAAAAACGAACCTGTGGCAGAAAAAACCACCTTCGCGCCACCCTCACCGAAGACGACGCCGGCCAGAGGACGGCCGGACGTCGCTGCTCTCTCCCTCACCGAACCACCACCGCCGTAAAAAACCTGGCCACCACCTATCACCGAAACCGAAACCCCCTCTTCCCTCTCTCGCGACGTCGCGTTATTCCTCCTAAAACCGCGATACTTTCGCGGATCTCTCTCTCTCGCGCAGTGAACTAAGGCGAAATTTTCGCCAGGGGACCTGTGAGCACGGCCAAAAATGAATAAAAGGGAGGGGAAGGGTTTTGAGGTTTCTTTTCCTAGGTTAAGCATATAAACGGCCCTTTCATTTCGCTTTTTACTTTAATTTATTTTACATTCAGATTGCTAAACGCACACCCCAATTCATGGACGCACTCACTTCCACTTAAGCCCGGTTTATCTTGGGCTCTCCAGATCTTGGCCGGGCTTGCATTTCTGCACCCTTTATTATTTATACATACCCTGCGACTAATAAAACCCTAATTTACTATGTTCACCCCTGTTTCGCTTTCTTAATTCTTTTCCAATAATAATATAAATAATTTTTCTCGCAAAATAAAATAAACGGCTAAGTCGGTTGTACAACCGGGTTAGTCATGATTTTAGGGCCAATGAGCTGTACAGTTCAGTAACCCTGCAAACCTAACAAATACACTTTTTTTAAAAATAAATGGCTAAGTCGGTTGTACAACCGGGTTGGTCATTATTTTAGGGCCAATGAGCTGTACAGTTCAATAACCCTACAAACTTAACAAAATACGAATAAACCATTTTCCAAAAAAATAGGGGATTAAGTCACTGCAGACAATCAGTCGGTTATTAGTCGTTCTAGAACTAATGGGTCAGATAGTTGAGTTCTAGAATACCTATTCTAAAACAAACCCACCTCATACCAAACCACTTTCTTTCGAAAACCCTAAAATTATTTTCAAAAGTAGGGGGCTAAGTCGGTTGTACAATCGGGTTAGCCAGCGTCCTAGGAATCAGTGAGCTGTACAGTTCAAGGAGTCCTAGGATCCCTACACTAAAAAACACCAACCAACAAACTTTTTCAGGAAGAACTACGTAGCTTTGATTCCTCCATTGCATCCGGAGGCGTAGGGAGCAAGACTCAACTCTTGTCAAGCACTAAAAACAAAAACCTAAATAAGTCATTTTCTTTACAAATAAAAGGGTAATCATCAAATAAATCCTAAATTAACTAGACAATAGGATGTTGTGGGGTGCTAATACCTTCCCCACACATAACGACTCCCGAACCCTAACAAACGCCTTATCTTAAAACTTAAAGGGATTTTCCGAATTTGCCCTTAAACTAAAATTTGGTGGCGGCTTCCTAACGAACCATTTCGTAGAATCCTTTCCCGGATTTTTCGGTCGCTACAACCCTGAACGGACCTTCCCAGTTTGCAGACAGTTTGCCTATGGCACCAACACGGCTTGATCGCCTGAGGACTAGGTCTCCTGCCTTGAAAGTTCACGGCAACACTTTTGAGTTGTACTTCTTTGCAGCTCGTTGCTTTGCCGCCTATTCCTTCACCTTCGCCAGCTCTCTTACTTCATCAACCAGGTCAAGGTTTGCCCTGAAGGCGGCTTCATCTGGGACTAGAGCTGGCAAAATGGGGCAGGCCCGTTGGGCCGGGTTGGGCTAGCCCGAAATATGGGAGGGTTTGGGCCAAAGAAAATGGGCCCGTTTTAGTACCCGGGCTTTTTAGCCCAATCCACAAAAGCCCAAACCCGTCCCGGGCTTGTCTGACCGGGCCATGGGTAGCCCGCAAATATTAAAAATGGGGTGCATATTATTTCTACTCATCCCAATATTAGTAATCAAATATTAAAAATGGGGTGCTGCCTGATGACGATGTTCACGCATCTGACTCTCTCTCTTAATGTCCTCATTCAAAAAAAATTCATCTTCTAAATAAATAGGTAACCCAATTTCCCAAGTAAAAGTAAATAGATAACCCCATTTCCCAAGTGTTCACATATCTCATTCTCTCGGTGTCTTTTCATATCTTCTTAGTACTATAAATTCAATAGAAAGTTTACACAATATCAAAACACCGAAGTACATTCATAGTATCATAGTACATGTTCTCCGTCTGTTGGGTTGTAGTGTTTTTCCTGCATGAACAAAACACTGAAGGACTTGAGTGTTTTTCCTGCATGAGTATATTGTTACAGCTATTGGAATTCAGTGTTTCAGTTATTGAATCTTTATTGTTTACAATTCAGATAATATAAAACCAGGATTTTAGTGTTTTTCTTTGTAGGAGTTTAGTGTTTCAAATTCTTTGGATTTTTAGTGTTTACAATTCATCTACTTAGAGTTATAACTTGATTTTTTTATTTATTCTTCTACTTCCAATGGCATGTTGCCCTTGCAAGATTTAATTACTTTTATAATTCTTCTCCTCTTTATCAACATGTTGGTTCTTTCCTTTAAAATTTTATAAAAAAGTACTATAATATATAAGCTTTATAATCCAAAATATAAATAAGTCTTAGATTGTATACCCAAAAAAAAATATAAGCATGACATTACAGTGGTGCTAAATGATTGAAAACCGAACATTGATTAATTCGGTTCAATTTATTCTACAATTCAATGAGTTAGAGAGAAAAAGAAAAAAAATGGCGCACAATGCGGGCTAGCCCGAAAAACCCGTAGCCCGCGTAGGGCTGGGCTTGGGCCAAAAAGATTGAGACCGAATTGTAACCTGGGCATATTGGCCCAGACTGTAGAAGCCGGAACCTGACGCGGCCCAGCCCGATATGGGCTAGGTAGCCCGTTTTGCCAGCTCTATCTGGGACTGTTTCTACGAGAGTTCTCCTCGGACTGGGCTCCAGTACTTCTACGAGAAGCCGGTTTACAACATTTTAGTTAAGTGAAGTATTAATTAGAAGTTTATTTCATTGAGGAGATGTTTAGGTGAATGTGGAAGGTGGGCGTAGAGGCCCATGAGCCATGAGAGGCCCATGAGCCATTAGAAGCCCAATTGTTGACGCATAGAAGAGTGTCGAAGGAGAGGGAGCATTCATTACCAAAATTATCAAGAAAAGTCAAAGGGAAAGTAAGACAGAGAAGTTGGTAGGTGAGATCACTTTCTAGAGAGAAGAAGGAGAACGTTGGAGTGGAAGGAGCTAGGAATCAAGAGAGAAGAGTTGCTGCGAGTGTTAACTGGAGGATTTCAGTGAAGAGAGTGTGTTCTACTCAACTGATCAAGGTTAGGGGGCTCTCTTCTCACGTATAATTTTGTAGTATGATGTGTGTTATGTGTGAGTAGTTTGTAGTTGTATTTTTCTGAGCTGTGTTGCATGTTTTGTGTGTTCTGATTGTGCTTGATGTTATGTTTTAGCTCGTTTCAGTGAGGTTGTGTTGAGATGTTGAGGTGTTGGTCATACGAGAGACTAATGAGTGAAATGGGAGCTGATAAAACTCTCAGTCCTAGTGAGCTAAAGTGAGAGACGTGAGGGTGTGAAGTTCTTAAGAAGTAAAACGTTGGACCACCGAGGTGTAGATTTGGAGTTGAGTGATCATAACGAAGAGAACGTGTGTCTGGGCTTAAGAGAACGTGTATCTACCTCACTGAAACGAGCTAAAACATAAGAACGATAACATAAGTGATGATCGTAAGTCAAAACATAATAACGATAACATAAGAACCGAGGTGAGTGATAGAGCACAAGTGACTAAGTGTATGAGTACCTGAGACTAGGTATAGGTATCGGTTTGTACTTGCCGAGGTGTAGGGTAAGTAGGCCGAGATGCTTAGGCCGAGATAAAGTACTTAGGCGTAGCTGCTGAAGTGCCGTTGATAACGTATAGCGTGTGGTAACCGAGGTTATGGCCGAGATGTAGTGTAACACCCTAAATGATTTAATTAAGTAATTGATTAAATTATTTAAAGTGTTGCACTATTTTAATTATATTAAATATAATATAGTGTTTTATATTTAGTATTTTATTTTTAATTAGAAGGGAGTGGTATTAGGAATACCAGAGCTGCTGTTTTGGGCCCAGGAGCCCAAGCCCAATGACTTAGGCTCCTAGGGTTGGTGCATTTCGCACCAAAGGAAGGAACAAAGAAAGAAAACGAAAGAGAGGGAGAGAGAGAGAAGAGAGGACGGCGCACTCAAGGAGAAAGAGAGAGAGTTGCATCGCAAGGAAGAAGAAGGGAAGGAGAGCTCCATTGTTGCGGTGGTTTTGGTGGTGACTCCATAGAGAAGCTTTTCTACGGTTAAAATAAGGTAAGGGGAGTCTCACTCTATAATAGAGGGTATAATAGGTCGTATGTAAGTCATAGAGTCTTAATTTGATGATGTTGATTGTTAATCGAATGGTTGTTGGATTGAATTTGATGAAATTGCATGAGAAATTGATTTAGGGCTCAATGTTAGGGTTTTATGTTCTTGATTTCGTTTTGATGTGTGAATTGATGTTTGAAATGTGAAATTGAACATGGTAAAATGATTATAGAGTGTATTGGAATGATATATGGTGGTTAGAATTGGAAGAAATTGATAATTGAGGATTTTTGAGGTGTAGGGCGCCAAAGGATAGGATTCTCGCGCCAGTGCAATCAGAGCTGATGAGGAGCTGCAGCGGTGTTATGTTCTTGTCTGGCGCGAGACGTGGGTATTTTGGGGCCCGGAAGTGAAACTTGTATTTCTGGGCACATTTTCTCGTGCCAAATTTTGTATTCACCGCCAACTTTCAATTTTAAGTGTTTTGGCTCGAGTGGTTTTCAGTTGCTGTGTTATTTTGAAAATGTCTCGGTGGGGCTTGTTTTGTGTGTGTTTTGGGGCCCGGGAGCGAAACTTGTATTTCTGACATATTTCCTCGTACAAACTTTGTATTCACTGCCAACTTTCAATTTTAAGTGTTTTGGCTCGAGTGGTTTTCTTGCAGGTGTGTTATTTTGAAAATGTCCCGGTGGGGCTTGTTTTGTGTGTGTTTGGGGCCCGGGGAGTGAAACTTGTATTTCTCAACATATTTCCTCGTGCAAACTTTGTATTCACCTGCCAACTTTCAATTTTAAGTGTTTTGGCTCGAGTGGTTTTCTGTTTGCAGTGTTATTTTGAAAATGTCCCGGTGGGGCTTGTTTTGTGTGTGTTTTGGGGCTGGGAGTGAAACTTGTATTTCGAACATATTTTCTCGTGCAAATTTTTGTATTCACCGCCAACTTTCAATTTTAAGTGTTTTGACTCGAGTAGTTTTCTGTTGTCTTTGAACACCCCTTATAAATTAAAGCTAATTTAATTAATTAAAATCGTAATTTTTTCAAAACTTTCCACGCACCTCAAGAGGTGGTACATTTCAAATAAAACATCATCAAGACATAATTAAAATCCAGACGCATCAACGCGTATCATGCATAAACATAGTCAAGTGGTTACAATCCTCAAAATAACCTGTTTAGCGTTTACATTAATCCATCAATAGTTTGCAGCACAGCGGAAATAAAATTGAGTTCACATACCCAATACATAGGTTCAAAATAAGTTTAATACATAACCATAAATAATATTAAGACCCAACCCCTGTTACTACTATCGTGAGTGACTCAATAAAACCCCAGAGAGCACAAAGACCTCACTCGGAATCACCTGCTTGTCGCCACGAGAGCGAAGCAACAAGAAATGCTAGGGTGAGTCTCTTTACATAAATAATAACAAGCAAGATAAGCATTATATTCAGAAGACTTCTAGCAATAACAACCAATTGCTATTAAACATTCACCACTCAACAGGGACATCAACAAGTCACAACAGAGAATTAATTAATGAATGCGTAATGTATGCATGTGTGCATTATGCATGTGGATCCATATTCACCTCACCACCCCGCGTCGGTAACTCATCAACCGTTGGCGAAGCCCTCATCAACCTGTTTGGCCGAAGCCACTCATCAACTGTTTGGCCGAGGCCATGCATATGATTCATGTGACAATATGACAATGCATCACACCACACTAAACACACCGCATCAATTATTAACTACTACCTCGTTAGTTGTCCAACACCACCTCATCAATTGTTTATCACCCCCTCATCAATTGTTTACCATCACCTCATCAATTGTTCACCGTCACCACACCAATTGTTTGTCACCAATTTATTAGTTATCAATTAATTCTCGCCTAAGGACCAAAACCACCCCCTGGGGACACCCTCATCACTTGGGGACCATTTTGACACACCAAAATAAATTTAAGAACTTAGGAATTCAACAGCACAAGGTTTTGGAAGATCCCCACTGGAGGCGCGCACACTGGCGCGCAGAAGAGAGGCGCGCAAGAAGGCGCGCGGATAGGTCGCTCTAACTCTCAAAGTTTCTGTCCTTCAGTGAGAGGTGTGCGCGCGAGGTTACGCTGCGCAGAGGACGCCACAAGCAAGATGGCGCGCAGCTTGATCAAGCCTTGGCCTTCTCGCGCGTAAGTTTGCGCGCGCGCGCAAGATGGCGCGCAAAGACACCCTTTCCAGACACAGGCGCCAAGTTGCCCAGCAACTGGCGCCCCCCCCCCTGCCCAATTCACACACACACAGTTTGAATCACCAGGCGCCAAGTTGCCCGAAGAATCGGCGCCCCCACAACACACACACACGCATAATTTTCAAGAAACCGCGCCAAAATGCTAGGCATTTGGCGCCCCCCTTCCAACACCCTTCACCAATTTACTTCAAAACTAATTTATTAATCAACAATTCATTTTCCCCCACCACACACACACCTAATTATTACTTTATTACCAACAATTCATCATATTCACATACTTACCTTCATATGACCATTTCACCAAACATACACTATGCATAAGTCACAATTCATGTTTTCACAACAACAATTAACATGTTATGAGTAACACACACATTCCAAACATCAATCAACATGTCATCAACACACAATCACACAACAAGTTATTATTAAAGCCATTCCACATATAAAACCTATCATACTAGCTATTATAAATATAAAGGAGAATCCCCTAACCTTTACAAATTGAAGAATGTAAGCTCTCCTATCCTCCAAAAGCCCAAGAACACCAACAATCACCAATTCCAACATTTGAGCTCAAAACCCCATTAATGGCAAAATGCAAACAAGAAGGAATTAGGTGTTGAAACTTACATCAATAGCTAGAGGAGGGAAAATGGAGAAGATTGATACCAAAAAGTCCTCACCTTGAGCCAAGATGGAGAAGTTCTCTCCACTTCTTCTCCTCCTCCTTTCCTTCTTTCTCCCATGGTTTCCCTTCCTTTCCCTCTCTCACTCTCTCGGTTCCTTTCTCCTCAGCCGTAAGCTTCCTTTCCCTCAATTCCATTCATTTTAATCATCATTCAACTCTAGGCCCAATCAACTTGGGCCTTATTACCTACACCCCCTTTTTACTACCACCACTCCTAATACTTAAACACTTCCTAACTAATATAAAATTCCTAGCTAATAGAAATAAATCCTAACTTAATTATTCCACTTAATTAAATTAGACCCCTCATTTATTTACTACACCTCACTCTTTAAATAAATTGATTACCTTATTATTATTTAAATATGGCCAACTCACATATCGCTTAATTAAATTAGTCATAATCACTTAATTAAGTAAATTAAATAATCACCTAAATAAATTAGTTAAATACTCACCTAATTAATTTTGGGGTGTTACAACTCTCCCCCACTTGGAATATTTTCGTCCTCGAAAATCTAACTATCATGGACATTTAAACTTAAACACTCACCACCAACAAACAATAGATTTCTAGTAAAGCACCCTAAATGAACTCGTACCTCTAAATACTACCATCACTCCTCCGTAGGCTCCGAACTCGCCAGGACAAACACTCTCCCGATATACTTTTCCTCCTTCGGCTTTGGATACTTGGTACTAATGTATCTCATTTCCCACAGCTTGTAATGCCACATCCTCCTTCTCTCACTTAGCGGCTACATGACATTCCTTATCACACTTGAAACACTTATCGACCATACAATCTGGACTCTTTTGCCTCGGCTTACCACACTCGTGACACACAATCTCCGCAGTAGCGCCTCCCCCACTTAGCTTTTTGCCCGAACTCTCCTCTCTCTGCCCTTACCACCCGACACATCATAGGCTTCCTACTAAACCGAGAACTCCTCTTCTCTTTCACTATCCGTGCGAACGATTGCTATCCTCCTCGAAGATCTACACTAAACTCACGAATCAACATCCACTCTCCTTTTCCTCTAACTGCCCCTCCAAGTCCTATCGTATACACAATGGATCAAACACCCTTCCCTATACTCTTACTCCCCCGATTTGGTATTCTAATCAGTAGGTTGTCAAAATCCTACCCGACTACTCAACACAAGAGATAACAACAATCATGGCCAGAGGCCCAACAACCCTAACAACCGTAAGTAACACATTGATCCACTCTCAACAATTTATCATATATCCAACATTATTCACAATTTTTGTCCAAAAGGGAAAACTGTACGCAACTCCAAGTTTTATTTAACGCGAACATGTTGCCACACAAACAACCACTCATTATTTTCAAAATTTAGTTTCCGACATAAACTCAGAAGTTATAAAAGTCAATCATTTCATCTTTGCTAAAAGGAGACTATACGCGAATCCTAACCTTAATTGTTATAACCAAGCACCGCATTTCATTTCAGTACATAACTTCAAAACAATTTAGCACAAATCAAAATTAAACTCATGTGCATCACAGAGACGATCAACCTATAGCCAAACGTCAATCAAAGGTAACAATATTCACAAGCAATCCTTCAAATATTGTCTATCCACTACACTCAGGCTTATTCACAACTCACTTCATCATCTACACTCAGGCACTTCACCCTTGACTATTACACTTAGGCACACTACACCTAAGAACTCCCTAACCTCGGCCATTACACTTCACAACACCTCGGTACACTCTTTTGGTACCTCGGTTCTCTACGCTACGTCACGCTAAGCTTCACTACACTTACTATTCAAACGTACCTAAACCTCGGTACTACATACTTGACTCCCACATATTACGTCGCAGGCCTATTACACTTCAACATACCTATGATTAAGCAACTACACCTCAGCTCATATGTAGTCCTATGTACCTAACCTTCCTCTTCCTTCTTTCATTTGACCTTCATACTATGATCATACTTAAGCCAACTACTAAACACTTTCCATTCACAACTAGTCCAGCACTCATTAAGAATTTCACGGAAGTTAAAACACCCTTAATACCTCTTCACCTCTACAGTACATACCTTGATCATAATACACCTAACTCAAATAGCTACCCTTAGGCATACTTAATCTACACCTTTTTGCTTTGTACCAAAACTCTATTTTCAGGTCACCAAAGTCTCGCTCGATTATCCAAACACCATTAATTTTATCGCTAGGGAACTACGCCATATCAATCATTGTAAGTACTAATGCTCCTATCTTACGTTAATCCATATCCCAACCACAAACAATGCCTTCCTCAGCTCGGCCCTCCTACTCTTCGTACCGAATTTTAATCATTTAATCATCAAGGTTACTCAATATCATTTAGATCCTATATAGGTACTCCCTCGACTACCATACTTTTAAGAACAATTTCTCTACCTTAGGCTTTCCAGAAACCATATTCCTAAACTCTTTCCAAAAGCACGCTCTATTTTCCTAGCATGAACTTCAAATCCAAAGTGTCATTCCTTATTTTGACATCTCCCGACTATCAAACCTCAACTCAAACTCAAACATCCATAAGATACCTATTTCTCTAAAAATTAATAGTCAACCAAACTTGCACATACCACTCAACCAATCAAATTGTAATTAGTACATATTCGAAATTTATAAATATTACGAGTTATTGTCGCCTCTTTCATTGGGAATGAGTTATCGGGGTGATCAGTCCCTCCTACTCACGCATCCAATTTAGTTAAGGTCACAAAACTACGTTTTTTCAAAATTTACACCTTTCACATTGAAGGACTTTTTAACGCAGTCCAGAGTACGAAGGCGTCGTCACGATTCCTACTCCTTGGACGTCGTTAAAATGCTCTTCCAATCACACCCCTCACTTAATACAACCAACAGTCACAAGTACTACAAGCAATGTTACAATCAACTAATTACACAATCGGTCACCACAAGTGCACGCCAATGAATGAACAAACCAACAAAATTAACGAATAATACAAAGAACATAATTTTGATTTAGTACGAGTACCAAGACTCGAGGTTAACAGACTCGACAACTTGGCTGGACGGACCGAACTGCTCTGATACCACTTATGTAACACCCCCTTATAAATTAAAGCTAATTTAATTAATTAAAATCAGAATTTTTTTCAAAAACTTTCCACGCACCTCGAAGAGGGTGGTACATTTCAAATAAAACATCATCAAGACATAATTAAAATCCAGACGCATCAACGCGTATCATGCATAACATAGTCAAGTGGTTACAATCCTCAAAATAACCTATTTAGCGTTTACATTAATCCATCAATAGTTTGCAGCACAGCGGAAATAAAATTGAGTTCACATACCCAATACATAGGTTCAAAATAAGTTTAATACATAACCATAAATAATATTAAGACCCAACCCCTGTTACTATCGAGTGACTCAATAAAACCCCGCAGGCACAAAGACCTCACTCGGAATCACCTGTTTGTCGCCACGAGAGCAGGCAACAAGAAATGCTAGGGTGAGTCTCTTTACATAAATAATAACAAGCAAGATAAGCATTATATTCAGAAGACTTCTAGCAATAACAACCAATTGCTATTAAACATTCACCACTCAACAGGGACATCAACAAGTCACAACAGAGAATTAATTAATGAATGCGTAATGTATGCATGTGTGCATTATGCATGTGGATCCATATTCACCTCACCACCCCGCCGCGTAACTAACTCATCAACTGTTGGCGAAGCCCTCATCAATCAAGTTTGGCGAAGCCACTCATCAACTGTTTGGCCGAGGCCATGCATATGATTCATGTGACAATATGACAATGCATCACACCACACTAAACACACCGCATCAATTATTAACTACTACCTCGTTAGTTGTCCAACACCACCTCATCAATTGTTTATCACCCCTCATCAATTGTTTACCATCACCTCATCAATTGTTCACCGTCACCACACCAATTGTTTGTCACCAATTTATTAGTTATCAATTAATTCTCGCCTAAGGACCAAAACCACCCCACAGGGACACCCCATCACTTGGGGACCATTTTGACACACCAAAATAAATTTAAGAACTTAGGAATTCAACAAAGACAAGGTTTTGGAAGATCCCCATTTGAGGCGCGCACACCGGCGCGCGAGAAGAGAAAGCGCGCAAGAAGGCGCGCGGATAGGTCGCTCTAACTCTCAAAGTTTCGCCCCTTGGTGAGAGGTGTGCGCGCGAGGTCTGCGCAGGACGCAGCAGCGCAAGATGGCGCGCGATCTTGATCAAGCCTTGCCTTCGCGCGTAAGTTTCTTGCCTTGCATGAGATGGCGCGCAAAGACACCCTTTCGGACACAGCGCCAAGTTGCCCGGCAAGAATCGGCGCCCGCCAATTCACACACACACGCTTTGAATCACGGGCGCCAAGTTGCCCGGCAAGAATGGCGCCCCCTGCACAACACACACACGCATAATTTCAGCAACCAGGCGCCAAAATGCTAGGCATTTGGCGCCCCCCTTCCAACACCCTTCACCAATTTACTTCAAAACTAATTTATTAATCAACAATTCATTTTCCCCCACCACACACACACCTAATTATTACTTTATTACCAACAATTCATCATATTCACATACTTACCTTCATATGACCATTTCACCAAACATACACTATGCATAAGTCACAATTCATGTTTTCACAACAACAATTAACATGTTATGAGTAACACACACATTCCAAACATCAATCAACATGTCATCAACACACAATCACACAACAAGTTATTATTAAAGCCATTCCACATATAAAACCTATCATACTAGCTATTATAAATATAAAGGAGAATCCCAACCTTTACAAATTGAAGAATGTAAGCTCTCCTATCCTCCAAAAGCCCAAGAACACCAACAATCACCAATTCCAACATTTGAGCTCAAAACCCCATTAATGGCAAAATGCAAACAAGAAGGAATTAGGTGTTGAAACTTACATCAATAGCTAGAGGAGGAAAAATGAGAAGATTGATACCAAAAAGTCCTCACCTTGAGCCAAGATGGAGAAGTTCTCTCCACTTCTTCTCCTCCTCCTTTCCTTCTTTCTCCCATGGTTTCCTTTCCTTTCCTCTCTCTCACTCTCTCGGTTCCTTTCTCCTCACCGTAGCTTCCTTTCCCTCAATTCCATTCATTTTAATCATCATTCAACTCTAGGCCCAATCAACTTGGGCCTTATTACCTACACCCCCTTTTTACTACCACCACTCCTAATACTTAAACACTTCCTAACTAATATAAAATTCCTAGCTAATAGAAATAAATCCTAACTTAATTATTCCACTTAATTAAATTAGACCCCTCATTTATTTACTACACCTCACTCTTTAAATAAATTGATTACCTTATTATTATTTAAATATGGCCAACTCACATATCGCTTAATTAAATTAGTCATAATCACTTAATTAAGTAAATTAAATAATCACCTAAATAAATTAGTTAAATACTCACCTAATTAATTTTGGGGTGTTACAACAGGTGTTATTTTGAAAATGTCCCGGTGGGGGTGATTTTGTGTGTGTTTTGGGGCCCGGGGAGTGGAACTTGTATTTCTGAACATATTTCCTCGTGCCAAATTTTGTGTTCACCTGCCCAAATTCATTTTTAAACATTTTGGCTCGGGTGGTTTTTGATTTGAAAGTGTTGGGTGAGCTGGTCGCATGGGGCGCTAAATCTGTCTTTGCCAGGCGCGCTAGTCTCGCCAGCTCGTGTCCGAGATTGTGTGTGAAATCGTGTGCGAGTTTGTGTCTAGGTGCATGTTGCCCGAGGCGCCAGATTGCTAGAAAAGTGGCGCCCGGTGGGCTGTGTTGCCACGGGCGCCAAAATGCTGAGTTTACGCGCCTAGTCTTTGTGTTGCACCGGGCGCGCAGAATGTGGGGAAAATGGCGCTAGTCTTTGCCAAGTGCCTAAGAGGGTGTCTTGTTTTGGTCCCTAGGTGACAGTTTGGTCCCTAGATGATTGTTTTGGTCCTAAATGGTGGTTTAGGTCCCTGAGTGAGGTTGAGTACTCTAGAGGAGATTAGTCCTTGGGACTTAATGGTGTTGAGAGTTTACAATGAGGTGACTGAGCATGCCATGAGGGCATGGGCCGGAGGGCCAAGCCATGGGGGCTATAAAATGAGATTGAATACTGAGGTAAGAGTTGATGTGTGTATTGAGCTGTTTGAGATTGTGTTTGTGTTGTACATGGAGTCTCATGCATACATTCGGCTGCGGTCGTAGAGCTTATAAAATGATTGTGAAGTTCGAGGCGGCGGAGGGCCTTATAAAATGATTGTGAAGCCTGAGGGCGGCCGGAGGGCCTTATAAAATGATTGCGAAGCCTGAGGGCGGCCGGAGGGCCAGAGTCATGAGGACTCCATTATTGATGAGAATGCCGGAGGGCAAATGGTACCACATGCATACTTACATTGCATACATTCTCATTAGTGCATGAATCTTTGTTGAGTGATGATTGGTGTGTTTGAGTATCTTGTGAACTATGATGATATATATATTGCTTATTATCACTTTTATTATGTAGTTCGAGACTCACCCTTCTCGTTGTTGTTTACTACTGGGTAGTCATGAGTGAGGGCTTTCTACCTTCACTACTCCCAGCCTGAGTGCGCTCGATCACGTAGCACCTAGGGGTTGGGGTTATGAACTATAGTTGTCTTGTTTTGCTCTTTGTTGAGCCTTCTATGCATTGTTTTGAGAATCTTTGAATTGTTCTGCTTTGGATTCATGAGTATTTTCATTTGCATTATGTGAAACTATAGTTCCACGAGTTTATTTCTTTGGTGTTACGTATTTTGATTATGTTTATGAGATGAGTTAACTATTGAATGTTTTAAGAGAGATGTGTGACGCTCCATTTCATTGAGGACCCGATTTATGTTATACTATTAGTGTCTTTGAATGACTATGGCTAAATTGTGGTTCGCCACTAAGGTCGGAATTTCTTTCGTTGGTGTATTTACAAGGGCATCATCGAGAGCCTTGCAAAGGAGGTCAAGGCTGTTGCAAGTAGTATCGATTACCCGAGTAATCCCATAGTCAATCGGGCTTCACTATTTTATAACACACTAAACCAAAAGATGACCGTAAATGATTTTTATATACTCTGATTTTTGATTTAAATTACCGGGTAGAAATGGGGTGTTACATTAGTGGTATCAGAGCAAAAGTTCGGTCTGTCCGACCAAGTGTGTCTGTTTGTCATGTTGTGTATGACAGTTAGGAGTCTTGACTTAGTTCTGAATTGTTGTTCATGCTACTCGATAGAGGTGAGTTCTAGAACCCGAGTAAGCCATATGGTGTGTCTGTTGATTGAGGAAAGCGTATCTGTTGGTGGTAGTAAGTCTGGTGAGGGTAAGAAGTCTGTTGGGGCAAGAAGCCAAGTGGGAGATGCTCCCGTGATATATGTGTGTCTCAAGTGTGGCAAGCCGGTCACAAGAGCTTCGATTGCAAGTCGAGAAGTTTCCTCCTCGGAAGAGGAAGAGTCTGCTTTGTTGTCTGTGGTCACCGCATAAAGTTATGAAGGAGGGTGGTCACCGTTTGCTTTGATGGCGTCTATGTCTGCTGAGATACAAGCTGTAGTTGATGGGTTACAGGTGGTGTGTGAGTTCCCTGAAGTGCTTCCTGACGAGAATTCGTAGTGTGCCACCAGAGAGGGAAGTTGAATTTGGGATTGAGGTTGTGCCTGAGACTAGGCCTGTGTCTATGGCACCGTACCGGATGTCAGCTTCTGAGTTGGCTGAATTGAAGAAGCAGTTAGAGGAGCTTCTTGAGAAGAAGTTTGTGAGGCCTAGTGTATCATCATGGGGAGCTCCAGTTTTATTGGTAAAGAAGAAGGATGGGAGTATGCGTCTGTGCGTGGACTACAGACAGTTGAATAAAGTGACTATCAAGAATAAATATCCTCTCCCGAGGATAGATGATCTGATGGATCAGCTGGTGGGTGCTAAGGTGTTTAGCAAAATTGACTTGAGGTCCGGGTATCACCAGATTAAGGTGAAGGATGAGGACATCCAGAAAACCGCGTTCAGAACGAGGTATGGGCATTATGGGTACTCTGTAATACCGTTTGGTGTCACAAATGCACCAGGGGTGTTGATGGAGTATATGAACCGAATCTTCCATAGCTATCTGGATCGGTTTGTGGTTGTTTTTATTGATGATATTCTGGTGTACTCAAAATCTGAGGAAGAGCATGCAGAGCACTTGAGGCTGATGCTAGAGGTCTTGAAAGAGAGGAAGTTGTATGCCAAGTTGTCAAAGTGTGAGAGCTGGAGCGTAGGGTCGACTTGTGGTTGCCGAGATGGTATGGCAACCGAGGTGAATGAAATAGAGGCCTGTACCTAAGTGAACTGAGGTGAGTGATAGGTAGCCTAAGTTAAGTAGCCAGGGTAACCGAGGTGAGACGCAAGGACGCCATTGAAGATAAGATGCGTGACTAAGTGTAGGCATAGCCGAGGTGGTGAACCGAGGTGATTAAGGGTGAATTGAAGTAGAAGTAACCTAGTTGCGTTAAGACTAAGGTGAAGTAAGTATGGTAGTTGTGGTATAAGTATAGATGCCGAGATGATTTATGGTGCAGAGAGGAGGCTTAGTGCCTGTGTGTCGAGGTTAGTGGTGCGTGTGCCGAGGTTCCGGGAGAGAGGGTGCCGAGGTGCCGTTGAAGCCACGATTGCTGCGCAGCGCGCCCTAGCGCAACCTGGGGGTGTTGTTTGGCGTTGTGAACGCTTAAGTGGTTGAAAAGGGATAGTCCGCTTTTAGTCCTAGGTGACGTTGTGGTCCTCGTAGTGGATCGCTTAGTCCACTACGTTTGGCGTGAGGACGTTGGGGTAGTGTGAGAACTACAATTGGAGGTGTATTGGATGGTGAGTTGGGCGATAGCCATGGGGCTATGCCCGAGGTGTGATGATGACCTTAGAGCTTTGAGTAGCGATGTGTTTAAGTGGTGAGGTTCCAAATGGGAACCGACGTTGAGTGATGGGTTTAGGACCTCGCCTCTGTGTTGTACCCGTGGTGTTTGAGGTCGCCTTCCGGGCATTCTCGGTGTGAGAAGACTTGGTCTCTTTGGTGTTGAGCGTCCCAATGAGTTGGGCGTTAGGTGTAGGGCTAGTGAGTGTGGTGTTGAGGTGTTCCGTGAGTGGGCGTCGGCCTTAGCGCTATTGGGGTTGTCTAGGTGAAATGAACAGCGGTGTAAAGGGCTCGAGACAGTTTCGACCTAGATATCATTAAAGGATCTGCGGTCGCTGCCATTACGCCCGGTGATGGTACTCATGCATTAAACATTGGCGTTGGGTTGCATCCATGCATTTACATATGAGTTTGATATTGTTTTGACGAGTATGAGTTCTTTGTGTTATAGCGTGGTTGAGTGAGAGTTGAAGTGTTTTAACTGGGTTTATTTGGAGTTGAGGATTAATTGCTTGATGGTGTGCTGGTTTATATTTGAGTTACTGTCTTATAGGTGAACTGAGGTACCGAGTTGAAGTGTTGTGTTAAAGTGTGGTGCGCTTAAGGTAGTGTAGTCTGAGATTAGTAATGGCCAAGTGTAGAGTATATATGTCTTTGAAGTATAGATGTTGAGGTGCGGTGAACATAAGCCTAAGCGTGGTTATTGAGGTCTAAGGTAAGTAAACCAAGACCAGTGGTGGTAAATTGAGAGGATATAACCGAGGTATGTATGTGTTGAAGTGAGGTATAGGCACGTCGGATTTAGTGTCGCCGAGGTATAGTGTATATAGACTGAAGGAGAGTGGTCGAAATGTAGAGGTAAGTCAGTGTAAGTTGTTGAATGGTAGGAGGAGACAGGACTTGGAGTTTCAGGCTGGTGAGCATGTGTTCTTGAGGGTCACGCCTATGACTGGTGTTGGGTTGGAAAGGTTGCTTATAGGGTGGCTTAGCGCTAATCTTTCGAACTTGCACGATGTATTCCACGTGCCACGGCTTCTAAGTATATTCCGGACTGTCTCATGTGATTCACATGGGTGATGTAGAGGTACGTGAGAACCTCACTGTGGAGACTATGCCAGTGAAGATTGATGATAGAGAAGTGAAGGTGTTGAGAGGGAAAGACTTTGCCTTGGTCAAGGTAGTGTGGTTGGGAGCTGCTGGTGAGAGTATGACTTGGGAGCTGGAGAGCAAGATGCGGAGTCTTATCCAGAGTTAATTGACTTCAGTGCAATTTCGAGGACGAAATTTCCTAAGTGGGGAGAGTTGTAACACCCTAAATGATTTAATTAAGTAATTGATTAAATTATTTAAAGTGTTGCACTATTTTAATTATATTAAATATAATATAGTGTTTTATATTTAGTATTTTATTTTTAATTAGAAGGGAGTGGTATTAGGAATACCAGAGTCGTGCATTTTTGGGCCAGGAGCCCAAGCCCAATGACTTAGGCTCTAGGGGTTGGTGCATTTCGCACCAAAGGAAGGAACAAAGAAAGAAAACGAAAGAGAGGAGAGAGAGAGAGAGAGGACGGCGCACCAAGGGAGAAAGAGAGAGAGTTGCATCGCAAGGAAGAAGAAGAAGGGAAGGAGAGCTCCATTGTTGCGGTGGTTTTGGTGGTGACTCCATAGAGAAGCTTTTCTACGGTTAAAATAAGGTAAGGGAGTCTCACCTCTATAATAGAGGGTATAATAGGTCGTATGTAAGTCATAGAGTCTTAATTTGATGATGTTGATTGTTAATCGAATGGTTGTTGGATTGAATTTGATGAAATTGCATGAGAAATTGATTTAGGGCTCAATGTTAGGGTTTTATGTTCTTGATTTCGTTTTGATGTGTGAATTGATGTTTGAAATGTGAAATTGAACATGGTAAAATGATTATAGAGTGGATTGGAATGATATATGGTGGTTAGAATTGGAAGAAATTGATAATTGAGGATTTTTGAGGTGTAGGGCGCCAAAGGGCTAGGATTCAGCGCCACAGTGCACCTTTATGTGATGAGCTACGATGCGATGTTCTTGTCTGGCGCGAGAATGTGGGTATTTTGGGGCCGGGAAGTGAAACTTGTATTTACAGGCACATTTTCTCGTGCCAAATTTTGTATTCACCTGCCAACTTTCAATTTTAAGTGTTTTGGCTCGAGTGGTTTTCTACTGGTTGCGGTGTTATTTTGAAAATGTCCTTGGGGCTTGTTTTGTGTGTGTTTTTGGGGCCCGGGAGCGAAACTTGTATTTCTGGACATATTTCCTCGTGCCAAACTTTGTATTCACCTGCCAACTTTCAATTTTAAGTGTTTTGGCTCGAGTGGTTTTCTGGTTGCAGGTGTTATTTTGAAAATGTCAGGGGGGGCTTGTTTTGTGTGTGTTTTGGGGCCCGGGAGTGAAACTTGTATTTCTGAACATATTTCCTCGTGCCAAACTTTGTATTCACCTGCCAACTTTCAATTTTAAGTGTTTTGGCTCGAGTGGTTTTCTGTTTGCAGTGTTATTTTGAAAATGTCCCGGTGGGGCTTGTTTTGTGTGTGTTTTGGGGCCCGGGGAGTGAAACTTGTATTTCTGAACATATTTCCTCGTGCCAAATTTTGTATTCACCTGCCAACTTTCAATTTTAAGTGTTTTGGCTCGAGTAGTTTTCTGGTTGCAGGTGTTATTTTGAAAATGTCCCGGTGGGGGTGATTTTGTGTGTGTTTTGGGGCCCGGGGAGTGGAACTCGTATTTACGAACATATTTCCTCGTGCCAAATTTTGTGTTCACCTGCCCAAATTCATTTTTAAACATTTTGGCTCGGGTGGTTTTGATTTGAAAGTGTTGGGTGAGCTGGTCAAGTCGTGGGCGCTAAATCTTTGCCCGCTGCGCCTAATCTGCTGCTGTGTCTCGAGATTGTGTCTCAAATCGTATGCGAGTTTGTGTCTAGGTCTGTGTTGCCCAGGGGCGCAGATTGCTAGAAAAGTGGCGCCAGTGCATGGTCGTGTTGCCACGGGCGCCAAATCTTTGAAGTTTACGGCGCTAGTCTTTGTGTTGCACCGGGCGCGAGAATGTGGGAAAAATGGCGCCTAGTGCTTTGCCAAGTGCCTAAGAGGGTGCTTTGTTTTGGTCCCTAGGTGACAGCTTTGGTCCCTAGATGATTGTTTTGGTCCTAAATGGTGGTTTAGGTCCCTGAGTGAGGTTGAGTACTCTAGAGGAGATTAGTCCTTGGGACTTAATGGTGTTGAGAGTTTACAATGAGGTGGCCGAGCATGCCATGAGGGCATGGGCGGAGGGCCAAGCCATGGGGCTATAAAATGAGATTGAATCTTTGAGGTAAGAGTTGATGTGTGTATTGAAATTGTTTGAGATTGTGTTTGTGTTGTACATGGAGTCTCATGCATACATTCTTTTATGCTGTCGTAGAGCTTATAAAATGATTGTGAAGTTCTGAGGGCGGCGGGCCTTATAAAATGATTGTGAAGCTTCGAGGCGGCCGGAGGGCCTTATAAAATGATTCTGGCTTTGGCCGGCGAGGGCCAGGAGTCATGAGGACTCCATTATTGATGAGAATCTTGGAGGGCAAATGGTACCACATGCATACTTACATTGCATACATTCTCATTAGCGCATGAATCTTTGTTGAGTGATGATTGGTGTGTTTGAGTATCTTGGTGAACTATGATGATATATATATTGCTTATTATCACTTTTATTATATAGTTCGAGTCTCACCCTTTCTGTTGTTGTTTACTACAGGTAGTCATGAGTGAGGGCTTTCTACCTTCACTACTCCCCGAGTCGGTCTGCTCTGATACGTAGCACCTATGGGTTGGGGTTATGAACTATAGTTGTCTTGTTTTGCTCTTTGTTGAGCCTTCTATGCATTGTTTTGAGATCTCTTTGAATTGTTCTGCTTTGGATTCATGAGTATTTTCCATTGCATTATGTGAAACTATAGTTCCACGAGTTTATTTGCTGGTGTTACGTATTTTGATTATGTTTATGAGATGAGTTAACTATTGAATGTTTTAAGAGAGATGTGTGACGCTCCATTTCATTGAGGACTGATTTATGTTATACTATTAGTGTGCTGAATGACTATGGCTAAATTGTGGTTCGCCACTAAGGTCAGAATTTCTTTCACCGGGTGTATTTACAAGGGCATCATCGAGAGCCTTGCAAAGGAGGTCAAGGCTCATTGCAAGTAGTATCGATTACTGAGTAATCCCATAGTCAATCGATTCACTATTTTATAACACACTAAACCAAAAGATGACCAGAAATGATTTTTATATACTCTGATTTTTGATTTAAATTACCGGGTAGAAATGGGGTGTTACATGTAGAGTATATCATACCTAGGTGTACTTGCCGCGGTGAGATGTTGCGTTTAAGTGCGGTGTGTTCAAGCGTAGAGTAACCGTGGTATTATAGAGGAAGTGAAGTAAGTTTCGCATGCAAGTGAAGTGACTATGAGTGGGGTAAAGTGTAGGCGTGCCGAGGTGCCAAACGCGCCGAGGTGCTATAGGTGCCTGTAACACCCTAAATGATTTAATTAAGCGATTGATTAAATTATTTAAAGTGTTACACTGCTTTTAAATTATAATAGAATATAAAATAGTGTTTATAATTCATAATTTATTTTAATTGAAGGGATGGTGGAAGAAATGGAGAAGGGTGTAAAAAGGGCCCAAGGTGCGCTTGCCCAATATACATATAGCCAAAGTAGAATTTTCTCTCATTTGTGCAAAAGAAAGAAAGAAAAGAAAGAAAACGTAAAAGAAAGGAGAAGGGAGAAGAAAGAAGAAGAGTGATCGCACAAGGAAAAAGGAGAGAAGAAGAGTCATTCTTTGTGGTTCGATTGGTGACTCGTGGGAAGGACTTCGTCTTCGGTTTGATCAAGGTAAGGGGTGGGTCTTGCTATATAATAAGGGATATAATGGGTTGTATGTTGGGATTTAGGGCTTAGGTCACTTTGTTTTTTTATGAATTTCGATGATTGTTGATGTTTGATGATTGTTGATGAATTTTGATGCTATTGATGGATTTGGATGATGTTGATGAATTTTGATGTTGTTGATGAATTTGGATGATGTTGATGAATTTTGATGATGTTAAATTGATGATATTGATTGTGTTTGAGATGACTGAGAATTGTATCATCTGGGTGTATTGATCGTGTGAGAAGGAGAGAACTCAAGGAAAGCCATGAATCGATTCCTTCTTGTGGTGTTAAGAGTCATGAATCGATTCCTTCTTGTGGTGTTAAGAGTCATGAATCGATTCCTTCTTGTCGTGTTAAGAGTCATGAATCGATTCCTTCTTGTGGTGTTAAGAGTCATGAATCGATTTCTTCTTGTAGTGTTAAGAGTCATGAATCAATTTCTCCTTGTAGTGTTAAGAGTCATGAATCGATTCCTTAATTGTATTGTCAAGCCAAGAATCGATTATTCTTGTTAAAAAGGAAGCAAGGAATCGTTTGTTCTCTTCAAAATTCAAGGCAACAATCGATTGTTCTCTTCAAAATTCAAGGCAACAATCGATTGTCCTCTTTAAAACTCAAGGCAATAATCGATTTCTGTCTTCAAAAGAAAATAAGGCCAAAATCGATTGTTTTCTTTTCAAAGCAACTTCGTTCAAAATAATCAAGTCGTGAATCAATATTTTTCACCTGTGTCTTAATTGTGTCATGCTGTTATTGTTGCTGTTTTGGTCCCGAGTGTGTTGTTTTGGTCCCTAGGTGACAGTTTGGTCCCTAGATGGTTGTTCTGGTCCTAAATGGTGGTTTAGGTCTTTGAGTGAGGTTGAGTCCTCTAGATGAGATTAGTCCTTGGGACTTGATTGAGTTGAGAGTGTAAAATGGGTGGCCGAGCATGCCATGGGGGCATGGGTCGGAGGCTGCCAAGCCAGGAGGGCTATAAAATGAGATTAATCTTGAGGTAAGAGTAAATGCGTGGGTTGAAATTTTTTGAGATTGTGTTTGTGTTGTACATGGAGTCTCATGCATACATTTGGCTGCGGTCGTAGAGTTTATAAATAATTGTGAAGTTCGAGGAGGCGGGAGGCCGGGTGTGAAGCTGCGCGGCGGCGGAGGGCCGAGTCATGAGGACTCCATAATTGATGAGAATGCCGGAGGCAAATGGTACCACATGCATACTTACATTGCATACATTCTCATTAGTGCATGGATGTTGTTGAGTGATGATTGGTGTGTTTGAGTATGCTGTGAACTATGATTATATATATACTGCTTATTATCACTTTTATTATATAGTTCGAGACTCACCCTTTCTGTTGTTGTTTACCACAGGTAGTCACGAGTGAGGGCTTCCTACCTTCACTACTCCCCGAGTCGGTCTGGCTCGATACGTAGCACCTAGGGGTTGGGGTTTAGACTGTTATTGCTTGTTTTGCTCCTTGTTGAGCCTTATATGTATTTGTTTTGAGATTGCTGAGCATTACTTTGAGATGTAGTTTATTTCCATTTGCGTGACATGAGATTTTACCCCACGTGTTGTATGGTGTTATGTATCTATGCATTTTTCTGAACTGACTGTTGAGTTTTTTTTGAGAGGAGCGTAACACTCCATTTAGTGAAAAATGATTTATGTTATACTATTTAGTGTGCTGAATGACTATGGCTAAAGTGTGGTTCGCCACTAAGGTCAGAATTTCTTTCGCTGGTGTATTTACAAGGCATCATCACCGGTAGCCTTGCAAAGGAGGTCAATGCTCATGCAAGTAGTATCGCTACTTGAGTAATCCCATAGTCAATCGGTTCACTATTTTATAACACACTAAACCAAAAGATGACCGTAATGATTTTTATATACTCGATTTTTGATTTAAATTACCGTAGAAATGGGGTGTTACATTAGTGGTATCGAGCAAAAGTTCTGGTCTGTCCGGCCAAGTGTGTCGATCATGTCATAGTATGTATGACAACTAGGTGTCTTAAAGTAATTACGAATCGGTTGTTTATGCTTTGCAGTGTTAGGTTGATATGGCGGAAGGATCGATCATCGCTCTTTCTTGAGGCCTTGCGGGCTATAAGCGCAGATCGTGGGTACCAATGTAATAATGAGACCCGCATGCCGCAACGTTCGGAGAGAACCCCCTACCTTCAAGGGAGGTACAACCGGATGGTGCCTTGACTTGGCCAAGGAGATTGAGAGGATCTTGGGGTGATTGGCCGCACCGATGAGCGAGAAAGTCGTGCAGTACAGTACTCATCGTTATCCAAAGAGGCCGATGACCGTGGCTAGAGACGATGAGAGATTGGGTCTTTGCATCGAGGAGATCACTTGGCCGTGTGTTCAAAGGAATTCTTGAGAAAGTATTTCCGGAGGACGTGAGAGGTAAGAAAGAGCCGGAATTCCTTGAACCGAGGCGAGGAAGTATGATCATTCGAATATCTTTGCCAAGTTCACGAGAGTTGGCCAAGTTCTATCCACACTATCTTTGAGGTTTGGGCTGAATTCTCAAAATGCATTAAGTTTGAGAATGGATGAGAGTCGATATCAAGCGGTGTGGGGTATCGTAAAAACTAGAGTATTCTTTGATCCGTAGATTGCTTGCAGATTTATGAGGAAGACAAAGCAATGCCCGCTCTAGAGTCATGAGAGACCGTGAGGGGGAAATTTCATAACAGGGTAAGCCTTATGAGACGTCTGTGACAAGGGAAAGCAAAGGTATTCGGGTGGTAACAAGTATAATGGTGGGAACAGTCTGCTTTGAGGGTAGGAGGCACCATGAGGGCAAGAAGCCAAGTGGGGGAGACGCCCCATCCGATATTGTGTGTTTCAAGTGTGACAAGCCAGTCACAAGAGCTTTGATCGTAAGATGGAAGTGAAGAGATGTTTTAGGTGTGGAAAGAGTGGTCACATGGCATCCGAGTGTGTGATCGCAAGGAAGTCGTATGTTTCAACCGTGGTGAAGTGGTCACATTAGCTTCAAGTGCCCCAAGCCTAAGAAGGAAAGATCTACCGGGAGGTGTTTGCATTGGCGGTTGAGAGGGACCTAATGATATCCGAGGTACATGTTTCATCTCTCTCGTACACCTTTAGTTGCTATTGTTGACACGGGTGCTACGCACTCTTTTATTGCATCTGCTTTGTCTTTGAAAAGTTAAATTTAGTATTGTCTACTATGGAGAGAGGGATGGTTATCGACACTCCACCTAAAGTCCGTGAACTACTTCTCTGATGTGTGCTAGGTGTCCTCTGTCGGTCTTTCTGGCAGATTTTCTCGTTGATCCGATTTGTTTGCCTTTGGGTGGGTTAGATGTGATTCGGGCATGGATCGTTAGTAGATAACCATGTGCACATCAACCGCTTACGATAAGTCTATTAGTTTTCTTCTTCCCAAGAGGAAGAGTTCGCTCGCTATCTCACGAGCAATTGCGCAGGTAATGAAAGAGGTGGTCGGTTGTTTGCTTTGATGGCGCCAATGTCTGCGAGAAACAGAGCCGTGGTTGATGGGTTACAGTGGTGTGTGAGTTCCCTGAAGTGTTCCCTGATGAGATTCCTAGTGTGCCCCCAGAGAGGGAAGTTGAGTTCGGGATTGAGCTTGTGCCTGGTACTAGGCCTGTGTCTATGGCACCGCACTCTGGATGTCGAAACTACGAGTTATCCAATTGAAGAAGCGATTAGAGGAGCTTCTTGAGAAGAAATTTGTGAGGCCTAGTGTGTCACCATGGGGAGCTCCAGTTACGTTAGTAAAGAAGAAGGATGGGAGTATGCGTCAAGCGTGGACTACGCATACAATTGAATAAAGTAACTATCAAGAATAAGTATCCTCTCCCGAGGATAGATGATCTGATGGATCAGCTGGTGGGTGCTAAAGTGTTTAGCAAGATTGACTTGAGGTCCGGGTATCACCAGATTAAGGTGAAGGATGAGGATATCCGTAAAACAAAGATTCGAACGAGGTATGGGCATTATGAGTACTCAGTAATGCCGCTTGGTGTCACAAATGCACCGGGGTGTTTATGGAGTACATGAACCGAATCTTCCATAGCTATCTGGATCGGTTTGTGGTCGTTTTCATTGATGATATTCTGGTGTACTCAAAATCTGAGGAAGAGCATGCAGAGCACTTGAGGTTGGTGCTAGAGGTCTTGAAAGAGAGGAAGTTGTATGCCAAGTTGTCAAAGTGTGAGTTCCGTTTGCATGAGGTGAGCTTCTGGGTCATATTATTTCCGGTGATGGTATAGCCGTGGATCCACCCAAGGTTGATGCGATGATTGCGGTGGGAGAGCCCAAAGTCCGTGGATCGAGATCGTGGAGTTTCTTGGGGTTGGCTGGTTATTACAGGAGGTTCATTGAAGGGTTCTCTAAGCTAGCCCTTCCATTGACTCGATTGACCTGTAAGGGAAAGGCATTTGTGTGGGATGCGAAGTGTGAAGAGAGCTTCCAAGAGCTAAAGAGGAGGTTGACCACGCCTCGGTGTTAGTGTTGCTGTGCTGGAGCAACCATTTGTTGTGTCATCGCGATGCGTCCAAGATGGGTTTGGGAGGTGTATTGATGCGGGATGGGAAGGTAGTTGCTTATGCGTCCCGGCAGCTTGAGGACACATGAGAAGAACTATCCTACTCATGACTTAGAGTTAGGCTGCAATTGTGTTTGTGTTGAAGATTTGGAGGCACTATCTCTATGGTACTAGATTCGAAGTGTTCGGTGATCACAAGAGTCCAAGTACTTGTTTGACCGCATGAGCCGAATATGAGACAGAGGCGTTGGTTAGAGCCGTTGAAGGACTATGATTTCGGCTTGAACTATCACCCCCAAGAAAGCTAATGTCGTGGTGATGCTTTGAGCCGGAAAACTTTGCATATGTCGGCCATGATGGTGAGAGAATTGGAATTGATTGAGCAATTCCGTGACTTGAGTCCTGTTTGTGAGGTGACACCCAGTGTCGATTGGGGATGCCGAGGATTGGGAATGACTTCTTGGTTAGTATCGAGACGCCCGTGGTTAGATGTGAAGTTGGTAGATTTGCCGGTTCTTTGGTGAGCAAGCCGTTGAGTGGGGATTACAGGTTGGATTCCTGTGGTGTGTTGAGGTTCGTGGACGCAATTTGTGTTCCAGGATGATCTTTGAGTTGAAGAAGATGATACTTGAGAGAGCCATAGGAGTAAGTTGAGCATTCATCCGTGCTACTAAGATGTACCATGATCTCAAGAAACTATTTTGGTGGCCTCGTATGAAGAGAGATGTCGCGCGGCTTGTATATGCATGTTTGACTTGCCGAAGTCAAAGATTGAGCACTGCAGAGCTGCGGGAGTGATGCAACCTTTAGAGATTCCGGAATGGAAGTGGGACAAGATTTCCATGGACTTTGTGGATCAAGGTTGCCAAATCTCGCGAGAGGTTCTGACACTATTTGGGTGATTGTGGATAGGTTGACTAAGTCTGCTCATTTTATTCCTATCAACATCACCTATCCAGTGCCAAAGTTGGCTAGAATTTACATTCAGGTGATTGTGAAGCTTCATGGGGTTCCGAAGAGTATTGTGTCGGATAGAGACCCGCGGTTTACATCAGAATTTTGGGGAAGCTTGCAGGAGGCTTTGGGGTCCAAGCTGAGGTTGAGTTCAGCTTATCATCCTCAAACTGATGGTCGGCTGCAGAGAACCATCCAGGTCTTTGGAGGATCTTTTGAGAGCTTGTGTGCTAGAGCAGGGAGGTGCGTGGGATACACATCTGCCACTGATTGAGTTCACTTATAATAACAGCTATCATTCGAGCATTGGGATGGCTCCTTTTGAGGCACTGTATGGGCGGAGGTGCAGAACTCCCTTGTGTTGGCATGAGTCCGGTGAGAGTGTTGTTCTTGGACCAGAGTTGGTTAGGGAGACTACTGAGAAAGTGAAAATGATCAGGGAGAAGATGAAAGAGTCTCGTAGTCGCGAAGAAAAGTTACCATGATCGGAGGAGAAAGGACTTGGAGTTTCAGTCGTGAGCATGTGTTCTTGAGGTCACGCCTATGACCGTGTTGGGCGTGCTCAAGGCAAAGAAGTTAACTCTGAAGGTTTATTGGACCGTACTCAAATCACCGAGAGGGTTGGAAAGGTTGCTTATAGGGTGGCTTTGCCGCCTAATCTTCGAACTTGCACGATGTCTTTCACGTGTCACGGCTTCTAAGTATATTCCGCACTGGCTCTCATGTGATTCACATGGATGATGTGGAGGTGCGTGAGAACCTCACCGTGGAGACTATGCCAAAGTGAGGATTGATGATAGAGAAGTGAAGGTGTTGAGAGGAGGGACATTGCCTTGGTCAAGGTAGTGTGGTTGGGAGCCTGCTTGGGAGAGCATGACTTGGGAGCCGGGAGAGCGGGATGCGGGAGTCGTATCCGAGTCTGAATCGGTATGAATTTCGAGGACGAAATTTCCTAAGTGGGGAGAGTTGTAACACCCTAAATGATTTAATTAAGCGATTGATTAAATTATTTAAAGTGTTACACTGCTTTAAATTATAATAGAATATAAAATAGTGTTTATAATTCAAGAATTTATTTTAATTGAAGGGGATGGTGGAAGAAATGGAGAAGGGGTGTAAAAGGGCCCAAGGTGCGCTTGGCCCAATATACATATAGCCAAAGTAGAATTTTCTCTCATTTGTGCAAAAGAAAGAAAGAAAAGAAAGAAAACGTAAAAGAAAGGAGAAGGGAGAAGAAAGAAGAAGAGTGATCGCACAAGGAAAAGGGGAGAAGAGAGAGTCACTGTGTGTGGTTCAGCTTGGTGACTCAGTTGGAAGGACTTCGTCTTCTGGTTTGATCAAGGTAAGGGTGGGTCTTGCTATATAATAAGGGATATAATGGGTTGTATGTTGGGATTTAGGGCTTAGGTCACTGTTTTTTTTATGAATTCTGATGATTGTTGATGTTTGATGATTGTTGATGAATTTTGATGCTATTGATGGATTTGGATGATGTTGATGAATTTTGATGTTGTTGATGAATTTGGATGATGTTGATGAATTTTGATGATGTTAAATTGATGATATTGATTGTGTTTGAGATGACTGAGAATTGTATCATCTGGGTGTATTGATCGTGTGAGAAGGAGAGAACTCAAGGAAAGCCATGAATCGATTCCTTCTTGTGGTGTTAAGAGTCATGAATCGATTCCTTCTTGTGGTGTTAAGAGTCATGAATCGATTCCTTCTTGTGGTGTTAAGAGTCATGAATCGATTCCTTCTTGTGGTGTTAAGAGTCATGAATCGATTTCTTCTTGTAGTGTTAAGAGTCATGAATCGATTTCTCCTTGTAGTGTTAAGAGTCATGAATCGATTCCTTAATTGTATTGTCAAGCCAAGAATCGATTATTCTTGTTAAAAAGGAAGCAAGGAATCGATTGTTCTCTTCAAAATTCAAGGCAACAATCGATTGTTCTCTTCAAAATTCAAGGCAACAATCGATTGTCCTCTTTAAAACTCAAGGCAATAATCGATTTCTGTCTTCAAAAGAAAATAAGGCCAAAATCGATTGTTTTCTTTTCAAAACAACTTCGTTCAAAATAATCAAGTCGTGAATCAATATTTTTCACCTGTGTCTTAATTGTGTCATGCTGTTATTGTTGCTGTTTTGGTCCCTAGGCGACAGTTTGGTCCCGAGTGTGTTGTTTTGGTCCCTAGGTGACAGTTTGGTCCCTAGATGGTTGTTCTGGTCCTAAATGGTGGTTTAGGTCTTTGAGTGAGGTTGAGTCCTCTAGATGAGATTAGTCCTTGGGACTTGATTGAGTTGAGAGTGTAAAATGAGGTGGATCGAGCATGCCATGGGGGCATGGGTCGAGGCTGCAAGCCAGGAGGGCTATAAAATGAGATTAATACTGAGGTAAGAGTAAATGCGTGGGGTTGAAATTTGTTTTGAGATTGTGTTTGTGTTGTACATGAGTCTCATGCATACATTTGGTCATGCGCCGTAGAGTTTATAAATAATTGTGAAGCTCGAGGGGCGGCGAGGCCGAATTGTGAAGCTCGCGGGCGCGGAGGGCCGGCTGAGTCATGAGGACTCCATAATTGATGAGAATGCTTGAGGCAAATGGTACCACATGCATACTTACATTGCATACATTCTCATTAGTGCATGGATGTTGTTGAGTGATGATTGGTGTGTTTGAGTATGTCAGAACTATGATTATATATATACGCTTATTATCACTTTTATTATATAGTTCGAGACTCACCCTTTCATTGTTGTTTACCACGGTAGTCACGCAGTGAGGGCTTCCTACCTTCACTACTCCCCGAGTCGGTCTCGCTCGATACGTAGCACCTGGGGGGTTGGGGTTTAGACTGTTATTGCTTGTTTTGCTCCTTGTTGAGCCTTATATGTATTTGTTTTGAGATTGCTTGAGCATTACTTTGAGATGTAGTTTATTTCCACAAGTGACATGAGATTTTACCCCACGTGTTGTATGGTGTTATGTATCTATGCATTTTTCTCGAATCGATCGTTGAGTTTTTTTTTGAGGAGCGTAACACTCCATTTAGTGAAAAATGATTTATGTTATACTATTTAGTGTCTTTGAATGACTATGGCTAAAGTGTGGTTCGCCACTAAGGTCGAAATTTCTTTCACGTGTATTTACAAGGGCATCGAGAGCCTTGCAAAGGAGGTCAATGCTCACATTGCAAGTAGTATCGCTTACCGAGTAATCCCATAGTCAATCGATTCACTATTTTATAACACACTAAACCAAAAGATGACCAGAAATGATTTTTATATACTCGATTTTTGATTTAAATTACCGGGTAGAAATGGGGTGTTACAGTGCCAAGGTGTTGTTTTGACGCTAGTGTAGCGCAGTTGTTCTTTGGGCGCCATCGAGAGTGTCGCTTTAAGCTTACGCTTCGTGAGTGGGTGAATGGTGTAGTCGGGCTTAGTCCTTAGTGACATGGTAGACCTCGTAGTAGGACTGCTTGGTCCACTACTAGGTGCCGAGGTGTTTGGTGAGTGAGGCAACAAATGCCTCAGAGCCGCTGGCCCGATGTGGAGACGCTACCTTAGCACAGAAAATGACGTATGTGTGTTGTTGGCCTTATGGCTACGAATAGAGGAGTAATAAATGATGAAGTCCCTGATGGGCATTAAAATAAATGAAAAGGGTGAATGCAGAGGACTTCGGTCCTAGAGGTGAGCAGAGGACTTAGGTCCTATTTATGAAAGTAAGGTCATGCGGTCTAATTGGTGAGTTAATTGAGATTTTGTTATGATTTAGTTGAATGATGTATATGCTTTGTGTGTTATGCATTGTTCATGGTGTCGCATAAATCATAAACATAATGGTGAAAGCAGAGGACTTCGGTCCTATGGTGAAGGTAGAGGACTTCGGTCCTAAGGTGTAAAGCGAAGACTTCGTCTTAATGGATCCATCATGCATATGCCCTTGGTGTTTTGGGTCTGCATCATGCATATAACTCATGCACTAAATAATTGTGTTATTTGTGTGTTGTGCCGAGGTGTTTATATGTGTTTTGCTTAGCATAATGCTTGTCATAAACCTTATTATATGTGTTTAGAGACTCACCCTACTTTGCTTTTATGTTGCTTCTCATGTTGGCAACTTGCGGTATCCCCGAGTAGAGTGTCCTCACTCGATGTCGCTTACGCCATTTTGCTCGTAGTGTAACACTGGGGACCGAGTAGTGTTGTGGTCTGTTGTGTAGGTTTTTGAGTTGTTAACCTATGTCTTTTTGGAAACATGTATTATTCTGATTGTGTTGTAACTAATAACCTGTTACTGTGAGCTCGGTTCCTTCTTGGCCGAGGTGCTGGTATGTGCGTCCACACTACAAGTGGTAGTGCGCAATTATTTTATTGTTTTGTTTGGTTGAATTCATGTAGAAAAATGTAGCACTCCTTGAGTGGTTTTTGAAAACTCTGATTTAATTCGCTAAGTAATATTAAAAGTAAGGGGGTGTTACACCATAGAATCACCATAGAAACACTGACATCCACACCATCTAGACATCATCACAGTGCTAAGGTCGACCCTACTACACCGTAGAATCACCCTAGGACCTACAACCGACCTCTCAATCACCTCGGCACTCCATGGTGGACTACTTGTCACACCGAGGACCGCAACGACACTTAGGGACCAAAATGTCACCTAAGGACCAAAATGGACTCTATCGCTCCCTTACTTATGCACATTTGGAGCTAAAATAGCACTAACAGTGGCGTCCCACAATGTGCTAGGCAACATTAGCGCCTAACATCACTTCGGCACACTATGTGTGTACCTCTGGCTAACTACTCCAACTCTCAGATTCTACATCACCTCGGCACCTAGCCTCGGCTTTGGCACCTCTCGGCATGTTACACGCAAACCCTCAATTCGGTAGCACGCTCACGATTCTTTATGTGACCACAGTCCACGCACGGCCACCCAACAAGCTTACTCAAGATCTTTTCTACCCCCTTTAGAATTTTTGCCTTTCAGTGGGATTCGAACCTTGTACATGGGGCTCAAATACAAAGTTCCACTCTTTCCCACTACCAATTGAGCCGCGGTTCAATTGGTAGTGGGAAAGAGTGGAACTTTGTATTTGAGCCCCATGTACAAGGTTCGAATCCCACCAAGGCAAAAATTCTACAAGGGGGTAGAAAAGATCTTGAGTAATAGCGCTGGGGTGGCCGCCGCGGTGGACCTGGGCTGTTATAAAAAAGTGCGCTTTTTATATAATAGCACAGTCTGACACAGCCAAGCATATTATAAATTATTTATTTTTTATCCCCTTGTAGAATTTTTTCCTTCAGTGAGAATCGAACCTTGTACATGGGGCTCAAATACAAGCTCAATCTACTTCCCACTACCAATTGAGCTTGTTCAATTGGTAGTGGGAAGTAGATTGAACTTGTATTTGAGCCCCATGTACAAGGTTCGATTCCCACTAAGGCAAAAATTCTACAAGGGGGTAGAAAAGATCGTGAGTAATAGCGCTGGGTGGCCGCTGCGTGGACCTCGGGTCACATAGGCTACACACCCCCAGGCTAAAATCGTCTAACTCATGGGGATTCACTTCTGGCATTCCCGGTTCGGGCCACCTACACTTAGGCATTTGGGCGCTTTCACCTCGGTGACGCTACCTCGGCCGAGGACTTCTGTTCACTCCTCTACACCCTCGGTAACCTTAAGGTGAAACACCTACACTTCCGGTTTATGCGTCCTTACCCTCGCTAATGGTGTTTAGACACATACTCTCCTCAAACTCACCAAATGATTCTCAACACTAAGACACTCTAGGCGTTGACTTCCTCAACTCGGTTTCTCTCACTCTAAGTCAAGGGTACTTTGTTTACGCGTGTAATAAAGGCGCTTAACTCCTATTTTACTTCTTTTACTCTGCTTTCTTTACTTAAACCCAACATGCAACCCATTTCCAAAGATACCACACTCATGCACACTCTGGATACTCACTCCATTGGCTCCGATCCTCTCCCTAACTCTACATGCAAACTCATTTTCTTCACACTACACCGATTCACACTCGATGCCTCACCATGCAATGCTCCCTTCGTACCACACAGAATAGAGAGAGTGTTACACTCCTTTCTCTTTCCCAACCGATCCACCATCGTGACTCACCACAAATCACAAAGAAAGAGCAAAACACAAAGAAACACGTTATGAACAACACATAAAACACACATGCAAGGTGATCAGAACCACTCACACCAAAATACTACCAAACACAAAACATTACAAGGATTAAAAGAGCCCCCTAACCTGATCACAACCGTAGACACACCCTTTTCACTAGCACTTCTAGGAATCCTTCAAGATTCACTTTCTCTTTCCCTTTTTCTCTTGGTTCTCCCTTCGGTTCTCTTCCTTCTCTCTAAGTCTCACTTCTCTCTACTTTCTTAATTTGGTAACTTTGACTATTTTTGGAACATTGTAAATGGGCTCCTACGAGGCACCATTTAACATGTCCTAAGGGACTTAAATGAGGCCTTGGCCTTATTAGGCCGTGGGCTTCTTCTACCCACACCCTTTCCTAACTTAGACATTTCCCTAAAGAGTAACACATGCTTAACCTTCACTTAATGAATTACTTGACTTAAAAGTAAAATGTTGCAAACCCTTAATAACTCAACTAAGTTAATTAATTGAATTATTTTGGGGTGTTACAGCTGGGATGCCGAAGCGACAGATGAGCTTCTACTAGTAAAATTTCTTAACCCTCAGTGCTGAGATGGTGGTTATAGGCTCGACGTCTATCCACTTTGAAAAGTAATCAATGGCCACAAGCAAGTATCTGACATGTCCTGCCGATGGGGTGAATTGGCCAAGGATGTCAACTCCCCATACAGCAAACGACCATGGAGAGACCATTGCTTGAAGATTGGCAGGCGGTGCTCTTGGGATGGCGGCATGGCGCTGACTGTAACACCCCGATTCTACCCCTTTATTTATTTAATTATCAGAGTGCGAAAAAAATACTAACATGCTTCGGAGCGTTACACATCAACCAAAAAATTCAATAATTAAACAACATTTCATAATCAAACTTAGTCTTTCATTGAAGATAACAACTAGATACGTAACACAACTTAAATTTCATCACAACGCAAATGGAATCAACAAGTTCACATAATACCGCCCCCACTAACAACGTGGGATAAAACAAAATTCGTAACAACGCATAAATGTAGGCAATAAATTCAAAATAAAATGTGATAAATCAACAAAGTGTTCGCCTATTCCCTGTGTGCTACGATCGAGCGACTTCGACAATCGACTTAAATAGGAAGGAGAGAAGGTCCTTCACGCATGACTACTCGCATGTCACCCACGTAGGGGTAACATTAAAACAGAGAAAGGGTGAGTCCAACAACATAAAGGAATATATGATAAGTAATATGCGAGGTCTTAGCAACCATAACTACCAGCAAAGACAACATACAATATTATCACAAACAACGCCATCAGCAAGCACAACCATATTATTACAACACGAATGGCAACAACACAACCGAGACATATGCATGGGAATGCAACCCACAACACGGGTATATGCATGTGGTACCACCAACATAAAACAACCTTTATCAACACTTTGAGCGAGCTCTAAGACCGCAGCTTTCAACACGCTGAGCGTAGCTCCAAGACCGCAGACCTTCAACACGGGGTATGCATATGCCATGTGATGGGCTCATGAAACAACAGAACCAAACAACTTACGCCGACCCTTTCAACTACAACAACAACTTACCTAAGAGTCTCATGGACTCACAAAGAACAACAACGTGGTTTTGGTCTCTCCGACCCAACAACAACAACAACAACTTAAATAAGGGTCTCTTGGACCCACAACAACAACAACAAAGAACTTAATATTTACTCTTTTCACTACCAAGCAACAACAATTCAAAACGACCCAAACACAACCCAAGGTGACACCAAACAACACCTATTGGTACCCTACGGTAACTTGACAACTCGTGCCACAAGCCACAACAAGGAGGCACTGGCAAGAACTCCGATGCGCTGTGGCGCTAAAATTCCAAAGACAAGGGCGCTGGCAAGAATTTGGCGCACTAGGGCGCTAAAAACCTAGCATGGGCGCTGGCAAAGAATTTGCCGCACTAGGGCGCCAAAACATAAGATTTTGGCGCTGGCAAAGAATTTGGCCGCACTAGGGCGCTTAAAACATAAGACTTTGGCGCTGGCGCAAGAATTTGCTGCACTTGTAGCGCTTAAACATAAAGATTTGGCGCTGGCAAAGAATTGGCGCCGCATTTGGGCGCTTAAAACATAAGACTTTGGCGCTGCAAGAATTTGGCCGCACTAGGGCGCTTAAAACACGGCACTTTGGCGCTGGCAAGAATTGGCTGCACTTAGCGCTGTATCTCGCAGTGGCGCCAGTAAGAATTTCGCTGCGCCATGGCGCCAACCAAAGAATTTTAACGAAAGAATTTGGCACTGGGCAAGAACCTCGTTGCGCCAAGGCGCCAAAACAAGAAGCAAAATGGCGCCAGTAAAGAACCTTGTTGCGCCATGGCGCCACTCTAGCACAATGGCGCTAGTGGCACCTAAGTCCCCATTCCTCGATTTATTTTCCAATTCTCGAGCCAAAGAAAGATTCAACAACAATTAAAACATCAAACAACAGTTTTGGATCACCAAAACACAATTGGCAATTCTAACACAATGGGGGGCGCCAAACTCCTAGCCTAAGGGCGCCTAGGTGTGTCAAAGCCTCATACCTTGATACCTTTTACTAACAACCAGCAACAACCACGTTTTGAACGGCATTTAGACATCGGAACAACCATTTAAACTTCACATCAATTGCCTAGCATGATTCTAAGGTTCATTCATATATATCATCAAACATGTTATGAGCACAACTTCAACAACAATTATTCTCACATGGCAATTCAATTCCCAACCAAACCAGCAACAAATTCACATCATAATCCACTCCTACAACTATTCAGAATTATAACTAGCATCATAGTTACTAAATTCCCACATAAACCCCATCATATAAACCCTTAGGTAGTTTAACCCCCCCCCTTACCTTTGAAACTAGATGAAGAAGATGAAGCTTGTCCTTGAGTCACCAACGAAAATCACAGCCACGGATTTCCCCTCCCTCAACGCAGCTTCGCTTCTCCTTCTCTTTATCTCACGATCGCGCGTTTCTCTTCTTGAATGTACGGAGGAGCAGTAAACAGAAAAAGGGAAATTTGAATCATGCACTTGGAATTATAAGGAAAAGGATGGAGGAAAGAAAATGATTCAATGTTACCTTGAAGCTTGAGAAAACGAATTTCTCTCTTCCTCCTTTCCTCGCGCCGCTCGTCACACCCTCCCAAGCTCTCTCTCTCGCTTTTTCTTTCTTTCTTTCGCTTTGATGGTCTCAATTGGAGACCCAATTTAGGTCACGCAGTTGATCGGGCCAACTAGTGGGTCAGGCCCTAATCACACCACTCTTTTAATTCCATACACCTCCAAATAAAGCCACTCCAATTTATTTATTCTAATTCAAGTAAATATTGTAACCTCAAATAACTTAATTAAATATTTAATTAAATTATTTTGGGGTGTTACACCGACACTTGTCACATTTCTTTACATATTCTGTATGGCGCCCTTTTTGAGGCTCGACCAATAATAATCGGCTCTAAGGGGTTTTAGTCATGCGAGGGCTTGTCCTCCTATGTGACTCCTGCACACTCCCTCATGAATTTCTTCCATGACTCTTTCAAACTCTTTTCACCGCTAGGAATTTGAGGAGGGTCTAGAGAATCCTCTTCTGTATAGTTCGGCTTCAATGAGGACATATTTAGCGGTGCTTTTTCCAAATTTTTCATTTCCTTCTATTGTAGTCAGAATCGTTTCTCCTGCAGTAAGCAATTATATTGGTCATCCAAATCTTTCTGGTTCCACCTCTCTCGAGAGGACTCGAGTTTTAATTATGCTCGGGTTCAGATAGTGACTCATGTATCACCGAGTGGTTGTTGCCAGGCTTTTTAGTACTGGCCAGCTTGGCCAAGATGTCGGCCCTTCCATTTTGTTCCCTAGGGACATGGGTTAGTTCGAAAGAAATGAATTTAGATTTAAATTCTTGTACCTTGCTGCAGTATTTGCCAAGCAATTCATCTCTGGTGCTGAAGGCGTTGGTGACCTGTCCTGTAACACCCCATTTCTACCCGGTAATTTAATCAAAAATCAGAGTATATATTTATATATATGTTTCGGTTATCTCTTGGTTTAGGGTGTTATAAAATAGTGAACTGATTGACTATGGGATTACTCAGGTAAATGATACTACTTGCAACAGGCATTGACCTCCTTTGCAAGGCTCTCAGTGATGCCCTTGTAAATACACCAGTGAAAGAAATCCTGACCTTAGTGGCGAACCACAATTTAGCCATAGTCATTCAACACACTAATAGTATAACATAAATCATTCCTCAATAAAATGGAGCGTCACACCTCTCTCTTAAAACACTCAACAGTTAATTCATCTCATAAACATAATCAAAATACGTAACACCATAAATCACGTGGTAAACAATCTCATAACCTGCAGCGGAAAATAAAGTTACATCTCAAGGATTCAAAGAATCTCAAGAATACATAGAGAATCATATATGAAAGCTCAACAGTGAGCAAAACAACACAAAATAGAGTCTAAACCCCAACCCCTAGGTGCTACGTATCAGAGCAGACCGACTCGGGGAAATAGTGAAGATATCAAGTCCTCACTCATGACTACCTGTGGTAAACAACAACAGAAAGGGTGAGTCTCGAACTATATAATAAAAGTGATAATACGCAATATATACAATCACAGTTCATAACAACATCAAACACACCAATAATCACACAATAACATACATGCGCTCATGAGAATGTATGCAATGGAAGTATGCATGTGGTACCATTTGCCTCCTCCCGTTCTCAATATTTGCCCTCCCATTCTCATCAATAATGGAGTCCTCATGACTGCTGGCCTCCCACGCCTCAAAGCTTCACAATCATTTTATAAGCTCTACGATCGCAAACATAATGTATGCACGAGACTCCATGTACAACACAAACACAATCACAAACAAATTTCAATACACACATTAACTCTTACCTCAAAGAGTTAATCTCATTTTATAGCCCTCATGGCTTGGCCCTCCGCCCATGCCCCCATGGCATGCTCACCACCTCATTATACACTCTCAACACCATTAAGTCCCAAGGACTAATCTCCTCTAGAGTACTCAACCTCACTCAGGGACCTAAACCACCATTTAGGACCAAAACAATCATCTAGGGACCAAACTGTCACCTAGGGACCAAAACAGCACACTCTTAGGCACTTGGCAAAGACTAGGCGCCATTTTCCCCACATTCAAGCGCCCCTCGGTGCAACACAAAGACTAGCGCCAGAACTTCGGCATTTTGGCGCCCGTGGCAACACAAACACTGGGCGCCACTTTTCTAGCAATCTGGCGCCCCCCTGGGCAACACAGACCTAGACACAAACTCAGACACAGGCAGCAGACTAGGCGCCCTGGCCAGCACCATTTGGCGCCCCACTACTGACCCAACACACCCAACACTTTCAAACCAAAAACCACCCGAGCCAAAATGTTTAAAAATGTTTTTGTGCAGGTAAATACAAAATATGGCACGGTGAAATATGCCCAGAAAAGTAAGTTTCACCCAAGCCACCCCCTTTACACACACAAAGTCACCCCCACCGAGACATTTTTAAAATAAGGCCTGTACTCAGGAAACCACTCGAGCCTAAACACTTAAAATTGAATTTGGGCAGGTGAATACAAAATTTGGCACAGTAAAATATGTTCAGAAATGTGAGTTTCCCTCACCCACCCCATTTACACACACAAAGCGAGCCCCACCGGGACATTTTCAAAATAACACCCGCAAACTGAAAAACCACTCGAGCCAAAACACTTAAAATTGAATTTGGGCAGTGAATACAAAATTTGGCACGAGGAAATGTGCCTGAAATACAAGTTTCACTCCCGGGCCCCAAAATACCCACATTCTCGCGCCAGCACAAAGAAACACACACTCACAAAGACTCAAACAAAGATGCACCTTTGGCGCCATTTCTCAAAGAACTTGGCGCCAGCAAAGAACACCACACACACGATGCAACTCCAAAGACATGAACAGAAACCCAGCGCCATTTTCTCAAGAATATGGCGCCTGGCAAAGGACATTCTGCACAAACTCACAACCCAAATTTCATGAATAAGCATACGTGGCGCTGAATCCTAGCACATTGGCGCCCCAAACCCCAAAATCCCAATTTCTCAAATTCTTCCAAACCAATTCATTCAATAATCATTCTAATACTCCTAATTTCATATTCAAACAATCAATTGCATGCTCAATCATCAATCAAAGCAAAATCAAGAACACAAAACCCTAAATTAAAGCCCCAAATCGATTTTAGCATACAAATTATCAAATTCAATCCAACAACCATTCAATTAACAATCAACATCATCAAATTAAGACTCTATGACTTACATATGACCTATTATACCCTCTATTATAGAGTGAGACTCCCTTTACCTTATTTTACAATCGTAGGAACTCTCTTTCTCCGAGTCACGCATAATAACCACAAAGAACTATGGAGCTTTCCTCTTCTCCTTTCTCCCTTTGCGAAGCTCTCTCTCCCTTTCTCTAGGTTTTGGCGCTGCTCTCTCTCCTCCTCTCTCTCTCTCTTCGCAACTTTTCTTTCTTTCTTTGCACAATGATGCGAATTGCATCACTCCTAGGAGCCTAAGTCATTGGGCTTGGGCTCTGGGCCAATCCTCAGCTCCTGGTATCTCCAATACCACTCCTTCATTTAAATAAAATACCAAATTATAAAACACTATATTATAATTTAATATAATTAAAATAGTGTAACACTTAAACAATTTAATCAATTTCTTAATTAAATTATTTGGGGTGTTACAACTCTCCCCCCACTTAGAGATTTCGTCCTCGAAATTCATACCGAGTCAAATAACTCGATAAGACTCCCGCATCTTGCTCTCCAGCTCCCAAGTTACACTCTCACCGGCAGCTCCCAACCATACTACCTTGACTAAGGCAATGTCTTTCCCTCTCAACACCTTCACTTCTCTATCATCAATCCTCACCGGCATAGTCTCCACAAAGAGGTTCTCACGCACTCTCCACGTCATCCATGTGGATCACATGAGACAGTCCGGAATATACTTAGGCCGTGACACGTGAAAGACATCGTGCAAGTTCGAAGATTAGGCGGCAAGGCCACCCTATAAGCAACCTTTCCAACCTCTCGGTGATTTGGTACGGTCCAATAAACCTTGAGTCAACTTCTTTGCCTTCAGAGCACGCCCAACACCGCCATAGGCGTGACCCTCGTGAACACATGCTCACCAAACTGAAACTCCAAGTCCTTCCTCCTCTTATCATGATAACTTTTCATCGGCTGCCTGGACTCTTTCATTTTCTCTCGATCATTTTCACTTTCTCCGTAGTCTCCTAACCAACTCGGGTCCAAGAACAACACTCTCACCTGACTCATGCCAACACAAAGGAGTTCTCGCACCTCCGCCCATACAAGGCCTCAAAAGGAGCCATCCCAATGCTCGAATGATAGCCATTATTATAAGTGAACTCAATCAGTGGGAGATGTGTATCCCACGCACCTCCCTCGCTCTAGCACACAAGCTCTCAAAAGATCCTCCAAAGACTGGATGGTTCTTGTAACACCCCATTTCTACCCGGTACTTTAAATCAAAAATCAGAGTGTACAAAAATCTTTTCTGATCATTTTCTAGTTTAGTGTGTTATAAAATAGTGGACTGGCTGACTATGGGATTACTCAGGTAACTGATACTACTTGCAACAGGCTTTGGCCACTTTTGCAAGGCTCTCGATGATGCCCTCGTAAATACACCAAATGAAAGAAATTCTAGCCTTAGTGGCGAACCACGCTTTAGCCATAGTCATTCAAAGACACTAATAGTATAACATAAAGTAATACTCAATGAAATGGAGCGTCACAACTCTTTCTCTTAAACCAAAAACCAAATACGTAACACCAGAAGATAACTCATAGAATTCTAGTTTCACATAATGCAGCGGAAAACAATCATTATCTCAACAAAGATAGTCCAAAGAATATCAACAAATACATAAGGCTCAACAAGGAGCAAAACAAGCAACAACGATCCTAAACCCCGACCCCTAGGTGCTACGTGATCGAGCGCATCGACTCGGGGAGTAGTGAAGGTAGAAAGCCCTCACTCCCGACTACACCGTGGTAAATAACAACATAAAGGGTGAGTCTCGAACTATATAATAAAAGTGATAATAAGCAATATATCAAAGATAGTTTACAAAGACACTCAAACACGCTAAACATCACCAACAACATTCATGCACTAATGGGAATGTATGCAATGTTGGTATGCATGTGGTACCATTGGCCCACCGCCGCCTCGAAGCTTCACAATCACTTTATAAGGCCCCCTACGCCTCCGAAGCTTCACAATCATTTTATAAGGCCCCCGCCGCCTCTCAAAGCTTCACACATCATATTATAAACTCTACGATCATGACCCAATGTATGCACGAGACCCCATGTACATCACAAACATCATTTCAAACAATTCAATACACCCATTACTCTTACCTCGGCGTAATCTCATTTTATAGCCCTCCGGCTTGCCCCACCGCCCATGCCCCCATGGCATGCTCAATCACCTCATTATGAATCCTCAACACCATTATGTCCCACCTGACTATTCCCCTCTAGGGCACTCAACCTCACTCAGGACCTAAACCACCACTTAGGACCAAAACAATCATCTAGGGACCAAATCTGTCACCTAGGGACCAAAACAAAGACTCTCTAGGGCACTTGGCAAAGACTGAGCGCCATTTTCCCCACATTCTCGCGCGGTGCAACACAAAGACTAGGCGCCAGAAACTCAAAGATTTTGGCGCCCGTGGCAACACACAACCACTGGGCGCCACTTTCCTAGCAACTGCGCTCGGGCAACACGCACCTAGACACAAACTCGCATACGCTTGAGACACAAACTAAGACACAGCAAGACAATTGGCGCCCCGCTGACCCAAATCACCCAACACTTTCAAATCAAAACCACCCGAGCCAAAATGTTTAAAAATGAATTTGGGCAGGTAAACACAAAATTTGGCACAGTTGAAATATGCCTAGAAAAGTAAGTTTCACTCCCTGGCTCCAAAACACACATAAAACGAGAGCCCCTACCGACATTTTAAAAATACACTTGAACTCGTAAAACCACTCGAGCCAAAACACTTAAAATTGAAAGTTGGCAGGTGAATGCAAAAGTTGGCACGAGAAAATATGTTTAGAAATGCAAGTTGCACTCACCGGGCTCCAAAACACACCTAACGAGCCCTACCGAACATTTTCAAAAATACACTTGCAATCGAAAACCACTCGAGCCAAAATGTTTAAAATTGAAAGTTGGCAGGTGAATACAAAAGTTGGCACGAGGAAATATGTTTAGAAATGCAAGTTTCACTTCCCGGCTCCAAAATACCCACATTCTCGCGCGCCAGCAAAGAACTCACTCACCCAGACATCAAGCATGCTGACACAGCGCCATTCTCGTCACCACAGGGCAGCATTTGGCGCCCACACCGCACACACGCACTCCAACACACAAGCGATTACGTGGCGCCATTTTCCCAAAGAATTTGGCGCCTGGCGAAACAACCTCGCACAAAACATTTTCCAAAGACATGAATAAAGGCACGGCGCCATTTTCCCAAAGAATGTGGCGCCCGGCGTGCATTCTGCACAAACTCTAAACTTAGCGATGAATGCAGACATACAGTGGCGCTGAGATCCTAGCATTTTGGCGCCCCAACACTAAAACCCCAATTTTTCCAAACTCTTCCAAACCAATTCACCCAATAATCCTTCTAACACTCCTAATTGCATAATCAAACAACCAATTGCATATTCAAATCATCAATTAACATCAAAATCACCAAATCATATATTACAAAACCCTAACTCACACCTAAATCAATTTTTACCAACAATCTCATCAAATTCAAGAATCAATTCAACATGCAATCATCAATTAACATCAAAACAGCCCCTATGACACATATAATACCCATGATCTCCTCTATTATAGAGTGAGACTCCCTTACCTCAAATTAAACCGTAGAAAAGCACCTAATCGAGTCACGAACAAAACCACCGCAACAATCCAAGCTTCAAGCCACGAAATTCCTTCTCTTTCTCTCCTCTCTTCTTACTACAAGACCGCTCCCTCTCTTCTCCTTTCTTTTCTTTTTCGTTTTCTCTTCACAAATGAGCTTTGATACCTAATTTGGGTATATAAGTATTGGGCCAAGTGCACCTTGGGCCCTTTTTACACCCCTGGCCCATTTCTTCCACCACTCCCTTCAATTAAAATAAAATACTAAATTATAAACACCATATTATAATTTAATATAATTAAAAATTAGTGCAACACCTAAACAATTTAATCAATTTCTTAATTAAATTATTTGGGGTGTTACTGCTTCTCTGTCGACCATCACCGAGGATGATAAGTTTGAACTCAACCTCAGCTTGGACCCCAAAGCCTCCTGCAAGCTCCCCCAAAACTCTGACGTAAACCGCGGGTCTCTATCCGATACAATACTCTTCGGAACCCCATGAAGTTTCACAATCACCTGAATGTATATTCTAGCCAACTTTGGCACAGGGATAGGTGATGTTGATAGGAATGAAATGGGCGACTTGGTCAACCTATCCACAATCACCCAAATAGTGTCGACCTTCTCGCAGTTGTTTGGCAACCCAAATACAAAGTCCATGGAAATGTTGTCCCACTTCCATTCCGGAATCTCTAAAGGTTGCATCAACCCCGCGGGTTTCGATGCTCAATCTTTGACTTCTCGCAAGTCAAACATGCATATACAAATCTGCGCAACAACATCTCTCTTCATACCAGCCACCAAAATAGTTTCTTCAGTCATGATACATCTTAGTAGCACTGGATGAATGCTCAACTTACTCCTATGGCTCTCCTCAAGTATCATCTTCTTCAACTCAAGATCATCCGAACACGATTCTACGTCACCCGAATCTCAACACACTCAGGAATCCTGTAACACCCCATTTCTACCCGGTAATTTAAATCAAAAATCAGAGTATACAAAAATCTTTTCCGATCATTTTCTAGTTTAGTGTGTTATAAAATAGTGAACTGGCTGACTATGGGATTACTCAGGTAACTGATACTACTTGCAACAGGCATTGGCCACCTGTGCAAGGCTCTCAGTGATGCCCTTGTAAATACACCAGCGAAAGAAATTCTAGCCTTAGTGGCGAACCACAGTTTAGCCATAGTCATTCAGCACACTAATAGTATAACATAAAGTAATACTCAATGAAATGGAGCGCCACAACTCTTTCTCTTAAACAAAACTCGAATACGTAACACCAAGAGATAACTCATAGACATATAGTTTCACATAATGCAATGGAAAATAATCATTATCTCAACAAAGATAATCCAAAGAATATCAAAACAAATACATAAAGGCTCAACAAGGAGCAAAACAGTAACAACAGTCTAAACCCCGACCCCCCAGGTGCTACGTGATCGAGCGCACCGACTCGGGAGTAGTGAAGGTAGAAAGCCCTCACTCCCGACTACCGTGGTAAATAACAACAGAAAGGGTGAGTCTCGAACTATATAATAAAAATGATAATAAGCAATATATAAGCATAGTTTACAAAGACACTCAAACACGCCAAACATCACCAACAATATTCATGCACTAATGGGAATGTATGCAATGTCGGTATGCATGTGGTACCATTGGCCCACCGCCGCCTCCTCGAGCTTCACAATCACTTTATAAGGCCCCCTGCCGCCTCAAGCTTCACAATCATTTTATAAGGCCCCGGCCGCCTCTCAAGCTTCACAAATCATATTATAAACTCTACGATCAAGACCCAATGTATGCATGAGACTCCATGTACATCACAAACATCATTTCAAACAACTCAATACACACATTACTCTCACCTCGGTGCTAATCTCATTTTATAGCCCTCCGGCTTGGCTCCACCGCCCATGCCCCCATGGCATGCTCAATCACCTCATTATAAACTCGGCACCATTAAGTCCCACCCACTCACTCTCCTCTAGAGTACTCAACCTCACCCGGGACCTAAACCACCACTTAGGACCAAAACAACCATCTAGGGACCAAACTGTCACCTAGGGACCAAAACAAAGACCCTCTTAGGCACTTGGCAAAGACTAGGCGCCATTTCCCCACATTCGCGCCCGGTGCAACACAAAGACTAGGCGCGAGAACTCAAGATTTTGGCGCCCCTCGTGGCAACACAACCACTGGGCGCCATTTTCCTAGCAACTCTGGCGCTCCCACGGGCAACACAGACCTAGACACAAACTCGCATACGCTTTGCACACAAACTAAGACACAGCTGGCACAGTTTGGCGCCCACTGCTGACCACCACCCAACACTTTCAAACCAAAAACCACCCGAGCCAAAATGTTTAAAAATGAATTTGGGCAGGTAAACACAAAATTTGGCACAGTGAAATATGCCTAGAAAAGTAAGTTTCACTTCCCGGGCCCCAAAACACACACAAAACGAGCCTCACCGGGACATTTTCAAAAATACACCTGCAACCAGAAAACCACTCGAGCCAAAATGTTTAAAATTGAAAGTTGGCAGGTGAATACAAAATTTGGCACGAGGAAATATGTTTAGAAACACAAGTTTCCCTCCCCGGGCCCCAAAACACACACAAAACAAGCCCCACCGGGACATTTTCAAAAATACACCTGCAACCAGAAAACCACTCGAGCCAAAATGTTTAAAATTGAAAGTTGGCAGGTGAATACAAAATTTGGCACGAGAAAATGTGCCCAGAAATGCAAGTTTCACTCCCCGGGCCCCAAAATACCCACATTCTGGCGCCCAGACAAAGAACTCACTCACCAGCACACAACAAGCATAAAGTGACACAGCGCCATTCTGGCACCACGGGGCATCATTTGGCGCCCACATCGGCACACACGCACTCCAACACACAAAACAAAGGCACATGTGGCGCCATTTTCCCAAAGAACTTGGCGCTCGCGAGCAACACACTGCACAGAACACATTCCTGCACATGAACAGTGCACAGGGCGCCATTTTCCCAGCAATGTGGCGCCCTGGCAGTAGCATTCCTGCACAAACTCCCAATTTAGCTTGTGAACAGTACACAGGGCGCCAGAATCCTAGCATCTTGGCGCCCCAAACTCCAAAACCCCAATTTTCCCAAAATCTTCCAAACCAATTCACCCAATAATCCTTCTAACACTCCTAATTGCATAATCAAACAACCAATTGCATACTCAAATCATCAATTAACATCAAAATCACAAATTCATACATTACAAAACCCTAACTCACGCCTAAATCAATTTTTACCAACAATTTCATCAAATTCAAGGAATCAATCAACATGAAATCATCAATCAACATCAAAACAGCCCCTATGACACATATAATACCCATTATCTCCTCTATTATAGAGTGAGACTCCCCTTACCTCGAATTAACCGTAGAAATTGATTTTCCTTGAGTCACGTGCAAAAACCACAGCAACAAATGAGTTCTCCTCTTCTCTTTGCTTGGTGCGATCCACTTCTCCCTCTTCTCACTCTCCTTGCGCCGTTTTCTCTCTTTCTTTTCTTTCTCTCTATTCGCTTTCTTTCTTTCTTTGGTGAATGGTGCGAATTGCACCAACCCTAGGAGCCTAAGTCATTGGGCTTGGGCTCCCGGCCCAATCCTTGCGCCCTCGATTTCCAATACCACTCCCTTCAATTAAATAAAATACTTTATTATAAATACTATATTATAATTTAGTATAATTAAAATAGTGCAACACTTAAACAATTTAATCAATTACTTAATTAAATTATTTAGGGTGTTACAAATCCAACCTGTAATCCCCCTCTGCCGCTTGCTCACCAAAGAACCAAAGAAGTCTACTGGTTTCACATCTAGTTTCAAGCGCCTCGATACTAACCAAGAAATCATTCCCAATCCTCAAAGATACCCAATCTGACACTGCGGTGTCACCTCACAAACCAGACTCAAGTCGCGGAATTGCTCAATCAACTCCAACTCCCTCACCATCATAGCTGACATATGCAAAGTTTTCCGACTTAAAGCATCAGCCACGACATTAGCTTTGCCGGGGTGATAGTTCAAGCCGTAATCATAGTCCTTCAAAGACTCTCTAACCAACGCCTCTGCCTCATATTCACTCCTTCGGTCAAACAAGTACTTGGACTCTTGTGATCACCGAACACTTCAATCTAGTACCATAGAGATAGTGCCTCCAAATCTTCAAAGACAAACACAATCGCAGCCAACTCTAAATCATGAGTAGGATAGTTCTTCTCATGTGTCCTCAACTGCCGAGACGCATAAGCGACTACCTTCCCATCCTGCATCAACACACCTCCCAAACCCATCTTGGAAGCATCGCAGTACACAACAAATGGTTGCTCGCACAGCAACACTAACACCGAGACGTGGTCAACCTCCTCTTTAGCTCTTGGAAGCTCTCTTCACACTTTGCATCCCACACAAATGCCTTTCCTTTACAGGTCAGTCGGGTCAATGGAAGGGCTAGCTTAGAGAACCCTTCAATAAACCTCCTGTAATAACCAGCCAACCCCAAGAAACTCCTGATCTCAGTCACAGACTTTGGGCTCTCCCACTGCAACACTGCATCAACCTTGGCCGGATCCACGCCTATACCATCGCCGTAAATAATGTGACCCCAAGAAGCTCACCTCATGCAAAATTAAACTCACACTTTGATAACTTGGCATACAACTTCCTCTCTTTCAAGACCTCCAAGACCAACCTCAAGTGCTCTCGCATGCTCTTCCTCGATTTTGAGTACACCGAATATCATCAATGAAAACGCGACCACAAACCGATCCAGGATAGCTATGGAAGATCTCGGTTCATGTACTCCATAAACACCCCGGTGCATTTGTGACACCAAACGGCATTACGTAGTACTCATAATGCCCATACCTCGCTCAACGCCAAGCTCGGATATCCTCATCCTTCACCTTAACTGGTGATACCCGACCTCAAGTCAATCTTGCTAAACACTTTAGCACCCACCACCGATCCATCAGATCATCTATCCTCGGGAGAGGATACTTATTCTTGATAGTCACTTTATTCAATTGTCTATAGTCCACGCACAGACGCATACTCCCATCCTTCTTCTTTACTAACAAAACTGGAGCTCCCCATGGTGACACACTAGGCCTCACAAATTTCTTCTCCAGAGTTCCTCTAATCGCTTCTTCAATTCGCATAACTCGTAAGTCGACATCCCAGACGGTGCATATGACACGTGCCTAGTTCCAGGCACAAGCTCAATCCCGAACTCAACTTCCCTCTCTAGGGGCACACTAGGGATCTCATCAAGAAACACTTCCGGAAACTCACACACCACCTGTAACCCATCAACCACAGCTCGGTTCTCCGCAGACATAGATGCCATCAACGCAAACAACTGACCACCCTCTTTCATTACCCTACGCAATTGCTCGTGAGACAAAGCAAGCGCACTCTTCCTCTTCGTGAAGAAGGAAACTAACAGACTTATTAGAATGGTTGATGTGCACATGGTTATCTACTAACCACCCATGCCCGTAATCACATCTAACCCACCCAAAGGCAAACAAATCGAGATCAACTGTAAAATCTCTGCGAGACCGACAGAGGACACCTAGCACACATCGTAGAAGTAGTTACGGACCCTTTAGCCGGAGTGTCGATAACCATCCTCTCTCCATTGTAGACAACACTAAATTTAACTTTTCAAAGACAAACAGATGCAATAAAAGAGTGCGTAGCACCCGTGTCAATAATAGCAACTAAAGGTGTACCGATATGAAACATGTACCTCTGATATCATTAGGTCCCTCCGAACTCGCCAATGCAAACACTCTCCCAAAGGATCTTTCCTTCTTAGGCTTGGGGCACTTGAAGCTAATGTGACCAAATTTCACCACGGTTGAAACATACAAACTTCCTTACGATCACACTCTCGATGCCATGTGACCATTCTTCCCACACTTAAAACATCTCTTAACTTCCATCTTACAATCAAAGCTCTTGTGACTCTGGCTTGTCACACTTGAAACACACAACATCGACATGGGGCGCCTCCCACTTGGCTTCTTGCCCTCATGATACCTCCTACCCTCACCGCACTGCTTCCACCATTATACTTGTTACCACCCGAATACCTTTGCTTTCCTTTGTCGCAGACGTCTCATAAGGCTTACCCTCTCATTATGAAATTTCCCCTCGGTCTCTCATGACCCTAGAGCGGGCATTCTTGCCTTCCTCATAAATCCTGCAGCAATCTAACAGATCAAAGAAATACTCTAATCTTCTCGATACCCCACACCGCTTGATATCGCCTCTCATCCATTCTCAAACTTAATGCACTTTGAGAATTCAGCCCAAATTTCAAAGATAGTGGGGATAGAACTTGGCCAACTCCGTGAACTTGGCAAAGATACTCGAGAATGCATATACTCCCGCCGCCTCGGTTCAAGGAATTCCACTCTTTCTTACCTCTAACGCCCTCCGGAAATACTTTCTCAAGAATTCCTTCGAACACAACCGCCCAAGTGATCTCTCCTCTGCGCGGCACTCCAACCTCTCACCGGTCTCCACCACTACCATCGCCTCTTCGATAAAGTATGAGTACTGCGACTGACTTTTCTCATCGGTCACGGCTAATCACCACCTCAAGATCCTCTCAATCTCCTTCACCAAGTCAAGGCACCATCCGGGTTGTACCTCCCCTTGAAGGTAGGGTTCTCTCTCGGAATGTTGCTGCATCGCGGGTCTCGATGATTCTCATTGCGTCCCCATAACTTGTGCTATGGCTTGCAACGCCTCGCCAAGTGCAAAGATCAACTCTTCTTGCCATATCAACCTAACACTGCAAAGATAAACAACCATTCGTAACTAATTCAAGACTCCTAATCGTCATACACAACATGACAAACAGACACACTTGGTCGGACAGGATCGAACTTTTGCTCGATACCACTAATGTAACACCCCATTTCTACCCTAATTTAATCAAAAATCGAGTATATATTTATATATATGTTTCTGTTATCTCTTGGTTTAGGGTGTTATAAAATAGTGAACCCGATTGACTATGGGATTACTCAGTAATCGATACTACTTGCAATGAGCATTGACCTCCTTTGCAAGGCTCTCGATGATGCCCTTGTAAATACACCAATTGAAAGAAATCCGACCTTAGTGGCGAACCACAATTTAGCCATAGTCATTCAAAGACACTAATAGTATAACATAAATCATTCCTCAATAAAATGGAGCGTCACACTCTCTCTTAAAACACTCAACAGCTTAATTCATCTCATAAACATAATCAAAATACGTAACACCATAAGTCACGTGGTAAACAATCTCATAACCTGGAGCGGAAAATAAAGTTACATCTCAAGGGATTCAGCAGTCTCAGTAACACATAGAGAATCATATATGAAAGCTCAACAGTTGAGCAAAACAACACAAAATAGAGTCTAAACCCCAACCCCTAGGTGCTACGTGACGAGCGAGGCCGACTTGGGAAATAGTGAAGATATCAAGTCCTCACTCATGACTACCGTGGTAAACAACAACGAGAAGGGTGAGTCTCGAATCAGTATAATAAAAGTGATAATACGCAATATATACAATCACGATTCATAACAACATCAAACACACCAATAATCACACAATAACATACATGCGCTCATGAGAATGTATGCAATGGAAGTATGCATGTGGTACCATTTGCCTCCGCGTTCTCAATATTTGCCCTCCCAAGATTCTCATCAATAATGGAGTCCTCATGACTGCCCCCCGGCCGCCCTCAAGCTTCACAATCATTTTATAAGCTCTACGACCACAGTAGAATGTATGCATGAGACTCCATGTACAACACAAACACAATCACAAACATACTCAATACACACATTAACTCTTACCTCAAAGAGTTAATCTCATTTTATAGCCCTCATGGCTTGGCCTCTCCGCCCATGCCCCCATGGCATGCTCACCACCTCATTATACACTCTCAACACCATTAAGTCCCAAGGACTAATCTCCTCTAGAGTACTCAACCTCACTCGGGGACCTAAACCACCATTTAGGACCAAAACAATCATCTAGGGACCAAACTGTCACCTAGGGACCAAAACAAAGACACTCTTAGGCACTTGGCAAAGACTAGGCGCCATTTTCCCACATTCTCGCGCCCGGTGCAACACAAAGACTAGCGCCAGAAACTCAAAGATTTTGGCGCCCCTATGGTGAATACAAAATTTGGCACAAGAAAATATGTTCGTAAATGTGAGTTTCCCTCACCCACCCCATTTACACACACAAAGCGAGCCCCACCGACATTTTCAAAATAACACCGCAACTGAAAAACCACTGAGCCAAAACACTTAAAATTGAATTTGGGCGGTGTGAATACAAAATTTGTACGAGGAAATGTGCCCAGAATACAAGTTTCACTCCCGCCCCAAAATACCCACATTCTCGCGCCAGACAAAAACACACACTCACAAAGACTCAAACAAAGGTGCACTGGCGCCATTTCCCAAAGAACTTGGCGCCCGAGCAAGAACACTACGCACACAGATGCAACTCCAACACATGAACAGTAACCCAGGCGCCATTTTCTCAGCAATATGGCGCCCTGGCAGTGACATTCCTGCACAAACTCACAACCCAGCCCATGAATAAGATACGTGGCGCTGAATCCTAGCACATTGGCGCCCCAAACCCCAAAATCCCAATTTCCTCAAATTCTTCCAAACCAATTCATTCAATAATCATTCTAATACTCCTAATTTCATATTCAAACAATCAATTGCATGCTCAATCATCAATCAAAGCAAAATCAAGAACACAAAACCCTAAATTAAAGCCCCAAATCGATTTTAGCATACAAATTATCAAATTCAATCCAACAACCATTCAATTAACAATCAACATCATCAAATTAAGACTCTATGACTTACATATGACCTATTATACCCTCTATTATAGAGTGAGACTCCCCTTACCTTATTTTACACCGTAGGAACTCTCTTTCTCCGAGTCACGTACAATAACCACAGCAACTATGGAGCTTTCCTCTTCTCCTTTCTCCCTTGCGAAGCTCTCTCTCCCTTTCTCTAGGGTTTTGGCGCCGTTCTCCTCTCCTTTCTCTCTTCTCTCTTCGCAACTTTTCTTTCTTTCTTTGCACAATGATGCGAATTGCATCACTCCTAGGAGCCTAAGTCATTGGGCTTGGGCTCCTGGGCCAATCCTTGCAGTTCCGGTATCTCCAATACCACTCCCTTCATTTAAATAAAATACCAAATTATAAAACACTATATTATAATTTAATATAATTAAAATAGTGTAACACTTAAACAATTTAATCAATTTCTTAATTAAATTATTTGGGGTGTTACATGTCCTGTTACGAGGAGAGAATCACTTTGCACCTTCAGGTGTTTGACGCCGAGGTCAGCCGCAAGTGTCATATCGGCGATGAGTGCCTCATATTCCGCCTGGTTGATGGCAGCTTTAAAATTAAACCTGAGAGATTGTTCGCGGAGGATGCTGTCCGGACCTTCAAGGGTTATCCCTACACCGCTCCCCCTTGTGTTGGAGGATCCATCTACAGAGAGCGTCCAAGAAGGGTCGACCACTGGGGTGATCTCACGATCTGCTTCTACTAGTTCTGCAACAAAATCTGCAAGGGCTTGCGCTTTGATGGGACCTCTGGGCATGTATTTATGTCGAATTCTGACAGCTCTATGGACCATGCTACCATTCGTCCGGCTAGGTCTGGCTTTGCAAGGACTTGGCGGATCGGCAAATCAGTTCTTACCACAACCGAGTGGCTTTGGAAATCTTGCTCGAGCTTTCTTCATGCGAGGATCATGCGTGGCGGCCTTTTCAATCTTTTGGTATCTCAGTTCTGCCCCTCTCCACATTCTGCTAGTGTAGTATATTGGCAGTTGGCTTCCCTCTTGTTCCTGCACCAGAACTGCACTACAAGCATCTTTGGAAACGGCCAGGTATAGTAGTAGGGGTATACCTTGTTTTGGTGTTGTGAGAATTGGGGGTGTCTGTTGTGAAAAACCGAGTTGTGCAAGTGTACACAATCGAAACAAGTAATAAAGTAGTAAGTACAGTTCGTCTCCACAGGGATTGATATTAATTTTAGAGTTTAAGCGATACTAGCTCTTAGCGAACCGAGTAGCAAAAGTTTATAGTAACAGGTTATCACTTAAAAAGTGAAGGTTTTAAGAAAACAGTAAAAGCCGAGTTGTAGAATGAGAGAGAAACAAGTCGGATTGCCTTTCCTAAGTAAATTCCCAATTAGTATAGCGCTATAACGTCACACGCTATAGCGTCAAGCGCTGTTGTGTAACACCCCCTTCTATCTAGTCTATTATTTTAATAAATTCGAAAATCAGAGTCTACGAAAAAACTTTAGTGCGACCACTAGAGGGTGCCACATTCAAACAACCACATTAAACTCCAAATAATAATTAAAATAACTCCAAAAAGGTGATACATAGCACCATAAATCCGTACGAGGATAGAGATCGTAGCAGCGGAAATAACAACCGAAATACAGTAACACAGTTATCCAAGGAAAAGTTAAAACATAACATAAACGACAAAATCTAGCTATCCCTCCCCGGTGCTACGTATCAGAGCTGACTCGACAAATACTAGCGGAAGGTGCTCACGTCACCTTCAGTCACTGTCACCTGCAGCGTTGCCACATAGGAGCAACATTCCAAGCAGAAAGGGTGAGTCTCATTTCATAGAAAATAGTAAATAAAACAAGCAACACAATAAGACAAGCATTAGCACACCAAGTAGTACAGTCCAAACACTTTCACCGTTAATCATGCACACCCAAGCAACCACCAGAAAAATGTATGCAAGTGCATGATATGCAGCCCAACGCCGAGGGCATATGCATGTGGATCCATCACCAAAAGGCCCAGAGGGCATTCACCAATCACCAAAAGCCCGGGCATTCACCATTCACCAAAAGGCCCGAAGGCATTCACCAAATTATTTTATGAGGCCGAGGCCTATTCACCAAAAATAATGCACATGTCTATGCAACACATGACTATGCAACACCACGCCAAAGCAACACCAAGAATAGCACATAGAATATTCGCCAATAATTTTATTTGCACCCCACTCACCAATAGAGGTCATAAACCCTCAATCACCCAAAATGAACTCACTTTGTTAATCCCATCCCCATTTAAAACAACCACAATAGCTAAATGCAACACCAAAAAGGACCAAAGGAACACCTAGAACCAAACGCACCACCTAAGGACCAATTGGACACATAGGGACCATTTTGACGCCAGTATTAATTAATTTAACGCCTAGGGACTATTTCGACACCATAATAATCATTTTAGCACCTAGGAACTAATTTGACACTCACCTAGGCACTCTTGCATTCCTAGCGCGCCAAACAAGCACACACAGGCAGCCAAATGGCGCCCATACACTATTCACCCGCACAACACCCTTCCAACCAAAGAACACGCAAATTAGACACACCCCAGCGCCATTCCTGGGGAATTTGGCGCCCCTTCCTCGTCCGCCGCACAACACCGTAATGCACACTGAATACACCACAGCGCCATTTTCGGGGAATTTGGCGCCCCCTCCTGTCTGCTGCCGCACAAACGCACACAGACACACACGAATGCACTCGTGCGCCTTTTCGGGGAATTTGGCGCCCCTCCTCGTTATTTTCATTAAGGCCTGCTTAACATACCACTACTCCTCAATAAATTCCTTAATTCAATTATTACACCAATTTCCCTTCAATTACATACCCTTCCCACTCCATCGCTAAATCACCAACAATAGCATATATTAACCCAAGTATATATATATTCAGCCCACTCATCACTAAATCAATCAACATAACCTATACTAATTCAATCATATATATATTTGTTCAGCCCACTCATCACTAGATCAGTTAACATAACATAAATCACTTCAATCATCACATAAACACTCAATTCCATGACATATTCAAGACATTCATCACCCAAATCAATCGAATTAACGTATAAGAATCCAATCAACATATCCTAACACTCAAATCCTATGGTTCCAAGTTTTATAAACTATTGGCTATGGAAAGGAAACTCCCTTACCTTTGCGAGTTTATTCCAATAGAGATAGCGAAGATCAATGACGAACTCTCGAGCATGCTATATTTCTAGCGAGGTGACCATTGACTCGAACACCTATTCGAAGGATATAAAGCCGTGACCACCATTAGGAAACCCGAATCAAACTATCCCATTTTTCATTGCTAGAATCATGTAAGAATAATATACTAAAATATGATTTCAAAAATACAATGCTAGTTCATTTTAAAACATAGTCTCACTTTGTATATATCCTCGTAAGTCTATTCAATATAAGAAATACCATTCACTAGCTCATGACTACCTATATTGGTCAAACGTTAATAGTTACCCTATCAAAATATATGTGTATTTAATATAAAGCATATCAAACAAATATTTTTGCAAGATGATCATAAAAATATAATGGGTGTGTGGTGTAAAAACGCATCTACCCGACCGGTAACATGGAATATTGTGGAGTTGTGGATATGCCCACTATTGAGCGAACGAGAATTGAGGAAGAAACGGTTCCGCCTGCGCGAAGTCTTCAATGGCGGCAAAGGGGGAAATTCGTCCTCAAAGGGTTCGTGAGGCGTGGCTGCAATCGACGGAACGAAGCACCAAACAATGAAACTAAGGCCGAAAAGCGGAATCGGTGGCAAAATCCGAGTGGGAAGGTGAAGTTTGGGGTTCAACCGTGAGTTGGAGAGGAAGAACGAAATGGAGGAAGGAAAGGTTAGGGTTTTGAGTCGCTGCAAGTCCGCACTACGTTACGAGGAAGAAGAGAGTGAAATTGGGCTTGGGTCGAACCTCGGGCCTTGCGCCAAGAGAAATGGGTTCCCTAGGGGTGCGCTAGCGATAGATTGGGGGTGTATACGTGTAAAAAAACCCCAAACACATTTTTAAATTGTTTTCGAAGCCCAATTTAACTACGATTATTATTTCAACACCTCAATAGTATTTATAAAAATAGAATAAATATACAATAACAATTATATATTACTAATCACGTACAAAAATACATTTAAATATGATCTCAACCAATTTTAATAACTCAAACTCACAATAAACCAAAATAAGTTATTCTCATAAATATGAAATAATTTATAAAACAAGGTACATACTAAAAAGAACCCCCGCAGATGAAAATCGGGGTGTTACAATCTAACCCCCCTAAAAAAAAATTTCGTCCTCGAAATTTACATAAGACTTGAGCACCAAAACGAAAAGATTGAGTACTTCAAGATTTTAAAACATGGAAGAGGAATTGAAACCTCGTCAAAGTTAAAAGAGGATTTGTCAATGACATCTGAGGGAAGGAAATAAAGGTATCAACAAAAGAGCATAAAATTGGGCTAGAGTCAAAGAAAGAAACATTTAAGTTGCAAGGACATGAAAGCTAGAATATCAACAAAAATAACTTAGAGATTTCGGCACAAAGAGCTACATGATTGAGTCTTGACAAATTTTAGTGAAAAGGCTTAGAAGAAGAATTGAGAGTAGAGTCTGAGGCTTTAGGTTCTCACATCCACAAAAATCATGAATCATTAGTCGCTATTAGAGTAACTAATGAACTCACATCGCAATGCAAAGTATTATAGAAACTACTCATTTCACCAACAAGCATAGAAATAAATCCCAATGATATTAAATAAAGCTCACTAAAACAAAATAGGACCACACAATATAGTTATGTTATCACCACAACACAGACAACACTATAGTACCAGTTTAGACACAACAACAGTCACACAACTGACATATCTGAGAACGTAAGGATCAATTAATATGGAGATCTTACAAACTCATTATCCTCAAATAACACAGAAGTAAAATAATAATAATAATAATAATAATAATAATAATAATAATAATAATAATAATAATAATAAGAAGAAGAAGAAGAAACTAGAAGTCGTGCAAGCACAAAGATTACGATGTACATGAGTCGTACAAACACAAGACTTATTAGTAAAATAATTAAATTAAGAACATATAAACGTCAACAGAAATAGTAAAACAACTAAGAACATTTCAAAGCAACTAAAAAATATTTTCCCTTGGGTTCATAAAGAGTTAGTGACATGCTTCATAGGAGAGAAAATAGAGCATACAATACTACATCACCGATCAATTTTGCACATCGTTAAAATATAATTAAACACGAGCACAAACATCAACAGTTTAACTTTAGAAGTTTTCTTACATAAAGTTGTGTTTCAGTAAAGGTACTAGAACATCTCTAGGCCCCTATAAAAGAAAGAAATCAGATAACACAATCATCCTTTTTATTTACAAAAACAGCCCTGTTAGCACGCCCTTTTCATTTACATAAACCGCAAAAAAAAAAAAAAAAAAAAATCCAGTTCAAAAGCAGCGGCCAAACGGCGGAAAAATCGAAGCTATTTGGGCGCGTGATGTAACCAAAAACAAAGATAAAACAGAGGTGAAAACAGCAGGTATTTTTAGCGCAAGACAAAGCGACAAAATAGAATTACTACGACACCTAAAACGGCGATAAAGCAGGGGGAACAACACAGGTATTTTTAGCGCAAGATAGCGATATTTTTTCGCTAAACAAAGAATATTTTTATTTTTATTTTTATAAAAGAAAACAGCAAACATATATCCATTGAAAACGACCAAACAACACCTTAATTGATGAAAACAAAGACCTATTATTTCATAAACAAAGAAACAACAATTTAAATGATGGAAAACAACGATCTATTACTTCATAAACAAAGAAACAAAGAACTCCAATGATGGAAGACAATGACCTATTATTTCAATTTAACCACTAACACACCATATGTTACAACTCAATTCAATCCCAATTTACTCAATTTACATGCTCTCATCACCATGTATAGGAAATCGATCCTAACCCCATAAAATCACCCCATTTGAACTGCAAACCATCATCTCATATAATTAAACACATGATAACATTAACAATTCATCAAACAACCTAAGGAAACCCCACAAAATCTATCACATACCCAATTATATTAAATCGAAACGCTCACCCTTACTAATCGAAAGAATACACATAACACATCACATTCCCTTGGACCGACTAAACTGGTTAGCTTCTCGACTATCAAGGATCCAGCGAATGACGTGTGTAACTCAATCAGAGTCCACATATCGGAGACACAAAGAAAACACACACGGTCCAGTTAGGACCGAACAGCTCTGATACCACTAATGTAACACCCCCTTCTATCTAGTCTATTATTTTAATAAATTCGAAAATCAGAGTCTACGAAAAACCTTTAGTGCGACCACTAGAGGGTGCCACATTCAAACAACCACATTAAACTCCAAATAATAATTAAAATAACTCCAAAAAGGTGATACATAGCACCATAAATCCGTACGAGGATAGAGATCGTAGCAGCGGAAATAACAACCGAAATACAGTAACACAGTTATCCAAGGAAAAGTTAAAACATAACATAAACGACAAAATCTAGCTATCCTCCCGGTGCTACGTGACGAGTGACTCGACAAATACTAGCGGAAGGTGCTCACGTCACCTTCATCCATCACACTGCGACGTTGCCACATAGGAGCAACATTCCAAGCAGAAAGGGTGAGTCTCATTTCATAGAAAATAGTAAATAAAACAAGCAACACAATAAGACAAGCATTAGCACACCAAGTAGTACAGTCCAAACACTTTCACCGTTAATCATGCACACCCAAGCAACCACCAGAAAAATGTATGCAAGTGCATGATATGCAGCCCAACGCCGAGGGCATATGCATGTGGATCCATCACCAAAAGGCCCAGAGGGCATTCACCAATCACCAAAAAGCCCGAAGGCATTCACCATTCACCAAAAGGCCCGAAGGCATTCACCAAATTATTTTATGAGGCCGAGGCCTATTCACCAAAAATAATGCACATGTCTATGCAACACATGACTATGCAACACCACGCCAAAGCAACACCAAGAATAGCACATAGAATATTCGCCAATAATTTTATTTGCACCCCAGTCACCAATAGAGGTCATAAACCCTCAATCACCCAAAATGAACTCACTGTTAATCCCATCCCCATTAAAACAACCACAATAGCTAAATGCAACACCAAAAAGGACCAAAGGAACACCTAGAACCAAACGCACCACCTAAGGACCAATTGGACACATAGGGACCATTTTGACGCCGTATTAATTAATTTAACGCCTAGGGACTATTTCGACACCATAATAATCATTTTAGCACCTAGGAACTAATTTGACACTCACCTAGGCACTCTTGCATTCCTAGGCGCCAAAACAAGCACACGGGGCAGCCAAATGGCGCCCCATACACTATTCACCTGCACAACACCCTTCCAACCAGCAACACGCAAATTAGACACACCCCCAGGCGCCATTCCCAGGGGAATTTGGCGCCCCCCCTTCCCTGTCTGCCTGCACAACACCAGAATGCACACCAGAATACACCACAGGCGCCATTTTCAGGGGAATTTGGCGCCCCCTCCCTGTCTGCCTGCACAAACGCACACAGACACACACAGAATGCACTCCAGGCGCCTTTTCAGGGGAATTTGGCGCCCCCTCCCTGTTATTTTCATTAAGGCCCTGCTGTTAACATACCACTACTCCTCAATAAATTCCTTAATTCAATTATTACACCAATTTCCCTTCAATTACATACCCTTCCCACTCCATCGCTAAATCAGTCAACAATAGCATATATTAACCCAAGTATATATATATTCAGCCCACTCATCACTAAATCAATCAACATAACCTATACTAATTCAATCATATATATATTTGTTCAGCCCACTCATCACTAGATCAGTTAACATAACATAAATCACTTCAATCATCACATAAACACTCAATTCCATGACATATTCAGTACATTCATCACCCAAATCAATCGAATTAACGTATAAGAATCCAATCAACATATCCTAACACTCAAATCCTATGGTTCCAAGTTTTATAAACTATTGGCTATGGAAAGGAAACTCCCCTTACCTTTGCGAGTTTATTCCAATAGGAGTAGCGAAGATCAATGACGAACTCTCGAGCATGCTATATTTCTAGCGAGGTGACCATTGACTCGAACACCTATTCGAAGGATATAAAGCCGTGACCACCATTAGGAAACCCGAATCAAACTATCCCATTTTTCATTGCTAGAATCATGTAAGAATAATATACTAAAATATGATTTCAAAAATACAATGCTAGTTCATTTTAAAACATAGTCTCACTTTGTATATATCCTCGTAAGTCTATTCAATATAAGAAATACCATTCACTTTGGTCAAACGTTAATAGTTACCCTATCAAAATATATGTGTATTTAATATAAAGCATATCAAACAAATATTTTTGCAAGATGATCATAAAAATATAATGGGTGTGTGGTGTAAAAACGTACCCAGCCAGTAACATGGAATATTGTGGAGTTGTGGATATGCCCACTATTGAGCAGAACGAGAATTGAGGGAAGAAACGGTTCCGGCTTGCGAAGTCTTCAATGGCGGCAAAGGGGGGAAATTCGTCCTCAAAGGGTTCGTGAGGCGTGGCTGCAACTGACGGAACGAAGCACCAAACAATGAAACTAAGGCCAGAAACGGAATCAGTGGCAAAATCCGAGTGGGAAGGTGAAGTTTGGGGTTCAACCGTGAGTTGGAGAGGAAGAACGAAATGGAGGAAGGAAAGGTTAGGGTTTTGGAGCTGCTGCAAGTCTGCACTACGTTCTGAGGAAGAAGAGAGTGAAATTGGGCTTGGGTCGAACCTGGGCCTTGCGCTGAAGAGAAATGGGTTCCCTAGGGGTGCGCCTAGCAGTAGATTGGGGGTGTATACGTGTAAAAGAAACCCCAAACACATTTTTAAATTGTTTTCGAAGCCCAATTTAACTACGATTATTATTTCAACACCTCAATAGTATTTATAAAAATAGAATAAATATACAATAACAATTATATATTACTAATCACGTACAAAAATACATTTAAATATGATCTCAACCAATTTTAATAACTCAAACTCACAATAAACCAAAATAAGTTATTCTCATAAATATGAAATAATTTATAAAACAAGGTACATACTAAAAAGAACCCCCGCAGATGAAAATCGGGGTGTTACATGTTGCAATTGCTTTTGTGCCTTTCGGATCACTCACGCTAGGGTTTCATTACAAGAATCCTATGTCTAGGTTCTAAATAAGTTCACCCCTGTATAATAAAAACCCACAGCCCTTGCTCTATGAACTATTGCATTTCTATGTCTAGAGGAAGCAAAATCTATTTAAATGTCTTTAAATAGACTTTCGTTCATATCAAGCTTTGAAGTCTATCCATGGACCATGTCTGAACCCACGGATTTACTCATTTTAGCTGATCATTTCTAAAACAAGTTTGAAAGAATTATAACACAAAGATTGAAACGCAAGCATGCAATATTATAACGTCAGTACTAATGGTTCATTACAGAGTTCCAAGCAATCTAACTCCAGGTGTTTAGCTCATGTTGAGCTTCATCACACCGCGGAGAGAACTAAAAATTACAGTAAAAACGAAAGCTAGAACAATTTAACTATGGAGAAAAATCTCTCTCAAATTCAGAATATCCCCCTCCTCTATCGGTGCCTATCCTTTTGTAGAGATGAAGGAGGAGGAGAAGTTCACGCGCCCAGATTTTGCGCAAGGAGTCCGTATGGCTGTTGCACCAACTGGAATGGGCAACGCACCAACTGAAGCTATCGCCCCACTCACACAACGCCAGGTGGCCTATAAAATCCATGAATATCCGGTTGTGCCAGCTGCATAGTGGGCTCTGAAAACAAGGCATGGAACGAAGATTTGGCGCCAAAGAAAAACACTATCTGCTTCGCAAGCTTATCCGAGCTGCTTCAAAGATTTGGCCGAGCTCAATGACATGCCTGAGTTGCCCTCTAAACGCTATCGCGTCAAGCGCTATAGCGCTTTATTACTGCACACTCACAAAACAAGTTAAATACCTCAAAAGGGCACCAGATGTGCCGAATTCATTCAAGACAGATTCTAACCCTTCTTTTCCTACAACTATACTAATTAGAGCAATAAGACACTAATATTACTTGAGAACTTACTTGATTTACATGGATAAAGGCATAAATAACTCATATAAATATGAGTCATCAGTGTCGCTAGGTAATGTCTGAGCTGCTGGAGTGTGTGTTCACAGTCTTTCGACCACCTGAAATTCGTATTCTTTCTGAGTAACTGAAAAAATGGCTTCACTTTGTCTGCCGATCATCCCAGGAACCGGGAGAATGCCCCTATTTGACCTGCTAAGACATGCACCTCTTTGGCTGTGGATGGGCTTCTGGCGCTAATGATCGCTAGGCACTGAAAGGGGTTAGCCTCGATGCCTCGGTGAGAGAGGATATACCCCAGGAACTCCCCCGCCTGAACGCCAAACGAGCACTTTTCTGGGTTGAGCCGGAGATCATATTTTTCTAGTAGCTTGAACATTTTTGCCAGGTTGGTCACGTGATCTGGGTCTGTTGTCGATTTCACGACCATGTCGTCGACAAATACCTCAATACTGCGGCCGATCTCTTGTTCAAATTTTATGTCCATCAACCGCTGATAAGTTGCGCCGACATTCTTTAAACCGAAGGGCATTACCTAGTAGCAGTAGTTGGAACACCCGATCATGAAGGCAGTCTTTTCTTCATCAGTGTGGCTCATCCTAATTTGGTTATAGTCAGAGTATGCATCCATGAAGTTGAGCAGCTTGAAACCTGACCCTCCATCAACAAGGCCGTCAATGCTAGGCAGAGGGTAGGCATCCATGGGCATGCCTTGTTGAGTTCTGTATAGTCAACACACATCCTCCACTTGCCGTTGGATTTCTTGACAAGTACAGGGTTTGCAAACCATGTTGGGTATTTCACTTCTCGGATGAACTGTGCCGAGAGTAGCTTGTGTAACACCCCCTTATTCTAAATCAATCGGTCTACTAAAATTCAAATCAGAGTTTCAAAAATCCACTCAAAGGAGTGCTACATTTAGTGATTAAAATGAAAACAGAATTCAATTAAGTTCAAAATAGTTTCACAGTACCATACAAGCATATTATCATACGCATCACCACGGCAAAAGGGTCTCAGCCCATCATATAAGGCACCTCGGCCAGTACACATCAAGGTCATATTACATAGTAATAGTTACACAAAATAATGATAGTTTTCAGTTCGAAGACTATCTATCAAAATATACACAAGTTCAAATTTAAACAAAGACAAAATAGACTACTCGGTCCCAACCCAGTGTTACATGACCAGAGCAGACACGACCAACTTGAGCTAGGCCTACCATCACTCATGCGTACCTGCAAGTTGCCACGAGAGCAGGCAACAAAAGCAGCTAGGGTGAGTCTCTTAACACAAGTAATATAATGTAAAGGAAAGCATTAAAGATAGAAATGGCACTAAAAGCACCTCGGCTCAGCTAACAAAGCCACTCACCGATAGCTCAAACAATCACACACATCATCAATCAGCTCAAATACATTAAATCATGTAATGTATGCATGAAATGCAACCCAACCACAGGGCCTTATGCAATGAGGTACCTCCACCGTCGTTATTTAGCCCGTCGGCATTCTCCGTCGTTAACTCCGTCGTTATTTTGATATAGAGACCGAAGTCTTACCATATCCGAGGCCGAGACCTCCTCCGTCGTTATATGCACATGAACATGTGACTCATGACAAATACAATCACACACAAATCAAATCATAGCGTATGTGAAAGTTTACACCGTCGTTCACCGTCGTTCTACTCCGTCGCTCACATGACGTCTACACCACTTAGACATCATCTCAGTGCTAAGGTTGACCCTACAACACCGGTAGAATCACCCTAGGACCTACAACCGACCTCTCAGTCTCCTCGGCACCTCTTAATTACCTCGGCACTCACAGTGGACTAAGTGTCACACCGAGGACCACAACTACACTTAGGGACCAACTTGTCCCCTAAGGACCAAAATGGACCTAATCGCTCCAACACTTATACACATTGGTGCTAAATGGTACTCACAGTGGCGTCACACATTGTGGTAGACAACATTGGCGCCTAAATCATCACATCGGCACACTATATGTGTACCTCGGCTAAGCCCCTCGACATCACCTCGGCACACTATGTGTGTACCTTGGCTAAAACACACTCAACCCTCAACTCGGTAACATGCTCACAGTTAAGCACTACCTTACATCAAAATCACCTAAGTCTTGGGAATTCACTCCTCTGTGTTCCCTGGTTCAGCTCACCTACACTTAGGCACTTGAGCGTTTCACCTCGGTGACGCTACCTCGGTCTAAGGACCTCGGTTCACTATCTCTACAGCTCGGAAATCTTAAGGCGAAACACCTACACTTCGTTTTAGGCGTCCTTACCCTTCGCTTATAGTATTTAGACACATACTCACCCTCAAACTCACCAACAGACCCTCAAACTAAGACACAGCTAGACGTTGACTTCCCTCAACTCGTTTTCTCTCACTCTAGTGAAGAACACTTCGGTTTTACGCGTAAATAAGGCGCTTAACTCCCATTCCACTCCTTTACTCGCTTTCTTAAGTTAGACTCAACATGCAAGCTCATTTTCTAGCTCACCACACTCCTCACACTCGTATACTCACTCTATTGCACCGATCCTCTCCTAACTCTACATGCAAGCTCATTTTCAGCTCACCATGCGATGCTCTCCCTTCATACCACTCTCGAGCAGAGAGAGTGTTACACTCCTCTCTCTTTCCAAGCCGATCCACATCATTCCTCACCACAAATCACATAAAAAGGCAAGAACACAAAGAAAACATGTTAAGATCAACACATAAAACATGCATGCAAGGTGATTCGTAAACCACTCACACCAAAATGCAAACAACACAAAACATTACAAGTCTTAGAAGACCCCCTAACCTTAATGTTTTGAGAAAAATGAGGATCCTTCACTCTCCAAGTAACTACAGCAACAATGCTCTCCTAGCTTGGACTCTCCACGCTGTTTTCTCCTTCTTCTCTCTCTGGTCTCACTTCTCTCTCTCTCTTCTCAATTTGGTAACTTAACTAAATTTTTGAACTCAATGGGAATGTTCCTTGAAGGCACCATTTAATGTGTCCTAAAGGGACTTAAATGGGCCTTGGCCTTGTTTAGGCCGTGGGCTTCCACTTCCCATACCCTCTCCTACTTAGACACTTTACTAAGGGTAACACATGTTTAACACTCACTTAATAAATTATTTGACTTAAAAAAATTAAAATGTTGCAAACCCTTAATAACTCAACTAAGTTAATTAATTGAATTATTTGGGGTGTTACAACTCTCCTACTTAGGAGATTACGTCCTCGTAATCTTACCTCAATCAAACAAATTTCGGAATAGGCTTCCTTCATCTTGCTCTCTATCTCCCCAAGTAGCATGCTAACCAAAGACTCCTACCCAAACCACCTTCACTAACTTGATTTCTTTTCCTCTAAGAGTCTTTACTTCTGGGTCTTCAATTCGATTGGCATTGTCTCCACAAAGTGAGGTCGTCTCTCACTTGCACATCATCCATTTGAATGACATGGGGCGGGTCGAGAACATACTTCCTCACCGAGAGATACATGGAACACATCGTGCAAATTTGATGATTAGGTGGCGGTGCAATTCGCACGCCACCTTCCCAACTCTCTCTAAGATTTGATAGGGTCCAATGAAACGAGGTGACGCTTTCTTGGACCTCGAGAGCTCGTCCCAACTCCATCCACGGGGTGACTCTAAGGAATACATGGTCACCGGCTTGAAATTCTAAGTCCTTCCTTCTCTTGTCATGATAACTCTTCTATCTACTTTGTGATGCCCTCATCTTCTCTCGGATCATCTTAACCTTCTTGGTAGTCTCTCTAACCAACTCGGGTCCTAACACAACCCTCTCTCCTGTTTCATGCCAACACAGTGGAGTCCTACACCTACGGCCATACAATGCTTCAAATGGTGTCTTCCAATACTTGAATGATGACTGTTGTTGTAAGTGAATTCTATTAATGGTAGATACGAATCCCACGCACCTCCTTGCTCGAGCACACAGGCTCTCAATAAGTCTTCTAAAGATTGGATAGTCCTCTCGGATTGACCATCAGTCTGAGGATGGTATGCCGAGCTCAAACGCAACTTGGAACCCAACGCCTCTTGCAAGCTCTTCCAAAATTCTGAGGTAAACCTTGGATCTCTGTCTGAAACAATACTTAAAGGAATTCCATGCAACTTCACAATGACATTGATATAAATTTCTGCTAACCTCGGCACTGGGTAAGTGATGTTAATAGGAATAAAGTGTGATGACTTTGTCAGTCTATCAACAATCACCCAAATGGTGTCAAATCCTCTTGTTGTCCTCGGCAACCCGGTTACAAAGTCCATGGAAATGCTGTCCCACTTCCATTCAGGAATAGGCAACGGTTGCATCAACCCTGCCGGCTTCTGGTGCTCCACCTTTGACTTCTGGCAAGTCAAACACGCATAAACGAACCGAGCTACATCCCTCTTCATACCTTGCCACCAGAATAATTTCTTCAAGTCTTGGTACATCTTCGTAGCCCCTGGATGGATACTCAACCGACTCCTGTGACACTCCTCCAGAATAGCCTTCTTGATCTCTTCATCATCAGGTACACATATCCGTCCTCTAAACCTTAACAAACCTTGTGCATCTAGCTCAAAATCCTTGCTATCAGCTCGGCCAACACTCACAAACACATCAACCAACTTCACATCAACCTTCTGGGCTTCCTTTATACTAGCTATGAACTCATTGGTGATCTTCAGCATCCCCAACTTAACACTCCGAGGTGTTACTTCATATACCAGGCTCAAATCCCTAAACTGTTCAATCAGTTCCAGCTCCTTTACCATCATTGATGACACATGCAGAGATTTCCTACTCAGCGCATCAGCTACCACATTGGCCTTCCCTGGGTAATAGTTCAGGCCGAAGTCATAGTCCTTCAATAACTCCAACCATCTCCTCTGCCTCATATTCAGTTCCTTCTGATCAAACAAGTACTGCAAGCTCTTGTGATCACTAAACACCTCGAACCTTGAACCATAAAGGTAATGCCTCCATATCTTCAACGCAAACACCACGGCAGCTAGCTCTAAATCATGAGTGGGGTAATTCTTCTCATGAGTCTTCAGTTGCCTTGAAGCATACGCCACTACTTTACCTTCTTGCATCAACACACAGCCCAAACCTAACTTGGACGCATCACAATAAATCACAAAAGAATCCTCTGGATTAGGCAACATCAAGATTGACGACGTTGTCAATCTCCTCTTCAACTCTTGGAAACTCTCTTCACATCGGCTATCCCATACGAAAGCCCTATCTTTACAAGTCAATTGGGTTAGTGGCAACGCCAATTTGGAGAAACCCTCAATGAATCTTCTGTAGTAACCTGCTAACCCCAAGAAGCTCCTCACTTCGGTGGCCGACTTGGGTGCCTCCCACCTCAACACAGCTTCAATCTTTGAAGGGTCCACTGCAATCCCCTTGCTGGAAATCACATGACCTAGGAAACTCACTTCCTTCAACCAAAACTCACACTTGGATAGCTTCGCATATAACTTCTTCTCCTTCGTAACCTCCAAAGACTATCCTTAAGTGCTCGGCATGCTCTTCTCTTCTGCCGACTTGGAGTAGACCAAAATATCGTCTATGAACACTACCACAAACCGATCTAAGTACTCATGGAAGATACGATTCATATACTCCATGAATACTCCCGGAGCATTAGTGACACCGAATGGCATTACTAAGTACTCGTAGTGTCCATACCGGAGTTCTAAAAGCCGCTCTTTGGTACGTCTTCGTCCTTCACCTTGATTTGATGGTAGCCCGACCTCAAATCAATCTTTGAAAATACTTGAGCACCTACTAATTGATCCATTAAGTCGTCAATTCTTGGTAGTGGATACTTGTTCTTAATTGTAACCTTGTTCAACCATGCGTAGTCCACGCACAACCTCATGCTTCCATCTTTCTTCTTCACGAGCAACACAGTGCTCCCCATGGTGACACACTTGGTCTTACGAATTTCCTTTCTAGCAATTCCTCTAATCTGCTTTCTTCATTTCGGACGGCTCGGATGCGGACATCCTATAAGGTGCCATAGACACCGCCTTGTTCCAGAATCAACTCTATGGTGAACTCGATCTCTCTCTCGGGTGGAACATCGGTATTTCTTGAAACACCTCGGCAAACTCTCTAACTCTTGGCGGATCTTCAATCTTAACTTGATTCTCTATCACAACGACGCCCATAATGCAAACAGAGTAACCCTTCTCCTAACAACTTGCGCACTTGCTTAGCGAGAAGTAAAACCGATTCCTTTACCTCGGCGGGAAAACTAACCGATCTCTCAAATGCAATGGATATGAACATGGTTGTCTACCAACCACCCATACCAAGGATGACGTCCATTCCTACAGTGGTAAACAAATTAAGTTAACAAAGAAGTCCTCGCCAAAGGCGACGGTGGGCACTTCGAACATACCGGAGAGGTAGTCATCAACCCATGGCCTGAGTGTCAATGACCATCTCCTTCCCAATGAAGACAATACTAAACTCGGTCTATTAGCACACATGGCGAAACGAATGAATGAGTTGCACCAAATCTATAATTGCAACTAGAGGAACACCGTTGATATAACACGTACCTTTGATTTCGCTTCACCACCTCGGACCCGGCTAGCGCAAACACTTTCCCCACGCCTTTCTCTTGCTTTGGCTTAGGACACTTAGGGTGATGTGCCCCATCTCTCCACAATTGAAACAGACTATCTCCTTTCTCCCACATTCAGCGCACAGGTGGCCCTCCTTGCCACACCTATAACACCTCTTTCACCTCGACCTTGCACTCCTTCGCTTTGTGCCCAGGCAGCCCACACTTGTAACAAGTCGTAATAGCGGGAGCATCTCCCTACTAGGCTTTCCTCTCCTGCGAGTTTTCCCTTTCCTCTACCACCAAAACGGTCATAAGGCTTCCAACGGTTCTGAGGTTGGAAGGTCTTCTTATCCTTCCCAGCTCGGCTAATAGCCATACTATCTTCTTCATAAATTCTGCAGCAGTCCACCAACTCAGAAAACACCCTTATCCTTTGATACCCACCGCCCGCTTGATCTCGGGCTTTAAACCGCTTCTCAAACTTAATACACTTGGAGAACTCAAGAAGAGCTCCAGTGTAATGGGGATAAAACTTTGCCACTTTCGGAGAACTTGGCAAAGATACTCGCATACACGGTCGAGTTACCTTGCTTGAGCTCCAAGAATTCCATTTCCTTCTTTCCTTTCACATCCTCTGGGTAATACTTCCTCATGAACTCCCTCTTGAAAATATCCCATGTAATCCCTTCCTCAGCAGCCTCCAATCTTTGAAGAGATTCAAGCCACCAGTCGTCGGCTTCTTCAGCGAGCATATGAGTCCCAAACCTCACCTTTTGCTCATCGGTCTGATCCATCACTCAATATCCTCTCTATTTCTTTCAACCATACTAGAGCCCCATCGGATCATACCTCCCCTCAAGGTAGGAGGATTCTCCTCCGAAAGTTGCAAGCCTCACGAGCTCCAAAGATCCTCGGCATTCTCACGAGGTCGATTCCCCATAGCAATTGCCATCGCCTCCAACGCAGCTAGCCTATAGCAAAGATCATTTCTTCCAGCTCTTCCAGCCATTTCTACTTCACTGATCACACAATCAAGAACTGGTTTAGAACGAGCCTAAGACTCGAGGCTTAAGACACTTAGACTCAACTACTTGGTCGGACAAGACCGAACTTATGCTCTGATACCAACAATGTAACACCCCCTTATTCTAAATCAATCGGTCTACTAAAATTCAAATCAGAGTTTCAAAAATCCACTCAAAGGAGTGCTACATTTAGTGATTAAAATGAAAACAGAATTCAATTAAGTTCAAAATAGTTTCACAGTACCATACAAGCATATTATCATACGCATCACCACGGCAAAAGGGTCTCAGCCCATCATATAAGGCACCTCGGCCAGTACACATCAAGGTCATATTACATAGTAATAGTTACACAAAATAATGATAGTTTTCAGTTCAAAGACTATCTATCAAAATATACACAAGTTCAAATTTCTAAATACAAGACAAAATAGACTACTCGGTCCCAACCCAGGTGTTACATGACCAGAGCGGCATACCACGACCAACTTGAGCTAGGCCTACCATCACTCATGCGTGCTGCAAGTTGCCACGAGAGCAGGCAACAAAAGCAGCTAGGGTGAGTCTCTTAACACAAGTAATATAATGTAAAGGAAAGCATTAAAGATAGAAATGGCACTAAAAGCACCTCGGCTCATCTAACAAAGCCACTCACCGATAGCTCAAACAATCACACACATCATCAATCACCAAATACATTAAATCATGTAATGTATGCATGAAATGCAACCCAACCACGTGGCCTTATGCAATGAGGTACCTCCACCGTCGTTATTTAGCCCGCTCGGCATTCTCCGTCGTTAACTCCGCGTTATTTTGATATAGAGACCGAAGTCTTACCATATCCGAGGCCGAGACCTCCTCGTCGTTATATGCACATGAACATGTGACTCATGACAAATACAATCACACACAAATCAAATCATAGCGTATGTGAAAGTTTACACCGTCGTTCACCGTCGTTCTACTCCGTCGCTCACATGACGTCTACACCACTTAGACATCATCTCAGTGCTAAGGTTGACCCTACAACACCGGTAGAATCACCCTAGGACCTACAACCGACCTCTCAGTCTCCTCGGCACCTCTTAATTACCTCGGCACTCACAGTGGACTAAGTGTCACACCGAGGACCACAACTACACTTAGGGACCAACTTGTCCCCTAAGGACCAAAATGGACCTAATCGCTCCAACACTTATACACATTGGTGCTAAATGGTACTCACAGTGGCGTCACACATTGTGGTAGACAACATTGGCGCCTAAATCATCACATCGGCACACTATATGTGTACCTCGGCTAAACCCCTCGACATCACCTCGGCACACTATGTGTGTACCTTGGCTAAAACACACTCAACCCTCAACTCGGTAACGTGCTCACAGTTAAGCACTACCTTACATCAAAATCACCTACGTCTTGGGAATTCACTCCTCTGTGTTCCCTGGTTCAGCTCACCTACACTTAGGCACTTGGGCGTTTCACCTCGGTGACGCTACCTCGGTCTAAGGACCTCGGTTCACTATCTCTACAGCTCGGAAATCTTAAGGCGAAACACCTACACTTCGTTTTAGGCGTCCTTACCCTTCGCTTATAGTATTTAGACACATACTCACCCTCAAACTCACCAACAGACCCTCAAACTAAGACACAGCTAGACGTTGACTTCCCTCAACTCGTTTTCTCTCACTCTAGCTGAAGAACACTTCGGTTTTTACGCGCGTAAATAAGGCGCTTAACTCCCATTCCACTCCTTTACTCTGTTTCTTAAGTTAGACTCAATATGCAAGCTCATTTTCTAGCTCACCACACTCCCTCACACTCGTATACTCACTCTATTGCACCGATCCTCTCCCTAACTCTACATGCAAGCTCATTTTCAGCTCACCATGCGATGCTCTCCCTTCATACCACTCAGAACAGAGAGAGTGTTACACTCCTCTCTCTTTCCAAGCTGATCCACAGTCATTCCTCACCACAAATCACATAAAAAGGCAAGAACACAACAAAACATGTTAAGATCAACACATAAAACATGCATGCAAGGTGATTCAGAAACCACTCACACCAAAATGCAAACAACACAAAACATTACAAGTCTTAGAAGACCCCCTAACCTTAATGTTTCGAGAAAAATGAGGATCCTTCACTCTCCAAGTAACTACAGCAACAATGCTCTCCTAGCTTGGACTCTCCACGCTTGTTTTCTCCTCCTTCTCTCTTCGGTCTCACTTCTCTCTCTACTTCTCAATTTGGTAACTTAACTAAATTTTTGAACTCAATGGGAATGTTCCCTTCGAAGGCACCATTTAATGTGTCCTAAAGGGACTTAAATGGGCCTTGGCCTTGTTTAGGCCGTGGGCTTCCACTTCCCATACCCTCTCCTACTTAGACACTTTACTAAGGGTAACACATGTTTAACACTCACTTAATAAATTATTTGACTTAAAAAAATTAAAATGTTGCAAACCCTTAATAACTCAACTAAGTTAATTAATTGAATTATTTGGGGTGTTACAGCTTGTCTGTTTCTTCTTTTATAGCCTCAGTTTTTTCCGGTCCCTGTTTTCTTTTTCTCTGTGACACAAGCTGAACAGAGGGGTTTAGCGATAATCTGTGACAGACAAAGTTTGGATCGATACCTGGCATGTTCTGAGGGGACCATTCGAATATGTGGACATTATCTGAAAGGAGTTTGGCAAGATGGTCCTCAATTTCGGCCGCCAGCCTCGTGTCGATCTTTGTCTTTTGGTGCTGCATTGGACCGATCACAACTTCCTTCAAGTCGCCTGCTGGCCGTGGCCTTTTCCCTTCCTCGGCCAGGTCATACATTCTGGGATCCAGGTCAAGAAAGCTGCAGTGGGAGCTTTTCCCATTTCGCTCTTTCTGAACTGCCTTGATGTTGGCGCTTTCTGCATAACACCTGCGGGCTATTGCTTGAACACCCCTCTCTGTTCCGACTTCCCCATTGGGCAAGGGGTATTTGAGGCAGAGGTGAGGGTAAGAGATTGCAGCCATCAACGTATTGAGGGTGGGCCTGCCAACAATTATGTTATAAGAGGATTTTGCATTTACGACCATATACCTGAGCACCACTGTTTTGGCCGACTCTGCCTCGCCGAAGGTTGTTCTCAGGTCCAAATAGCCTCGGACTTCTACCTGTTCGCTAGTAAAACCGACGAGTGTTCCTGGGTAATCCTTCAACAATTCTTCGGGTAGCTTGAGGTCTTTGAAACACTTCCAATACATCACATTGGCGGAGCTTCTGCCGTCTACAAGTACCCGGGCCACTTTGTATCCGCTGGTGGTGACATATATCACAATCGAGTCGTCAGAATGGGGCTGAACGCCGTTAAAATCTGCAATATCAAAAGAGATTAGTGGATAGATCGGGACTGGAGCCTCGATAGTGCTTGTGGAAACTGACATGATGGATCGGGCGTACTTCTTTCCGGCCAAGGACGAGGGACCTCCGCCGGAGAACCCTCCTGATATGGTATTGACTACTCCTCGGTTTGCTACCTCATGGCCCTCCTTCTGCTAGGACTCCTTCCTCGGTCCTCCCCTCTTGGGGGGTTGTCTTCTCTAAGGGCTTTCCGCTCGCCACTTCTTTTGTTCGTCTGAGAGTACAAACTTCTTTAAGAATCCTCGCTTCAAGGTCCAGTAGTCGTCGGTGGTATGACCTTCTGTCCTGTGAAACCTACAATAGGCTTCAGGATACTTACCCATGGTGCCGACAAAAGGGGTCGGCCTGGTGATGGTTCCGTCGGCAAGTCTGTCGTTCAGAATGGAAGATGGCCGAGATCTGAGCGGCATGTAATAGTTCTCTGGATTCGGGCGAGACCTCTTGTTTCGTGCTCTTCCTACCCGGTCTCGGCGAGCCTAGGCTGGGAAGGGTTCTGATTGATTCCCCCGCTCTGGTGGCGAGTGGGGTCTCCGGGATCCTCTGGCATCCCTAGCGTCCTTGGAGGCATCTGTATCCTCGGCTTCAATGTGCTTGTCTGCTCTTGCTCTGGCCTCGCTAAAGGTTTCGTTCCTGAGCCCTTTCATGAAAGCCGTCACGAAAAATTTCTCATCCGGGTCCTCTGTAACACCCCCTTCTACCATAACTACTATTTGCATTATTTTGAAAAATCAGAGTGCATAAAAATTTTCAGTGCAGACACACGAGGGTGCCACATTTAAACAAAACACCTTCCAAAACTCCAAAATGATTAATTAAAATAAACTCCAATATAAATTATACATAGCACCAAAATAATATCCGGGAATAAAAGGTTACAGCAGTGGAAGAATAACTACTTAGACAATAGTTCAAAAGTAAAAGACATAACAAATAAACATTCCCCTGTGCTACGTATCGTGGCGACTTCGACCATACTCAAGGAAGGATCTCTAGTCACCTTCGATCCACTGTCACTGCGCAGTTCTTGCCGACATACGAGGCAACACGACGCAGTAGGGTGAGTCTCAATGCATAGATAATAATAAATAAAACGAGAAACACAGAGAAACAGGCACACCAGAAAACAACAATTTTAAATACATTATTAAGACAAGCATTACAAGGCGATTACACTAACTACAAATCACACCGGAAAAGCAGATTACACCAATTGCAATCACTCGAAAAAAAGATTACATCGAACATGTATGCAATGTATGAAATGCAACCCAAAACTCCACTGGGCATATGCATGTGGATCCATCACCAAAATTTGCCTTGTGGGCATTCACCAAACACCAAAATAATTTAGAGGCCGAGGCCTATTCACCAAAATGCATATGATTATGCGACGCCATGACTATGCACCAAAAACACCAAAACACCAAAGTATAGCAATAACGTGCTCACCAATAATTATATATATATATATATATATTCACCACATCACCAAGGAGGGTCATAGACACCTCATCACCAATATATTCGCCATTTATTTTATAACACCTTAATTAGTACACCTATAAGGATTAAAGGACACCAAAAGACTAAAGTCATCTAGGGACTAAAGTCAACGCCCGGAACTAAACCCACACCTAAGGACCAGAGTAACACCATTAGGACTATTGAAACACCTACGGACTAAATTGACACTTTAGGGATCACACGGTCCCATCACTTACATAGGCGCATAAGGCTGCCCAAATGGCGCCCTGCGCCTTAGACCCACATTCACGCAACACCACTGCGGCTTGGCGCCTCGGTTGGCGCCTCACAACACACAAAGACACGCACGCACACAAAGACATTGGCACCCGGATATGGCGCTGTGCTGAACACAAACCACGCACACAAAGATCGCACTTGGCGCCACAGATGGCGCCTATGCTAGACACAAAACACGCACACAGCACTGCACTTGGCGCCACAGATGGCGCCTGTGCTAGACACAACCACACACACCTCGGCACCCACTCAAAACACACCTCGGTACACTCTCACACACCTCGGCACCTCACCCCATTCACCTCGGCAGCTCACCTCATCTCACTCACCTAGGTCACCTCGCCTCATTCACCTCGTCACCTCACCCCATTCACCTCGGCACCTCACCTCACCTCACTCACCTAGGTCACCTCACCTCATCTCACTCACCTACGTCACCTCACCTCATTCACCTCGGCACCTCACCTCACCTCACTCACCTACGTCACCTCACCCCACCTCACTCACCTACGTCACCTCACCTCATTCACCTCGGCACCTCACCTCACCTCACTCACCTAGGTCACCTCACCTCACCTCACTCACCTACGTCACCTCACCTCATTCACCTCGGCACCTCACCTCACCTCACTCACCTACGTCACCTCACCCCACCTCACTCACCTACGTCACCTCACCTCATTCACCTCGGCACCTCACCTCACCTCACTCACCTAGGTCACCTCACCTCACCTCACCTCACTCACCTACGTCACCTCACCTCATTCACCTCGGCACCTCACCTCACCTCACTCACCTACGTCACCTCACCCCACCTCACTCACCTACGTCATCTCACCTCATTCACCTCGGCACCTCACTTCATTCACCTCGGCACCTCACTTCATCCACCTCGGCACCTCACTTCATCCACCTCGGCACTGGGCAGCACACCTCGGCGCCCATCCTCACCGGCAGCGCCAAGAGGTGCGCCACTCACAGTAAAACAACCATAAGAAATACCCACCTTCTACCGTGAAAATTATCCTAGAATCAATTCACCACTAATCTAAATATCATTGAATAATATACTTATTATGAACTACTTATACTAATGTGATCTGCTCCCTGTTTCAACATAATTTAAAACCAGTAAGTGGTACCAAAAGGGCACTAAATCAATAACACAAAACTACTTACGAACCTATCATAAAAGCATACTGCAAACATAATAATAATAAACAGAGATTTTTGAGAGACATTGCAGGAGTGTTACTCGGCTAGACCTACACTAAAACATATGAGGCACCATAACACCACAATCAAGAATTTATCAAATCAATATTCATATAACAATTCAATTCAATCATGTATAAAGTCCAACAACCACTCAATCAATTTAGTGCTCCATGAATCAACTAAAAACACATACTCCTAACACCTACTCCCTAATCTCTATGATTTCAAGAGTTATATATTATTAACTATGATTAGAGAGCCCCCATACCTTGTTAATTGAAGAGAACAACAAGGCTCCTAGCAATTTCTCCAAGTCACCAACGAGCATACAACAAATTTACGGGTTACTCGGAACCAGAAAACAGCGAGAAAGTGGGTTCCGACGGGTCCGACGTTAACTTCACCGAAACGAAAAAGAGACAGGTGCTACCCAAATGTTTAGTCGTATAGAATCCGAAAGTGATGTCTGTTCGTTCAACCGAGAAACGTGGTGGTGGAAATCAACAATTGCGATCGCTTGAGAGCTTTATGACGGCATGTGCGGATCTCGATTGATAAAATAGATGCTAGAAATGGATTCATGGTTGATTTTGAGTTGTTAGGTGAATGTTGAGGCTAAATCGTGGCCTAGGGAAGGAGAACTAGCTAAGAGGAAGAGAAGATTGGAATATGGATGCGGTCTTTGCTACTTGAGTGGCGTGAGGGAAAGGAAGAATGAGGAGATGATTAGGTTAATATTATTATAAGGGTTGGGGCGTAGAGAATTGGTACTTTGGTTTTAAAACAAATACCCAAACCCGAGCCTCTAACTTTCACGGCATTGCAAGGTAATTGAACTATAACTTTTAAAACTTATCTAGCTATAACCTCATCGCCATCACAGTTGGTGAGGTGATATGTTTATTCACCTTTTTTTTTTTTTAGTATTATTATAAGGCAATAATTACCACTATACTAAATAAATAAATAATTACTATAAAGCATAATCTAATTAGCTAAGCTACTATTTTAAATAAAAAAATAAAATAGTAATATATCACTAAAATATACACTAATTATAAAATAGGCACATACTCATACAATTACTAATATATACACATAGAAATAAGACGTATTAATTCGAAAAAAATTTGGGGCGTTACAATTCTCCCCACTTAGGACATTTTCGTCCTCGAAAATTTAACTATTATTGACAATGCACAACTTAAACACTCATCACAACAGACAATGGATTCTAGCAGAGTACTCTTAACTAAACACGTACCTCTAAATGCGACCATCACTCCTCTGTAGGCTCTGCACTCGCTAAGACAAACACCTCTCCGCTAGACCTCTCCTTCTTTGGCTTTGGACACTTGGTAATAATGTGTCCCATCTCTCCACATTTAGCGGACCACATCTTGCTTCTCACTCTTAGCGGCTATATGACCTTCTTTCCCACACTTGAAGCACTTGTTGACCATGCAATCTGGACTCTTATGTCCCGCTTTCCACACTTGTGACACACAATACCCGCAGCAGCCTTCTCCCCACTTGACTTCTTGCCCGAACTCTCCTCTCCCTTACCCTTACCACACAGAAACCTCATATGGCTTATCTTGCGAACCGAGAATTCCTCTTTTCCTTCACAACCTTGTGCGCAGCAGAAACTATCCTCTTCATAGATCCTACACTTATCAACTAATCTAGCAAAATCCCGAATCTCTTGATACCCAATTGCTTTCTTTATATCGGTATGCACCACTCTCAAACTTGACACACTTGGAGAATTCGAATCAAACATCATTAGCATAGTAGGGACAAAATTTGGCCAACTCCTCAAATTTGGCGGCATACTCAACCTCTCGTCTTGTTTCCTGCTTTAGCTCTAGAAATTCCACTTCCTTCTTAGCTCGCACATCCTCAGGGTAGTACTTTCTCTTGAACTCTCTTGTGAAAACCTCCCAAGTAACTTCCTCACCAGCATTTTCTAACCTTCGCGACATTCCCAACCACCAGTCATCCGCCTCTTCAGCTAGCATATGCGTACCAAACCTTACTTTCTGCGCAGGCGTACAATCCATAACCCGAAAAATTCTCTCGATCTCCTTCAACCATGCCAAAGCTCCATCAGGATCATACCGACCTTTGAAAGTGGGCGGACTCTCCCTTTGGAATGTGGCCAACTTACGGCTTTCAGCCTCCTCTCCGCCATTCCGCTGGCTTCCCATCGCCTGAGCAATAGCTTGCAACGCTTCAGCAAGAGCAGCATCAACCCTTCGAGCCATTTCAACCTAACACTGCAGCATTAACACCATTTCAGAACCAGACTAACACTACTTAGTTGTCATGTACACTATGACGGACAGACACACTTGGCCGGACAGACCGAACTTATGCTCTGATACCACTAATGTAACACCTGTAACACCCCCTTTCTAACTAACTATTCTTTACAATATTATCAGAGTTTTCAAAATAATTATCAGCGAAAGAAAGTGTCACATTTAAACAACTAGCATTTTAAAAGTCCAATAATCGAAAACTAAATGACGATAAGCTCCAAGTCACGATACATAGCAATCGTAATAAAATTCACGCTTCCAACACAAATGGAAGTCTCCAAAGGTTCAATAGAAAACTTAGTGCAACAAACAGCCAAAGTCCAACATCAAAACAAATAAATAAAGGAATAATGAAAACAACTACGCCCGCCCCTGGTGCTACATATCAGAGCTGAGACATGACTACTAGAAGACCGGCATAAGAATGCACTCACTCATGGGTACTGCAGGTTTCTTGGACATACGAGGCAACACGACGCAGTAGGGTGAGTCTTTTATACAAATAATAATAAATAGGATAGGCATTACATATTGGCAAGGCAACAAACATTACTAATTCACCGCATTATCAACACATCATCAATAAATTCATTAACATGGTATGATTTTTATGCATGTATGCAACATGCATGAGGATCCTTCATCACCACTATTTGCCTTGAGGGCACTCATCGCTTTGGACCGGAGTCCCACGTCGCTTTGGCCGAAGCCTACACATCGCTTTATGCATATGCATCATGAGGCTCTATGTCAATGCACCACAAACACACATATTGCCACAACTTATTAAGCTCACCATTTTTCAGTTATTAACTCATCTCCATCTGACCAACAAATTAGCCTTGAGGGCGTCTCGTCGCTTTTTGGACCGAAGTCCCACACCGCTTTCACACCAATAATTATCAACATATAATTAAACTCACCGCTTCAAATTATTAAACTACGCAACGATTACTAAACTCACCGCTTTGTGTTTCTCAACTTGACACCATCCACATATATGTCTTAATTTATAACGCCTTTAAGTTTTCAAGTAATAACATCTTTAAAATTTAAGTAGCAACATCTTTAAAATTTAAGTAACAACACATTAAAAATTAAGTGACATTAAACTTAAAATCTTGGAAAACATCTCATTTTTATGCTTAGGTGACATCACGTTTAAATTGCAAAACCAAGTAAAACATCAACCACTTTATTTATAAAAACAGCCACATTACACACCCTCTCATAAAAACGCGAAAAATTTCGGTTCACCTACAATGCGGTAAAAGCAGAGTGAAAACAATGACCTTTTTTGGGCGCGCAATGAGCCAAAACAGCAGAAAACAGCGTGGAAAAACAGCAGAATTTTCGAACCAAAATAGCGGTATTTTCGAGCCAAAAACAGCGAAGTGAAACAAAGGCTCTTTTCGCGCAAAAAACAGCAGCGAAAATAAGGTGTTTACGGCAGAAAAAAGGGCCTCATTTGTTGTAAAACAGCAGCGTTTTATTAAAAGAAAACGGCAAAGCGGCAACATTAAAAATCTGGTTTACAGCACATAAAAATCTGGTTTACAGCAACTTATTAAAAGGCTAACAGCAACATTAAAAATCTGGTTTACAGCACATAAAAATCTGGTTTACAGCAACTTATAAAAAGGCTAACAGCAACATTTTTACTTATAAAAAAAAAAACAGCATATATTATCCAATCTCTCCACAATAATTTCATCAACAATTTAATTGAGTATTTCAACAACACTACAAAATCTCCACATATCTACACTCACCTTCATTAAGGAAATTCTACAAACATGTTATACGCTTATTCAACAACTTATCTATTCCAAAGTTACCAAGAGACATGGCATTCCAATTAGACTCAAAACACAATACAATTAATCACATAACTACTCCAAACATGCAACAATTCAACAATTTCAAACACTCAACAATTCAATAGTCTAGAGCACCCAACAACCTAACCTATATATAACCATAATCCTAAAAATTATTATAGGTATAGAAGAGCCCCCATACCTTGGAAAGCTTAAGAATTCAAATCACCTCCAAGGAAAACACTACTGAAGCAAGCCTCTCCTTCCTCCTTCTAGAACCGAAAGCTACACCTTAGGGCCATGGGGAAATAACAACGATGGGAGTGAGGGAAAGGAAGGCTACAAAACGTATAAAGGGAAGAAAACGGAAGAGAAAGGATTGAAAGCCATTACCTAGTGAAGAACTTGAGAGAAATCTCCTTCTCCTTCTCTTCTCACGCCGCGAGCTTCATCTCTCTTCTCTCTCGAATTCTTTCTTTCTTTCTACTGGAATGGTGTGAATGAGACTCTCACTTAGGGTTTTGGGGTTTTAGGATTGGGCTTGGGTCACTAATTGACTTGGGCCCTAATTGCACCTCCTTATTTACTTAATTACTCCCACCACTCCTCAATTTAATTACCAAACTCTACTCCTTTCTTTAATTAACACACCACCTCTTAATTAATTTAAATACCCTATCGTTATTTCGGTATAATCAACCACTAGTACCTAATTAAATTAATTAAATAAGCACCTAATTAAATTAATTAAATAGGCACCTAATTAAATTAATTAAATAGACACCCGAATTATTTTGGGGCGTTACAACTCTCCCCCACTTAGAATATTTTCGTCCTCGAAAATTTGACGTCAAAACCATGAAAACAATATTGAGCTTAAGTTCTCATACCTAACTTGATCCAAACCATGCACTCCTCTTACATCGTTACTTTTGTACCAAAACTCTAATCTTTACGTCTCACTACCATCTTCCCCCAATCTAACGTCAAGACACTACCAAGGGTTCGTTATGGACATAATCTCGAAATAAGGTTCGAGATAAATTCCTACTACACCTAGACGAATACAACTATTGCAAGTCAAGATCATGAAATCAGAGTTCACGCATCGCACGCTGAGGACCATTAGGCACATAGGATAAAACATAGTGAAATGCACATCATAAAATACGCTCGACGTTTAGAATCATTCTCATAGAAATCAAAGCATTAAAGACATGACAACACCTCAAAATAATTGACATGACCATCCTATAAAGTTTCCAATAACGGCATGATTTTGGTATTCCTTGGCTCTTACGTTTGCACAACATTCTACTTAGTAAACAGCACATCAAAATTTGAAGGCAAACAGCACCTTTAACTCAAGAAAACAACACTTTTAAATCTTGGGAAACAACGCAACATAAAGTTGAGAACACAGCAACATTTATTTTTAAAACGGCAAACAACAACAATTTTAAGAAAACAAGAGACAAAGACCCCTTTTTTTTTTTTTTTTTTTTTTTTTTTTTTGGAAAACAAAGGACAACCAACTTTTAAAGACGACACCATTTTACCCAACCCCTCGCTAACATCCAATTTATCTACGCAATGCACAACACGTAACCTTCTCAAGTTATCATTATTACCACATCTCTCAATTTCATCATAACCCTCTTATTTAAATCACAACATCATCATTTAGTCACTTAGCACGATTAACACGTCATTATCTTTAATCATTAGTTATACACATGGGACGCCACAACATAAAAACAAAGACAATTATTGTGACTACAACAACTTGAAAGATAGAGAAAACGGCACTTTAAAATATGATGAACAAAGACACTTAAATTGAAGAAATAGCTCACTTAAACTTGAGAAAAGCAAACATTTCATTTAAGTAAATCGCACATTTAATTATAAAGAAAGAAAGAAAGAAAACAAAGCAAAGCTACTTGGTTGTAAAACCGCACTATTAATTTTATATAAAAGGATGACAACCTAGCCTTACAAAAATAGCGACATCGGCTTAAAAAAAAGCTGCGGCATTAGCTTCGTAAAAACAATCCAAGATGGTTTTATAAACAAAATACAGCAACATCACCTTTTTATAAAAAAATACAGCAAACCGCATTTAAATGAAAAACAAAGAATAAAGAAAAAAAAGCAAGACTTAACAACATGAAAATGACCCTTTTAATTCACAAAAACAAATGACTTGATTATGGAAAAATAGCAACCTTGATTTTAATTATGCAATCACGACAACACCTAACCCATTCTCATCTTATTTAAATTTGAGTAACAATACATCTAAATTGAAGGGACAACACATTTGAATGATTTGGGTACCAATACCTTTTGCACTTTAGAAAAATATCACATTTAAATTAAGGAAACAACACATTTTGAAAGTGGGAACATCTCATTCAAGAATTGGAGTAACAACACCTCTAAGTTTTCAAGTAACAACATCTTCAAAACCTAGTAACAACACATTCCAAGTTTTAGTAACAATGCCTTTAAATTTGGAAAACAACACATTCAAATCTTGGGCAACACATTAAAATTCGGGTAACAATATATTGGAAATTTTGGAAAACATCTCCTTTTTAAAATCACCAAACAGTAGTAAAACCCCCACCATTTTATTTATAAAGACAGCCACGTTACACCCTTTTCATTTTAAAAGAAACACAGGAAAACAGCGATGTGGATAAGCGGTAGGAAATGGCGCCTCATTTGTTGTGTGAAGCAATGAGTATTTTTATTAAGAGAAAACAAAGAAGACAAAGAAAAACAAACAATTGATTACCCTCACCACATCCTCATCAAATCACCCAATCACTCACAACAACATTTTTTTTTTTTTTTTTTTTTTAAAAAAAAATATGACAACATACAGTTGCCACTTTATATATATTCGTGGGTTATAAAATAGTAAACTATTTGACTATGGGATTTCTCGGATATCTGCATCGCTGCACACATGCAGAACATTTGTGAGGCTCTCAGAGATGTCCTTGAAAATACACCAGTAAACTGGCCTGAACAAAGGCTAGCCATAGTCAAAAAGTACACTAGTAGTATAACGCTTAGAGTGAAATTCTTTGAATTAATGTCCATATAAGTATCACAGTTAATATATAATAAAACATTTTCGCATACCAAAACCTACAATACCCGAACCCCACATACAAGTCCCTCATATATCTAGTGGATTAATTAACCAAATTCAATCACTTCATTACTACAATTACTCAAATAATTGCAACACGTTGGTAAGACTATCACCTAACATTTAAAATATCACAACACATGGTAAGGAGTAGTGGCTAAAGTCAAAATACTAACTAACATAGTAGCTACACAAGGTACTCAGAGCAAACACACACATAGCGAAGAATAAGACAATAAGCGACACCAAAGATCAACAATAGCAATTCTACCGTTTGGCCAATTCATTTAATCACACAAACACAAATCATGGTTAGAACGAGTACCAAGACTCGAGGATAACTAGACTCGACATTTGGACAACTTGGCCTTACGCACCAAACTTCACTCACGATACCACTAATGTAACACCCCTTTCTAACTAACTATTCTTTACAATATTATCGAGTTTTCAAAATAATTATCGTGAAAGAAAGTGTCACATTTAAACAACTAGCATTTTAAAAGTCCAATAATCGAAAACTAAATGACGATAAGCTCCAAGTCACGATACATAGCATCGTAATAAAATTCACGCTTCCAACACACAATGAAGTCTCCAAAGGTTCAATAGAAAACTTAGTGCAACAAAGAACAAAGTCCAACATCAAAACAAATAAATAAAGGAATAATGAAAACAACTACGCCCGCCCACGGTGCTACATATCGTAGTGAGACATGACTACTAGAAGACCGGCATAAGAATGCACTCACTCGCGGTACTGCAGTTTCTTGGGCATACGAGGCAACACGACGCAAAGATGGGGTGAGTCTTTTATACAAATAATAATAAATAGGATAGGCATTACATATTGGCAAGGCAACAAACATTACTAATTCACCGCATTATCAACACATCATCAATAAATTCATTAACATGGTATGATTTTTATGCATGTATGCAACATGCATGAGGATCCTTCATCACCACTATTTGCCTTGAGGGCACTCATCGCTTTGGACCGGAGTCCCACGTCGCTTTGGCGAAGCCTACACATCGCTTTATGCATATGCATCATGAGGCTCTATGTCAATGCACCACAAACACACATATTGCCACAACTTATTAAGCTCACCATTTTTCGCTTATTAACTCATCTCCATCCGACCAACAAATTAGCCTTGAGGCGTCTGCCGTCGCTTTTTTGGACCGAAGTCCCACACCGCTTTCACACCAATAATTATCAACATATAATTAAACTCACCGCTTCAAATTATTAAACTACGCAACGATTACTAAACTCACCGCTTTGTGTTTCTCAACTTGACACCATCCACATATATGTCTTAATTTATAACGCCTTTAAGTTTTCAAGTAATAACATCTTTAAAATTTAAGTAGCAACATCTTTAAAATTTAAGTAACAACACATTAAAAATTAAGTGACATTAAACTTAAAATCTTGGAAAACATCTCATTTTTATGCTTAGGTGACATCACGTTTAAATTGCAAAACCGAAGTAAAACATCAACCACTTTATTTATAAAAACAGCCACATTACACACCCTCTCATAAAAAAACGCAGAAAATTTCGGTTCACCTACAAATAGCGAAACAGTGAAAATGATGACCTTTTTTGGCGCGAATAACGATGCCAAAACAATGAAAAAACAGCGTGGAAAAACAGCAGAAATTTTCGAACCAAAATAGCGAGATTTTCGAGCCAAAAACAAAGCGAAGAAAACAGTGGCTCTTTTTCACAAGAAAACAAAGAAGAAACAAGCAGTTTACGGCAGAAAACAGGCCTCATTTGTTGTAAAACAGCAGCGTTTTTATTAAAAGAAAACGGCAAAACGGCAACATTAAAAATCTGGTTTACAAACACATAAAAATCTGGTTTACAGCAACTTATTAAAAGGCTAACAGCAACATTAAAAATCTGGTTTACACACATAAAAATCTGGTTTACAAAGAACTTATAAAAAGGCTAACAGCAACATTTTTACTTATAAAAAAAAAAACAGCATATATTATCCAATCTCTCCACAATAATTTCATCAACAATTTAATTGAGTATTTCAACAACACTACAAAATCTCCACATATCTACACTCACCTTCATTAAGGAAATTCTACAAACATGTTATACGCTTATTCAACAACTTATCTATTCCAAAGTTACCAAGAGACATGGCATTCCAATTAGACTCAAAACACAATACAATTAATCACATAACTACTCCAAACATGCAACAATTCAACAATTTCAAACACTCAACAATTCAATAGTCTAGAGCACCCAACAACCTAACCTATATATAACCATAATCCTAAAAATTATTATAGGTATAGAAGAGCCCCCATACCTTGGAAAGCTTAAGAATCGAAATCACCTCCAAGGAAAACACTACTGAAGCAAGCCTCTCCTTCCTCTCCTTCTAGAACCGAAAGCTACACCTTAGGGCCATGGGGAAATAACAACGATGGGAGTGAGGAAAGGAAGGCTACAAACGCGTATAAAGGGAAGAAAAAACGGAAGAGAAAGGATTGAAAGCCATTACCTAGTGAAGAACTTGAGAGAACTCTCCTTCTCCTTCTCTTCTCACGCCGCGAGCTTCATCTCTCTTCTCTCTCGAATTCTTTCTTTCTTTCTACGGTGGAATGGTGTGAATGAGACTCTCACTTAGGGTTTTTGGGGTTTTAGGATTGGGCTTGGGTCACTAATTGACTTGGGCCCTAATTGCACCTCCTTATTTACTTAATTACTCCCACCACTCCTCAATTTAATTACCAAACTCTACTCCCTTCTTTAATTAACACACCACCTCTTAATTAATTTAAATACCCTATCGTTATTTCGGTATAATCAACCACTAGTACCTAATTAAATTAATTAAATAAGCACCTAATTAAATTAATTAAATAGGCACCTAATTAAATTAATTAAATAGACACCCGAATTATTTTGGGGCGTTACAACACCCCCTTCTACCATAACTACTATTTGCATTATTTTGAAAAATCAGAGTGCATAAAAATTTTCAGTGCAGCCACACGAGGGTGCCACATTTAAACAAAACACCTTCCAAAACTCCAAAATGATTAATTAAAATAAACTCCAATATAAATGATACATAGCACCAAAATAATATTCGGGAATAAAAGGTTACAGCAGTGGAAGAATAACTACTTAGACAATAGTTCAAAAGTAAAAGACATAACAAATAAACATTCCCCGGTTGCTCGTGATCGTGAGCGACTCGACCATACTCAAGGAAGGATCTCTAGTCACCTTGATCCACACACTGCAGGTTGCCGACATACGAGGCAACACGACGCATAGGGAGTCTCAATGCATAGATAATAATAAATAAAGCGAGAAACACAGAGAGATAGGCACACCAGAAAACAACAATTTTAAATACATTATTAAGACAGTTACACCAAGGCAGTTACACTAACTACAGTCACACCGGAAACAGTTACACCAATTGCAATCACTCCAGAAACAGTTACATCAGAACATGTATGCAATGTATGAAATGCAACCCAAAACTCCACTGGGCATATGCATGTGGATCCATCACCAAAATTTGCCTTGTGGGCATTCACCAAACACCAAAATAATTTAGTGGCCGAGGCCTATTCACCAAAATGCATATGATTATGCGACGCCATGACTATGCACCAAAAACACCAAAACACCAAAGTATAGCAATAATGTGCTCACCAATAATTATATATATATATATTCACCACATCACCAAGGAGGGTCATAGACACATCATCACCAATATATTCGCCATTTATTTTATAACACCTTAATTAGTACACCTATAAGGATTAAAGGACACCAAAAGACTAAAGTCATCTAGGGACTAAAGTCAACGCCCGGAAATAAACCCACACCTAAGGACCAGAGTAACACCATTAGGACTATTGAAACACCTACGGACTAAATTGACACTTTAGGGATCACACGGTCCCATCACTTACATAGGCGCATAAGGCTGTCCAAATGGCGCCCTGCGCCTTAGACCCACATTCACGCAACACCACTGCAGTTGGCGCCTCTGCTTTGAACACACGACACGCCGCGCACACAACACATTGGCACCCTGGATGGCGCTGTGCTGACACAAACCACGCACACAAGATCGCACTTGGCGCCACGGATGGCGCTGTGCTGGGCTGGGCACAAACACACGCACAAAGATCGCACTTGGCGCCACAGATGGCGCCTGTGCTAGACACAACCACACACACCTCGGCACCCACTCAAACAACTCGGCACCCACTCAAAACACACCTCGGTACACTCTCACACACCTCGGCACCTCACCCCATTCACCTTGGCCACTCACCTAGGTCACCTCACCTCATTCACCTCGTCACCTCACCCCATTCACCTCGGCACCTCACCTCACCTCACTCACCTAGGTCACCTCACCTCATCTCACTCACCTACGTCACCTCACCTCATTCACCTCGGCACCTCACCTCACCTCACTCACCTACGTCACCTCACCCCACCTCACTCACCTACGTCACCTCACCTCATTCACCTCGGCACCTCACTTCATTCACCTCGGCACCTCACTTCATCCACCTCGGCACCTCACTTCATCCACCTCGGCACTGGGCAGCACACCTCGGCGCCCATCCTCACCGGCAGCGCCAAGAGGCGCGCCACTCACAGTAAAACAACCATAAGAAATACCCACCTTCTACCGTGAAAATTATCCTAGAATCAATTCACCACTAATCTAAATATCATTGAATAATATACTTATTATGAACTACTTATACTAATGCGATCTGCTCCCTGTTTCAACATAATTTAAAACCAGTAAGTGGTACCAAAAGGGCACTAAATCAATAACACAAAACTACTTACGAACCTATCATAAAAGCATCACCGCAAACATAATAATAATAAATGCAGATTTTTGAGAGACATTGTAGGAGTGTTACTCGGCTAGACCTACACTAAAACATATGAGGCACCATAACACCACAATCAAGAATTTATCAAATCAATATTCATATAACAATTCAATTCAATCATGTATAAAGTCCAACAACCACTCAATCAATTTAGTGCTCCATGAATTAACTAAAAACACATACTCCTAACACCTACTCCCTAATCTCTATGATTTCAAGAGTTATATATTATTAACTATGATTAGAGAGCCCCCATACCTTGTTAATTGAAGAGAACAACAAGGCTCCTAGCAATTTCTCCAAGTCACCAACGAGCATACAACAAATTTGCGGGTTACTCGGAACGAAAACAAATGAGAAAGTGGGTTCCGACGGTCCGACGTTAACTTCACCGAAACGAAAAGAGACAGTGCTACCCAAATGTTTAGTCGTATAGAATCCGAAAGTGATGTCTGCTCGTCAACCAGAGAACGCGTGGTGGTGGAAATCAACAATTGCGATGCGCTTCAGAGCTTTATGACGGCATGTGCGGATCTCGATTGATAAAATAGATGCTAGAAATGGATTCGGTGGTTGATTTTGAGTTGTTAGGTGAATGTTGAGGCCAAATCGTGGCCTAGGGAAGGAGAACTAGCTAAGAGGAAGAGAAGATTGGAATATGGATGCGGTCTTTGCTGTTTGAGTGGCGTGAGGGAAAGGAAGAATGAGGAGATGATTAGGTTAATATTATTATAAGGGTTGGGCCGTAGAGAATTGGTACTTTGGTTTTAAAACAAATACCCAAACCCGAGCCTCTAACTTTCACGCTGGCATTGCAAGGTAATTGAAACTATAACTTTTTAAAACTTATCTAGCTATAACCTCATCGCCACTGTTGGTGAGGTGATATGTTTATTCACCTTTTTTTTTTTTTTAAGTATTATAAGGCAATAATTACCACTATACTAAATAAATAAATAAATAATTACTATAAAGCATAATCTAATTAGCTAAGCTACTATTTTAAATAAAAAAATAAAATAGTAATATATCACTAAAATATACACTAATTATAAAATAGGCACATACTCATACAATTACTAATATATACACATAGAAATAAGACGTATTAATTCGAAAATTTTGGGGCGTTACAATTCTCCCCCACTTAGGACATTTTCGTCCTCGAAAATTTAACTATTATTGACAATGCACAACTTAAACACTCATCACAACAGACAATGGATTCTAGCAGAGTACTCTTAACGAAACACGTACCTCTAAATGCGACCATCACTCCTCCGTAGGCTCCGTACCCGCTAAGACAAACACCCTCCCGCTAGACCTCTCCTTCTTTGGCTTTGGACACTTGGTAATAATGTGTCCCATCTCTCCACAGTTGTAGCAGACCACATCTTGCTTCTCACTCTTAGCAGCTATATGACCTTCTTTCCCACACTTGAAGCACTTGTTGACCATGCAATCTGGACTCTTATGTCCCGGCTTCCCACACTTGTGACACACAATACCCGCAGCAGCTTCTCCCCCACTTGACTTCTTGCCCGAACTCTCCTCTCCCTTACCCTTACCACCTGAAACCTCATATGGCTTACTGCGAAACTGAGAATTCCTCTTTTCCTTCACAGCCTTGTAAGCAGCAGAACTATCCTCTTCATAGATCCTACACTTATCAACTAATCTAGCAAAATCCCGAATCTCTTGATACCCAATTGCTTTCTTTATATCGTATGCAGACCACTCTCAAACTTGACACACTTGGAGAATTCGAATCGGCATCATTAGCATAGTAGGGACAAAATTTGACCAACTCCTCAAATTTGGCGGCATACTCACGACTCTTGTCTTGTTTCCCTGCTTTAGCTCTAGAAATTCCACTTCCTTCTTAGCTCGCACATCCTCAGGGTAGTACTTTCTCTTGAACTCTCTTGTGAAAACCTCCCAAGTAACTTCCTCACCAAAGATTTTCTAACCTTCGCGACATTCCCAACCACGGTCATCCGCCTCTTGGCTAGCATATGCGTACAAAACCTTACTTTACTGCAGCGTACAATCCATAACCCAAAAATTCTCTCGATCTCCTTCAACCATGCCAAAGCTCCATCAGGATCATACCGACCTTTGAAAGTGGGCGGACTCTCCCTTTGGAATGTGGCCAACTTACGGCTTTCAGCCTCCTCTCCGCCATTCCGCTGGCTTCCCATCGCCTGAGCAATAGCTTGCAACGCTTCAAAGAAGAGACATCAACCCTTCGAGCCATCTCAACCTAACACTGCGCAAAGCATTAACACCATTTGAACTGCACTAACACTACTTAGTTGTCATGTACACTATGACGGACAGACACACTTGGCCGGACAGACCGAACTTATGCTCTGATACCACTAATGTAACACCCCCTTCTACCATAACTACTATTTGCATTATTTTGAAAAATCAGAGTGCATAAAAATTTTCAGTGCAGCCACACGAGGGTGCCACATTTAAACAAAACACCTTCCAAAACTCCAAAATGATTAATTAAAATAAACTCCAATATAAATGATACATAGCACCAAAATAATATTCGGGAATAAAAGGTTACAGCAGTGGAAGAATAACTACTTAGACAATAGTTCAAAAGTAAAAGACATAACAAATAAACATTCCCCGGTGCTACGTGATCGAGCGACTTCGACCATACTCAAGGAAGGATCTCTAGTCACCTTGATCCATCACACTGCAGTTGCCGACATACGAGGCAACACGACGCAGTAGGGTGAGTCTCAATGCATAGATAATAATAAATAAAGCGAGAAACACAGAGAGATAGGCACACCAGAAAACAACAATTTTAAATACATTATTAAGACAGTTACACCAAGGCAGTTACACTAACTACAAATCCACCACCGAAACGATTACACCAATTGCAATCACTCGAAACATTACATCGAACATGTATGCAATGTATGAAATGCAACCCAAAACTCCACTGGGCATATGCATGTGGATCCATCACCAAAATTTGCCTTGTGGGCATTCACCAAACACCAAAATAATTTAGAGGCCGAGGCCTATTCACCAAAATGCATATGATTATGCGACGCCATGACTATGCACCAAAAACACCAAAACACCAAAGTATAGCAATAATGTGCTCACCAATAATTATATATATATATATATTCACCACATCACCAAGGAGGGTCATAGACACATCATCACCAATATATTCGCCATTTATTTTATAACACCTTAATTAGTACACCTATAAGGATTAAAGGACACCAAAAGACTAAAGTCATCTAGGGACTAAAGTCAACGCCCGGAAATAAACCCACACCTAAGGACCAGAGTAACACCATTAGGACTATTGAAACACCTACGGGCTAAATTGACACTTTAGGGATCACACGGTCCCATCACTTACATAGGCGCATAAGGCTGTCCAAATGGCGCCCTGCGCCTTAGACCCACATTCACGCAACACCACCGCTGCGGTTGGCGCCTCGGTTGGCGCCTCTGCTGAACACACAAGACACGCATACACACACGGACATTGGCACCCAGGATGGCGCTGTGCTGAACACAAACCACGCACACAAAGATCGCACTTGGCGCCCCACGGATGGCGCTGTGCTGGACACAAACTCGCACGCACACAAAGATCGCACTTGGCGCGCCACGGATGGCGCTGTGCTGGGCACAACCACACACACCTCGGCACCCACTCAAACAACTCGGCACCCACTCAAAACACACCTCGGTACACTCTCACACACCTCGGCACCTCACCCCATTCACCTTGGCCACTCACCTAGGTCACCTCACCTCATTCACCTCGTCACCTCACCCCATTCACCTCGGCACCTCACCTCACCTCACTCACCTAGGTCACCTCACCTCATCTCACTCACCCACGTCCACCTCACCTCATTCACCTCGGCACCTCACCTCACCTCACTCACCTACGTCACCTCACCCCACCTCACTCACCTACGTCACCTCACCTCATTCACCTCGGCACCTCACCTCATTCACCTCGGCACCTCACTTCATCCACCTCGGCACCTCACTTCATCCACCTCGGCCTTTGGGCGGCACACCTCGGCGCCCATCCTCACCCGGCGGCGCCAAGAGCGCGCCACTCACGATAAAACAACCATAAGAAATACCCACCTTCTACCGTGAAAATTATCCTAGAATCAATTCACCACTAATCTAAATATCATTGAATAATATACTTATTATGAACTACTTATACTAATGCGATCTGCTCCTGTTTCAACATAATTTAAAACCATGATGAAGTGGTACCAAAAGGGCACTAAATCAATAACACAAAACTACTTACGAACCTATCATAAAAGCATCTTGCAAACATAATAATAATAAATGAGATTTTTGAGAGACATTGCGAGAGTGTTACTCGGCTAGACCTACACTAAAACATATGAGGCACCATAACACCACAATCAAGAATTTATCAAATCAATATTCATATAACAATTCAATTCAATCATGTATAAAGTCCAACAACCACTCAATCAATTTAGTGCTCCATGAATCAACTAAAAACACATACTCCTAACACCTACTCCCTAATCTCTATGATTTCAAGAGTTATATATTATTAACTATGATTAGAGAGCCCCCATACCTTGTTAATTGAAGAGAACAACAAGGCTCCTAGCAATTTCTCCAAGTCACCAACGAGCATACAACAAATTTACGGGTTACTCGGAACCAGAAAACAGCGAGAAAGTGGGTTCCGACGGGTCCGACGTTAACTTCACCGAAACGAAAAAGAGACAGGTGCTACCCAAATGTTTAGTCGTATAGAATCCGAAAGTGATGTCCGCTCGTTCAACCGAGAAACGTGGTGGCTGGAAATCAACAATTGCGATCGCCTGAGAGCTTTATGACGGCATGTGCGGATCTCAGTTGATAAAATAGATGCTAGAAATGGATTCGGTGGTTGATTTTGAGTTGTTAGGTGAATGTTGAGGCCAAATCGTGGCCTAGGGAAGGAGAACTAGCTAAGAGGAAGAGAAGATTGGAATATGGATGCGGTCTTTGCTTATTGAGTGGCGTGAGGAAAGGAAGAATGAGGAGATGATTAGGTTAATATTATTATAAGGGTTGGGCCGTAGAGAATTGGTACTTTGGTTTTAAAACAAATACCCAAACCCGAGCCTCTAACTTTCACGCTGGCATTGCAAGGTAATTGAAACTATAACTTTTTAAAACTTATCTAGCTATAACCTCATCGCCATCACAGGTGAGGTGATATGTTTATTCACCTTTTTTTTTTTAAGTATTATAAGGCAATAATTACCACTATACTAAATAAATAAATAAATAATTACTATAAAGCATAATCTAATTAGCTAAGCTACTATTTTAAATAAAAAAATAAAATAGTAATATATCACTAAAATATACACTAATTATAAAATAGGCACATACTCATACAATTACTAATATATACACATAGAAATAAGACGTATTAATTCGAAAATTTTGGGGCGTTACAATTCTCCCCCACTTAGGACATTTTCGTCCTCGAAAATTTAACTATTATTGACAATGCACAACTTAAACACTCATCACAACAGACAATGGATTCTAGCAGAGTACTCTTAACGAAACACGTACCTCTAAATGCGACCATCACTCCTCCGTAGGCTCCGTACCCGCTAAGACAAACACCCTCCCGCTAGACCTCTCCTTCTTTGGCTTTGGACACTTGGTACTAATGTGTCCCATCTCTCCACAGTTGTAGCAGACCACATCTTGCTTCTCACTCTTAGCAGCTATATGACCTTCTTTCCCACACTTGAAGCACTTGTTGACCATGCAATCTGGACTCTTATGTCCCGGCTTTCCACACTTGTGACACACAATACCCGCAGCAGCTTCTCCCCCACTTGACTTCTTGCCCGAACTCTCCTCTCCCTTACCCTTACCACCTGAAACCTCATATGGCTTACTGCGAAACTGAGAATTCCTCTTTTCCTTCAAATATTTTGGGATCTGTGGTGCTTGCGGAAGCACCACCGTTAGCTCTGGTCCCTACCATGCTACGGTAGGCTTTTACAGTCCGAGTGGGGTAGGGAAAATTTTACACGGCCCCACATGGCGCCAATGTTCTGACTATTTCTGGAATAGGATATAGCAAGAACACGATGAATGGTAAGGAGTATAGAATGATCGAGAATAACATCAGTCCCTTCTATTGGCCTCAGGGGCTTATATTTATATTACAAGGTGTCATTAATGCTCATAAGTATTACACATGAATGCAGTGAGATCTTAGACGAGATTCTCGGGCTTTTCTAATATATCTAGCTAGACTCCTGCTTAAGGCTGAGCTTGTAGGAGACGTCGGCCCTTTTGGCCGAGGGGCGGTCTGTCGTTCTGCATAGCTGTTGCACCCCGAAAAATCCGGTTTGGATTTCTCGATGTACAACGTGGGAAGGTTTATGAAACCGCCACCAATATTTTAGTTTTGAGACGAAAACATTGAAAAAACGTCTTTTTATACAAGGCGGGTGGTCTTTTCGAAAACAAGAGATGTAGGTTCGGGAATTCGGTTAGAGTGCGGGAAGGTATAAGCACCACCACCTCCTTTCTACCGAAAGGGAACCTTTAATTTGATGTGTGGTTTTGAAAGATTTGATTTGAAACAATCGTTCTACTTCTTTTCTTTTCTTTTGATTGAGAAAATATTTTATTGGAAACGAGAAAAGAATATTTTTGATATCCTTGAAAAAGCGGAACAAAACAAGGAATTTTTAAAAGCGTGCTTGACGGGACGAGAACCCGCTCCTACGTACCTCTCACCGAGATGAGGATCAAAGCTACGTAGTTCTTGGTTTTTGCATCCAAAGACGGCTTTTGATGATTTTTGAAAAGATGCTTTTCTGCGTCCAGAGAGGCGGCTTTTGTGATTTTTGAAAAAAGAAGCGCGTTGGTGTTTTTTTATTGTAGGGGTTCTCGGTCCTAGATATGCATATCCAATAGACCTAAAACAAAGACAGCCCACTTTGCATGCAGACAGCGTGCCCCACTACTTTTTGAAAAATGATCTTTTTGATTTTCTTAGGAAAAAGGTTTGTTGCGAGGTTGGTTGCTTTTATTGAGCAAGTATCTTAGGCTCGCCTGAACTATATGCGACTCGCTAACCCTAAGGCGCTAACCAATATCGGAAGTACATCCGAATCGATACCTTACTCATTTTGGAAAAGGGTTTGAAGTTGTTAATTACTTGCTTTATTTATCATAAGTATCCCAAGACGTTTGAGTCGCATATCTGACTCGGTCTTAGGGCGTTAGACAACACCGGCCGTCGTCAGACTTGCCTCCTTATGAGTTTTTAAAAAAGATTGTTTATTGATCTCAAAAGATTTGATTAACTTGTGAAAGTAATTTGAAGAGTATTGACTCTTGGAAAAAGCCTTTGAAAAGATTGATTAGAGAGGTGAAGAAGAGAATTTGAGGTGGCATTGGCCACAAAGAAAAGAAAGTGGAACATTCAATCACTTTTCAAGTCAAAACCGAGGTACAATACTTACCAACTCTCATAAGCAAAGTAATCAACAATTAGAACACAAGTATACTCATTACCACTTACAACACAATACATAAGAATGATGTTGAATCATCCACAATTAATGGTATGTCTATGTGAGACTAACAACAATCAAGTGAGTTGCGAGAGATGCTCATGAGAGAAGGATTGCGAAATTAGGGATCAACTTTTAAACCCTAGGCCGAATTGAACACAAACACAAAGGGTATTCACAAGTTGCTATGAGCAATTAACAAATAGAAGCACAAACTTGCATTGGAAATTAAAAGCAAGTTGAATCCTTTGAAGTAATCTTCCACACTACTAGGCATATGCACTAAGCATGAGTGGGAATCCTTTTACACATCATCAACAATTAAAACAATCAACTCAGGAATAGAAGGTTGAATCACATTTAAACAATCCTCTCACTTAGGTTAAAGTGCATGAAGCACAAGTGAGCCTCATATTGCCAATCATCAACCAACAACAAATGACAAGCAAATTAGGTCAAAGCAAACTTAAGAAAAATCACTTTAGATTCTACTTCAATTTGGTTTTATAACTAAAATCACAAACACAAATTCACATCCTAACTTGCAAAGCAAAACAACTTTGAAACAAATTTTTTTACTTTTTTCAAGACTTAACAACAATTATTTTTGTGGTTCAAGCATATCAACTAAGCACATAATGGACTACAAGGCCGAAAGCTATTGTAGCTCAAACCCCATTTATTTCATGCAAGAATAAAAAGAATGAACAAAACAACAAATCCCTAAAAGCTAGCATGAAACCGAGGGCCTATTTGCCCAAAAATCATCAAATTCTTTCATCAAAATTTACTTAATCACATAAATAAACATGCATACATGATAAACAATAAAAACAAACTAAAGCCCCCAAAATTGGAGTCCAAACCGAAACCATATTCACAAAAATCCAAGTCTAAAACATCAAGATTCAACAACAAGCATGGTTTATCATTAACTCACAAAATTAACACAATTAATCAAGCATTAATCAACTCAAATCATTTAATGAACAAGAATATTCAAAGGATCATGGATTAGGCTCAAAGTTGAGGCAAAAGAAAAGGAAAATATGCTTTTATTTGGTGAAAATCACATGAGCAAAGATTAAATCACAAGAACACCACATAATCACATATAGTCACAAGAACAAATTATTTAGTGGGTGATGGACCAGCTCTCACCCACAACAGCCCCTAATCTACATTTAAAATGATGTTATGAAATGCAAATATAAGTTGAAAAAGGTTTTAATGCAAGGAAATTGATGAAAATGCAAAGGGGTTTAGATTATACCTTAGCTTCAAGCTAAATAAGAGTAGAAATGAAGATCAAGAGTAACAAAACACCAACAATCCTCAAAAGCTTAGCAAGAACAGCCACACAACCTTAAAGAAACAACCCTTTTGATGATGTCAAAATGGAATCAAGGATGAAAGAAAGAAGGTATATGAGTATGGAAGTAGTTTGAAGTGATTTGGTGGATGAAAATTGAAAAGAGAATGGAGGAGGAGGAAGAAGAAGAAGGTTTCGGCTGTGAGAGGGGAGAGAGAGAGCTGATGGTGTGCTAGGTTAGAAAATGAATGAGAGTGTGTGTGTGAGTCTCTTATTTTTGGGTTTTTATATGAAGGCCATTTTAAGGGCATTTGTGACAATGTGCTTTTGTAAACCACTAGGATTTGAGATAGAATTTAAATGGAGGGTCAAGATTGCAAAGCACAAGGATTAGGGACACTCAAGAAACACAAATCAGCTGGTGGTGAAGAGGTACACACGGTTTTGGTGAGGGTTTTGGAGAGCAAAAATTGTTGAGGGCATTTAGGTCTTTTTACATTGAGTTATGGCCTAGGATTTGATCACAATTTTTAATCAATGGCTAAGGATCATTTCACAAGGATCATGGGCATGAAAAAGCACAAAAAAATAGGCTGGAATGGAGCTGGAATTCGCAGCACACAAGTGAGAGAATGAGTGGAATTGCAAATGGTACTATTGTACTATACATGATCATTCAAAATTCAAAAGAAGATAGAATATTCCTTTCTAGATTATTCTTCTAAATTCATGCCATTTTGGGCCATATCCCATGATTCAATGATTGGGCTCTGAATTTCATGACTTCACCAATCCCAAAATTGATTTAGCACCCCACCCGGAGGAAAATGACCATTTTGCCCTTTTGTTCAAAAATCGAATTTCATGCAAAAAATATTCCAATGATGAATACAAATGCACAACTCCCCTCATTTGAAACCAAATAAATTCCTCAAGAGATGCATAGTGATTTTTACTGGGAAATTGTCTGTTTTAGTGAAATGACCAAAATGCCCTTTTGGTCAAAAACCCTAATTTTGCCCCAAAATTCAACGTTTTGCATTGAACATGTCTCCCAACTCCAAACATCATTTTAAAAACAATGAGATGACCTTTAGAACCCAAAAATGCATGCCCACTGGCTTTTCACGAGAATTTTCCACTTTACTGTGAAATTACCAAAATACCCTTTTTGACCTAAAAACCCCTAATTAGCTCAAAAATGCATTTTCATTCTAAACATGATCCTAAAAACCCTTGGATTACTTTTAAAACTCTAAAATGCATGCCAAGCCTTAATTTATTTATTTTTGGTTGAAAATTAGGGTTTTGACCTAAGCCGGACAAAATTGGGGTATGACAGCTGCCCCTCTTTATCTAGATTTTAACAAGGAATATGAATTGGCCGAGACATATTCCGAGGCAAAATAGAGATAAAGAATTCAGAAATTATACCGATTTTGTCCATTTAGGAAAAACCCAAATTTTCTTTTCCTTTATCTTCCGGTTTTTTTTTTTTTTTTTTTTTTTGGGGTGAATGGATGCGGCCGAAAATGATCGTAATGAATGAAGTGTCATCCACGGCAAGAAATAAAGCGATAAATAAAGCGATAAAGAAGAAGTGCTGAGATCCTCGATAAGCCGAGCTCGGCGGTAACGAGTGCGGTAAAAGAAGGAGCGCTCGTCGCTCTCTGAAGGAACACTTGGGTTCTGAAGGAGCATTTGCGGCTCTGAAGGAGTACTTGGACTCTGAAGGAACACTTGGGTTCTGAAGGAGCATTTGCGGCTCTGAAGGAGTACTTGGACTATGAAGGAGCATTTGCGGCTCTGAAGGAGTACTTGGACTCTGAAGGAACACTTGGGTTCTGAAGGAGCATTTGCGTCTCTGAAGGAACACTTGGGCTCTGAAAGTGCATTTGCGGCTCTGAAGGAGTACTTGGACTCTGAAGGAACACTTGGGTTACGAAGGAGCATTTGCGACTCTGAAGGAGTACTTGGACTCTGAAGGAACACTTGGGTTCTGAAGGAGCATTTGCGGCTCTGAAGGAGTACTTGGACTCTGAAGGAACACTTGGGTTCTGAAGGAGCATTTGCGGCTCTGAAGGAGTACTTGGACTCTGAAGGAACACTCGGGTTCTGAAGGAGCATTTGCGGCTCTGAAAGTGGCCTATTCGAGCGGCCTGAGGTTCAATATCAAGTTATGGGGACTGATATCTTTTACCTTGATGGACTTACGCTGTGCTTAATGCCGACCACGGCTAGTCCCGAAGGACACGAGTGCAGGGGGCGATCCGTCATGCTCGTGATGACTTGGTAAAATGAAGGGCGCTTAAGGTCCGAGGGCGATCTGTCATGCTCCGTTATGACTTGGCGAGGTGAAGGTCGAGTTCAAAGTCATTTGTTTGGACTGTTGATTTGAACTAAAGCCAAGCGGACTCTAGAGTCCGATGATTAAATCGGTGCTCGATAACGACGGGATCTGAAGGGACGCATTGGTCTGAAGGGACACGTGGAGTCTGAAGGGATTCTCAAATCCTGTTGATTGGTGATTGAGATGGCTCTTTGTTGGCGCGTTGAATTGAGGTACCCACTCCGAATATGAGGTGAGGTGCGCTTTTGAAAGGGCGCTCGGTCTGAAGGGATTTACGAATCTGTTGATCTTCTTTAGTCGATGCATTATATTCACTTGCACGGGTCGAGTGCTGCTTTCGAGGTTAGCGGGCTTTTCTTACGCTTCCTCTCGATTGGTGATCAATGCCGCGTTGCCACGATCCGAGGTGTATGCTGCGCTGCGAGTCTTTTCTTCGAGGAACCTTCCGTGGTCAATGCCACTACACCTGCTTTAAGGAGTCTACTGCGGAATAGTAGGACTCTTCTTAAACTTTCTCGATAATGTGTACTGCACATGTTAGCGAGATGCAAATGCATGGTGCATGGGATGAGGATGCATGTTATGCAAGGGCATGTTATGCAGGAACATGTTATGCGAGTGCATGCAATGCTATGATTTTGGTGTGATGATGAATGCAATGAGATGCTATCCTTGATTTTCTTTGGTCGGCTTTCCTCTTTTTTTTTTTTTTTTTTTTTTTTTTTTTTTTTGTTTTTTTTTGTTTTTTTTTTTTTTTTTTTTTTTTTGACAAAGGCTTATTCTTTTCTTGGTTCAACCGACTCCGATACTCCCGCACAAGGCGAGAGGCGATGGAAACTGCGGGGGCTCATGGATCGAATGCAAGTTTGCTTTATGGTTCGCCATCTGGAATGGTTTGTGAGTGCAACCCTCTTTGTAGGATTAATTTTCTTTGGTCAGCTTTCTTTTTTTTGACTGTTTGTTTTTCATTTTGCTCTCTTGCTCTTTTGCCCTGTTAGCTTATCTTCTTGCTGGCTCAGCCAATCCGCGACACTCATGGTACGAGACTGAGAAATATATTGGACTTGCGGGGTTCATGAGCCAGGTGCAGGTGGGCTTTAACTTTGTCGTTCGAAGCAATCGTGGGCTCGATCACTTTCTCTTGCATGACTAACTTGTTTCGGGGAATTGCCTCTTTCTGTGACCTTTGAGAATTTCGTAATGATTTGCAATGCTATCGATGTATACACATGTTTCTGATTCGGGATCACCATCATCATAAAACGTTTATTTTGAGCAGAAAAAGCAAAAAATAATCAACAAACAGACATGAGAAAGTTTGAGCTTTATTGATGTAGAAATCGGTCGCACAGAAAGTTACGCCGACTGTTCAATGCATTTGAAAGTTTAAACTGCAAAAAGACACGAAAAAGGAAAGAAGGCGATTTACGTTATGCATCTGCAATGGAGCAGTGCTAAACATTTATGTCCTTGACCTTGATCACTCCCTCATTCAAGTCTTCAGAGAAGTTGTATGCCTTTCTTTACTTTTCATGCTCAAGTTTTCTGACCCCATTTTTGCTGGATCGCCCTTTGCGGGTTTTCAATCCACCGGGTCGCTCTGATTTTGCCTAGATCGCCCTTTTTCGGGTTTTCAACCTAGCGAGCTAATTCTTACTTGGCTTGTCTTTCTCTTTTTTTTTTGTCTATTTCTTTCAGGCATAGTACTTAACTTAATCGGAATTAATCGGGTTCCTTGAGATCTCCGCCGTCCATGTTGGTAAGTATCGGTACTCCTCCAGAGAAGGCTTGTTTTGACAACATATGGGTCGTCATAATTGGGTGTCTACTTCCCACAGGAATCAGTCTGGATAGGCAAGATCTTTTTAAGCACCAGATCACCTTGCTTGAATTCACGGGGTCGGACCTTCTTGTCAAAAGCCGCTCTCATTCTCTGTTGGTACCACTGCCCATGACACAAGCGCCATTCTTTTTCTTCAATGAGGTTTAGCCGATCGGGCGAGCTTGAACCCATCCTGCTTCTTCTAACTTGGTTTCCATCAAGACCCGCGAGGAGGGTATCTCAACCTCAATAGGGAAGACTGCCTTCCACCCATATACGAGAGAGAGGATTTGCCCAGGTTGAAGTGCGTCTTCAAGTTCGGTAGCCATGCAAAGCAAAGGGAAGCATCTCATGCCAATCCTTGTGGGTTACCACCATCCTTTGCACAATCTTCTTGATGTTCTTGTTAGTCGCTTGATTGCCCCATTCATCTTCTAGCGGTAAGGAGAAGAATTATGATCTTTGGATTTTGAACTCGCACACGGGTCCTCATCCTTTTCTTTGTTCGAGTTCTTTGCCATTATCGCGATGATAATAACGGCAAATCGAGATCTTTCTTCACAAATTTGGCAACCACCGAATCGGTTATCTTTGGAGTATGAGGCGACTTCGACCCACTTGGTGATCTCTAAAACTTTGCCTTGATATAATTGTAACTTGAATGAATCTCGGAGTGCAATCCTCTTGATTTTCTTTCCCCCCCTTTTTTTAGATTTTTTTCAGGACAAACATATTTAAATAAATAAACTTATTTGTCATAAAGCTAAAACTCTGAGAAAACAAAAGCAATCGATCATTGATTGGAATGGATTTTTGGAGATTGTGGGTTTTTGTGGAGAGAGGATGATTGGGTTTAATGAAGTGCTTGAAGCTAATGGTAGGATGATTTTTATTCGGCATTGGCTGACGTTTGGTGGTTTATGATGGTTATTTGGCTTGATGAAGTGTTTGGAAGTGTTATTCCTGGCTAAGGGTTGGTGGAGGGCGGGATGCCGAGGTCAAAGGGAAGTATTTGCAGTTTATTGAGACAAGGATCTCTTGTGTCTTGTGGTAACGTGTATCAGCTCACCACTTACGTTTCTTTTGTATTCTTGGGATTTTCATTTTTAAATCCTTTTTCTTTTTTCTTTTTTCTTTTTTTGATTTTTTGTTTTTTCCTTCTTTGACTCGGGTGAGCTGATAAAAAGTGATGCACCCTTTTTTGATATTTGAGGTGATCCTTGTCTAGGGTGATTTTTTGGATTTTTTTTTTTTTTTTTTTTTTGACTTACAGTGGGTAGCACAGTTTTTCCGAGAATATGGGAAAATGGTCAAGCTTTATTTCAAATCATGATCGCTCGTTCTCTCAAAAATTAACTCAAGGACAATAATTTATTTACTCCTATATATTTGCTTCTCTTTTTTTTGCTTGATTATTTTCTGACCAGCTTTCTTTTTTCTGGTCATTTGTTTTTTTTTGTTTCTTTTTTTTGTTTGAAGGGGAAAATCATCTTTGGGACTAGCACGATTCAGATCTCTGTAGTCAACGCACATTCGACTGCCGTCCTTTTTCGGACCGGACGGTATTGCAACCACCAGAGTGCCTTGCCCACTTGCTAGGAACTCTGCATCAAATTGCTTCTTCACTTCGCCTCGATTTTGAGGACATCTCGAGCTTCATCCTTCTCCGATTTACATTTCTGAGCAGACATTCGAGCTTGATGGTAGCTTGTGTACCACAATGTCGGTGTCCAACCTGGCATATCTTGATAGGACCATGCAAACACACCAACTTCATGCGATCTTCGTCATTCATGATGGTACCTACTTTGACCTCTTTCTTGTTCTCAATTTGTATCCAAGTTGATCACTTCAATAGATTCCCGTGAGGCCGAACAAACCTTTCTTCTTGTTTCATTAACCTCATGAGTTACGGAGGAGTTTCCCGTCTTCCTCAACATCCCCTCCGGCTTGATTGACGGGGTGATCAAAGTCAAAATGTGGACTGTCGGCACTCTTATTTTTGAGAGACAATTCTTTGTGGATCGCGCTTTTCCGAAAGCGAAAAAGCGAGAATGAAAAGAGAAACAAACAAGCAAACAATAATGAAACAAGAAAAAGGACACATGAAATATAGAGAAATGATTTTTATTGATGGAAATTCAAAAACAAACGCGTTTTTATTGATGATGATGATTACGAAAATAAAAACATGCGTGCCCCTAACAACTTGTCCTATGGCCTTGGGCAGAGCCACAGGGTTGCACTACAACTAATTACTTTGAGTCATGGGAAATCAGCAGCTTCTCAGTTCTTCACCTCTTTTAGGCAAGACAAATGACGCGATCCGGACTAGACCCACCTTCTTGGACTCGAGCGGTCTCGATGGCAAAGAACTTGGTTATGGTTAAGCAAACCCGCACTCACGAAGTTACGGCGGAAGTCCGCAGACGAGAATGCTCGAGGCGAGGATCTTGGCCTTTTGACTCAGCCAACCATCCGCCACTTCTTTCCTCTGCCACTTTCCTTCTTTTGGCTAGACTTGGATCGTATCCCAACCCGCAACGGTCTTTGTTCCTTTTTAGGGGCCAGGCGCAAGAATTCCTTGTCCGATTTTTCCCAAGCCGGACCCAACCTTATACCCTTGATCCATCATGATTTTAGCAATCTTTCTTATTACTTGCCCAATAAAATCTTCTACGGCATTAGTAGTTGGCCTCTCGTGTCCCGCAATGGGTTTGCGATTATGCTTGGACCATTTTGCTTGAATGAAATCCAATTGGCATCGATTAGGTCTTGCACCGCATGCTTGAAGGCTTTACACTCCTCCACAGTATGACCAACCCCGTTTTCATGGAAACTGCAGGTAACATTAGCATTGTAACCTCTAGGAAATGGCGGCTGAACGACTTTCATCGGTCGAGTGTTGACTAAGTTCTTGCAAGTTAAGTGATCAAACAACTCAGTATACGTCATTGGTATTGGATCAAAACTGATTCGTTTCTTGTGCTGATAATCCTGAGCCTTGTGATCAAACATCGTGTCGACTCACCGGACGTCCAGTTCCTCTGTATTGGTCCACCTCGGGAGCTTTGAATTTTGGTGGCAAAACCAAATCTGGGACCAAACACAGCTCACATGCCTCCTTGGCTCTGACACCGGCATCCTCCATCGCCCTTACTCTTTCTTTAAGTGCACGAATCGGATCATTTGGCTGTGACTCCTCAAACATGTGCCCTTGGGGGTGACTCCCCATACCGTAGTAATACCATCCCGGCTGAGGAACATTGTGAGGTGGTACCACCATCCCCGAGTAGAAATTGGCGCAGCAGAAGAACTAAAAATGCGGATCTGCGGTCCTCCGGCGGCTCAAGCGAGTACAACAGCGATGACTTGATTGGGTGTATTCACACCGGCAAGATTGGATCCAACGACTTGCGGCATGTACCAGCAGCACACCCCAGGATATCTTTGTGGAATGTACCGATTTGACACATTCATTTCGAGGTAATCGACCGGATCCCAATGAGCTGCAATCAGAAGGCGTTTGCGTCTTGAAGGAGGAACAAAAGAGGTGACACCAAGCCCGGACCGCACACGGCAACGCTTCAACGGTGGCCCATTCTTTAGACTTTGTAGCATGGCCATCATCTCATGCATCTGGGCCTCCATTGCTGACCTTATCCTTAAGCACTTGGTTCTCCCGAGCGGTTGCTCGAGATTAAGGATCTCTACCATTGTTTCTTACGGACCCAAACCGCCTTCGTTGGATGCCATCGGTCTAAACTTGCAAGCGGGTGAAGTAGCGATGTGGGCGAACCACTTGCTGTTTCTCTCGAACTTAGAAAGAAATGTTTTTATGAGTGCTAGAATGCATGAAATGAATGGATGCATAAATATATACATATGCGCATGAAATGTGGATGCGTTTCTCTCCGTGGTGCCAGGAAATTATCACCGATACCCACAATTCCCTAACACCGGTGAGAATGCATGCGAAATGAATGCATGAATGCATGATGTTTGAATTTCAAAGATAACACTTTCAAAAGTTGGACACTTATACATTTTTGGAAAAACACCGGTTTATTTTCACAAAAATTTCGATGCAGGGGTATGCAAGCTCCTTTGTGTCCTCTGAGGTTTCTTAGGAGACGAGGATCTAAGGCTTTTTAAGGGTACACACTTCAAGGAAAGCACTAAAAAGGGCCCTAAATAAGGTTCCTAGAGCCAACGACCTCATCCGAAGCGCGTCGATCGGCATGGACGTGCGTCCAGTGATGAGCCCTCGAACAAAACCAAACTCTAGGTGAAATCTTCGCAACCACACGAAAAGACGTCGTCGATTAGTGCGACCACTAATGACCGTTCTAGCCTAAGATATACTCTAGCCGGGTATAGGGTCATCTCACCAAAAAATCACACAAGGGCAAAAAGCGGTGAAAGTGTGTGTAGGAGCATAATGATGCATATACCCCCACCTGCAAAGAAAATCCGAAAAGCATCCGAGAAAAAGAGTCGTCTATCCTAGGGTTTTGCACATATCATTCAAGTCTAAGCAAGAAATCAACCTAAGGTATTAACAATCATCTAAAACTCTACTTACCTTAAGAAAAGGAGCTAAGAAGAGGGGATCATAATAGAAGGGAAAAATGCATGAACTTACCAAAGAAAGGGAGCGAAGAAGAGGGAACATGCAAGATGAGGGAATATGATGCATAAGTAAAGAAAGAAAGGGGTAGAGAGAAGAAACAAGAAGCAAGTGTAGAAATAAACAAATGCACATGAATGCAATACAATGTACACCATAATGCAAGAGAAACTATCAAGCATTTACAGACAGAGAAAAGAAAAAGAAAAATAAAAGGAAAAAAGAAGAGATAGAACGAAAAATTTTCAAATCAAACAATTTAAACCACGCACCAAATTAATTAGGCTTGACCCTCGTTTTTCTAAAAAAGAAAAAGTTGTCCCCGAGTGAAGTCGCAAATTTGTTGTACCCTAAAAATCCGGTTTGGATTTCTCGATGTACAACGTGGGAAGGTTTATGAAGCCGCCACCAATATTTTAGTTTTGAGGCGAAAACATTGAAAAACGTCTTTTTATACAAGGCGGGTGGTCTTTTCAAAACAAGAGATGTAGGTTCGGGGGTCGGTTAGAGTGCGGGGAAGGTATAAGCACCCTCGCACCTCCTTTCTACCGAAAGGAACCTTTAATTTGATGTGTGGTTTTGAAAGATTTGATTTGAAACAATCGTTCTACTTCTTTTCTTTTCTTTTGATTGAGAAAATATTTTATTGGAAACGAGAAAAGAATATTTTTTGATATCCTTGAAAAGCGGAACAAAACAAGGATTTTTTAAAAGCGTGCTTGACGGACACGAAAACCGCTCCTCACGCACCCTCACCGAGATGAGGATCAAAGCTACGTAGTTCTTGGTTTTTGTGTCCGAAGACGGCTTTTGATGATTTTTGAAAAGATGCTTTTGCGTCCGAAGACGGCTTTTGTGATTTTTTTGAAAAGAAGCGCGTTGGTGTTTTTTATTGTAGGGGTTCTCGGTCCTAGACTGTACAGTCCAATAGACCTAAAACAAAGACAGCCCCGCCTGTACAGACGACGTGCCCCACTACTTTTTGAAAAATGATCTTTTTTGATTTTCTTAGGAAAAAGGTTTGTTCGCGAGGTTGGTTGCTTTTATTGAGCAAGTATCTTAGGCTCGCCGCAGAATATGCATATCGCTAACCCTAAGACGCTAACCAATATCGGAAGTACATCCGAATCGATACCTTACTCATTTTGGAAAAGGGTTTGAAGTTGTTAATTACTTGCTTTATTTATCATAAGTATCCCAAGACGTTTGAGCTATGCTGACTCGGTCTTAGGGCGTTAGACAACACCGTAAATGCGTCCGACTTGCCTCCTTATGAGTTTTTAAAAAAAGATTGTTTATTGATCTCAAAAGATTTGATTAACTTGTGAAAGTAATTTGAAGAGTATTGACTCTTGGAAAAAGCCTTTGAAAAAGATTGATTAGAGAGGTGAAGAAGAGAATTTGAGGGTGGCATTGGCCACAAAGAAAAGAAAGTGGAACATTCAATCACTTTTCAAGTCAAAACCGAGGTACAATACTTACCAACTCTCGCAAGCAAAGTAATCAACAATTAGAACACAAGTATACTCATTACCACTTACAACACAATACATAAGAATGATGTTGAATCATCCACAATTAATGGTATGTCTATGTGAGACTAACAACAATCAAGTGAGTTGCCAAGAGATGCTCATGAGAGAAGGATTGCGAAAATTAGGGATCAACTTTTAAACCCTAGGCCGAATTGAACACAAACACAAAGGGTATTCACAAGTTGCTATGAGCAATTAACAAATAGAAGCACAAACTTGCATTGGAAATTAAAAGCAAGTTGAATCCTTTGAAGTAATCTTCCACACTACTAGGCATATGCACTAAGCATGAGTGGGAATCCTTTTACACATCATCAACAATTAAAACAATCAACTCAGGAATAGAAGGTTGAATCACATTTAAACAATCCTCTCACTTAGGTTAAAGTGCATGAAGCACAAGTGAGCCTCATATTGCCAATCATCAACCAACAACAAATGACAAGCAAATTAGGTCAAAGCAAACTTAAGAAAAATCACTTTAGATTCTACTTCAATTTGGTTTTATAACTAAAATCACAAACACTAATTCACATCCTAACTTGCAAAGCAAAACAACTTTGAAACAAATTTTTTACTTTTTCAAGACTTAACAACAATTATTTTTGTGGTTCAAGCATATCAACTAAGCACATAATGGACTACAAGGCCGAAGCCTATTGTAGCTCAAACCCCATTTATTTCATGCAAGAATAAAAAGAATGAACAAAACAACAAATCCTAAAAGCTAGCATGAAACCGAGGGCCTATTTGCCCAAAAATCATCAAATTCTTTCATCAAAATTTACTTAATCACATAAATAAACATGCATACATGATAAACAATAAAAACAAACTAAAGCCCCCAAAATTGGAGTCCAAACCGAAACCATATTCACAAAAATCCAAGTCTAAAACATCAAGATTCAACAACAAGCATGGTTTATCATTAACTCACAAAATTAACACAATTAATCAAGCATTAATCAACTCAAATCATTTAATGAACAAGAATATTCAAAGGATCATGGATTAGGCTCAAAGTTGAGGCAAAAGAAAAGGAAAATATGCTTTTATTTGGTGAAAATCACATGAGCAAAGATTAAATCACAAGAACACCACATAATCACATATAGTCACAAGAACAAATTATTTAGTGGGTGATGGACCAGCTCTCACCCACAACAGCCCCTAATCTACATTTAAAATGATGTTATGAAATGCAAATATAAGTTGAAAAAGGTTTTAATGCAAGGAAATTGATGAAAATGCAAAGGGGTTTAGATTATACCTTAGCTTCAAGCTAAATAAGAGTAGAAATGAAGATCAAGAGTAACAAAACACCAACAATCCTCAAAAGCTTAGCAAGAACAGCCACACAACCTTGAAGAAACAACCCTTTTGATGATGTCAAAATGGAATCAAGGATGAAAGAAAGAAGGTATATGAGTATGGAAGTAGTTTGAAGTGATTTGGTGGATGAAAATTGAAAAGAGAATGGAGGAGGAGGAAGAAGAAGGTTTCGGCTGTGGGAGGGGAGAGGAGAGCTGATGGTGTGCTAGGTTAGAAAATGAATGAGAGTGTGTGTGTGAGTCTCTTATTTTGGGTTTTTATATGAAGGCCATTTTAAGGGCATTTGTGACAATGTGCTTTTGTAAACCACTAGGATTTGAGATAGAATTTAAATGGAGGGTCAAGATTGCAAAGCACAAGGATTAGGGACACTCAAGAAACACAAATCAGCTGGTGGTGAAGAGGTACACACGGTTTTGGTGAGGGTTTTGGAGAGCAAAAATTGTTGAGGGCATTTAGGTCTTTTTACATTGAGTTATGGCCTAGGATTTGATCACAATTTTTAATCAATGGCTAAGGATCATTTCACAAGGATCATGGGCATGAAAAAGCACAAAAAATAGGCTGGAATGGAGCTGGAATTCGCAGCACACAAGTGAGAGAATGAGTGGAATTGCAAATGGTACTATTGTACTATACATGATCATTCAAAATTCAAAAGAAGATAGAATATTCCTTTCTAGATTATTCTTCTAAATTCATGCCATTTTGGGCCATATCCCATGATTCAATGATTGGGCTCTGAATTTCATGACTTCACCAATCCCAAAATTGATTTAGCACCCCACCCGAGAGAAAATGACCATTTTGCCCTTTTGTTCAAAAATCGAATTTCATGCAAAAAATATTCCAATGATGAATACAAATGCACAACTCCCCTCATTTGAAACCAAATAAATTCCTCAAGAGATGCATAGTGATTTTTACTTGGGAAATTGTCTGTTTTAGTGAAATGACCAAAATGCCCTTTGGTCAAAAACCTAATTTTGCCCCAAAAATTCAACGTTTTGCATTGAACATGTCTCCCAACTCCAAACATCATTTTAAAAACAATGAGATGACCTTTAGAACCCAAAAATGCATGCCCACTGGCTTTTCCTGAGAATTTTCCACTTTCTGTGAAATTACCAAAATACCCTTTTTGACCTAAAAACCCTAATTAGCTCAAAAATGCATTTTCATTCTAAACATGATCCTAAAAACCCTTGGATTACTTTTAAAACTCTAAAATGCATGCCAAGCCTTAATTTATTTATTTTTGGTTGAAAATTAGGGTTTTGACCTAAAGCCGGACAAAATTGGGGTATGATGATAGCCAACTAGTATCTCGTGGCCGAGGAGAGAGCGATCTTCGTTAAATCGATCTTTGTCTTCTTGGCTCAGACGAGTCGGCTAGGAAGTGTCGCACATCCGAGCCTTCCTGGGCGGTCGGCTGGCAACAATTATCATGTAATGATATAATACTAACAACAACAAATCATCGTTATCAACAATGACAACAACCACAACAACAACAACAACAAGACTGATATACCATGTTCGAATGGGTTACCTTGTCCGATAACAACCTACTAACAATAGGAGTAACAACCGTAGGACCAAGATACCTTGCCCGATAACGCCCCACAAACAACAACTATGACGAAAACCGCAGGACCAGGATACCATGTCTGAACGGGATACCTTGCCCGATAGTGCCCTACTAACACCGACAACGACAATCGCAGGACCAAGATACCATGCCTGAAAGTGATACCTTCTCTGATACTGCCCTACTAACAACAACAGGATATAAGGACCAGGATACCATGCTTGAGTGAGATACCTTTCCCGATAATGCCCCAACGACAACATCAACAACAATTGGATTACTTTTAAAACTCTAAAATGCATGCCAAGCCTTAATTTATTTATTTTTGGTTGAAAATTAGGGTTTTGACCTAAGCCGGACAAAATTGGGGTATGACAATAGCCAACTAGTATCTCGGCGCTGAGGGAGAGGCGATCTTCGTTCGTCAGTCTTTGTCTTCTTGGCTCAGACGAGTCGGCTAGGAAGTGTCGCACATCCGAGCCTTCCTGGGCGGTCGGCTGGCAACAATTATCATGTAATGATATAATACTAACAACAACAAATCATCGTTATCAACAATGACAACAACCACAACAACAACAACAACAAGACTGATATACCATGTTCGAATGGGTTACCTTGTCCGATAACAACCTACTAACAATAGGAGTAACAACCGTAGGACCAAGATACCTTGCCCGATAACGCCCCACAAACAACAACTATGACGAAAACCGCAGGACCAGGATACCATGTCTGAACGGGATACCTTGCCCGATAGTGCCCTACTAACACCGACAACGACAATCGCAGGACCAAGATACCATGCCTGAAAGTGATACCTTCTCCGAGCATCGCCTACTACTAACAACAACAGGATATAAGGACCAGGATACCATGCTTGAGTGAGATACCTTTCCCGATAATGCCCCAACGACAACATCAACAACAATTGGATTACTTTTAAAACTCTAAAATGCATGCCAAGCCTTAATTTATTTATTTTTGGTTGAAAATTAGGGTTTTGACCTAAGCCGGACAAAATTGGGGTATGACAATAGCCAACTAGTATCTCGGCCACCGAGGAGAGCGATCTTCGTTAAATCGGTCTTTGTCTTCTTGGCTCGAGATTTAGTCGGCTAGGAAGTGTCGCACATCCGAGCCTTCCTGGGCGGTCGGCTGGCAACAATTATCATGTAATGATATAATACTAACAACAACAAATCATCGTTATCAACAATGACAACAACCACAACAACAACAACAACAAGACTGATATACCATGTTCGAATGGGTTACCTTGTCCGATAACAACCTACTAACAATAGGAGTAACAACCGTAGGACCAAGATACCTTGCCCGATAACGCCCCACAAACAACAACTATGACGAAAACCGCAGGACCAGGATACCATGTCTGAACGGGATACCTTGCCCGATAGTGCCCTACTAACACCGACAACGACAATCGCAGGACCAAGATACCATGCCTGAAAGTGATACCTTCTGCGAGCATCGCCTACTAACAACAACAGGATATAAGGACCAGGATACCATGCTTGAGTGAGATACCTTTCCCGATAATGCCCCAACGACAACATCAACAACAACAATATGGACACCATGACACAGGAGTCTGACCAAACGCGGTGTCTACAACCACATAACAACAACAACAACCTATCAACTTAACAATCAGCAGCAACAACAACAACAACAATTTAACATCCGCAGCAACAATAACAACTTAACATCTTAACATCAACACACAGCAGCAACAACAACTTAACAACTTACGATCAACAGCAACAACAACTTAACCACTTAAGATAAACAACAACTACTACTTAACAAGTTAACATCAACAACAACAACAACTTCAGTATCTAATGATTTAGTGTGTAACAAGAACAACATCAATAATAACAACAATAAGATACAACCAAGACATCATCAGCAACAACCACAACAACCATAACAACTGCAACAACAACAACAACAATAGCAACACTAGAAACAACTTAACAACTCTAACATTTAGTGGAATGGTACTTAACAACAACAACTTAAACAACAACATCAGCAACAACAATTTAACAACTTTAGTTTCTTAGTAAAATAATTGCAGAATCACAATAAGAAGAAACAAGAATCAATTGTTGATTTAATTAATCTAATCAAACTTCACATAACACAAGAGTTCAATACATACAAATTGAAACATTAACTGACACTAATTTCACAATCTCCATCCAATGAAGGACAACAACACTATTATTTATATATCAACAATCATATAGATTTCTAAACATCATTAGCAGTAACTTTTCACATCACAATGACAATGGTACTTTGTCACTTAAAGCTGGGCGAAACTTAGGAATCATGGGACATCCCTTTTGCTCATTGTCTCACATACTCACTACTAAAGAGTCAAACTACCCCCTTATCTCAATAAATATGAGTTGTGGTAACAACAACAGCAAAGAAAGTCGGCCTGTAGCGACAATTTAGCGCTCAACGTCACGAAGCAAAATCCACAGGTCGTACAGAAAGTGAAATACGAAAAAGGTCTAATGTCGACTTTGCCGAAACGAAAAAAAGACTACTGCTTTCCAAAGGTTTCGACGCGTAGAATTCGAAAACGACGTCCGTTTTTCCATCCGGAGACTGTAGTGGCCGAAAAGTGTGAAAAACAGTTCGTCCAACCTTACCAAACGCGACAAATGGTGCTTCCTTTGGCAAAACAGAGGTTAGTATTAAACTCATAAGGTGGTTTTGAGTTGGGTAGTGAAGTCTGGTGTCAAACCGTGACCTAGAGAGGGAGAATGGAAGCAAAGAAGGAGAATGTTGAGGTTTTGGTCGTGGTGCGTGTTTCTTACGGGAGGAAGAAAGTGAATAGTAATTGAACAGTTACACAAAATAAGGAGAGAATTAGGGGAGTGCATAACAATATGTGTTGCAATCAACAATTATTTAAGAAAACAAAACTATAATATATTCCTATTCTTATATGCTAATATATAATAATATATAGTTATCCCCAAAATAACAATATTTATATTAATAATTATATCAAAATATGGTTAATATTTAATAACACTGAACTACTAAAATAACAAAAAAAAATAATGAAATGAAAACAAATCATTACTAAAATTTTATAAAACTAGTAAATAAATAAACAAATAATTCAAATAAGAAAATAGTAAACTTTACAAAAATATATCACTTATAAAAGCAAACACACACAAAACATATCACAAAATTTCTATTATATTCAAATAAGTAAATATAGAAAAAATGGGGTGTTACAATTCTCTCCCCCTTAAAAGAATTTCATCCTCGAAATTCCAACAAGTGTTAACGAATAAAACAAACCTAATTCTCCAACTAGAAGTTCTCAACGTCCTAAGGGTGGTGTTTCCTTAAGTATATATTCAGTATCTATCTTTACGAGTTCAAATAGACGTTCATACATCTATATGGTAAGCTAACTAATCTTATATAGGCTCCTAAGTTCCACTAACAAACAAAAGTCAACTAGACAACTAATGTTCCTCTATCATGTTGATCACTATTGCTTTTTTTTTTTGACAAGACTATTGCTGATCACTATTGCTAATCACTATTGCTTTGATTACCGGCAGTAAGTGATTGGCGGCCGTCCCTCCTACTTGTCCAGCCAGGTAACCCAAGAAATAACACACAAACATATTCTCTAGTGGTTCTCTAAGGATCCTTGATAGAGGCTTGAGCGTGAACATGTTGGTACCACATTATCGCCCTCAAGCTCTATTAAAGTTCCTCTTTATAATATGTCATGATTCTGTTGTGCTACTCTGATAACCTAACTTGTAGCTATAACCATTACTCGTATTCTACCTCCCTCATCTATCTTTGCGGTGTCTCCCTTAGGCGCACTCCTAAGATATTAACTTAAGTCTTAACATCACCACTATTACGAAAAGACTATATGGGATGAGAATCTGAGGGGACATGTTTATAAATAATAACAGAACATATCAAAGCTTACTAATAGTCTAACTACTAATGGTTTGGTTAGCTTCCTATGGCAACATCAGTGTTCTATTACTCACAGTCTTAACCAATTTGAAACTTGTTAGCACCACAAGCACAAACTAAAACAACCAGATCAATAATCATGTAGACCTCACAAAAAGTCTCATAGTTTCGCCACAATATCACGATGAAGTTTACAAGGTGCACAAAGATTGCAAAATAAATCACATAATCGGAGTTTATAGGTAAAGACTATATACATGGAAGTTATGAAACAACTCACAAATACAAAGCTCACAATATTGTATGTCGAGAAAAATTAGACACATAGAACAAAACAAAATTAAATTAAATAAATAACATAAAATTGTAGTTGACATTTGAAACCACACTACACCTAATTATACAACATGTTATAGCAAAGCAACAACTTAAAATAACTAAGAACGTGATTCCACAAACCACTCAGTCTGACTCATCAATACACGGTTAAAATACATTATAACAAAAGTTTTTACCCAAGACATAGTGTTACCTCAAAATTTCGACAAGGCATTAAAGGAAGTACTTGAGTGAGTTGTGTAACGCCCCGGGCCCACTCTCATGGCCCGTGCGCTACCTCAAAGAACTTCTCTACCTCATGTAGAGTTTTTGCCTTCCGTGGGAATCGAACCTCGTACCTCTTGTACATTTCCAACGCATTCCAACTACCAATTGAGCTAGTAGCTCAATTGGTGGTGAAATGCGTTGAAATGTACAGAAGGTAATGAGGTTCGATCACACTAAGGCAAAAACTTCTACATGAGGTGAAAGTTCTTTGAGGTAGCGCACGGCCATGAGAGTGGGCTCCATGCTACAATAAAAGGCGCTTTTTATTGTAACATGTACCGGGTCCACCACCCCAAATTTATATTACTCAAAGAACTTCTCTACCCCAGTAGAATTTTTGCCTTAGTGGGAATCGAACCTCGTACCTCTTGTACATCTCCCTCGCATTCCCACTACCAATTGATAGCTCGATTGGTGGTGGGAATGCGAGGAGATGTATAGAGGTAATGAGGTTCATTCTGAGAAGGCAAATTTGGGAGGTAGAGAGTTCTGAGTATAATGCTTGGTGTGACCTGTGTCTATTACAATAAAAAGCGCGCTTTATTGTAACGACACTGGGTCCACCACCCCAGCTTATTACTCAAAGAACTTCTCTACCCCCAGAGAATTTTTGCCTTCCGTGGGAATCGAACCTCGTACCTCTTGTACATCTCCCTCGCATTCCCACTACCAATGTAACACCCCTTTTCTACCCCTTTATTTACACGTCATTATCGTGAGTAATTTCATTTTCAAAATATAATTTAATGGATAGAAAGGGAATGCCACGTCATCATTAATAAAAACTCATCATTTGCACCATCAAAGTTTGTGCACAACACGTACGTCATAAAGTTAAAACTTCAAAAATCATCTCATCACAGCGGAAATAAACATTGACTCACTAGTCCACTCAAACACGTCTCATAATCCTCAAATAAACATCATACAGTTAAGTAGTTTAACATCAATCCCAAAATACGCCCCTAGGTTGCTACGGTATCCAGAGAGCGACACAAACAGACTTCCCGACAACTAACAGAAGGCAATTTAGACCTTCACTCATGATTTACTGCGGCGTTGCCACCATAGAGCAACATTCCAAGCGAGAGGGTGAGAATTTCAATAAAACATAATCAAGTACGTAATAGAGAAATGAGAGCAGGCAATCACATAGCATCATCAACATCACCAATTCACGGTCACACACCAACAGCTCCAATCACAACAGCACAATTCACACGGTCACACAACAACAGCTCAATCACAACAAAGACAATTCACACGGTCACACAACAACATGCTCCAATCGCAATAAAGACAATTCACACGCTTATAATGATGTATGAAAGTGCAACCCCCACCAGAGCATAATGCATGATGGTACCATATCATCTTTAAAAACCACTCAAGGCATATCTTCATTATAGAAGAAAAACCACTCAAGGCATATCTTCATTATAGTAGAAAAACCACTCAAGGCATATCTTCATTATAGAAGAAAAACCACTCAAGGCATATCTTCATTATAGAATAAAAACCACTCAAGGCATATCTTCATTATAGAAGAAAAACCACTCAAGGCATATCTTCATTATAGAAGAAAAACCACTCAAGGCATAACATCATCAATATTAGTCATAGTATGCACATGCCATGAGATTCTATAACACATGTGCAACTCAATCAACACTTACTCGGAGTACTCATCATCATCATCATAAAAGAAATAACCACTCAAGGCATGTCATCATAAAACACTCGTAGAGTGTATTCTTCGCAATTCATCACAGTCACACAACAGCATTATTAAAACTATACTCATAGAGTATATTCTTCACAATACATCACAAGTCATATCACAACATCTTAATCACTCGTAGAGTGAACTCATCACCTTTCACCCAAATCATACTACAACACCATCCTAATTATACTCATAGGGAACATTTACCGCAACTCGTCAAAACCATACACACCAACATCATTTAAGGTATATATATTTTTCGGTTATCTTTTGGTTTAGTGTGTTATAAAATAGTGAACTGATTGACTATGGGATTACTCAGGTAACTGATACTACTTGCAATGCATTGGCCACCTTTGCAAGGCTCTCAGTGATGCCCTTGTAAATACACCAGTGAAAGAAATTCTGACCTTAGTGGTAAACCACAATTTAGCCATAGTCAATTAGAACACTCGTAGTATAACATTTCACAGTAAATCACTTATATAAACATAGTATCACCATTTTCATAAAACAACACCTTTTACTTAATAGATACAGCAACAATAAACGGTTTATTTTGCCTTAAAAATAGAATATCCAGTTAGGCCTCTGAATAAGCTTTCCAACGCATCTTAGAACACCTCAATCGGGTTCCCGGTTTAAAAGATATTCAATTTACAAAAACGTACAGGCAACCGTGAAAAACAGTGGGAAATCGATTCCTCACTTCCATTTTGAAGTGGGAAATCGATTCCTTACTTCCTTTGAAGTGGGAAATCGATTCCCATCTCTTGGAAAGCCAACAATCGATTGTCCTATCTTGTTTTGAAGCAAAGAATCGATTCCTATCTCTTTTGGAAAGCCAACAATCGATTCCCTTCTTTTTGAAAAGCCAACAATCGATTCCCTTCTTTTTGAAAAGCCAACAATCGATTCCCTTCTTTTTGAAAAGCCAACAATCGATTGTCCTATCTTGTTTTGAAGCAAAGAATCGATTCCTCACCTATATCACTCAAGCTACTAATCGATTCCTCACCTAAAATTATTCTCACAACATTTTCATTTCCACGTACTGTTAACAGCATCATCAGATATCATCAAACCCCATCAAATCATCAACATCATCAAAAATTATCAAGCAACATCAGAAATCATCAAACCTCATCAAAATCATCAACATTATCAAAAATTATCAAACAACATCAGAAATCATTAAACAACATCAAGAAACTCCACAAACCACATCACATACCCAATTATGTTAAATGAAACGCTCACCCTTACCTCTTAAACGTAAGCTCCGTAGAGGACGAATGAAAGCACGTACGAAACCACAACAACCCACGAACCCAGCTTCTCTTCTTCCTTCCCTCTTCTCTTCGCGATCTCCTTCCCTTTTCCTTCTTTCTTTCCTTGCGCTTCTCTCTCTCTCACACAAGACCCTTCTTTCTTTTTTTTTCTTCTTTTTCTCTCAAATGCATAAAATGAGCCAACCCTAGGCAAAACCCCATCACTCATGCGCTAACCTTGGGCCCTTGGGTCCCGGGCCTCTTTCTATCACTAAATTAATTATTAACACCACCCCTTTTTAATTAATTGCCACTCACTTCTTTACTATCCACTATTCCTCATTTAAATCAAACACCCTATTATTATTTTAATACAACCCACCAAACACCACTTAATTAAATTAATTAAATAAACACTCGAATTATTTTTGGGGCGTTACAACTCTCCCCACTTAGAATATTTTAGTCCCCGAAAATCACGCTAATCCCAACAACAAGATGAATCTAGTTCACACTTAATCTCTTGAAAGTTTACATGATTTAAATCCTAATTTTAACCTCAGACACCCGCTTACAACCCTCTCAAGGTTCTATTCTTGATCCGTGAAACACTAAAGTTTGCTTTTACTCCTCCTCCTCATGAGTCTCAACTTAACATATTGACTCCATCTCTTATGTCACATAACCGTGTACTTTCATTCTAAGCATAAATCTCCACCAAAGGTTCAAGAATGACACACCACCAAAATAAGGTATAAGACAAATTCCTACCCTCAAGGACTACACATAGAAGAACGCATAAGCATTTACAACACACATAAGCATCTAGAATTTACTAGTCAACACTCGCATCGTCATGCAATTCAAGAAAAACAATCTTTATAACATTTCATAATTAAATTATATCACACCATAATTCATATCTCAATCAAAAATGGCACCACCCATGACTCATATCTCAATCACTCGATCACATACTCTTATCATCATACAACATGAATTCAACATCAACTCTCAAGATAAATCACTTCATAAAATATCCCGTGTTGTAGCATCACCTTTTAAAGTGGAAAAACTTCACATTTAAATTGCAAGGACAAGAATAAAAACAACGACCTTTTTATTAAAAAGGACAACATTACTGCACTCCCTTTATTTATAAAAACAAATAGAATATTCGGTTCAAAAAACAAGATCATTAAGTCACAAAAACAAAGAAAGAAACCAAGTGAAAAAGCAGGGGCATATGGGCGTATAACAACTTCAAAAAAAAGCATATATATGCGCTAGGGCGAGAGTATATACTGCTACTAAAAACAACACTTTTTCAACATCAAAACAAAGAACTCCTTCTTTATAAGACAAAGAACATATTTTTATGGAAACAAAGAATATCTTTTTGTGAAAAACAAAGAACATTTTTATGTGATACAAAGCAGCCTTTTTTTTTTTTTTTTTTTTTTTTTTCACTCTCATGGTGTCCTCCCAACAATTATGAACATACAATGTAATCACCACTTAAGTCTCGACACCCAATTTAAACCAAAACACACCACACATCACACCTTAAATCAATTTCAAATTACTCAGTCACATGCTCTCATCCATATATATATGAAAGATCGATCCTAACTTCACCAAATCACCCAATTGAAATTCAACTCATCCTATCATAAAATCAACCACATGACAACACGTCACCCATAAGTAAACAAAGACATTTACAACACAAAAACGGCAACTTAAACAACATAAGGACAACGGCTTTACAAAGAACATCACAACATAAAAACGACACCATTTATTTCGAAGATAGCAACATATTCTAGTGCGAGAACAACACTACTATTTTCAAAAGAAAAGCAACATGTTCTATTATAAAACAACAATAATACAACATGAAAATAAAGACATTAAGTTGCAAAAGAAAAAAACAACATTTATTCTTTACAAAAACAAAGAAGGTATTTTTCTTATAAAAATAGTAGCACATTTTCTTATAAAAACCGCAAACATTTACAATACACCAATATCTTTAGACATTAACAAAAACTTGCTCGTTATCATGTACAACAAGGAAACCATTACATCTTAATGCACTCGAAGGAAAACCAAATGAAATCAATGGTCATAGCATTTAACAAGGAATCGGTCATTTATGGTTATCAAGACATTGCACCGCCTTTAAAATTATTTTACACGCCAATTTCATAAAACACTTAATCGTGAGAGCATCAATTAGCACGGAATAAAATCATGTTCTATCAAAAGATTTTACACAAGGCGTGGTTTGACTATTTTCTCAAAACTCTTAACTCAAGGTATGGATTCGACTCGTAAGTCGCATAACTATTTACTTGATCTAAGCACAACCACTACCAAAGGTTCAAAGAAGATGAGAAAATTAAATTAGCATTTAAGACAACTCCTACCATCACGACTACACGTAGAAAGACACATAAACTTGCACAGGACATGTAAGCATCTAGAAATTAAAAATCAACAATCACATCGTCATATAAAACGAGGAAGCAACTTTTAGATAGAACCTCATGATTAACTTGTAGTTCCTCCTAATTTACTCATAGTCCTAGAACCTAAAGATCAAACATTCAACTGAGGCAACTCGATTAAACAAAAACGTAAGAAAAGAACCAAACATGTACATGAAACACTTGATTAAACAAGCCTCATAGAGCACAACTAAGACACAAGTATCAAACACTCTTTAAGCCTAGCTCACTCTAGTTCGATATATCAAGTTCATTTCTAGTAAATTCCTATAAGAGTTCTAGACTCATTAGAAGATACAAACACCATTCATATACACTTACGCATGCAATATATAATTTAGTAACCCACCAAAAATTCACAAGACTAATTAAACTATTAGCTCTATTTGCATATACTTAGTATAGTGTAAATTGTAAAAGATAGAACAATTTCAAATATTCTACTTATGCAAAACAATTTCATATTCATGCTAATCCACTACAAAGACCTTGAATCAAGTAATAGGAGTGCACAAAAGTCTCATCGCACATTTTCATTATTAGATTTAAAAGCCACATAAGACAAATCAAGAAATTAGAAATAATAATAATAATAGTAATATTAATAATAACAACACCAACATCAAATTATAAGCAAGGCATGCAACTCTACTCGAGTCCATGCATCCAAAGCACACTTGGAACACACATACAATCCGGTTAGGACCGAGCCACAAAAGACACTACAACCGGACTACTCGTAGACGACAGATCGAATCGCTCGATACCACTAATGTAACACCCCTTTTCTACCCCTTTATTTACACGTCATTATCGTGAGTAATTTCATTTTCAAAATATAATTTAATGGATAGAAAGGGAATGCCACGTCATCATTAATAAAAACTCATCATTTGCACCATCAAAGTTTGTGCACAACACGTGCGCCATAAAGTTAAAACTTCAAAAATCATCTCATCACAAATGAAATAAACATTGACTCACTAGTCCACTCAAACACGCCTCATAATCCTCAAATAAACATCATACGCTTAAGTAGTTTAACATCAATCCCAAAATACGCCCTAGGGTTGCTACGGTATCGAGAGAATGACACAAACAGACTTCCCGACACCTAACAGAAGGCAAATAGACCTTCACTCGCGGTTACTGCGCTGCGTTGCCACCATAGAGCAACATTCCAAGCGAGAAGGGTGTGAGAATTTCAATAAAACATAATCAAGTACGTAATAGAAAAATGAGAGCGAGCAATCACATAGCATCATCAACATCACCAATTCACGGTCACACACCAACAAATTTCCAATCACAACAAAGACAATTCACACTGGTCACACAACAACGGCTCCAATCACAACAAAGACAATTCACACGGTCACACAACAACAAACTCCAATCGCAATAAAGACAATTCACGAGTTATAATGATGTATGAAAGTGCAACCCCACTGTGGGCATAATGCATGATGGTACCATATCATCTTTAAAAACCACTCAAGGCATATCTTCATTATAGAAGAAAAAACCACTCAAGGCATATCTTCATTATAGAAGAAAAACCACTCAAGGCATATCTTCATTATAGAAGAAAAACCACTCAAGGCATATCTTCATTATAGAAGAAAAACCACTCAAGGCATATCTTCATTATAGAAGAAAAACCACTCAAGGCATATCTTCATTATAGAAGAAAAACCACTCAAGGCATAACATCATCAATATTAGTCATAGTATGCACATGCCATGAGATTCTATAACACATGTGCAACTCAATCAACACTTACTTGGAGTACTCATCATCATCATCATAAAAGAAATAACCACTCAAGGCATGTCATCATAAAACACTCGTAGAGTGTATTCTTCGCAATTCATCACAGTCACACAACAACATTATTAAAACTATACTCATAGAGTATATTCTTCACAATACATCACAAGTCATATCACAACATCTTAATCACTCGTAGAGTGAACTCATCACCTTTCACCCAAATCATACTACAACACCATCCTAATTATACTCATAGGGAACATTTACCGCAACTCGTCAAAACCATACACACCAACATCATTTAAGGTATATATATTTTTCGGTTATCTTTTGGTTTAGTGTGTTATAAAATAGTGAACTGATTGACTATGGGATTACTCGTAATCGATACTACTTGCAATGAGCATTGGCCACCTTTGCAAGGCTCTCGATGATGCCCTTGTAAATACACCAATTGAAAGAAATTCTGACCTTAGTGGTAAACCACAATTTAGCCATAGTCAATTAGAACACTCGTAGTATAACATTTCACAGTAAATCACTTATATAAACATAGTATCACCATTTTCATAAAACAGCACCTTTTACTTAATAGATACAGCAACAATAAACGGTTTATTTTGCCTTAAAAATAGAATATCCAGTTAGGCCTCTGAATAAGCTTTCCAACGCATCTTAGAACACCTCAATCGGGTTCCCGTTTAAAAGATATTCAATTTACAAAACGCGTCTGCAAACCGTGAAAAAAACAAAGTGGGAAATCGATTCCTCACTTCCATTTTGAAGTGGGAAATCGATTCTCTTACTTCCTTTGAAGTGGGAAATCGATTCCCATCTCTTGGAAAGCCAACAATCGATTGTCCTATCTTGTTTTGAAGCAAAGAATCGATTCCTATCTCTTTTGGAAAGCCAACAATCGATTCCTTCTTTTGAAAAGCCAACAATCGATTCCTTCTTTTTGAAAAGCCAACAATCGATTCCTTCTTTTTGAAAAGCCAACAATCGATTGTCCTATCTTGTTTTGAAGCAAAGAATCGATTCCTCACCTATATCACTCAAGCTACTAATCGATTCCTCACCTAAAATTATTCTCACAACATTTTCATTTCCACGCATCATTAATGACATCATCATCGATATCATCAAACCCCATCAAATCATCAACATCATCAAAAATTATCAAGCAACATCGAAAATCATCAAACCTCATCAAAATCATCAACATTATCAAAAATTATCAAACAACATCGAAATCATTAAACAACATCAAGAAACTCCACAAACCACATCACATACCCAATTATGTTAAATGAAACGCTCACCCTTACCTCTTAAACGTAAGTTCGTGAGAGACGAATGAAAGCACGTCTTTAAACCACAACAACCTACGAACCCACTTTCTCTTCTTCCTTCCCTCTTCTCTTCGCGATCTCCTTCCCTTTTCCTTCTTTCTTTCCTTGCGCTTCTCTCTTTCTCACAAATAAGACCCTTCTTTCTTTTTCTTCTCTTTTTCTCAAAATGCATAAAATGAGCCAACCCTAGGCAAAACCCCATCACTCATGCGCTAACCTTGGGCCCTTGGGTCCTGGGCCTCTTTCTATCACTAAATTAATTATTAACACCACCCCCTCTTTTAATTAATTGCAACTCACTTCTTTACTATCCACTATTCCTCATTTAAATCAAACACCCTATTATTATTTTAATACAACCCACCAAACACCACTTAATTAAATTAATTAAATAAACACTCGAATTATTTTTGGGGCGTTACATCCTGGGCCCAAAACAGCAGCTCTGGTATTTCTAATACCACTCCCCTCTATTAAAATAAAATACTTTATTATAAACATTATATTATAATCCAATATAATTAAAATATTGCAACACTTTAAATAATTTAATCAATTACTTAATTGAATCATTTAGGGTGTTACAACTCTCCCCCACTTAGGAAATTTCGTCCTCGAAATTGCGTACTGAAATCAAATAACTCTCTGGATAAGACTCCGCATCTTGCTCTCCACTCCCAAGTCATACTCTCACCAAAGCGGCTCCCAACCACACTCCGCTTGACTAAGGCAATGTCTTTCCCTCTCAACACCTTCACTTCTCTATCATCAATCCTCACTGGCATAGTCTCCACAGTGAGGTTCTCACGCACCTCCACATCATCCATGTGAATCACATGAGACGGGTCTGGAATGTACTTCCGAAGCTGTGACACGTGGAAAACATCGTGCAAGTTCGAAAGATTAGGCGGTAAAGCCACCCTATAAGCAACCTTTCCAACCCTCTCAGTGATTTGGTACGGTCCAATAAACCTTGGAGTTAACTTCTTTGCCTTCAGAGCACGCCCAACACCAGTCATAGGCGTGACCCTCAAGAACACATGCTCACCAGCCTGAAACTCCAAGTCCTTCCTCCTCTTATCATGATAACTTTTCTGTCGGCTCTGGGACTCTTTCATTTTCTCTCTGATCATTTTCACCTTCTCCGTAGTCTCCCTAACCAACTCGGTCCAAGAACAACACTCTCCCTGACTCATGCCAACACAAAGGAGTCCTCGCACCTCCGCCCATCAATTGCCTCAAAAGGAGCCATCCCTATGCTCGAATGATAGCCATTATTATAAGTGAACTCAATCGCGGGAGATGTGTATCCCACGCACCTCCTCGCTCTAGCACACAAGCTCTCGTAAGATCCTCCAAAGATCGAATGGTTCTCTCTGTCTCGACCATCATGCCCGAGGATGATAAGTCAACTCGACCTCGCCTTGGACCCCAAAGCCTCCTGCAAGCTTCCCAAAACTCGGATGTAAACCTCGGGTCTCTGTCCGACACAATACTCTTCGGAACCCCATGAAGCTTCACAATCACCTGAATATATATTCTAGCCAACTTTGGCGCAGGATAGGTGATGTTGATAGGAATAAAATGGGCAGACTTGGTCAACCTATCCACAATATTTGGCAACCCCGTCACAAAGTCCATGGAAATGATGTCCCACTTCCATTCCGGAATCTCTAAAGGTTGCATCAACCCCGCAGATCATGAACAAATTGTGCTACATCCCTCTTTGACTTCTAGCAAGTCAAACATGCATAAACAAATTGTGCTACATCCCTCTTCATACCAGGCCACCAAAACAGTTTCTTCAGATCATGATACATCTTAGTAGCACCTGGATGAATGCTCAACTTACTCCTATGGCTCTCCTCAAGTATCATCTTCTTCAACTCAGCATCATCTGGAACACAAATTCTGTCCCTGAATCTCAACACACCCTGGGAGTCCAACCTGTAATCCCCATCTACGACTTTGTTCACCAAAGAACCAAAGAAGTCTCTACCACTTTTCACATCTAACTTCACGGGCGTCTCGATACTAACCAAGAAGTCATTCCCAATCCTCAAGATACCCAACTGACACTGGGTGTCACCTCACAAACCAGGACTCAAGTCACTAATTGCTCAATCAACTCCAACTCCTCACCATCATAGTCGACATATGCAAAGTTTTCCGACTTAAAGCATCGCCCACGACATTAGCTTTGCTTGGGGTGATAGTTCAAGCCGAAATCATAATCCTTCAAAGACTCTAACCAACGCCTGCGCCTCATATTCACTCCCTTCGGTCAAACAAGTACTTCACTCTTGTGATCACCGAACACTTCGAATCTGGTACCATAGAGATAGTGTCTCCAAATCTTCAAAGACAAACACACGAGAGCACCAACTCTAAATCATGAGTAGGATAGTTCTTCTCATGCGTCCTCAATCGCCGAGACGCATAAGCAACTACCTTCCCATCTCGCATCAACACACCTCCCAAACCCATCTTGGAGGCGCCACAAGACACAACAAAAGGTTGCTCGCACAGCAACACTAACACCGAGACGTGGTCAACCTCCTCTTCACTCTTGGAAGCTCTCTTCACACTTTGCATCCCACACAAAGGCTCTTCCCTTACAGTCAATTGAGTCAATGGAAGGGCTAGCTTAGAGAACCCTTCAATAAACCTCCTCAGAGTAACTGCCAACCCCAAGAAACTCCCGATCTCGATCATAGACTTTGGGCTCTCCCACCGCACATCTTGCATCAACCTTGGCCGGGTCACACGCCTATACCATCACCCGAAATAATGTGACCCAAGAGCTCACCTCACGCAAACTAACTCACACTTTGACAACTTGGCATACAACTTCTTCTCTTTCAAGACCTCTAGCACCAACCTCAAGTGCTCGCATGCTCTTCCTCGATTTTGAGTACACCGTAATATTGTCAATAAAAACAACCACAAACCGATCCGGATAGCTATGGAAGATTCGGTTCATGTACTCCATAAACACCCCTGGTGCATTTGTGACACCAAACGGCATTACAGAGTACTCATAATGCCCATACCTCGTTCTGAATGTCTTCATCCTTCACCTTAATCTGGTGATACCCTGACCTCAAGTCAATCTTGCTAAACACTTTAGCACCCACCACCGATCCATCGGATCATCTATCCTCGGAAGAGGATACTTATTCTTGATAGATACTTTGTTCGGTTATCCGTAATCCACGCACGCACGCATACTCCCATCCTTCTTCTTTACCAACAAAACTGAGCTCCCCATGGTGACACACTAGGCCTCACAAATTTCTTCTCAAGAAGCTCCTCTAATCGCTTCTTCAATTCGGACAACTCGTAGCCGACATCCCAGACGGTGCCATAGACACGAGCCTAGTACTGTGCACAAGCTCAATCCCGAACTCAACTTCCTCTCGGTGGCACACTAGGAATCTCATCGAGAACACTTCAGGAACTCACACACCACCGCAACCCATCAACTACGACTTGGTTCTCAAGCAGACATAGACGCCATCAAAGCAAACAAATGACCACCCTCTTTCATTACCCCGCACAAGCTTCGTGAAAGCAGACAAAGAAATGCACTCTTCCTCTTCAGAAGAATAAAACTAACAGACTTGCTGAAACAGTTGATGTGCACATGGTTATCTACTAACCAGTCCATACCCAGAATCACATCCAACCCACCCAAAGGCAAACAAATCAGATCAATCAGAAAATCTCTGCCGAAGACTGACAGAGGACACCTAGCACACATTAGAGAAGTAGTTACCGGACCCTTAGCTGGAGTGTCGATAACCATCCCTCTCTCCATAGTAGACAACACTAAATTCAACTTTTCAGCACAGACAGAAACAATAAAAGAGTGCGTAGCACCCGTGTCAATAATAGCAACTAAAGGTGTACCATAGATGAAACATGTACCTCTGATATCATTGGGTCCCTCTGAACCTGCTAGTGCAAATACTCTCCCAGTAGACCTCTCTTTCTTTGGCTTGGTGCACTTGGAGCTAAAGTGACCACTTTTCACCACGCTTGAAACACACAGCTTCCTTGCGATCACACTCCGGATGCCATGTGACCATTCTTCCCACACTTAAAGCATCTCTTCACCTCCAACTTACAATCAAAGCTCTTGTGACCCTGGCTTGTCACACTTGAAACACACAACATCGATGGGGCATCTCCCCACTTGGCCTCTTGCCCTCAAAGATACCTCCTACCTCACTGACACTGCTTCCACCAAAGATACTTGTTACTACCCGCATACCTCTGCTTTCCCTTGTCGCCAGACGCCTCATATGGCTTACTCCTCACAGTTATGAAATTTCCCCTCCGGTCTCTCATGACCCTAGAGCGGCATTGTTTGCTTTCCTCATAAATCCTGCAGTTAGCCTACCAAATCAAGAAATACTCTAATCTTTTGATACCCTACACTGTTTGATATCGGCTCTCCATCCATTCTCAAATTTAATGCACTTTGAGAATTCAGCCCACTTTCTCAAAGATAATGGGGTAGAACTTAGCTACCCGTGAACTTGGCAAAGATACTCGATGAATGTACATACTCCCCGCCTCACCAAGGAATTCCAAATCTTTCTTACCTCTAACGCCCTTCGAAATACTTCCTCAAGAATTCCCTTCGAACACAACCCATGTAATCTCCTCTGCGCGGACCTGACCTCTCACCGGTCTCCACCACGGTCCATCGACCTCTTCGGATAAAGTATGTGTACTGTGACTCGACTTTCTTTACGCTCATCGGTCACGGCTAATCACCCCAAGATCCTCTCAATCTCCTTCAACCAAGTCGATGCACCATCCGGTTGTACCTCCCCCCGAAGGTAGGGGTTCTCTCTGCGGAATGTTGCCGACTACGGTCTCGATGATTCTGCTGCGTCCCCATAACTTGTGCTATGGCTTGCAACGCCTCAGCAAGTGCAACATCAACTCTTCTGGCCATATCAACCTAGCACTGCAGCATAACCAACCATTCAGAACTAATTCAAGACTCCTAACTGTCATACACAACATGACAAACAGACACACTTGGTCGGACAGACCGAACTTTTGCTCTGATACCACTAATGTAACACCCCATTTCTACCCGATACTTTATAGTAAAAATCGGAGTATAAAAATCATTTTTCATTTGAAAATTATCCAATGGAATGTTACACAACTACTTCATCAAACTCAACAACAAATAACTTGAACGTCTCTTTACTCAAAAATACGTAACACCATCTCAAAGGTAGAACTCACAAACTTTAGCAAATAAAACCACGCACTATAAAAATAAGTGCCACGCAGCGGAATAAAACACTATCTCAACAGAATAATCGCCAGTCTCAACAATACATAAAATATCAATATAAAAGCTCAACATGAGCCAAACAACAGCTAAAGTCTAAATCCCAACCCCTAGGTGCTACGTATCAGAGCGGACCGACTCGGGGAGTAGTGAAGGTAGCAAGCCCTCACTCATGACTACCGTGGTAAACAACAACGAAAAGGGTGAGTCTCGAACTATATAATAAAAGTGATAATAGGCAATATATACAATCACAATTCACAAAGACAATCAATCATACCAATCATCACTCAATAATGTTCATGTGTTCATGTGAATGTATGCAATGTAGTTATGCATGTGGTACCATTTGCCCTCCTAGCCTCTCATTATTTGCCCTCCGCGCCTCATTATCAAATGGAGTCCTCATGACTCTGGCCCTCCGGCCTGGCCCTCCGGCCTCACAATCAGTTTATAAACGTCGCGACCGCAGCCGAATGTATGCATGAGACTCCATGAATACAACACAAACACATTCTCAAATATCTCCATTCATGCACTAACTCTTACCTCATTATTAATCTCATTTATAGCCCCCATGGCTTGGCCCTCCGGCTCATGCCCCCATGGCATCCTCAGTCATCTCAAGATACAAGCTCAACATAATTAAGTCCCAAGGACTAATCTCATCTAGAGGACTCAAACTCACTCAAGGACCTAAACCACCATTTAGGACCAAAACAGTCATCTAGGGATCAAACTGTCACCTAGGGTCCAAAACAACACACGCCTAGGCACTTGGCAGCACTAGGCGCCAAATTCCCCACATTCTGGCGCCCGGTGCAACACAAAGACTAGCGCGCCAAACTCAAAGAACTTGGCGCCCTGTGGCAACACACCACCTGGCGCCACTTTTCTAGAAATCGCGCCCCTGCAAAGCACAGTCCTGAGACACAAACCTGCACACCCACTCGCACACAAACTCGAGACACGTGCACCTCCCGGGCACCACAGGCAAGACTGTTTGGCGCCCTACACCGACCCCAAAGACACACAACACGTTTAAACAGAAAACCACTCGAGCCAAAATCCTTAAAATTGTTTTTGGGCGAGCAATCGCAAAAGATGGCACGGTAAAATATGCCTAGAACTCTAAGTTTCGCTCAAACCACCCCTAGCGCACACTTTTTGGCGCCACAAAGAATGCTCTCTAGCACATCTCTCAATTAACACATGAAAACAGAAAACCACTCGAGCCAAATTGTTTAAAAATGTTTTTGGGTAGGTGAATGCAAAATATGGCACAGTAAAATATGCCCAGAAATGTGACTTTCACTCAACCCACCCCATTTACACACACAAAACCACCCCACCGGGACATTTGTAAAATAACACCAGTAACTAAAAACCATTCGAGCCAAAACACTTAAAATTGGATTTGGGCGGTGAATGCAAAAGATGGCACGGAAATTGTGCCTAGAACTCTAAGTTTCACTCCCAGCACCAAAACACCCACATTCTCGCGCCTACCACCGACACACCCGCCTCGGACACAATTCCAAAGACGTGAACAGAACCCCAGCGCCAATTCCTCAAAGAAAGTGGCGCCCGAATAAAGAACACAAAGACCATAGCCTATCACATAAGACACACACGGGCGCACAAAGCCTAGCAATTTGGCGCCAACCTCGAAAACCCCAATTTTCTCAAATTCTCTTAAGCCAATTCACTCCATAATCATTCTAATACTCCTAATTTCATATTCTAACAACCAATTGCATGCTCAATCATCAAACACATCTTAAAAACACAAAATCCCACATCATAAACCCTAACATAAGCCCTAAATCGATTTTGCCAAGAAATTCATCAAATCCAATGAATCAAATCATCATTCAATCATCAATTAACATCAAACAACACCTATGATCTACATATAACTCATTATCTCCTCTATTATAGAGTGAGACTCCCCTTACCTCGAATTAACCGTAGAAATTCCTTCTCCTTGAGTCACGTGCAAGAACCACAGCAACTAGAGCCTCCTTCTCCCTTCCTTGCTTGGTGCGATCCACTCTTCTCCCTTTTCCTCTAGGTTGCGCCGTTTTCTCTCTTTCTTTCTCTCCTTTCTTTCGTTTCTTTTCTCCTTTCTTTCTTTGGTGCGAATTGCACAATCCCTAGGAGCCTAAGTCATTGGGCTTGGGCTCCTGGGCCCAAAATGTTGACTCCGGTATTTCTAATACCACTCCCTCTATTAAAATAAAATACTTTATTATAAACATTATATTATAATCCAATATAATTAAAATAGTGCAACACTTTAAATAATTTAATCAATTACTTAATTGAATCATTTAGGGTGTTACACCCGACACCTTTTCCAGCTCCGCGACAATGACCGGGATGCTCAGGTGTTCCAATGGCAGCGGTCAAAATATCATTCTTTCCTCGCGGAACGAAAGATCCTTGGCTAGTCATAACGGTAAGTTCATCCTACAAAAAAAAACATGTTCACAGACAATAATCACAACATGTTAGACAGCATGTGAATCTGTATAATTAGAAACACCCAACAAATAAAATTTTGACTTACAATCTTAGATGCAACTGATATATAAGATCTAGACTTCGTTTTGCGTCCAGCCTTCCAGAACTCATGTCGCTCTGGAGATGTAGGCTCCGCCACCAAATCAGTATCACCAGACTCCTCCTGGATTTTTCTAATCTTCTTTTCTTTCAAGTCTTGCTTCACCTTTTTATAACCTCCTTGCCCCATTGTGTGTTTGTGTTTTTTTTTTTTTGAGTATTCTGCGCAGCTTCTCTCTTAGCCTGTTACAAATAACAAACAACACCACATATATAACAAATCCAAAATATTTAAGAAACTAAAAAATTTGTGGTTAAAGCAATACCACAAACTCCGGAGTAGTGCGACTTTTAACAAATGCGGCCCATGTCTCAGTAGATATGTTACTATACTTGTAACAAGGAGTTGTTTCACCGTTTTTATCCCCATTGCCAAAAACATAAGTGGAGGTGAGCTTTGTCTTGAAGTGTCTCCAAGCCTCATTGATTTGAGACGTCCACTTGTTCTTGAATGTGTCATCCTCGGGAACATCAAAATGTTGCTTTACATCAGCCCAAACAAGTTCTTTTGTCTTAGCATCAATGTCACCCCAAGTCATTGGCAATATGCTTAATTTTGTTCATGCAACCACCCCTAAATAGGTTTTGAATTGGTTTGCATATTCACCGATAAGCTCGCCTTTACTATCAACTTCCACTGGATATTTTTGATCGGTTGCGAGCCTAGAAGTGAAACGTTTTAATGATGTCGGACGTCTAGTAGCTTTCTTTGGAGGGTTGGCACTGGAATCATCCATGATATCTATTAAGAAATAACAAAAAACTGTTAAGAAATGTTATCATCACAGCATAGAACTCCACAAATTAAATGTCAACTAAATAACTAAATAGTACAATTCAATATCAATATCAATAATTAAATGTCCTCCACATCCTGCCCTTCAAATAGTACAATTCAATATATTGCCAACTAAATAACTTAAACTTCAAAGTGTTCACTTATCTTAAAGTAACAACAAAGATGATAAACATTAGAAGCTACAACCTTGATGAAAAAACAGAGTTAGTAAAAGTAAAATAACGACAGAAGTGTAAAAGTAAACAGAGTTAGGAACAAAACATACAACATTCATGCTGATCTACTAAGATAGTGCAATAGTTCTATACCATACATGATGCATTTCTACAAAACACAATACAACTACAAAGTGTAATAGTAGGCATAAAGACACATCAACTAACAATCACTTCTTTCCATAAGGACCAAACACAATACAACTACAAAAGTGTAATAGTAGGCATAAAAACACATCCAATTGCCAAAACGTATCGGAAATACAAAATTCAAGAGTACATGTTCATAGGTTCCAAAAAAAAAAAAGAGAACAAATCTAAACTCCTTCGTACAAAATCCCTTCATTATGATCATTGCGAGTGACATGTTCATCGTCAACTTCGTTGTCATCAATTAAAGTAGGCACTTGTGTTAACAAACAAGGTGTTTCGGAAATTGCAAGACTAGAATCTTCATTTTCATCACTACCCATTTTTCCTTGTAGGACCACTGACCACTTTTTGTTAGAAGGATCTTTGACATAGAATACTTGTTTTGCTTGGTCAGCCATGATGAAAGGTTCATCCTTATAATTTACCTTGTCAAGGTCCACTAGTGTATATCCCATTTCGTCGGTACGGACACCACTATTGATGTTAACCCACTTACATTTAAAAAGAGGCACTTGAAATTTGCAGTAATGAAGCACCCAAATCTCTTCAATGACTCCAAAATAAGCAATGGATGCGAGCCTGGGTTTAGTATCCTTTGAACTAGAGAAGTGCATTGCGGAAGCCATGACCATAACTCCACTGTTTTGCATGGTACTTTTGTCATCTTGTGATTTTGTGTAAAAGGAAAACTTGTTTATGTCGTACCCGCTCCAACAGTCGACATTAAAGCAAGGGTCATATGCTAGCCATCTCAAAGTCTCGGAGGCACTTGCATCTTTCTTAATCTCTGATTTAAACCAATCTATGAATGTGTCATTATGCTCCTTCAATAAATCTATTGCTTTCATTCGAGGGTTTTTGGCCTTGACTATCTCTTTATGATGAGACAAGTAAGGTAATACCTCATCTGTGTTATTCAAAACATACAAATGTTCTTGAAGCACTTCTGCTCGACCCATGCTCTTAGTCCTTAGCCCAAGTGTACCCTTACCTTGACATCCCTCTGAATAACGAGACTTTGATAGTCCTACAGATTTCACTTCTGACAAGTAGTCTGAACAAAACTCAATAGCTTCTTCTGTGACGTAGCTTTAGACAATGAATGCTTCAGGACGATATTGGTTCTTCACATACCCTTTCAAGATCTTCATGTACCGCTCGACTGGGTACATCCACCTTAAATAAACAGGGCCACATAATCTAATCTCCCTAACTAGATGGACAATTAAATGAACCATGATATCAAAGAATGAAGGAGGAAAAAACATCTCCAACTCGACACAAGATAATAGCGACCTCATTTTCCAAATTTCTCTCATCCAATTTTGTAGGTCGATGACTTTAGCACATATAGTATTGAAGAATAAACACAACCGAGTTATGGTATGTCGAACATCTTTCGGCAAGATGCCACGAATCGCCACAGGTAGTAGTTGTTGAATCAAGACGTGGCAGTCATGAGACTTCATACCAACTAGTTTGAGATCTTTCATTGAAACCAGACGCTTTACATTTGAAGAGTAACCCTGTGGCACTTTGATTCCCCGTAGACACTCGCAAAAGCTAATTTTCTCTTTTTTTGACAAGGTATAACATGCTGGAGGCAAATATGTTCCTTTACCTCTTTCCACTGGATGTAACTGTTCTCTTATCCCCATCTCACGTAAATCTAGACGAGAATTTATACCATCCTTTGTCCCTTGAATGTTGAGAAATGTACCGATTACACTATCACAAATGTTTTTCTCGACGTGCATGACATCAAGACAGTGTCTTACATCAAGTTTGGACCAATACGGAAGATCAAAGAACACCGACCTCTTCTTCCACTTGCTTTTATCCTTAACCACTTGATAGACTTCTTCTCCATCAATGCTTTGAGCAATGTCATTTTCCCCGCACCCATTAAAATCTTTTTCAACCTACGATATCCGTGATTAGGTTTGAGAAATTTCGATTCCCAAGGTACATGCGCCTTCCTTCCATGTTTGAGTTGATGGTGGCACGTCCTTCGCACAAATAGGACAACCCTTTATGCCCTCGACACTATACCCGCACAAGTTTCACGTATCTTTGGAAAGTCATTGATCGTGCAAAATAACATGGCTCGCACTTGAAAGTTTCACTAGAATACCTGTCAAACACATCCACGCCTTTTTCCCACATTTTTGTCAAGTCTTCAATCAGTGGACTAAGGTAAACATCTATGTCATTACCAGGTTGCCTCGGGCCAGAAATCATCATGTATAACATCATATATTTGCGCTTCATGCACAACCATGGAGATAGGTTGTAAATTAGAAGGAGAACAGGCCACGAACTATGATTCGTACTTAAGTTACCATATGGATTCATCCCATCTGAAGCAAGCGCGAGCCTAAGATTTCTTGACTCAGCGCCAAAATCTGGATACAAATTATCAACTTTCTTCCATTGCAAAGAATCGGCCGGATGGTGGAATTGTCCGTCACACTTCCTCTCATCTTCATGCCATCTAACGCTCTTCGCGCCATTTGTATTAGCAAACATGCGTTTGAACCTAGGTATTATTGGAAGATACCATAAAACCTTCGCAGGGGGACCCTTTGTGTTGTTGCTGTCACAACTAGACTCACCCGACTTCACTTTGTACCGCGACCAATTACACGTAGGGCACTTATGCAAATCTTCAAAGTCTTTCCGATACAATATGCAATCATTGGGACATGCATGTATTTTCTGATACTCCACACCCATCGGACACAATATCTTCTTCGCATCATATGTACGTTTTGGCAATGTGTTACCTATGGGAAGCATGTCTTCCAACAGCTTAAGCAATTCAGTGAATCCCTTATCTGTCCACCCATTTATTGCCTTCAGATTGATCAATTTTAACGTCGCAGACAACCGTGTACTTACTTTTTTTTTTGACAAAAACCATGTGTACTTTATGCAGCCCAAATACAGAGCTTCTTCATTGTCCTTGCACAAAGTATCATATTCATGTGCACGCCTAAACGATTCAGGACCAATGTCACGTATCATGTCCTCCATTCGGTCATCCATATATTCATCGACATTCTCTCTTTCTGGCACACTTGGATTGTCAGTTGATTCACCATGCCATATCCATGTGGTATAACTAGGACATATCCCATAAAAAAATAGATGGTCCCGTATTACATTTGCTGGTTGTTTGTCCCTATTCCCACAATTACAACAAGGGCAGAAAAAAGCTACATCAGTTTTGGGAACATCAGCTTCGGGGACATCAGCTTCGGGAACATCAGCTTCGAGAACATCAGTTTTGTCAAGATTTGCTTTAGCAAAACTTATAAACTCTTCGACTCCGTTCGCATACTCATCACTCATACGATTACTTTCCATCCAACTATGATCCATGACTACGTTCAGAAATAACAGACCAACTATATATTGTTAAAAAAACATTGAAATGATGTTCAAGTTACTATAATAACAATCAAAGAAATGCTCCATGGATCATATTGGAAGGTGTATATAATACAAATCATATCAAGTACTATAATAACCATGACAAAGAAAGGACAAACAGAGAAATTGGGCACACCTATAATTTGTTTCCTGATAAAATCTTCCCCAATTTCAACTAATAGAGGATCCGAGGGATCAACAAGGTATGTGCAAAGACTAACAAGGATCGAGTGCCAACACTGCTCTCGGAAGCAATAATAAACAACTTAATTGGTAAAGACATGGAGCGATGAACCTTTAAAATCGAGGAAAAGAAATACATTTCATAAAACTTAACCCTTTATAAAACTTGTAGTTGTTCAATAAAAGTAGTTATTTATACAACAACAAGAAGTTAGAGAATTCATTACTAATTACCATTACAAACATCTTCATAAGTTCCAAAATTAAACATATTGTTACCAAAGAAAAAAAATGATCCTTACCTTTAGAGAAGTTGCAACGTAGGTGAGGATCACTTTCAAACCTCCCTATTAACCTTTTGATCGATATTCTCGATTTTCCTCCTAACAAATTCCAAAATGGTTCAGATTTTGTAGCTTTGTAAATTTGGTCAGAGACAATTGGCAAGCATATGAGGAAAAATCATTTAACATTGTGAAAGCAAACAAACATTTCGGATTTCAAAGAATTGGTAACAAAGCAATTGAATGTACACATCATTTAAATGGTGGTGGTATTTACTTTTAATATCACATTCATTTCAGGGGAGGGACAATTTGTTGAAAGATAGAATAGAATGAAACAGTGAATTATAGCATCATCAAATTGACCCACCAATCATTGACATTAAGTTGATCTCATAATAAATATAATCATTCATGGCCTTAAAATATGGAACTCAAAGACGAACAAAGTAATGTGCTCATTGCTCATCCTACTACTCACATAATTAGCAATCATATTCATTCTAACAAAGAATAAAAACAGAACATTCATTTAACTCTGTTTCAAATACGTACGCGTGTAACAAAAAGAGCTATCATGAATTCATGATATTCATTGTAAATGCTAAGTCAGTAGATAAAATAATGGAATTTTGAGCGGAGTAAAAGCAAAGTTTCTAATCGGTTTCTATCGGTTTGGACAACATGTGTAGAAGTTGGGAGGAAAAAGCAAAGTTTCTAATCAATTAAGCACTTCACAGGTTGAACAGATAAACCATCATTGAACATTAGAAACTATTAAAGCAAAGTTTACCGAAGTTTGCATATCTCTGAAATCAATTAAGCATTCACAATCTGAATAAGCTAAATAAAATTAAAAAGAAATATCACAATTTTAATTACAAAAAATAGAGGAAACTTAGATAGAAATTAATCCAAAATTTTATTTAGCAAAGAAAAAGAGAATATAGATCTTGTGTTTCCATCGAACTGAACCATTACGAGATTCGGACTGCTTTAATTAGCCTAAAACTAATCAACAGTTTCAAATAGATTTCTCAACAAGCACTTACAAAAATAAAAAAACTGAGTTAATCCTACAATGATTATTAGCCTTTTGACTAATACCTTCATGCATAAGTTGAAACTAGTTTCTGCATCTTGATATTTTCAGAAACTTTCTCACCAAACTTCTCCATATAACCACATGCAAACTTATAAGGGCTTCTTTAAGTTTACTTAAAAATCAAATACTTATTTTAATTGGGAAGTTCCTATAAACTAGAAGCTAAACTGGGCCTAAGTCTTGTTTAGTCATGCAGTAATAAAAATGCAGGAGCAGTATAGAAGGGGAAAAATTAAAGTGGAGATATCAATATTATTTCAAGAAACTTCAGTTAAAATTAAAGCAGAGAGAGAATGGTTCAAGCTATAATACTTAGGGTTTGAATTCAGGTTTCATGCTATGATACTTAGGTTTTCATGCTATGAGCTTGCCACATAAGAGAGACTTACCTCTTCTTCTTGTTCCTCCTCCTGCTACTGTTACTACGTTTCTGAGGGGGAAGCGCGTAGCAAGGAACACGGCGTGCGCAGGAACACGGTGGTGCAGGAACACGGCGGCGCAGAGAGGAGGCCGGCGAGGGTTGAGAGATTCTGGCGCAGAGAGGAAGCTTTTTGCGTGAGTGAGATCTGTTTGTGCAGAGAGGAGGGTTTGCTCGCGAGAGAAGAAAGCTGAGAGTGAGAGAAAGAGTGTTTGAGTGAGAGAGAACGAGAATTAATGCGTGAAATAGAAAGGGACCTTTAGTATCAGGTGTTAAAATACCTGATACTAAATGTGTTTATGATACACATTTAGTATCGGTTGTTTTAACAACCGATACTAAAAGTCTGATGAAAATTGAAAATCGATTAAACAACCGGTTTGTGATACACATTTAGTATCGGTTGTTTAAACAACCGATACTAAATGGTGCTGTTTAATGTCCTTTTTCCACTAGTGATCCTGACCACCTTGATCTTAATTTACTAGGAAATATCTTCAATCTAGCGTTGTACAGCAGAACAAGTCCTATTTCTTTCAATTATCTTCTGTGAATTTTCTTGTCATGCCATGCCTTAGTTTTAGCTTTGTAGATTTCAGCATTCTCATTAGAGGTTTGTGTAACGCCCCAAAAATGATTAAGTAAATAATTAGATAATTTATTTAAGTGATAATTTAGTTGGCCTTATTTAAAATAAATATAAGGAAATTAATTCAAGTAAGGAGTGGGGTGTAGTAAATAAATAGAGAGTGTTTAATTAAAATAGGGGGTGTGCATTTAGGGCCCATTGGAGTTAAGTGGCCCAAACCCAATTAATAAAAGCTTTAGGGTCTTAGGAGAAACCCTCACTAGAAGCAAAAGATCAAAAAATTAGAAAGTGGGAAGAGGAGAAGAGAGGGAGCGCGGCTAGGGCAAGGAGAAAGGAGAGGAGTTTCGTGGAGCTCTTAGAGGAGAGGAAAAACGTGGATTGTTGGTGTCTTGGAGAGGTGTCCTTGAGAGCTTTAGTCTTCTTCTTCAATTTTAACAAGGTATGGGGGTTCTCTAGCATATTTAATAATTTATAAATCTTGAAACATAGGAGTTAGGAATTAGGAGTAATTAAGTGGCTATTTTGTAACGTATATTAATGATTGGTGAAATATATGATTGATTTTCATGATGATATAGTGTTGTGGTACATGTGAATATGTTTCTTGATAAATCTTGATTGGCTTGGTGTGTGTCAATGGTAATAGGGTGATTAAATGTTTATTTAACATAATTTAAGTAGGAGAAAGTAGTCGCTTAATAGGTGTTTGGGTGATTGGTTGAATAGGAGAAATTTTAGAAGTGTGGTGTTTTAAGGTTGGGTTCGGGTTGTCTTTGGAAATAGAGGAGGGGCCGCCACTGCGAGAATTTGGCGCTGTGGTCTTTGTTTGGTTGAGGTGAGGTGCCGAGGTGAGTGAGGTGAGGTGCCGAGGTGAATGGGGTGCGGTGCCGAGGTGATTGGGGTGAGGTGCCGAGGTGAATGAGATGAGGTGACCTAGGTGAGTGAGGTGAGGTGAGGTGCCGAGGTTGATGGGGTGAGGTGCCGCGGTGAATGAGATTAGGTGACCTAGGTGAGTGAGGTGAGGTGAGGTGCCGAGGTGGATGAGGTGAGGTGCCTAGGTGAATGGGGTGAGGTGCCGAGGTGTGTGTCTCGTGTTTGAGTGTGGTGCGCCAATTGTGGGTGTCTTGCGTGAGCGCGGTGAGTGATGTGCCGAGGTGAATGAGGTTGGTGGCCGAGGTGAGTGAGTCGAGATGAGGTGCCGAGGTGAATGGGGTGAGGTCTTAGGGTGTGTGTCTGTGTTTGAGTGTGGTGCGCCAATTGTGGGTGTCTTGCGTGAGTGTGTGAGTGTGTGCCGAGGTGTGTGTCTCGTGTTTGAGTGTGGTGCGCCAATTGTGGCCGTCTTGCGCGTGAGTCAGTGTGTGAGTGATGTGCCGAGGTGAATGAGGTTGGTGACCAGAGGTGAGTGAGGCGAGATGAGGTCTTGAGGTGAGTGGGGTGAGGTGCCGAGGTGTGTGAGAGTGTACCGAGGTGTATTTTGTGTGTGCCGAGGTGAATTTAGTGTGTGCCGAGGTTAAGTGTGTGTGTGTTGCTTGTTGGGGCGCCATTTGGCTGCCCAAGTGCGCCCGTGTTGCTAGTGTGCGTGGGTCTACTGGATGGGCGCCAATCTTGGCATGCTCAAGGCGCAACTTGGCGCCATGTCTGAGTGTGGGTTCAAAATAGCCCTAGGTGTCTGATTGGTCCCCAAGTGTCAATTTAGTCCTTAGGTGTTAAAATGGTTCTTTTGGTGTCAAACTAGTCCCTAGGTGTGGGTTTAGTCCCGTGTTGACTTTAGTCATTTGGCGTGAAAATAATTATTGGTGATCTTTTAGTCCCTAAAGAAGTACTATTTGTGGTGTGGTGTATTATTGGTGATTAAATAATGGTGAGTTGGGGTCTATGACCTTTCTTTGGTGTTGGTGAGCCCACAAGGCTATTGGTGAGTATATTATTGCTTTCTTTTGGTGATTTGGTGTTTTCTGGTGCATAGTCATGGCGTCGCATAAATCATATGCATTTTGGTGAATAGGCCTCGGCCTCTAAATTATTTTGGTGTTTGGTGAATGCCCACAAGGCAAATTTTGGTGATGGATCCACATGCATATGCCCAGTGGAGTTTTGGGTTGCATTTCATACATTGCATACATGTTCTGATGTAACTGTTTCTGGAGTGATTGCAATTGGTGTAGCTGTTTCCGGTGTGACTGTAGTTAGTGTAACTGCCTTGGTGTAACTGTCTTAATAATGTATTTAAAATTGTTGTTTTCTGGTGTGCCTATCTCTCTGTGTTTCTCGCTTTATTTATTATTATCTATGCATTGAGACTCACCTCTATCAAGGTCGTGTTGCCTCGTATGTCGGCAACTGCGGCAGTGACGATGGCCCAAAGGTGACTAGAGATCCTTCCTTGAGTATGGTCGAGTCGCTCTGATACGTAGCACCGGGGGGACGTTTAGTTGTCATTTCTTTACATTTTGAACTATTGTTTAAGTTGTTATTTTTCCACTGATGTAGTATTTTATTCCCGGATATTATTTTGGTGCTATGTATCCTCTGAACTGGAGTTTATTTTAAGTAATTGTTTTGAAGTATGTTAAGGTGTTTGGTTTTAAATGTGACACCCTCGAGTGGTCGCACCGAAAAGTTTTTCAACTACTCTGATTTTCCAAATTATTTAAATGGTAGTTTATGTAGAAGGGGGGTGTTACAAGTGGTATCAGAGCATAAGTTCGGTCTGTCCGGCCAAGTGGTCGAGTCTGTTAACCCCGAGTCTTGGTACTGTTCTAAATCATAATTATGTTCTTTGTTTGAAATAATATATAGGTTGCTGTTTTTCATGTTTTATGTTGCTGTTGCTGTTTGGAATAATATATAGATTGGTGTTTCTTTTTTTTTTATGTCTTATGGTGTTGTTTGCTGTTTTGGAAAATAAGGGGTTGTTGCTTTCATAAATCAATGTTGTTTGTATAAACCGTTGTTTTCTTTATAAATTGTGGTTGTTTTTTTATACATAAGAAAAAGAACATGGTGATATTTTACTACTATCCTTGGAGTTTAATTGTGTCATTTTCCCAACTTTAAAGGTGGTGTTTCTTCCTAAATTTTTAAATGTGATGTTTCTTTCTAAAATCTAAAATGTGTTGTTACTGAAAATATAAAGGTGTTGTTTTCCTCAATTTTAAGTGGAGTTTACGATGATGCGGTGATATAATAGTGATGATTGCTTTTAGGGGTATGTATTTCGTTAAGAGTGTTCTCTAGAATCTATTGTTGTGTGGTGAGTGTTTGAGTTGTGCAGAGTCTATAGTATTTAAATTTTCGAGGACGAAAATGCCTAAGTGGGGGAGAGTTGTAACGCCCCAAAAATGATTAAGTAAATAATTAGATAATTTATTTAAGTGATAATTTAGTTGGCCTTATTTAAAATAAATATAAGGAAATTAATTCAAGTAAGGAGTGGGGTGTAGTAAATAAATAGAGAGTGTTTAATTAAAATAGGGAGGATGTGAGAAAATAATTAGGGGGTGTGCATTTAGGGCCCATTGGAGTTAAGTGGCCCAAACCCAATTAATAAAAGCTTTAGGGTCTTAGGAGAAACCTCACTAGAAGCAAAAGATCAAAAAATTAGAAAGTGGGAAGAGGAGAAGAGAGGGAGAGCGCGGCTAGGGCAAGGAGAAAGGAGAGGAGTTTCGTGGAGCTCTTAGAGAGAGAGGAAAACGTGGATTGTTGGTGTCTTGGAGAGGTGTCCTTGAGAGCTTTAGTCTTCTTCTTCAATTTTAACAAGGTATGGGGGTTCTCTAGCATATTTAATAATTTATAAATCTTGAAACATAGGAGTTAGGAATTAGGAGTAATTAAGTGGCTATTTTGTAACGTATATTAATGATTGGTGAAATATATGATTGATTTTCATGATGATATAGTGTTGTGGTACATGTGAATATGTTTCTTGATAAATCTTGATTGGCTTGGTGTGTGTCAATGGTAATAGGGTGATTAAATGTTTATTTAACATAATTTAAGTAGGAGAAAGTAGTCGCTTAATAGGTGTTTGGGTGATTGGTTGAATAGGAGAAATTTTAGAAGTGTGGTGTTTTAAGGTTGGGTTCGGGTTGTGCTGGAAATAGGAGGATGGGGCGCGCCACTGCGCAGAATTTGGCGCTGTGGTGCTGTTTGGTTGAGGTGAGGTGCCGAGGTGAGTGAGGTGAGGTGCCGAGGTGAATGGGGTGAGGTGCCGAGGTGAATGGGGTGAGGTGCCGAGGTGAATGAGATGAGGTGACCTAGGTGAGTGAGGTGAGGTGAGGTGCCGAGGTTGATGGGGTGAGGTGCCGCGGTGAATGAGATGAGGTGACCTAGGTGAGTGAGGTGAGGTGAGGTCTTGCGAGGTGGATGAGGTGAGGTGCCTAGGTGAATGGGGTGAGGTGCCGAGGTGTGTGTCTGTGTTTGAGTGTGGTGCGCCAATTGTGGCTTGGCGCGTGAGCTGTGTGAGTGATGTGCCGAGGTGAATGAGGTTGGTGACCGAGGTGAGTGAGTCGAGATGAGGTGCCGAGGTGAATGGGGTGAGGTGCCGAGGGTGTGTGTCAGTTTGAGTGTGGTGCGCCAATTGTGGGTCGTGCACGTGAGTGTGTGTGAGTGTATGCCGAGGTGTGTGTCTGTGTGTTTGAGTGTGGTGCGCCAATTGTGGTGTCTTGCGCGTGAGCCAGTGAGTGATGTGCCGAGGTGAATGAGGTTGGTGACCGAGGTGAGTGAGGCGAGATGAGGTGCCGAGGTGAGTGGGGTGAGGTGCCGAGGTGTGTGAGAGTGTACCGAGGTGTATTTTGTGTGTGCCGAGGTGAATTTAGTGTGTGCCGAGGTTAAGTGTGTGTGTGTGTTCTTGTTGGGGCGCCATTTGGCTGCCCCAGTGCGCTGGTGTTGCTAGTGTGCGTGGGTCACGGGATGGGCGCCAATCTTGGCGACCCAGTATGACTTGCGCCATGTCTAGGTGTGGGTTCAAAATAGCCCTAGGTGTCGGATTGGTCCCCAAGTGTCAATTTAGTCCTTAGGTGTTAAAATGGTTCTTTTGGTGTCAAACTAGTCCCTAGGTGTGGGTTTAGTCCCGGTGTTGACTTTAGTCATTTGGCGTGAAAATAATTATTGGTGATCTTTTAGTCCCTAAAGAAGTACTATTTGTGGTGTGGTGTATTATTGGTGATTAAATAATGGTGAGTTGGGGTCTATGACCTTTCTTTGGTGTTGGTGAGCCCACAAGGCTATTGGTGAGTATATTATTGCTTTCTTTTGGTGATTTGGTGTTTTCTCGGTGCATAGTCATGGCGTCGCATAAATCATATGCATTTTGGTGAATAGGCCTCGGCTTCTCTAAATTATTTTGGTGTTTGGTGAATGCCCACAAGGCAAATTTTGGTGATGGATCCACATGCATATGCCCGATGGAGTTTTGGGTTGCATTTCATACATTGCATACATGTTCGATGTAATCTGCTTTGGAGTGATTGCAATTGGTGTAGCCGTTTCCGGTGTGATCGTAGTTAGTGTAATCGCTTGCCTTGTATAACTTGTCTTAATAATGTATTTAAAATTGTTGTTTTACTCGGTGTGCCTATCTCTCTGTGTTTCTCGCTTTATTTATTATTATCTATGCATTGAGACTAACCTCTTCAAGTCGTGTTGCCTCGTATGTCGGCAACCTGCAGGTGACGGTGACTGAAGGTGACTAGAGATCCTTCCTTGAGTATGGTCGAGTCGCTCTGATACGTAGCACCGGGGGGACGTTTAGTTGTCATTTCTTTACATTTTGAACTATTGTTTAAGTTGTTATTTTTCCACTGATGTAGTATTTTATTCCCGGATATTATTTTGGTGCTATGTATCCTCTGAACTGGAGTTTAGTTTAAGTAATTGTTTTGAAGTATGTTAAGGTGTTTGGTTTTAAATGTGACACCCTCGAGTGGTCGCACCGAAAAGTTTTTCAACTACTCTGATTTTCCAAATTATTTAAATGGTAGTTTATGTAGAAGGGGGGTGTTACAGTTTGCCTAATTTCTTCTAGCTCATCAAGTTCTATCATTCTCTTTTTACCTGCCGCCTTGTTTAGGTTGAAATTGAGCTTCTTGATAGCCCAATAGGATTTGTTTTCCAATTCCACAGGTAAATAGCATGTTTTTCCATAGACTAATTTATAAGGAGACATTCCTAAGGTTGTTTTGTATGCTGTTCTATATGCCAACAAGGCATCATCCAAATGTAAAGACCAATCTTTTCTATTTGGACTCACCATTTTTTCTAGCATTCTCTTAATTCCCTATTGGATAATTCTTCTTGACCACTAGTTTGAGGATGGTATGCTGTAGCTATCTTATGTTTAACTCCATAGTTAGCTAGAAGGTTTTCTATGATCTTATTGCAAAAGTGTGAACCTTCATCATTAATGATAGCTCTAGGAGTTCCAAATCTAGTGAATATGTTTCTTTGAAGAAACTTACTCAACGATTTAGCATCATTATTAGGTAATGCTCTCGCCTCTACCCATTTTGATACATAATCAACAGCTACTAAGATATATAAATTGCCAAAAGAGGGTGGAAAAGGTCCCATGAAATCCATTCCCCAAACATCAAATAATTCAATTTCTAAAATATTGGTTGTTGGCATTTCATGTTTATCTGAAATATTTCCTGCTCTTTGACATTTATTGTAATGCCCCAAAAGTAATTTAATTAATTACTTAATTAAGTTATTTAAGTATTTCGTGGGTTAATCATATTAAAGTTGATAAATGCATTTTATTATGTTAGGGAGTAGTGGAAGTAAATGAAGGAGGTGTAAAAGGGGCCCGAGACACTAGAGCCCAATTACTTAAAGTTAGCTTTAGTGTCTTATTCAATTGGAAACAAAAGAAGAAAAAAAAAGAGAGAAGAAAGAAAGGAAGTGAGCCGTGAGAAGAGAAAGGGAGAAGAAGGGATCGCGAATTGAGGGAGAAGAAGGCCATTGTTGCTGCGTTTTTGGTGCTTCGTGGAAGGAGTTCTCATCTTCGGAAATTGTTAAGGTAAGGGTGGGTTAAATTGTATAATGGGATGCATGATGGATTGTATGTGGGAATTAGGACCTACCATGCCTATAACTTGTTTGACTTTATGTTTGATCGAGTTATGATTATATGTATGTTGTTGGTGTCGTTTGATTGTTGAAGGCTTGAATGGATTGTTGGTAAAACGTTGCACATAGGGTGTTTGATAGATTGTGTAAGTGAAGTTTAGGACGCATGCTAGGTGTTTGACAAAATGTCACATGTTGATTGAATGCCCACTTGTTGGTGACGAAATGTGTTGCTGAATTCAAAGGTTGTTTGATGTTAGAATTGGTGAAAAATCAAGGAATATGCATTTTAGGCGCCACTAGGTGCCATATGTCACTGTGTCTAGCGCCCCTAGGCAGCATGTTGCTGCTGGGCGCCATGTTGCTACTGTTTTGGCGCCTCAGCGCAACCCAATTCTTGCCGCCAGCGCCATGTTGTTCTTTGTTTGTTGTAATGACCAGTCCACCGCAGCCACCACCCCAGTAGCTATTACCTCACGATCTTTTCTACCCCCCTTGTAGAATTTTTGCCTTCCGTGGGATTCGAACCTTGTACATGGGGCTCAAATACAAAGTTCCACACCTTCCCACTTTACTCAAGATCTTTTCTACCCCCCTTGTAGAATTTTTGCCTTCCGTGGGATTCGAACCTTGTACATGGGGCTCAAATACAAAGTTCCACTCTTTCCCACTACCAATTGAGCCGCGCTCAATCGGTGGTAGTGAAAGAGTGGAACTTTGTATTTGAGCCCCATGTACAAGGTTCGAATCCCACTAAGGCAAAAATTCTACAAGGGGGTAGAAAGATCTTGAGTAATAATAATTGGGTGGTGGACCCAGTCATTATATTTGTCGCTCAGCGCGCCAACCCCGTTGCTGCCAGATGCCATGTTCCTGCTGTTTTGGCGCCCTGGCGCAACCCCAGTTGCTGCCAGGCGCCATTTTGCTGTCTGTTTGGCGCCCAGGGTGGCGCAGGTTGCCCAGGCGCCAAAATGTGGGTCTGAGTGCGCCCAGTGTGGCGCAGGTTGCCACAGTGTGGCACAGGTTACCACGGGCGCCAAATTCCTGTCTGTGTGGCGCCCATAGTGGCGCAGGTTGCCACAGGGCGTCAGTTTGCTTGTTGTTTGGTGCCCAGTGTGGCGCAGGTTGCCACGGGGCGCTGTTTTACGTGTCTGTATGCGCCCAGACTGGCGCAGGTTGGTGCCAGGCGCCAATTTTGGTGTTGTTTGGCTCCCAAGTGTGTGTCTTTGTTGCTGATTGTGTTGCTGTGGGGTGCCATATCGTGCTGCCTGGTGTTGTGGTGTCAAATAATGACTAAATAATTGCTGATGTTGTTGTTGTGAGTCAATAAGACCAAGACTGTTGAGGTTGCTGTTGTGAGTCAAACAAGACTAAAATTTGATGTTGTTGTTATTGGGTCAAAATGACCAGATGATGATGTTGATGATGTTGTTGTGCATAACGTAGAACTGTGTTGTTGATTGTTTCCGATGCATTGTACATGGTGTCTCATACATGGCATAATGCATTTTTACGTTGATTTAGGCTTCGGCCTTAGAGCTTTGCTCAATGTTGATTATGAAGCCACAAAGGCTATTTACGTTGATTGGTACCACATGCATATACATGTCGGCATGGGTTGCATCTCATCCATTGTTCATACCATGATGTCGTCGTTGAGTGACGTGGTTCCGTATGATTGATGCTTACTGTTGATGGTATCCTGTTGTGTTTGTTTATGGTAAATGTAGTTGTCTGAGTTCTAGCATGCTACTTATCATTTGTTCTTTTATACTGTTGGACTCACCCCTTCTGTTGAATGTTACCCTTTGTGGTAACGTGCAGGTACACGCGTTTGAAGGACTTCTCTTCCTTTACCTATCGAGTCTGTGTCGTTTTGCACCTGGGGGAAACAAACACTAGTTATTAGCTGTTTTATTATAGACTGTTGTTCTATTATTTGTTGATTTTTCTGGATTGTATTACCGGAGACGTTGAAATGATATTATGAGAGTCTACCTTATTCCGTTGCGTAGTGATAGATTTTATGATGTGCTACGTATCTCATTATTACTAAATGAAGGATTACGTTATTGACTTTTGAATGTTCTATTTCATCATAAGTTGTTTGAATTTTAAAATGTCGATATGTGACACTCCAATGCATGCTTAGTTGTAAATTCCGCACTCTGATGTTTAATAAAACGAATGGGTAGAATTGGGGTGTTACATTTATCACAGTATTTGACCATAAAATAAGCATCTTTAAAAAAAAGTAGGCCAAAAATAACCAGACTGTAATACCTTAGCTGTTGTTCTAGTGCTTCCAAAGTGTCCTCCATAAGGTGCAGATGGCAATGCAAAGAGCTTTGCTTGTTGCTCCTCTTCAGGTATGCATTTCCTCATTAATTGATCAGGGCACATCTTGTAAAGGAATGGATCATCCCAATAGTATTGCTTAACTATGTGGAAGAATCTTCTCCTTTGTTGATATGTCATATTCACTTGTACTACCTTGCTTGCAAGGAAATTTACAATATCAGCAAACCATGGTGCAGATGCATTTGATGCTCTTGCATTGCCTATAGCATATGCAGTTTCATGTTTTGCATTGACTGTGATTGCCAATAGTTTTTCATCTGGAAAGCTCTCCTTGTGTACCAGACTGTACCAAGTGATTCTCCTTCAATCCTTGATAAATGGTCTGCTACTTGATTTTCGACTCCTTTCTTGTCTCTAATTTCCAAATCAAATTCTTGTAGTAGTAAAATCCACCTTATCAGCCTTGGTTTTGCATCTTTCTTTGAAATTAGATACTTAATGGCAGAGTGATCAGTATAGACAATAATTTTAGTGCCAACTAAGTAAGATCTAAATTTTTCAAATGCAAAGACCACAGCTAATAATTCTTTTTTTGTGACTGTGTAGTTCACTTGATCTTCAATTAATGTTTTGCTAGCATAACAAATGGAATGAAAAACCTTGTCATACCTTTGCCCGGGATCGCTCTCTACCGCAAAGTCACTAGCATCACACATTAATTCAAATGGCCTGCTCCAATCTGGTGTTACTATCACTGGTGCAGTCACCAATGCCTTTTTAAGCTTTTCAAAAGCTTCTATATAAGAATCATCAAAGTTTTTTTTTTTGACAAAAGAATCATCAAAGTTAAATGCTACATCATGTTGCAGAAGCATACATAATGGTTTTGAGATTTTTGAAAAATCTTTGATAAACCTTCTATAGAAACCAGCATGCCCTAAGAAGCTCCTGATACCTTTGACTGTATTTGGTGGTGGCAAATTCTCAATTATATCAACCTTAGCTTTGTCTACCTCTAGACCTTTCTTTGAAATTCTATGTCCTTGCACAATGCCCTCTTGTACCATGAAATGGCACTTTTCCCAGTTTAATACTAAGTTTGTTTCTTCACATCTCTTGAGAATTTGTTCCATGTTTGCTAAACAAACTTGAAATGTTTCTCCAAAGATAGAGAAATCATCCATGAATACTTCCATTGATTGCTCAATGAAATCTGAGAATATAGACATCATGCATTTTTGGAGTGTAGCAGGTGCATTACATAAGCCAAATGACATCCTCCTAAAAGCAAAGGTTCCATAAGGGCATGTAAAAGTAGTTTTGTGTTGATCCTTAGGCTCAATGGCTATTTGATTATAGCCTGAGTAGCCATCTAGGAAACAATAGAATTCTTTCCCTGCTAGTCTATCTAACATTTGGTCTATGAATGGTAAAGGAAAGTGATCCTTTTTGGTAGATTTGTTGATTTTTCTGTAATCCATACAGATTCTCCACCCTGTGACAGTCCTAGTTGGTATCAACTATTTCTTTTCATTGGCTATTACTGTCACACCCCCTTTCTTTGGTACACATTGGACAGGCTTACCCAAGCACTTTATCGATATGGGTATATGATTCGACATCTAGCTACTTAATGATTTCCTTTTTCACAACCTCTTTCATAATTGGATTTAGTCTTCTTTGACTTTCTATGCTATTTTTGGAATTTTCTTCCAAAATGACTCTATGCATGCATATAGAAGGACTAATTCCCTTGATATTTGCCAACCTATAGCTTTGGTATGCTTCTTTAGAGTATTGATGAGATCACTCTCTTGTTTTGATGTTAAATCGGAAGCAATGATAACAGGTAAGGTTTCATTTGCTCCTAAGAAGGCATACTTAAGGTGTTCAGGCAGTATCTTCAATTCTATCTTAGGAGGTTGTTCTATTGAGGGTAAGTTCTTCTTGAGAATTGGATCCTCAAGATTGAGTGGTTCATAAGTTCTAGCCCATACCTCCTTACAAGAGTTTTCTATTGGCAGATTTTCTTTTCCTAGTATTTCATCATCTAACAATGCTGTTGCATCTAATGCATTTGCATTGGCTAAGTGATCATACTGCTTGTAAAAATGTTTTTCTACCAATTGATCTAGAGAAACTAAGGATGAACACTCTTCTGTATTCTCTGCAGGATACTTCATAGCATTCATTACATTGAATTTTATCTCTTGACCATTCACTCTCATAGTGAGTTCACCTTTTTACAAATCAATTATGGTTTTGCCAGTTGCTAAGAATGGTCTACCTAGGATAATAGGCACTTCCTTATCTGCATCAAAGTCAAGGATAACAAAATCTACAGGGAATACAAATTTATCTACCTTAACTAGGATGTCTTCTATGATACCTTCAGGATAGACTATTGATCTGTCAGCTAATTGAAGTGTCACAGTGGTCGGTTTTGCATTTCCAATTTCTAACTAGTCAAAAATAGATTTAGGCATCAAGTTGATGCTTGCACCTAAATCACATAAAGCTTTACCAGTATAAGATTTTCCAATGGAAAATGGAATTGTAAAACTACCTGGATCCTTCAATTTCTTAGGAATCTTATTTTGCATAAGCAAATTACAATCTTCTGTCATGGCAACTGTTTCAAACTCTCCTAATCTTCTTCTCTTAGTAAGCACATCCTTCATAAATTTTGCATAGTTTGGCATTTGTTGGAGTGCTTCTACTAAGGGAACATTGATGTGTAATTGTTTTATTACCTCTATGAATTTACCAAACTGTTTCTCCTCATGAGCTTTTTTCAGTCTTTGAGGATAAGGAGGAGGAGGATATTCAGGTACTAACTTAGGTATTGGAACTTGAACTTATTGTGATGCAGGAGCATTAATGCTTTTGCAAACCTGTGGTCCGGTCTAATGCCACGTTTGAGGTACTTCAGCTTGTCTCTATCAGACAGATCGCGAATTGTCTCGGCCTCAGCATTGAACCGGTCTATATATTGCCTCAATGATTCATTATCGTCTTGAACGATCGTATCCTGATCAAACCTTCCCAAGAGGAGATGGTGTTGGGTCGTAAAGACTCCCACCATTCTAACGCATGGCCGTCGAGCGACTGAGGGAATAGTCGGCACTTCATTGTTGGACCCACCTAATGTGTTTGTCCGGATCCCAACGGCCATCAAATTTATTCAGATTAGGCGGCTTCCTCAGATCCCTTGGAATGCGGTAACGCCGGATTTCTCTTGTAAAGGGTCCATGGCCGGTCGGGATGTAACTCGGCCCAAAGGGCTGCATAGTGAGGCATGCCCTGTTGGTCGGCATTCCGTAGAACCCGCCGCCCAACGACTGCCCGGACAACGGTGGCATTTGAGATGACTGCCCCCTGGGTCTCTCGGAATGGTGCCTCCTTGGTCGCTGGGAGACGTCTCTGATCCCTCCGTTTAGGTAGTCGTCAAATTCATCGTACGAGTCTCAGGACCGGCTTCTCGACCTTCGAGAGCCGGAGGACTCGCAAGAAGAGTACCTCATAGGCGAGAGATCTGATTCAGGACGATAACTGGAGTCTGTGTAATCATAGTCGTAAGAGGGGGAACGGCGTCTGCGTGCAGGCGATCGACGAGAGGTACTTCCGCGGTGGGGAACGTTTCTTCGAGGAGGCGTTCTAGGTCTACGTGAAGGACGCCCTTGAGCGGAGGGTTCTCCGTTGTCCGCTCGCTGGCGAACTGGAATCGAACCTCTCTCGAATCGAGAGATCAACTCGTCCCGATTGTAACACCCCAATTCTACCCGGCAGTTTAATTCAAAAATCAGAGTAATAAAAATCATTTTTCATTAATTGGAGTATTACGCTCCTCTCTTAAAAATGCTCAAACTGTCGGTTCAGCTCATAAAAAGGTATCAATACATAACACCATAACAAAAACGTGGATAACTCATATCATGCAAAATGAAATTTAAATCATAATCTCAACAGCTTAGCTCGGTAGCCTCAAAACAATACTCATAAGCTCAACAATGAGCAAAACAAAACAACTAAAGTTCATAACCCCAACCCCTGCTAAGTATCGAGCGCAGCCAGACTTTCGGGAGTAGTGAAGGTAGCAAGCCCTCACTCATGACTACCGTGGTAAACAACAACGAGAAAGGTGAGTCTCGAACTATATAATAAAAGTGATAATAGGCAATATATACAATCCACGATTCACAAAGACAATCAATCATATCAATCACCGCTCAATAATATTTATGTGTTCATGTGAATGTATGCAATGTAGTTATGCATGTGGTACCATTTGCCCTCCGGCGATCTCATTATCAAATTGAGTCCTCATGACTCGCCCCCAGCCCAGCCCTCGACCTCACAATCGATTTATAACGTCGCGATCAAGCAATGAATGTATGCATGAGACTCCATGAACACAACACAAGCACATTCACCATATCAATTTATATATTATTTTCTCACCTCATATTTAATCTCGGTTATAGCCCTCATGGCTCATGCCCCCATGGTGTAACACCCGAAATAATTTAATTAATTATTTAATTAAGTTATTAGAGGTTTACAATAATTATTTAAATAAATAATTAACTAGGAGTTATTTAATTTCAGGAGGTGATTTGAATTAAAAGGAGTGGTGTGAATAGGGCCCAAGCCCATTAGTTGGCCCAATTCCTATTCATAACCTAATGGTCCTCTAAGTATTGTATTCTCCCATCAAAGAAAAGAAAGAAGCACCGTGAGCAGAGGGAGAGAGGAACCGCGCAGCGTAAGAAAGGAAGAAGGGGAGGAAGAAATTTCTCTCAAATTTCTTAGGTAATTCGTTTAACCCATTATTCTCCATTCTTCTCCTTTTGTAATCTTCAACCCCCATCCTTATCTTTGGGCTGTTCTTCTTGCAAGCAGAGGAAGGATTTTAGCGTGAGTTTGGGAGGAAGAACAGAGCTTGGAGTGTTGGTGATTTTGGTGGGTTCTCAAGTGTGGTATTTTCCTTCAATTATCAAGTAAGGGGACTCTCCTTCCATAGCCAATAGTTTCTAAAACATGGAACCATAGGATTGAGTATTAGGATATGTGTGATTGAATTGTTGTATGCTAATTTGTTTGATTTGGGTGATGAATGGACTGAATATGTCATGTAGTTGGGTGTTTATGTGAGGATTGAAGTAAATTGTGTTATGTTAATTGATTCGATGATGAATGGGCTGAACAAATATATATGTATGATTGAATTAATATAGGTTATGTTGGTGATTTGGTGATGGAGTGGGAAGGGTATGTAATTGAAGGGAAATTGGTGTAATGATTGAATTAAGGAATTTATTTGAAGAGTAGTGTATGTTAATAGCATGGTCTTAATGAAAATAACGAGGAGAGGCGCAAAAATCCTCAAATGGCGCCTGCTGTGTGTGTGTTCAGTGTGTCTGTGAGTATTGTGCGGTGTGGCGAGAGGGCGCCAAAATCCCACGAAATGGCGCACAGGTTCTGTTTTTGTGTGTGTCTGTGTGTGTTTGTGCGAGCAGGCGGGAAGCGCCAAATTCCCAAAATGGCGCTGGGTCTGCTTTGGTGTGTGTCTGTGTGTGTTTGTGCAGACAGGCAGGGAGGGGCGCCAAATTCCCCTGAAAATGGCGCCTGGGTTCTGTTTTGGTGTGTGTCTGTGTGTGTTTGTGCAGACAGGCAGGGAGGGGCGCCAAATTCCCCTGAAAATGGCGCCTGGGGTATATTCTGGTATGTGTTGTGTGTGTGTAGTGCAGACAGGGAAGGGGGGCGCCAAGTTCCCCTGGAAATAGCGCCTGGGGGTGTGTCTAATTTGCGTGTTGCTGGTTGGAAGGGTGTTGTGCAGGTGAATAGTGTATGGGGCGCCATTTGGCTGCCCCGTGTGCTTGTTTTGGCACCTAGGAATGCAAGAGTGCCTAGGTGAGTGTCAAATTAGTTCCTAGGTGCTAAAATAATTATTATGGTGTTGAATTGGTCCTTAGGTGGTGCGTTTGGTTCTAGGTGTCCCTTTGGTCCTTTTTGGTGTTGCATTTAGCTATTGTGGTTGTTATAAATGGTGATGGGATTAACGGTGAGTTCATTTTGGGTGATTGAGGGTTTATGACCTCTATTGGTGACTGGGGTGCAAATAAAATTATTGGCGAATATTCTATGTGCTATTCTCGGTGTTGTTTTGGCGTGGTGTTGCATAGTCATGCGTTGCATAGGCATGTGCATTATTTTCGGTGAATAGGCCTCGGCCTCATAAAATATTTTCGGTGAATGCCTTCGGGCCTTTGGGTGAATGGTGAATGCCTTCGGGCCTTTTGGTGATTGGTGAATGCCCTCTGGGCCTTTTTGGTGATGGATCCACATGCATATGCCCTTGGGTGTGTAAATAAAACGTTTCTGGTGGTTGTTTGGGTGTGTATGACTATTGATGAAACATTCCAAATAGTAAATAAAACGTTTCTGGTGGTTGTTTGGGTGTGTATGACTATTGATGAAATTGTTTGAATTTTACGGTGTTGGTGTGCTAATGCTTATCTTATTGAGTTGCATGTTTTATTTACTATTTTCTATGAAATGAGACTCACCCTTTCTGCTTGGAATGTTGCTCCTATGTGGCAACGCTGCAGGTGACAGTGACTGAAGGTGACGTGAGCACCTTCCGCTAGTATTTGTCGAGTCGGCTCGATCGTAGCAGGGGGAGGGATAGCTAGATTTTGTCGTTTATGTTATGTTTTAACTTTTCCTTGGATAACTGTATTACTGTATTTCGGTTGTTATTTCCGCTGCTACGATCTCTATCCTCGTACGGATTTATGGTGCTATGTATCACCTTTTTGGAGTTATTTTAATTATTATTTGGAGTCTAATGTGGTTGTTTGAATGTGGCACCTCTAGCGGTCGCACTAAAGGTTTTTCGTAGACTCGATTTTCGAATTTATTAAAATAATAGACTAAATAGAAGGGTGTTACAATTGGTATCGAGCGATTCGTGCATCCGCCGGTAGTTAGTCGTCGAGTTATGTAGCACTTGAGTTTTATTCATCGATTACGAATCCGTTTTTACATTGCGAGTACTAGAATGGCGGGGACGAACGACGCCGCACTTGCCGCCGCATTGCGAGCTATGGCCGGGGTTGTGGGTGATCTGCGTGGTCTTTGTGGACCTGAACGCGCAGCTTTGGCTACCTTCCAGCGGGAGAACCCTCCTACTTTCGAAGGCGGGTACAACCCTGATGGTGCTCTTGAGTGGCTGGGAGAGATGGAGCGAATATTCCGCGTTATGGACTGTACTGATGCTCAGAAAGTTCGTTATGGTAGGCACATCTTTGAAGAAAGAGGCGATGGTCGTGGATGATCAAGCTAGGCGAGAGGTTGATGACTGACAATGAGGAGATCACCTGGGCGGTGTTCCAGAGAGAGTTCCGGAGGAAGTACTATCCGGAGGATGTCCGTGGAAAGAAAGAAGTTGAGTTTCTGAGGCTTGAACAGGTAATATGTCCGTGTATCAATATCTTTGCCAAATTTACCGAGTTGTCCAAGTTCTATCCGCACTATGATGGGCGGATCTGAGTTCTCCAAATGCATCAAGTTTGAGAACGGGTTACGTGCTGACATAAAGAAATTCATAGGGTATCAACAGATTCGCGTGTTCTCCGTGTTGGTTAATAGCTGCAGGATTTTTGAAGAGGACAATGAATGCTCACTCCAGAGTTATGAAAGAAAAACACAAGAACTTCTCGGGTTCGAGTAAGCCGTATGAGGTACCTGCTGGTAAGGGCAAGGGGAAGTTTGTTGGTGGGTCTAAGCGAAATGGGGGAGATGCTACCGCCGGTGTTACTTGTTACACGTGTGGGAAAACAGGTCATAAGAGTCCGTGCGCCTGAGCAAGGATGAGAAGAGGTGTTATCGGTGTGGGAAAGGGGGACATATATCTTCCAACTGTGATAAGAAGGATGTCGTATGTTACAATTGCGGGGAAATGGGGCATATTAGTACCAAGTGCTCCAAGCCAAAGAAGGAGCGGGCGAGTGGGAAAGTGTTTGCTCTCGCAGGTTCAGAAACTGCTAACGAGATTAGAGGTACGTGTTTCATTAAGGGTACTCAATTGCTTGCTATAGTTGATCTTAGGTGCTACACATACGTTTATATCTCTGCTGCGTGTCTTGATAAGTTGAACCTAGAATTATCTCATATGAAGAGGAGATGGTTATCGACACTCCAGGCTAAGGGTTCGGTGACTACTTCTCTCGTGTGTGTTAAGTGTCCTCTATTGGTTTTCGATAGAGAGTTTCTTGTGGATTTAATTTGTTTGCCATTAGGAGGGCTAGATGTCATATTAGGTATGGACTGGTTAGTGAACAACCATGTCCACATCAACTGTTTCAATAAATCTGTGGATTTCCACCTTCCGGTCGAAGAAGAATCTGCTTTGTTGCCTGCTGGCCAGTTACATAAGATGATGAGGGATGAAGTTAAGTTGTTTGCATTGATGGCGTCGCTGTCTCTTGAGAGCCAGGCTAAGATTGACGAGTTGCCAGTGGTGCGGGATTTTTCCGAAGTATTTCCTGATGAAATTCCTGATGTGCCACCCGAGAGGGAGGTAGAATTTGGTATTGACCTGGTGCCCGGTACTAGACCCGTGTCTATGTCGCCGTATAGGATGTCTGCAGCAGAGTTGTCTGAGTTGAAAAAGCAGCTTGAAGACTTGCTAGAGAAGAGGTTCATAAGACCAAGTGTATCTCCGTGGGGAGCTCCAGTGTTGCTAGTAAAGAAGAAAGACGGGAGTATGAGGCTTTGTGTAGACTATCGGCAGTTGAACAAGGTTACAATCAAGAATAAGTATCCGCTCCCAAGGATCGATGACTTAATGGATCAACTGGTGGGTGCTCGCGTATTTAGTAAGATAGATTTGAGATCGGGGTATCACCAGATAAAAGTTAAGGATGAAGATATTCCGAAGACAGCATTTAGGACTCGGTATGGGCACTACGAGTATTTGGTGATGCCATTTGGAGTTACGAATGCTCTGGGGGTGTTCATGGAGTACATGAATCGCATTTTTCATGAGTATCTGGATCGTTTCGTGGTGGTCTTTATCGACGACATTCTGATTTATTCCAAGTCCGAGGAGGAGCATGTCGAGCATTTGAGGTCAGTATTAGAGATCTTGAGGGATAGAAAGTTGTATGCTAAACTATCTAAATGTGATTTTTGGTTGCAAGAGGTGAGTTTCCTTGGGCATATCATTTCCGGGGATGGTATAGCAGTAGACCCATCCAAGGTTGACGCGGTAATGCAGTGGGAGGCTCCTAAGTCGGTTCTCGAGATTAGAAGCTTTTACGGGGCTAGCCAGGTTACTATAGAAGGTTCATTGAAGGGTTCTCTAAGTTGGCACTTCCGCTAACTCAGCTGACTTGTAAAGGGAAGGCATTCGTTTGGGATTCTCGCTGTGAGGAAAGTTTCAATGAGTTGAAGAGGAGGTTGACCACTTCACCTGTGTTGACGTTACCTAAATCAGGAGAGCCTTTCGTAGTGTATTGTGACGCTTCTAAGATGGGACTAGGAGGTGTCCTTATGCAAAATGGTAAGGTGGTGGCCTATGCATCTAGACAATTGAGGGTCCATGAGAAGAATTACCCCACTCACGATTTGGGACTGGCGGCAATTGTGTTCGCATTGAAGATTTGGCGACACTACCTGTATGGTTCCAAGTTTGAAGTGTTCAGTGATCATAAAGGGTTGCAATATTTATTTGATCAGAAGGAGTTGAATATGAGGCAAAGGAGATGGTTGGAGTTGTTAAAGGATTACGATTTCACTTTGAATTATCATCCCGGTAAAAGCTAATGTGGTGGCGGATGCTTTGAGTCGGAAGTCCTTGCGTGTCGTCAATGATGGTTAAGGAGCTTGAATTAGTGGAGCGGTTTAGGGATATGAGCCTGGTTTGTGAAGTAACCCCTAAGAGCGTCAGACTGGGTATGTTAAAGATTCATAATGAATTCTTAGATATTATTAGGGAAGCTCAGAAGCAGGATATTAAGCTGGTGGAGATCGCGGTAGGGATTGATACTTCGGATGATAAAGACTATGAGATCGATGCGCAAGGTGTATTGAGGTACCGTGGGAGGATTTGTATACCTGATAATGAAGAGATTAAAAAGGCAATTCTCGAGGAGGGCCATAGGAGTAAGTTGAGTATTCACCCGGGAGCTACGAAAATGTATCAAGACTTAAAGAAGCTGTTTTGGTGGCCTGGTATGAAGCGTGATGTGGCTCAGTTTGTGTATGCCTGTTTAACTCCGCCGGAAGTCAAAAGTGGAGCATCGAAGCTCGCGGGGTTGATGCAGCCGTTGGAGATCCCGGAATGGAAGTGGGATGACATTTCCATGGATTTTGTGACTGGGTTGCCAAGCACCGCAAGAGGATTTGACGCTATTTGGGTAATCGTGGATAGACTGACGAAGTCTGCTCACTTCTTACCTATTAATATTACTTATTCGGTTCCGAAGTTGGCGGAGATCTATGTGAAGACGATTGTGAAGCTGCACGGTGTTCCCATGAGCATTGTGTCTGATAGAGATCCCAGATTCACTTCTGAATTTTGGAAGAGTTTACAAGAGGCCCTGGGTTCTAAATTGAGGTTGAGTTCGGCGTACCACCCGCAGACAGATGGGCAGACAGAGAGAACTAATCAGTCGCTCAAAGATTTGCTGAGGGCGTGTGTCCTTGAGCAAGGAGGTTCGTGGGATTCTCATCTACCCTTGGTCGAGTTTACTTACAACAACAGTCATCATTCGAGTATTGGGATGGCACCGTTCGAAGCATTGTATGGTAGGAGGTGCAGGACTCCTCTGTGTTGGTATGAATCAGGAGAGAGTGTGGTACTTGGTCCTGAAATAGTCCGTGAAACTACGGAGAAGGTTAAAATGATCCGTGAGAAAATGAAAGCTTCGCAGAGTAGACAGAAGAGTTATCACGATAAGAGGAGGAAGGATTTGGAATTTCAAGCTGGTGAACACGTATTCTTGAGAGTCACTCCCACGACTGGTGTCGGGCGTGCTCTGAAGTCTAAGAAGTTGACTCCTCGCTTTATCGGTCCGTATCAGGTACTGGAGAGAGTTGGGAAGGTTGCTTACAGAGTGGCCTTCCCACCTAATCTGTCAAATTTACATGACGTATTTCATGTATCTCAGCTGAGGAAGTATGTTCCCGACCCATCCCACGTGGTTCAGATGGACGATGTGGAAGTGAGAGAGAACCTCACGGTGGAGACGATGCCAGTAAGAATTGAAGACCGTGAAGTGAAGGTCCTAAGAGGTAAGGAAATCAATCTAGTGAAGGTGGTTTGGTTGGGAGCCGTTGGCGAAAGCATGACTTGGGAATTGGAGAGCAAAATGAAAGAGGCCTATCCGGAATTATTCGACTCAGGTAATTTCGAGGACGAAATTTTCTAAGTGGGGGAGGATTGTAACACCCGAAATAATTTAATTAATTATTTAATTAAGTTATTAGAGGTTTACAATAATTATTTAAATAAATAATTAACTAGGAGTTATTTAATTTCAGGAGGTGATTTGAATTAAAAGGAGTGGTGTGAATAGGGCCCAAGCCCATTAGTTGCTCCAATTCTATTCATAACCTAATGGTCCTCTAAGTATTGTATTCTCCCATCAAAGAAAAGAAAGAAGCACCGTGAGCGAGAGGAGAGAGGAACTGCGCAGTCAGTAGAAAGGAAGAAGGGGAGGAAGAAATTTCTCTCAAATTTCTTAGGTAATTCGTTTAACCCATTATTCTCCATTCTTCTCCTTTTGTAATCTTCAACCCCCATCCTTATCTTTGGGCTGTTCTTCTTGCAAGCAGAGGAAGGATTTTAGCGTGAGTTTGGGAGGAAGAACAGAGCTTGGAGTGTTGGTGATTTTGGTGGGTTCTCAAGTGTGGTATTTTCCTTCAATTATCAAGTAAGGGGACTCTCCTTCCATAGCCAATAGTTTCTAAAACATGGAACCATAGGATTGAGTATTAGGATATGTGTGATTGAATTGTTGTATGCTAACTTGTTTGATTTGGGTGATGAATGGACTGAATATGTCATGTAGTTGGGTGTTTATGTGAGGATTGAAGTAAATTGTGTTATGTTAATTGATTCAGTGATGAATGGGCTGAACAAATATATATGTATGATTGAATTAATATAGGTTATGTTGACTGATTTGGTGATGGAGTGGGAAGGGTATGTAATTGAAGGGAAATTGGTGTAATGATTGAATTAAGGAATTTATTTGAAGAGTAGTGTATGTTAATAGCATGGTCTTAATGAAAATAACAGGGAGGGGCGCCAAAAATCCCCTGAAATGGCGCCCTGCTGTGTGTGTTCTGGTGTGTCTGTGAGTATTGTGCAGGTGGGCAGAGAGGGGCGCCAAAATCCCCTGAAATGGCGCCTGCTTGTGTGTGTGTTCGTGTGTCCGTGTGTGTGTTGTGCGAGCAGCAGCGAGGGGCGCCAAATTCCCCTGAAAATGGCGCCTGGGTTCTGTTTTGGTGTGTGTCTGTGTGTGTTTGTGCAGACAGGCAGGGAGGGGCGCCAAATTCCCCTGAAAATGGCGCCTGGGGTCTGTTTTGGTGTGTGTCTGTGTGTGTTTGTGCAGACAGGCAGGGAGGGGCGCCAAATTCCCCTGAAAATGGCGCTGGTTCTGCTTTTGGTGTGTGTGCTGTGTGTGTGTTTGCAGACAGGCAGGGAGAGGCGCCAAATTCCCACAAAAATGGCGCTCGGGTATATTCTCCATGTCTTTGTGTGTGTAGTGCAGACAGGGAAGGGGGGCGCCAAGTTCCCCTGGAAATGGCGCCTGGGGGTGTGTCTAATTTGCGTGTTGCTGGTTGGAAGGGTGTTGTGCAGGTGAATAGTGTATGGGGCGCCATTTGGCTGCCCCGTGTGCTTGTTTTGGCGCCTAGGAATGCAAGAGTGCCTAGATGAGTGTCAAATTAGTTCCTAGGTGCTAAAATAATTATTATGGTGTTGAATTGGTCCTTAGGTGGTGCGTTTGGTTCTAGGTGTCCCTTTGGTCATTTTTGGTGTTGCATTTAGCTATTGTGGTTGTTATAAATGGTGATGGGATTAACGGTGAGTTCATTTTGGGTGATTGAGGGTTTATGACCTCTATTGGTGACTGGGGTGCAAATAAAATTATTGGCGAATATTCTATGTGCTATTCTCGGTGTTGTTTTGGCGTGGTGTTGCATAGTCATGCGTTGCATAGGCATGTGCATTATTTTCGGTGAATAGGCCTCGGCCTCATAAAATATTTTTGGTGAATGCCTTCAGGCCTTTGGGTGAATGGTGAATGCCTTCGGGCCTTTTGGTGATTGGTGAATGCCCTCTGGGCCTTTTTGGTGATGGATCCACATGCATATGCCCTTGGCGTTGGGCTGCATCTCATGCACTTGCATACGTTTCTGGTGGTTGTTTGGGTGTGTATGACTATTGATGAAATTGTTTGAATTTTACGGTGTTGGTGTGCTAATGCTTATCTTATTGAGTTGCATGTTTTATTTACTATTTTCTATGAAATGAGACTCACCCTTTCTGCTTGGAATGTTGCTCCTATGTGGCAACGCTGCAGGTGACAGTGACTGAAGGTGACGTGAGCACCTTCCGCTAGTATTTGTCGAGTCGGCTTTGATACGTAGCACCGGGGAGGGATAGCTAGATTTTGTCGTTTATGTTATGTTTTAACTTTTCCTTGGATAACTGTATTACTGTATTTCGGTTGTTATTTCCGCTGCTACGATCTCTATCCTCGTACGGATTTATGGTGCTATGTATCACCTTTTTGGAGTTATTTTAATTATTATTTGGAGTTTAATGTGGTTGTTTGAATGTGGCACCCTCTAGCGGTCGCACTAAAGGTTTTTCGTAGACTCTGATTTTCGAATTTATTAAAATAATAGACTAAATAGAAGGGGGTGTTACACATGGCATCCTCAATCATCTCCATTACTAGCTCATTATACTCAAGTCCCAAGGACTATTCAAAATTAGAGGGCTAACCTCACTCGGGGACCTAAACCACCATTTAGGACCAAAACAATCACCTAGGGACTACACTGCCCCTAGGGACCAAAACAAAGACTCACTTAGTCACCAGCAAAGACTAGGCGCCATTTTCCCCACATTCTCGCGCCCGGTGCAACACGGCACTAGCGCCGCTTCGGCAAGAACTGGGCGCCCCACAGCAACACACCCACTGGCGCCACTTTTCTAGCAATCTGGCGCTCCTGCAGCAGCGGCACGATCCCAGAACACAAACTCGAACACAAACTTCGACACACGGCGCCGCTTAGGCACCTGGGCAAGACTGCTTGGCGCCCTACACCGACCCAAAGACACACAAAGACTTGTAAAAGAAAAACCACTCGAGCCAAAAAGGTTTAAAAATGTTTTTGGGCGGTAAATATAAAATATGGCACGGTGAATTATGCTTAGAACTCTAAGTTTCACCCAAACTACCCCCTAGCGCACACTTATAGCGCCCAAAGAATGCCTTCTAGCACATCTCTCAAATGACACATGAAAACAGAAAACCACTCGAGCCAAATTGTTTAAAAATGTTTTTAAGCGGTGATTGCAAAAGTTGGCACGAGAAAAATATGTATAGAACTCAAAGTGTCACTTAACCCACCCTATAGCGCACACATATAGCGCCACGCAATGTTCACTAGGACATATCCCAATTGACACGTGCAAAACCAAAACTACCCGAGCCAAAGTGTTTAAAATGAAGTTTGGGCAGGTGAATACAAAATTTGGCTCGGTGAAATATGCACAGAACATCAAGTTCCACTCAAACACCCTCTATGTGCACATCAACAGTGCACAGGGCGCCACATTCCTAGCAAACTGGCGCCCAGACAGCAAACACACCCTCCCAGCACTCAAACAGTGCACTGGGCGCCATTTCCCCAGCAACTTGGCGCCCAGGCAGTGACACCCTGCACGAAACACACAACACAGCCCATGAACAGTAGCCCAGGCGCCATTTTCTCAGCACTATGGCGCCCTGGCAGTGGCATTTCTGCACAAACTCACAAATCAACTCGTGAACAGTACACAGGGCGCCTAAATCCTAGCACTTTGGCGCCCCTAACTCAAAAACCCCAATTTCTCCAAATTCTTCCAAATCAAATCACTCCATAACCACTCTAATACTCCTAATTTCATATTATAACAATCAATTTCATACTCAACATCAAAACACATCACAATTCACGAAATCACATGCAATTTACCAATTCAATGGCTCAAATCATCAAACGATCATCAATTAACACAAAACAAGACCTATGATCTACATATAACTCATTATCCCCTCTATTATAGAGTGAGACTCCCCTTACCTTATTTTAACCGTAGAAATCCCTTTTCCTTGAGTCACGTGCAAAAACCACAGCAACAGATGAGCTCTCCTTGCTTGGCACGATCAAAATCTCCCTTTCTCCTCCTCTCTTAGCGCCGTTCCCTTTCTCTCTTCTCCCTTTCTTTCGTTTCTTTCTTTCTTTTCCTCCTTTGGTGCGAATGCACTAACCCTAGGAGCCTAAGTCATTGGGCTTGGGCTCCTGGGCCCAAAACAGCAGCTCCGGTATTTCTAATACCACTTCCTTCTATTAAATTAAAATACTAAATTATAAACACTATATTATAATTTAATATAATTAAAAATAGTGCAACACTTAAACAATTTAATCAATTTCTTAATTAAATTATTTAGGGTGTTACAACTCTCCCCCACTTAGGAAATTTCGTCCTCGAAATTCATACCTGAGTCAAATAACTCTGGATAAGACTTCCGCATCTTGCTCTCCAGCTCCCAAGTCATACTCTCACCAAGGCGGCTCCCAACCACACTACCTTGACTAAGGCAATGTCTTTCCTCTCAACACCTTTACTTCTCTATCATCAATCCTCACTGGCATAGTCTCCACGGTGAGGTTCTCACGTACCTCCACATCATCCATGTGAATCACATGAGGCGGTGCAGGATATACTTAGAAAGGCGTGACACGTGAAAAACATCGTGCAAGTTCGAAAGATTAGGTGGCAAAGCCACCCTATAAGCAACTTTTCCAACCCTCTCAGTGATTTGGTACGGTCCAATAAACCTTGGAGTTAACTTCTTTGCCTTCAGAGCACGCCCAACTCCACCATAGGCGTGACCCTCAAGAACACATGCTCACCAAAATGACACTCCAAGTCCTTCCTCCTCTTATCATGATAACTTTTCTCATGGGCTCTGGGACTCTTTCATTTTCTCTCGATCATCTTTACCTTCTCCGTAGTCTCCTAACCAACTCTGGTCCAAGAACAACACTCTCACCGGACTCATGCCAACACAAAGGAGTCCTACACACCTCCGCCCATACAATTGCCTCAAAGGAGCCATCCCTATGCTCGAATGATAGGCAGTTATTATACGTAAATTCGATCGATGGGAGATGTGTATCCCACGCACCTCCTGCTCTAGCACACAAGCTCTCGTAAGATCCTCCAAAGACCGGGATGGTTCTCTGCAGTCTCGACCATCGATCGAGGATGATAAAATTTGAACTCAACCTCAACTTGGACCCCAAAGCCTCCCGCAAGCTTCCCCAAAACTTAGATGTAAACCTCGGGTCTCGCATCCGATACAATACTCTTCGGAACCCCATGTAGCTTCACAATCACCTGAATATAAATCTTAGCCAACTTTGGCACAGGATAGGTGATGTTGATAGGAATGAAATGTGCAGACTTGGTCAACCTATCCACAATCACCCAAATAGTGTCAAACCCTCTCACAAAGTTTTTGGCAACCTTGATCACAAAGTCCATGGAAATGCTGTCCCACTTCCATTCCGGAATCTCCAAAGGTTGCATTAACCCCGCAGGCTTCTGGTGCTCAATCTTTGACTTTTGGCAAGTCAAACATGCATATACAAATTGTGCTACATCCCTCTTCATACCAGGCCACCAAAACAGTTTCTTCAGATCATGGTACATCTTAGTAGCACCCGGATGAATGCTCAACTTGCTCCTATGGCTCTCTTCAAGTATCATCTTCTTCAACTCAGCATCATCCGGAACACAAATTCTGTCCCTGAATCTCAACACACCACAGGAATCCAACTGTAATCCCCATCTCTCGCTTGCTTACGTGAACCAAGAAATCAACCAACTTTCACATCTAACTTCCAAGGCGTCTCTGATACTAACCAAGAAGTCATTCCCAATCCTCAGCATACCCAATCTGACACTCTGGGGTGTCACCTCACAAACCAGACTCAAGTCACGGAATTGCTCAATCAGCTCCAATTCCCTCACCATCATAGCTGACATATGCAAAGTTTTCCGACTTAAAGCATCAGCCACGACATTAGCTTTGCCGGGGTGATAGTTCAAGCCGAAATCATAATCCTTCTGCAGCTCTAACCAACGCCTCTGCCTCATATTCAGCTCCTTCTGGTCAAACAAGTACTTCAGACTCTTGTGATCACTGAACACTTCGAATCTGGTACCATAGAGATAGTGCCTCCAAATCTTCAGCACAAAAACAATAGCAGCTAACTCTAAATGATGAGTAGGATAGTTCTTCTCATGTGTCCTCAACTGTCGGGACGCATAAGCAACTACCTTCCCATCCTGCATCAATACACCTCCCAAACCCATCTTGGAAGCATCACAGTACACGACAAAAGGTTGCTCTGGCACAGGCAACACTAACACTGGAGACGTGGTCAACCTCCTCTTCAGCTCTTGGAAGTTCTCTTCACACTTCGCATCCCACACGAATGCTTTTCCCTTACAGGTCAATTGAGTCAATGGAAGGGCTAGCTTAGAGAACCCTTCAATAAACCTCCCGTAGTAACCAAACAACCCCAAGAAACTCCCCGATCTCGATCCACGGACTTTGGGCTCTCCCACTGCAACACTGCATCAACCTTGGCTGGGTCCACAGCTATACCTTCACCCGAAATAATGTGACCCAAGAAGCTCACCTCACGCAACCAGATCTCACACTTTGACAACTTGGCATACAGCTTCTTTTCTTTCAGCACCTCTAGCACCAACCTCAAGTGCTCTGCGTGTTCCTCCTCAGACTTAGAGTACACCAGAATATCATCAATAAACACAACCACAAACCGATCCAAGTAGCTATGGAAGATCCGGTTCATGTACTCCATAAACACCGCTGGTGCATTTGTGACACCAAACGGCATTACGGAGTACTCATAATGCCCATACCTCGTTCTGAACGCTATTTTCTGGATGTCTTCATCCTTCACCTTTATCTGATGATAACCTGACCTCAAGTCAATCTTGCTAAAACCCTTAGCACCCACCAGCTGGTCCATCAGATCATCTATCCTCGGGAGAGGATACTTATTCTTGATAGTTACTTTGTTCAGTTGTCTGTAGTCCACGCACAGACCCATACTCCCATCCTTCTTCTTAACCAACAAAACTGGAGCTCCCCATGGTGACACACTAGGCCTCACAAATTTCTTCTCAAGAAGCTCCTCTAACTGCTTCTTCAATTCAGACAACTCAGAAGCCGACATCCGGTACGGTGCCATAGACAAAGGCCTAGTACCAGGCACAAGCTCAATCCCGAACTCAACTTCCCTCTCTGGTGTCACACTAGGAATCTCATCAAGAAACACTTGGGAACTCACACACCACCTCGCAACCCATCAACTACGACTTGGTTCTCGGCGAGACATAGACGCCATCAAAGCAACAAAAAACACCACCACCTCTTTCATTACCCCCGCGCAATTGCTCGTGAGACAAAGAAATGCAGACTCTTCCTCTTCAGGAAGAAGAAAGCTAACAGACTTGTTGAAACAGTTGATGTGCACATGGTTATCTACTAACCAGTCCATGCATCCAACCCACCCAAAGGTAAACAAATCAGGTCAATCAGAAAATATCTGCCAAAAACTGACATAGGGCACCTAGCACACATTAGAGAAGTAGTTCTGAACCCTTAGCCGAGTGTCGATAACCATCCTCTCTCCATAGTAAATGAACTAAATTCAATCTTTCAAAGACAGCATGAGCGAATAAAAAGAGTGCGAAGCACCCGTGTCAACAATAGCAACTAAAGGTGTACCATAGATGAAACATGTACCTCTAATCTCATTGGGTCCTCCGAACTCGCTAGTGCAAATACTCTCCCGATGAGACCTCTCTTTCTTTGGCTTGGTGCACTTGGAGCTAAAGTGACCCGCTTCACCACAGTTGAAACACACAGCTTCCTTACGATCACACTCGGATGCCATGTGGCCATTCCCACACTTGAAGCATATCTTTCCCCCCATCCTACAATCAAAGCCCTTGTGACCCGGCCGACCACACTTGAAACACACAACATCAAATGGGGCATCTCCCCCACTTGGCTTCTTGCCCTCAGCAGACCTCCTACCCTCAGCAGACCATTTTCTCAGCACTATGGCGCCCTGGCAGTGGCATTTCTGCACAAACTCACAAATCAACTTGTGAACAGTACACAGGGCGCCTAAATCCTAGCACTTTGGCGCCCCTAACTCAAAAACCCATATTTCTCCAAATTCTTCCAAATCAAATCACCATAACCACTCTAATACTCCTAATTTCATATTATAACAATCAATTTCATATGTCTAGGCATGCTTAAATAAGTTCACTCTTGCATCTTAAGTACCCACAGTTTCACCCTATGGACTATACTATCTTATGTCTAGGTTTTATCATGGTTTTCATAAAGTTTCCTTTATGTAAAACACATACCCATATTAGTTCTTGAGTTCTTAATTGTAAGTCATGTCTGCTCTTACAAATTTACTTATTCTAAGTTGATCAATCCCAAAAATAAGTGTTGAAAATATTATCAAGCAAGAACTAAAGTACAAACATTACATATATGCATCGTACTTACTTAAAAGCTCATTAAATGATTAGAACATTCCAACTAAGAATGATTTAGCTAACAATAGACATTGCAAGGTAAATATAAACTGAATAGAACATGTTTATATAATAGAAATCACAAAAGAGAAAGAAGTTACACAAGTTGAAGCCCTTTGTATGAATTCTCCTAGCAATGCACTAGCATTACTCCTTAGCACTATACAAACACTATGAAATCGAAGTAAGGAGGATTTGTTAATTCCTTCCTTTCCCTCTTATAAAATAGAAACTAACTATGTATATTGAAATTTTGATCTAACTTATGGATTGTGATATATTTCCAAATGAAGATGTGAGGTCCTTTTATAGTCTTCAAGAGAGGTGCTTCCTTCCTTCATGTTGAAGTAATCTTGAGAGGATTGAGCTGTAGTTGCTTTTCAGAGGTTAATCCCAAGTTGAAATCTTTGACCAACTGTATAGGTAGGTCCAATGATGTTTGAACATGTGTCCCTATGTTGATGACTCTTCAAAGCTATCCCTATGGCTATGTGTGAATGGTAGGCGCCTACTATATAAAGTGGTTATGCTTTAGGGGACCAAGCATGAGGTCAGCAATGCAAGTGGATGCACATGTAGCTAGCTGCTCATTCACCAAGTAGTGCAGATTCAGTGCAGTATCAATGCAGGAGCATTGATGCAGGGAGCATTGATGCATGATCTGTAGACTGCACTGAACAAAAACAGCAAACATACCACAATATATCCAAAATGGCCTAATAACAACTATAACCATGTCAATCACTCAAGTTATCATATATCACATAAAATACTATATAAACTCTTTATTATTATTTGAAAGAGAGCAATTTACTAAGTTTAAACATATGAAATACTCTATATAAAATAGAGTTATCAGTAGGATAGCGCTCGGGCCTCCCACTGTGGTCGCCAATTGATCGTACCTGACCAATAGAGATTAAGTTACCGCTGTTGCTTTGTTGGCCGGTCGCTGTGGAGAGGTCTGGTCCGGTCTTGAATGCTCTCGGGTGGTACCTGCAAAGACACTCCGACGCTCGAGTCAGGGGTGTGCTATCGGGAAGGATTCACAAGGTAGAATTACGTACCTGATAATGTAGATGAGGGTGATATTTATACTACTGGGGGCTCCCTGGCTATTGCGCAAAATTCGGCCGGTCCCCGAGAATTGCGCCCCAAGCCACGTGCTTGGGCCGTTTCGTTGGATTTGGCAGCTGGCCCACTTCCGATGTGACCTCTTGGTATTGCTAATACACCCCGAAACAGTTACAAAATTATAAAGATTTAGAAGAACTTAATATCTTGGTTTTGAGACTATTTAATATTTATATTATTCTTTCATTTAATAGTTAATTGAATGTTAGCGTTGCTTGATTGTATATATGAGTCAACGATCATGCTGTCAAAATTATATCACATTCGAGAGCTCGTGACTTGGTCTTTTGTTGTGCCGGAGGAAAAATCGCAATTGGATATCAGGTACAGGGGGAAAGGGTTTCTTTTCGATCTATATGGGGAATAAAGGATAGGACTAAAATAGTATTGATTGTCGCTATTTGTTTATTATTCATTTTTCTAATCAATTCGGATAACTGTAAATTATTTGATATGATTTGATTGGGATGGCTTTAACTAAATGATCTGGATGACTGTAATTTAATGATTTAGATGACTGTAATCTAATTATTGAGATGACTGTAACTAATGTGCCGATTTTAGGAATGAATCTAGGTTGAGTAGTCAAGTTTGAGTTGACTGATGTTATTTGATTTGAATAATTTGTATATTACTAAGATGAAGAATTGAGTTGACAGTGAAGGTGAGTTAAGAGTAAGAAGGAAGGTTTAGTTATAAAAGTTATAGGATGAGTTAATGTCTATTGTGCTAAAATATTATAATGATAGGTAAGACTAACTGATACAAATTATCAATGTTTAAGTTCCTAATCAGTATCTCAATATTTGTTAACATAGTCGAGATTTACTTGAAATTGTTAAGTCATTAAGTGACAAAATAATATGTTTTGCTGTGATAGATGATGACGCTCATACATAGATGAGTAGATATAGCATGGATATAGTGTGAGAGTTACTCGTAATTAAGTTTAATGACTTAAGTGAAAAAGAATAGTTAGTTACAATAGTTAAATGATAGTTGATGATGATGTTTAAGGAAACTTGTCGCAGTATAGGCAATGAATAGTTGATGATGATGATGTTTAAGGAACCTTGTCGCAGTATGGGCAAGGGCTTGTTGCAGTATGGGCGAGTCGTACCTTAGTAATTTAAGTTTTAGGAACCTTGTCGCAATATGGGCAAGGACTCGTCGCAGTATGCGCGAGCCGTACCTCAATAGGTGTTGTCGTTGTAAGGGCATTATCATGCAAGGTATCCCGTTCGAGCAAGGTATCCCGGTCCTAATAGTCCTCTTGGGTGTTCTTCAGGGCATTATCGGGCAAGGTATCCCGTTCAAGTGTCTCGGTCCTGTTGTTCTTGTGGGGCATTATCGGGCAAGGTATCCCGTTCGGGGAAAGGTATCCCGGTCCTCTAAGTCCTCTCCCCGTTGTTCTTCGTAGGGCGTTATCGGGCAAGGTATCCCGGTCCTATCGATGTTGTTCCCTATAGGGCGCTATCGGGCAAGGTATCCTGGTCCTATAGTAGTCGTTGTTGTTGTAGTTGTTGTTATTGTCATTGATGATGATTGTAAGACAATATCTGGCAAGGTATCCAGATCCTGTTGTTGTTGTTGTCGTTGCTGTTGTTGTTGTTGCTGCTTGTAGTCTTACGACCATACGTGAGGTCGCGACACTAGTTTTAGTTGAAGATTAGTAAATGATTAATTATGCATGCGTGTTATGAAAGTTGTAACCATTGTTGTTATTTGTTCTTGTTATGTGATAGTCGTTGCTGTTTTAGTTTCGGTCCTATGTTCCTTATATGGTTTGGACACTCTTTCTCACCCGTACAACACTTTTTAGATTGAGTTCCAAGAGCCGTTGGAGTGGCCTTCTAGGACCGTGCAGCGGGAGAGATTTGATTCTGCGTGTTGATGTCACTCCAGCTTTAGTTTTTCGGATTAAAGGCTAATTGCTCTGATCATGTGACATTGGAATTTGGATTGTATTTTCAATATTATATTTAAAGTCAATATTATTACCGTGTTGAAAGAAATGCTCCAATGCTGTAGTCTTTAATATTATTATAATCGTTTATATGTGATTTAAAGAGTTGGAGGACATCTTTTACTTGCGAAAGCCATTTCAGAAAAGGAATTGCGAATTTTAATTTGAAAAATAAATTTACTCATTTTTCGTACTTTTTCACTTATAAATATTTTCGGGTTAAAGGGTGTCACGATTGTGCAAGTCTGAGTTCAATGAGGTCAAATGGTCGACGCCGATTCCCAGAGAAACAATACCAACAAGAAGACTTACTACAGACACCACCGAAGTCATGTGCACGATATAGAAGACTGTAGAATGCTTAAAGACGACATTGAGTACCTAATCCAATGTGGGAAGTTAAAACAATATTTGAGGTCTAATGATAAGAATAGGGAGCGCTCACCACGAAAATCAAAGGTGGTGGTCAATGTAGTAGCAAAAGCCCCAACTGACGACAATAGGGACTCGGCAGAGGAAGGACCGAAGTCCCAACGCCAATGACCCAGGGCAATGGTAATAATGGGACGCTATTCCATGGAAATTGGGGAAACAAAACGCTCAATGAAGAAACGCTGGCAAGAAATCCTAAGTGTCGGGAGCAGCCCGAATCTGATCCTGATCAAGTCAAACAGGCCACCATTATCCTTCACTGATGTCGACTTCATCAACATACTTTTTATCATTTCGGCCAAACAACTACGTTCCCCTTATCATTTCGACCGTCTTGGCCAGGGTCGACGTCAAGAGGATTCTAGTTGACCAGGGGAGTTCAGTGGACATTCTCTTCTGAGAGCTCCTCCCCAAACTAAAAATGGTCGAGGGTGACCTATCTCCCTACGACGGCTCAGATCTAGTCGGGTTTAATGGGTCTCGGACCAAGCCACTGGGCTACGTCGAATTACAAGTAATGTATGGGGACGAAGAATTTTCAAAGACAATCAAGACGAGGTTTTTGGTCCTGCCATGCCCGTCTCCATACTAGTGCATTATTGGGCCTCCGACCTTGGGGAAACTCGGAGTTGTTGCATCTACCGTACACCTCAATATGTGGTTATTCTCTGCAAGGGGTGTGGTAGTCACGGTCTCGATGTACCTTGATGGGGCAAGGAGGTGCCAGTACCTCTACCTAAAATCAGAGCGTCGTGCAGAAAAAGAGCAGACCGTCACGACCTCAAAGGAAACCACCGAGGCAGACAAAAAATGAAGTGAAAAAAGCACAACATCAGTTGAAAGATAGGCATGAACGCCAAATCGAATCAATGTATTAAGCCTTTCTCTCAATAAATAAAATATTGCAGAGTTACTCTTTGTTGATTTATGATAACTCTATTTTATATAGAGTTATTCATCTACTTTTACTTAGGTTATTGTTTATTTTCAAGTACATTAATATATAAATATAGCTTATTTATTAAGAAACAACAATTTAGAGATCAAAATGATTAGGACAAGTAACTAGGCATAAAAACACATATCTTGTTAGGTTTGATGTTTTTACAAAGAATCATAGAGTGGAAACACTTGCCAACATCGAGTGGAAACATCGCCAACTCTAAGAGTGGAAACACCGCCTACACTGCGAGAATCTAGCAGTTTGCACCAAAACATCCAAGGACCATTTTGATGCTTCCACACTTGAATTGTGACGTCATGCCTAGTCACCTGGAGCAGAGCCACTTGCAGAAGTCAGCGATAAACATAAAAATCAAGTTGCAAGGCTCATCAATCTAAAGAGACATGTGGCACTTCTCCAATGGACTACACCTTATGTTATCCATGCAAGTGACCACAACTGAGCTATTTGCTTCATTGGTTGTCTGATTTTATCTAAAGTTGGTCCCCTCAGTTGATCTTACACGCCTAAGGAAACCCCTCAAGGGAGGAAAGCTTCCAAGCCTATAAATAAAGCCATATCTTCACCTACAAACAATCCTTCATCCTTCAATTGTATTTCTTAATTTGTTTCTAAAAGGATCACTTAGTTTTAGTTTAGTTTAGTTTAGTTTAGTTTTAGATTTTCTTTACGTTTCTGAAGAGAAGGAAGGTAAGGAGGTGCTTGAAAACCACTCCCTTCACTACTACTTGAAGGAAACTTGTGTAAGGAACTTCTATTGTACTTCAACTTGGGAAACTCATGCAAAAGATCTTCTATTCGAGTATTCTCTCTCCTTTTAAGTTCTTTTGCTATATTACTCATTTGATTATGCTCATTGCAGATTTTCTCTATTATATTATGAGTAACATGAGCTAAATTCCCTTAAGTTGAGATGCTATAACCTTGTAATGAAATTCTAAATATGTTACTATGATTTATGTAGTGTATGCATTTTAATTCTTCTGTGATACTTTTTTCAAAATTTATTCTGGAATTGATCACTTTGGAATAAGTAAAACTTGTGGCAGCAGACATGGGTCACATTTATGAACTCAAGAATTAATAGGAATGAGTGTTTGTAACAACAACTTGTTAAACTAGCTTTAATAAGAATTGCTCTTAAAACCATGTTAAGTCCTAGACATAGGATAACATAGTTCCTAGGGTGATACAGTGAGAGGTTAAAAATACAAGAGTGAACTTATTTAGCAAATTGGATCATTGTTAGGAGGCAAGAGAGGAATTGACTACTCTTTTCTTTACTGTAAAAAACAAAGATCATAAGAGCTTGTAATGCAACTCTGAAGAAAGTGCTGACAGGCACATATTGATGCACCTGCATCCAGTGTGGAAACACTACATACTCCACTATAACACTTAGAAATGAATTACTTGGTGAAAACATCTCAACTACTTTATCTAACTGATTCCTTACACTTTTTACTGTTTATATTGTTTTTACTTTGAAAAACTCCAAACCATAATAGTGCATAGTGTAGACACACTAAGTGTACACTCTAAATATACAAAGCTTTACAATACATAATCCCTGTGGGTTCGACCTTTCTTATCACTTTATTACTTGTGTGACTATGTATACTTGCATATATTTTACCACACCAAGTTTTTGGCGCCGTTGCCGGGGATTATAGTAAAATTTTGTAGTTTAGATTGTTAGTTTAGTGTTTTATATATATATATATATATATATATATATATATATATATATATATATATATATATATATATTAGTACTCCTGGTATTCTGTTTTCTGTGCAGAAACATTTTAGTGCAGAAACACTCAGTGTGGAAACACTAGTTTATGCCCAGGAATAGACCACCAGACTTTGATTGTGATCTAGAAATTGAGAGAAGATTTAGGAGATTGCTTAGACAACAAAGACAAAGACAACAAGACTGCAGAAATATGTCTCACCACAGTGATGATGCCTCGGTAAGAGGAGGACCTAATTCTCAACATCCACAACCTGAAGGTGAGGAAGATCACATACAACAGTTCATTCAAATGGGACCAATAGGTATGATTAATGATAGGGATAGGCCTTTGAGGGACTATGCCCAATATGATCAACAACATATACAGTCTAGCATTGCTAGGCCTAATATTAATGCTGCTCATTTTGAATTTAAACCTATGATGTTTCAAATGTTACAAACAATTGGTCAATTTGGTGGATCCCCACATGAGGATACCCATGAACATTTAAAGTAATTCATAGAAGTATGTAGTAACTTTATCATACCTGGTATTAGTGAGGATGCATTTAGACTTAAGTTATTTCCATATTCATTGAAAGATAGGGCTAAATCATGGCTAAACTCTATGGAGCCCAATTCTATTCATACATGGAATGAGCTAGCTAAAAATTCTTAAGTAAATATTTTCCTCGATTAAAAATGCTAGGATGAGACATGATATTACATCTTTTAGGCAAAAAGAATTTGAATCATTGTTTGAAGCATGGGAAAGATGGAAGGAACTTTTAAGAAAGTGTCCACATCATGGTTTACCTGTCATTATACAAATGGAAACTTTTACAATGGTCTAGAACCCCAAACAGTGATGCTTGATGCTTGATGCATCACCGGTGGTGTTCTTTGAATATGTCTTATAATGAAGCATGTGATCTTATTGATAAAATAGCTACAAATGGTTCTATTTGCCCTACTGAGAGGGTGAGTGCCTAAAATAAAACTTATGGGGTACATGAAATTAATGACATATCAGCCCTATCTGCTCAAGTAGCCTCCTTAACCAACTTGATCAAACAGTGCACTAGTGCACCTACATCAAGTGTAGCCACACCTAAAGAAAACACTGCAGCAGCTATAGAACAAGCCCCTCCAGGAACCACAAGTTGTGTCTATTGTGGGGGAGGCCATCTATATGAAGAGTGTCCTAGCAACCCTGTCTCTATCAATTATGTAGTTTACAACAAAAATAATAACCCTTACTCTAATACCTATAATCCAGAATGGAAGAACCACCCAAATTTTAGGTGGAATAATCCAATGCACCTGCACAAAGTGCACCTGCACCAAGTACTCCTCTTGGATTCCAATCTCAAAATCCAAGACCAAACCAACCAGCCAATGACAATTCTCTAGAAGGATTGCTTAGATCATTCATTAGCGAAACTAGAACTGCTAGGCAAGCTCATGATGTATCAATTAAGAATCTAGTGAATCAAGTAGGGCAATTAGCAACTGCATTGCAACAAAGACCAACAAGTACTTTGCCATCAAACACAGAAGCTTCAACCCCTCAAAGGCAAGGTAAGGAACATGTCAAAGCCATCTCCTTGAGAAGTGGCAAGGATTTAGCAGAACCATGTGAGCTTGAAGATACAGAGAAGGGAGACAAAAAAAAATAAAAAAGATTCTCAAGGTGTTGAAACACTTGATGTTTCTACATCTCCAACTCCAAGGTTAGTACCTGAATACCCTCCTCCTCCTTTTCCTCAAAGATTAAAAAAAATGCATGAGGAGGAGCAATTTAGTAAATTTCTAGATGTGTTAAAACAACTGCATATCAATATTCCCTTGATAGAAGCACTTCAACAAATGCCAAATTATGCTAAATTCATGAAAGATGTGCTTTCTAAAAGAAGAAGACTAGGGGCATTTGAAACTGTTGTTATGTCAAAAGAATATAGTCTGATTCTGCAAAACAAAATTCTAAGGAAGCTAAAAGATCCAGGTAGCTTTACAATACCTTTCTCAATAGGTAAGTTCTATACAGGAAGAGCATTGTGTGATTTAGGTGCAAGCATCAATCTGATGCCTAAATATATTTTCACAAAGCTAGGGATTGGAAATGCTAAGCCTACCACATTAACACTGTCTCTGGCAGATAGATCAATAGCATATCCAGAAGGAATTATTGAGGATATATTAGTACAAGTTGACAAATTTGTGTTTCCTGCAGATTTTGTTATACTTGATTTTATTGCAGATGAAGAAGTGTCGGTCATACTGGGAAGACCATTCTTGGCAACAGGGAAAACACTGATAGATGTGCAAAGAGGAGAGCTAACCATGAGAGTGAATGATCAAGAAGTGAAATTCAATGTCTTGAATGCTTTGAAGTATCCTGCAGAGGAAAATGAAGAGTGTTCATCAATGTCCCTTGATCATTTGGTAGAGAAGCAGTTCCACAAGCAGTATGGTCACCTTGCCAATGCACTAACACCAGAAGTTTTTGCATTTCCAGAAGAGGAATTTATTGAAGAAAGCATATTGCCCAAAAAGCAAGCTACACCTATGGTATGGGCTAGAACTTATGAATCTCTTAATTTAGAAGATCCCAACCTTAAAGAAAATTTACCTTCTGTAGAACAACCTCCTAAGCTAGAATTAAAAGAATTGCCAAAACATTTGAAATATGTTTTTCTAGGTGAAAATTGTAACGCCCCAAATATAATTCAATTATTTATTTAGTGGGTTCTTTAAGGCTTACAACATTTGGTTAAGTCAAAGGATTAATTGGAGTTTTAGGGTATTTAGGAGGTATTTGATTTAAATGAGGAATGGTGGTTAGAAAAAGGGGAGTGGTAATTTAATTAAAGGAGGGAGTAGTGCAAGTAATGGAGGGAGTGTGCTGAGAGGCCCATGAGAGTTAGGCCCATGATCCATGAATTAAGCCCATTTGCATGTCTTAAAGGGAAGTGTCGAAGGAGAGGGAGACATTCCATTCCAACAAAAATCTTAGAAAAGTCAAAGGGAAAATAAGAGAGAGAAGTTGGTAGGTGAGATCACTTTCTAGAGAGAAGAAGGAGAACGTTGGCGTGGGAGGAGCTCGGAATCAAGGGAGAAGAGTTGCTGTGAGTGTTAACTGGAGGGTTTCAGTGAAGAGAGTGTGTTCTACTCAACTGATCGAGGTATGCCGAGTAGAGCAGGTGAGATAGTTTTAGAGAAAGGAAGAGGAATCTGGCGTGGAAGAGCTCAATATCAAGGAGGAGGAGCTGGATTGTTGGTGAGGGTTGGTGATTCTTGGTGGATCGGGAAGGCTTGGTGGAGAGAGTGCTACTTCTTCAATCTTTTGAGGTTAGGGGGTTCTCTCTTTCATCTATAATAGAATATATGATGTGTGTTATAAACTCTCAGTCGCAGTGAGCTAGAGTGGGTAACGTAGCCTTGGGAAGCTCTCAAGGAGTCAATCTTTGGATGGTCGGGGTATAGTAGTAGAGTTGAGTTTGAGCATAAGAGATGAATGTGTGTCTGAGCTTAGCGAAGGCGTCGACTTGGGATTGCCTAGGTGTAGCTACCTTCCACAAGTGTATTGAAATGTAAGGGATGATCATAAGTGTCAAAGTGTAAGTAACGAGTCATAGGAGCTGAGATGAATGACAGAGTATAAGTAGCGTAATGTAAGGGTATCTGATACTAAGTATAGGTATCAAATTGTACTTGCCGAAGTATAGAGGCCGAGATGTAGTGTACATAATACCTAGGTGTACTTGCCGAAGGGAGGCGTATGTGTGCCAATGCGTAAGTGTTGAATATAGGTGACGGAGCGTAAGTGATGATGTATAAGAGACGAAGGATAAGGGAGTGTAAACCGAGGTGTAATGTGTCGACTTGTAGCTACCGAGGTGAGGGGTTTGTATACTGAGGTGAAGTGGCCGAAGTGGAGTGTACATATACCTAAGCGTAGTTGCTGAAGTGCAGACGTTATGTTATAGCGTGTATCTGCCGAGGTGAGTGTACTGAGGTTTAGGTACGTTGAATAGTAAGTGTAGTGAAGCTTAGCATGACGTAGTGTAGAGAACCGAGGTGCAATATGGTGCGCCAAGGTGCTGTGTAGTGGTGACGAAGGGCAGGGTGTGTATGCCGAGGCGCAATTAGGTGCACCGAGGTGAAGTGAGTGCTTAGGTGTAGTGTGCCTAAGTGTAGTGGCCGAGGTGAGGTGAGTGCATAGGTGTAGTGTGCCTAAGTGTAATGGCCGAGGTGAAGTGAGTGCTTAGGTGTAGTGTGCCTGAGTGTAGTAGCCAAGGTGAAGTGGTGTGCTTAGGTGTGAAGTGCCTAAGTGTAGTAGCCAAGGTGAAGTGGTGTGCTTAGGTGTGAAGTGCCTAAGTGTAGTAGCCAAGGTGAAGTGATGTGCTTAGGTGTGAAGTGCCTAAGTGTAGTAGCCAAGGTGAAGTGGTGTGCTTAGGTGTGAAGTGCCTAAGTGTAGTAGCCAAGGTGAAGTGGTGTGCTTAGGTGTGAAGTGCCTAAGTGTAGTAGCCAAGGTGAAGTGGTGTGGTTAGGTGTGAAGTGACTAAGTGTAGATGATGTAGTGAGGTGTGAATAAGCCTATGTGTAGTTGATGAAGTGTAGTGCATGGACGTCTAAGCTAGTATTGCCGAGGTATAGGGTGTATATACCGAGGTGTATGTGTTGAAGTGTAGGTGTGATGTGTAACAGCCTGGGTCCACCACCCCAGCGCTATTACTCAAGATCTTTTCTACCCCCCTCGTAGAATTTTTGCCTTCCGTGGGATTCGAACCTTGTACATGGGGCTCAAATACAAAGTTCCACTCTTTCCCACTACCAATTGAGACGCGGTTCGAATCCCACGGAAGGCGAAAATTCTACGAGGGGGGTAGAAAAGATCTTGAGTAATAAATACTGGGGTGGTGGACCCAGTACATTACATAAAAAAGCGCCTTTTAAATTATTTAAAGTGTTACAATCTGCTTTAAATTATAATGGAATATAAAATAGTATTTATAATTGATAATTTATTTTAATTGAAGGGGATGGTGGAAGAAACGGAGAAGGGGTGTAAAAAGGGCCCAAGTGCGTTGGCCCAATGAATATATAGCCAAATTAGGCATTTGCTCTCATTTGTGTGAGAAAGAAAAAGAAAACGAAAGAGAGGGAGAAGAGGAAAGAAGCTCACGGCGCAAAACCCTAGGAGAAGAGGAGGAGAAGAGCAATTTCGTGACTTGAAGGCTTGGATTGTTGCAGTGGTTTTGTTCGTGACTCCGTTCCGGTTCTTCTCTACGGTTAATTTGAGGTAATGGGAGTCTCACTCTATAATAGAGGAGATAATGGGTTATATGTATATCATAGGGCTGTTCTATGTTAATTGATGATTGTATGATGGGTTGATTTCTTGAATTTGATGAATTCCTTAGCAAAATCGATTTAGAGCTTGAGTTAGGGTTTTATAATATATGATTTTGTGATTTTGATGTGATTGATGATTTGAGCATGCAATTGGTTGTTTGATTATGAAATTAGGAGTGTTAGAAGGGTTATTGAGTGAATTGATTTGGAAGATTTTGAGAAAATTGGGATTTTGGGGTTTGGGGCGCCGAGATGCTAGGATTCTGGCGCCCTGTGTACTGTTCACAGGCTGAATTGAGAGTTTGTGCAGGAATGTTCTTGCCAGGCGCCACATTCTTTGGGAAAATGGCGCCACAATGCCTTTGTTCATGTCTTTGGAATGTGTTCTGTGCAGTGTGTGTTCTGTCGGCGCCAAGTTCTTTGGGAAAATGGCGCCACATGCACTCGCTTGTGTGTTGGAGTGCGTGTGTGCGGTGTGAGGCGCCAAATGCTGCCCAGTGGTGCCCAGAATGGCGCTGTGTCATCAGAGCGCTGCTGATGGCGGGTGAGTGAGTTCTTTGTCAGGCGCGAGAATGTGTGTGTTTGGGGCCCGGGGAGTGGAACTTGAATTTCGAACATATTTCCTCGTGCAAATTTTGTATTCACACGCCAACTTTCAATTTTAAGTGTTTTGGCTCGAGTGGTTTTACGAGTGCGGGTGTTATTTTGAAAATGTCTCGGTGGGACTTGTTTTGTGTGTGTTTTGGGGCCCGGGAGTGAAACTTGTATTTACGAACATATTTCCTCGTGCAAATTTTGTATTCACACGCCACTTTCATTTTTAAGTGTTTTGGCTCGAGTAGTTTTCAGTTGCAGTGTTATTTTGAAAATGTCCCGTGGGGCTTGTTTTGTGTGTGTTTTGGGGCCCGGGAGTGAAACTTGTATTTACGAACATATTTCCTCGGGTGGTTTTTGGTTTGAAAGTGTTGGGTGAGCTGGTCAAGCAGGTGGGCGCTAAATCGTGTCTTTGCCAGGCGCTAGTCTGTGCACGTGTGTGTGAGAGGCGTGTGCAGGCGTATGCGAGTTTGTGTCTCAGGTCATGTTGCCCGCGCGCCAGTTGCTAGAAAAGTGGCGCCCGATGGGTGTGTTGCCACGGGCGCCAAAATCTTGAGTTTCTGGCGCTAGTCTTTGTGTTGCACCGGGCGCGCCGAATGTGGGGAAAATGGCGCCTAGTCTTTGCCAGTGCCTAAGAGGGTCTTTGTTTTGGTCCCTAGGTGACAGATTTGGTCCACTAGATGATTGTTTTGGTCCTAAATGGTGGTTTATGTCCCCGAGTGAGGTTGAGTACTCTAGAGGAGATTAGTCCATGGGACTTAATGGTGTTGAGAGTTTATAATGATGTGATTGAGCATGCCATGGGGGCATGGGCGGAGAGGCCAAGCCGGAGGGCTATAAAATGAGATTGACACCGAGGTAAGAGTTAATGGGTGTATTGAAATTACATTTGAGATGGTGTTGGTGTTGTACCTGGAGTCTCATGCATACATTTGGCTGCGGTCGTAGAGTTTATAAATAATTGTGAAGCCTGAGGGCGGCCGGAGGGCCAGAGTCATGAGGACTCCATTATTGATGAGGATGCCGGAGGGCAAATGGTACCACATGCATACTTACATTGCATACATTCTCATTAGTGCATGAATATTGTTGAGTGATGATTGGTGTGTCTGTGAACTATGATTGTATATATTGCTTATTATCACTTTTATTATATAGTTCGAGACTCACCCTTTCTGTTGTTGTTACCACAGGTAGTCATGAGTGAGGGCTTTCTACCTTCACTACTCACCGAGTCGGTCTGCTCTGATACGTAGCACCTAGGGGTTGGGGTTTAGACTGTTATTACTTGTTTTGCTCCTTGTTGAGCCTTATATGTATTTGTTTTGAGATTGTTGAGCATTACTTGGAGATGTAGTTTATTTCATTTGCGTGACTCGAGATTTTACCCCACGTGTTGTCTGGTGTTATGTATCTATGCATGTTTCTGAACTGACTGTTGAGTTTTAGAGAGAGGAGCGTAACACTCCATTAGTAAAAATGATTTATGTTATACTATTAGTGTGCTGAATGATTATGGCTAAATTGTGGTTCGCCACTAAGGTCAGAATTTCTTTCGCGGGTGTATTTACAAGGGCATCATCGAGAGCCTTGCAAAGGAGGTCAATACACGCTGCAAGTAGTATCGATTACTGAGTAATCCCATAGTCAATCGATTCACTATTTTATAACACGATAAACTAAAAGATGACCGAAATGATTTTTGTATACTCGATTTTTGATTTAAATTACAGGGTAGAAATGGGTGTTACATTAGTGGTATCGAGCAAAAGTTCGGTCTGTCAATAAGGCCAAGTGTGTCGATCATTCATAGTGTGTATGACAACTAAGTGTCTTAAAATAGTTACGGCCCGGTTGTTTATGCCGCAGTGTTAGGTTGATATGGCGGTAAGGATCGATCATCGCTCTTCTTGAGGCCTTGCAGGCTATAGCGCAGATCGTGTGGGTACCAATGAGATCACGAGACCAGCGATCGGCAACGTTCGCAGAGAAACCCCTACCTTCGAGGGGAGAGGTACAACCGGATGGCGCCTTGACTTGGTGAAGGAGATTGAGAGGATCTTGGTGGTGATTGGGTAGACCGATGAGCGAGAAAGTCGTGCACGTACTCATACTTTATCTGAAGAGGTGATGGATGGTGGCTAGAGACCAATGAGAGATCGTCTTTGCACGAGGAGATCACTTGGCCGTGTGTTCGAGAGGAATTCTTGAGAAAGTATTTCCGGGAGGACGTGAGAGGTAAGAAAGAGCCGGAATTCCTTGAACCGAGGCGGGAAGTATGTCTATTATCGAGTATCTTTGCCAAGTTCACGAGTTGGCCAAGTTCTATCCCCACTATGCCGAGGTCAAATTTGAATTCTCAAAGTGCATCAAGTTTGAGAATGGATGGTGAGAGCCGATATCAAGCGGTGTGGGGGTATCGAAAAATTAGAGTATTCTTTGATCCGGTAGATTCTTTGCAGGATTTATGAGGAAGACAAAGAATGCCCGCTCTAGGGTCATGAGAGACCGCAGGGGGAAATTTCATAACAGGGTAAGCCTTATGAGGCGTCTGGCGACAAGGGGAAAGCAAAGGTATTCGGGTGGTAACAAGTATAATGGTGGAAACAGTCTGGCGAGGGTAGGAGGTACCATGAGGGCAAGAAGCCAAGTGGGAGACGCCCATCCGATGTGTGTGTGTTTCAAGTGTGACAAGCCAGTCACAAGAGCTTTGATTGTAAGATGGAAGTGAAGAGATGTTTTAGGTGTGGAAAGAGTGGTCACATGGCATCCGAGTGTGATCGCAAGGAAGTTTGTATGTTTCAAGCGTGGTGAAGTTTGGTCACATTAGCTTCAAGTGCCCCAAGCCTAAGAAGGAAAGATCTACTGGGAGGTGTTTTCATTGGCGGGTTGGAGGGACCTAATGATATCCGAGGTACATGTTTCATCTCTCGTACACCTTTAGTTGCTATTGTTGACACGGGTGCTACGCACTCTTTTATTGCATCTGTTTGTCTTTGAAAAGTTAAATTTAGTATTGTCTACTATGGAGAGGGATGGTTATCGACACTCCAAATAAAAAGTCCGATAACTACTTCTCGATGTGTGCTAGGTGTCCTCTGTCGGTCTTGGCGAGATTTTCCGTTGATCCGATTTGTTTGTCTTTGGGTGGGTTAGATGTGATTACGGGCATGGGTGGTTAGTAGATAACCACGTGCACATCAACCTGCTCGATAAGTCTATTAGTTTTCTCCTTCCCGAAGAGGAAGAGTGCGCTCTGTTGTCTGTTTGAGCAATTCTGCGAGGAGTAATGAAAGAGAAGTCGATTGTTTGCTTTGATTGCGTCCATGTCTGCGAGAACCGAGCCGTGGTTGATGGGTTACTGGTGGTGTGTGAGTTCCACAAGTGTTTCGGATGAGATTCCTAGTGTGCCCCGAGAGGGAGGTTGAGTTCGGGATTGAGCTTGTGCACAGTACGAGGCACATGTCTATGGCACGTCACTGGGATGTCGGCTTCCGAGTTGGTGAATTGAAGAAGCAGTTAGAGGAGCTTCTTGAGAAGAAGTTTGTGAGGCCTAGTGTGTCACCATGGGGAGCTCCAGTTTTATTGGTAAAGAAGAAGGATGGGAGTATGCGTCTGTGCGTGGACTACAAACAGTTGAATAAAGTGACTATCAAGAATAAGTATCCTCTCCCGAGGATAGATGATCTGATGGATCAGCTGGTGGGTGCTAAAGTGTTTAGCAAGATTGACTTGAGGTCCGGGTATCACCAGATTAAGGTGAAGGATGAGGATATCCGAGCGACATTGAGCGAGGTATGGGCATTATGAGTACTCTGTAATGCCGTTTGGTGTCACAAATGCACCAGGGGTGTTTATGGAGTACATGAACCGAATCTTCCATAGCTATCTGGATCGGTTTGTGGTGGTCTTCATTGATGATATTTTGGTGTACTCAAAATCTGAGGAAGAGCATGCAGAGCACTTGAGATTGGTGCTAGAGGTCTTGAAAGAGAGGAAGTTGTATGCCAGTTGTCAAAGTGTGAGTTACAGTTTGCATGAGGTGAGCTTCTTGGGTCATATCATTTCGGTGATGGTATAGCCGTGTGGATCCAAACCAAGGTTGATGCAAGTGTTGCGGTGGGAGAGCCCAAAGTCCGTGGATCGAGATCGGGGAGTTTCTTGGGGTTGGTTTGGTTATTACCGGAGGTTCATTGAAGGGTTCTCTAAGCTAGCCCTTCCATTGACTCGATTGACTGTAAGGGGAAGGCATTTGTGTGGGATGCAAAGTGTGAAGAGAGAGCTTCCAAGAGCTAAAGAGGAGGTTGACCACGTCTCCGGTGTTAGTGTTGCTGTGCGCTGAGCAACCATTTGTTGTGTCTTGTGATGCTTCCAAGATGGGTTTGGGAGGTGTGTTGATGCAGGATGGGAAGGTGGTTGCTTATGCGTCCCGACGATTGAGGACCCATGAGAAGAACTATCCTACTCATGACTTAGAGTTGGGCTGCGATTGTGTTTGTGTTAAAAATTTGGAGGCACTATCTCTATGGTACTAGATTCGAAGTGTTCAGTGATCATAAGAGTCTGAAGTACTTGTTTGACCAGAAGGAGCTGAATATGAGACAGAGGCGTTGGTTAGAGCTGTTGAAGGACTATGATTTCGGCTTGAACTATCACCCCGGCAAAGCTAATGTCGTGGCTGATGCTTTGAGTCGGAAAACTTTGCACATGTCAGCTATGATGGTGAGGGAGTTGGAGTTGATTGAGCAATTCCGCGACTTGAGTCTGGTTTGTGAGGTGACACCTCAGAGTGTCAGATTGGGTATGCTGAGGATTGGGAATGACTTCTTGGTTAGTATCAGAGACGCCCAGAAGTTAGATGTGAAGTTGGTAGATTTGTTGGTTCTTTGGTGAGCAAGTCATTGATGGGGATTACTGAGTTGGATTCCCGAGGTGTGTTGAGGTTCGAGGGACAGAATTTGTGTTCGGATGATCTTGAGTTAAAGAAGATGATACTTGAGGAGAGCCATAGGAGTAAGTTGAGCATTCATCCAGTGCTACTAAGATGTACCATGATCTGAAGAAACTATTTTGGTGGCTTTGTATGAAGAGGATGTTGCGCGGCTTTGTATATGCATGTTTGACTTGCCGTAAGTCAAAGATTGAGCACCGAAGCTCGCGGGGTTGATGCAACCTTTGGAGATTCCGAATGGAAGTGGGACAGCATTTCCATGGATTTTGTGGACCGGGGTGCGAAAATCTTTGCGAGAGGTCCGACACTATTTGGGTGATTGTGGATAGGTTGACCAAGTCTGCTCACTTTATTCCTATCAACATCACCTTTCACCGCAAAAAGTTGGCTAGAATGTACATTCGGTGATTGTGAAGCTTCATGGGGTTCCAAGAGTATTGTGTCGGATAGAGACCCGCGGTTTACATCGAGTTTTGGGAAGCTTGCGGGAGGCTTTGGGGTCCAAGCCGAGGTTGAGTTCGACTTTATCATCCTCAAACCGATGGTCGAGGCAGAGAGGACCATCCGGTCTTTGGAGGATCTTTTGAGAGCTGTGTGTGCTAGAGCGAGGAGGTGCGTGGGATACACATCTCCCACCGATTGAGTTCACTTATAATAACAGATTATCATTCGAGCATTGGGATGGCTCCTTTTGAGGCAATCAGTATGGGGCGGAGGTGCGAGAACTCCTTTGTGTTGGCATGAGTCCGGGAGAGTGTTGTCCTTGGACCGGAGTTGGTTAGGGAGACGATCGAGAAGGTGAAAATGATCGAGAGAGAAGATGAAAGAGTCCTGCAGCCGGCGAGAAAAGTTATCATGATAAGAGGAGGAAGGACTTGGAGTTTCAGTGGTGAGCATGTGTTCTTGAGGGTCACGCCTATGACCGTGTTGGGCGTGCTCAAGGCAAAGAAGTTGACTCCAAGGTTTATTGGACCGTGCTGCATCACCGAGGGTTGGAAAGGTTGCTTATAGGGTGGCCTTGCCACCCAATCTTTCGAACTTGCACGATGTTTTTCACGTGTCACGGCTTGAAGTATATTCCGGAATTGTCTCATGTGATTCACATGGATGATGTGGAGGTAGTGCGTGAGAACCTCACCGTGGAGACTATGCCGGTGAGGATTGATGATAGAGAAGTGAAGGTGTTGAGAGGGAAAGACATTGCCTTGGTCAAGGTAGTGTGGTTGGGAGCTCTTTGGTGAGAGTATGACTTGGGAGCCGGAGAGCAAGATGCTGAGTCTTATCCAGAGTTATTTGACTTCGGTATGAATTTCGAGGACGAAATTTCCTAAGTGGGGAGAGAGTTGTAACACCTACATGATTTAATTAATTATTTGATTAAATTATTTAAAGTGTTACAACTTTTTAAATTATAATGGAATATAAAATAGTATTTATAATTCAAGAATTTATTTTAATTGAAGGGGATGGTGGAAGAAACGGAGAAGGGGTGTAAAAGGGCCCAAGTCGTTGGCCCAATGAAGATATAGCCAAATTAGGCATTTGCTCTCATTTGTGTGAGAAAGAAAAAGAAAACGAAAGAGAGGAGAAGAGGAAAGAAGCTCACGGCGCAAAACCCTAGGAGAAGAGGAGGAGAAGAGCAATTTCGTGACTTGAAGGCTTGGATTGTTGCAAATGGTTTTGTTCGTGACTCAGCTCCTGTTCTTCTCTACTGTTAATTTGAGGTAAGAAGTCTCACTCTATAATAGAGGAGATAATGGGTTATATGTATATCATAGAGGTCATTTCTATGTTAATTGATGATTGTATGATGGGTTGATTTCTTGAATTTGATGAATTCCTTAGCAAAATCGATTTAGAGCTTGAGTTAGGGTTTTATAATATATGATTTTGTGATTTTGATGTGATTGATGATTTGAGCATGCAATTGGTTGTTTGATTATGAAATTAGGAGTGTTAGAAGGGTTATTGAGTGAATTGATTTGGAAGATTTTGAGAAAATTGGGATTTTGGGGTTTGGGGCGCCAAGATGCTAGGATTCTCAGCGCCACATGTATCGCTCATTCCACAGTGAATTGAGAGTTTGTGCAGAATATTCTTGCCGTGGCGCCACATTCTTTGGGAAAATGGCGCCACATGCCTTTGCTCATGTGCTAGAATGTGTTCTGTGCGGTGTGTGTTCGCCAGGCGCCAAGTTCTTTGGGAAAATGGCGCCACATGCCTTTGTTGTGTGTTAGGAGTGCGTGTGTGCGGATGTGGGCGCCAAATGCTGCCCAGGTGCCCAGAATGGCGCTGTGTCACTATGCTTGATGGCTCGGTGAGTGAGTTCTTTGTCAGGCGCGCGAATGTGTGTGTTTTGGGCCCGGGAGTGGAACTTGCATTTGAAACATATTTCCTCGTGCAAATTTTGTATTCACTGCCAACTTTCAATTTTAAGTGTTTTGGCTCGAGTGGTTTTCTCGAGTGCAGTGTTATTTTGAAAATGTCGGTGGGACTTGTTTTGTGTGTGTTTTGGGGCAGGGGTGAAACTTGTATTTACGAACATATTTCCTCGTGCAAATTTTGTATTCACCCGCCACTTTCATTTTTAAGTGTTTTGGCTCGAGTAGTTTTACAGTTGCGGTGTTATTTTGAAAATGTCCTGGGGCTTGTTTTGTGTGTGTTTTGGGGCCGGGAGTGAAACTTGTATTTACGAACATATTTCCCGTGCAAATTTTTGTGTTCACATGCCCAAATTCATTTTTAAACATTTTGGCTCGGGTGGTTTTTGGTTTGAAAGTGTTGGGTGGTGGGTGGGGCGCTAAATCTCTTGCCAGAGCGCTAGTCTGCTTTGCACGTGTGTGGAGGCGTATGCAGGCGTATGCGAGTTTGTGTCTAGGTGCATGTTGCCCGAGGGCGCAGTTGCTAGAAAAGTGGCGCCCGATGGTGTGTGTTGCCACGGGGCGCCAAAATCTTGAGTTTACGGCGCTAGTCTTTGTGTTGCACCGGGCGCGAGAATGTGGGGAAAATGGCGCCTAGTCTTTGCCAGTGCCTAAGAGGGTCTTTGTTTTGGTCCCTAGGTGACATTTGGTCCACTAGATGATTGTTTTGGTCCTAAATGGTGGTTTAGGTCCACGAGTGAGGTTGAGTACTCTAGAGGAGATTAGTCCATGGGACTTAATGGTGTTGAGAGTTTTATAATGATGTGATTGAGCATGCCATGGGGGCATGGGCGGAGGCCAAGCCGGGAGGGCTATAAAATGAGATTGACAATTTGGTAAGAGTTAATGGGTGTATTGAAATTTGTTTGAGATGGTGTTGGTGTTGTACACAGAGTCTCATGCATACATTTGGTCATGATCGTAGAGTTTATAAATAATTGTGAAGCTGAGGGCGTAGGAGGAGGGCAGTCATGAGGACTCCATTATTGATGAGGATGCTTGGGAGGCAAATGGTACCACATGCATACTTACATTGCATACATTCTCATTAGTGCATGAATATTGTTGAGTGATGATTGGTGTGTCATGAACTATGATTGTATATATTGCTTATTATCACTTTTATTATATAGTTCGAGACTCACCCTTTCTGTTGTTGTTACCACGGTAGTCATGAGTGAGGGCTTTCTACCTTCACTACTCCCCGAGCCTCGATGCTGCTCGATCACGTAGCACCTAGGGGTTGGGGTTTAGACCATTATTACTTGTTTTGCTCCTTGTTGAGCCTTATATGTATTTGTTTTGAGATTGTTGAGCATTACTTGGAGATGTAGTTTATTTCATTGCGTGACTGAGATTTTACCCCACGTGTTGTGCAGTGTTATGTATCTATGCATGTTTACGAATCGATTGTTGAGTTTTAGAGAGAGGAGCGTAACACTCCATTAGTAAAAATGATTTATGTTATACTATTAGTGTCTTTGAATGATTATGGCTAAATTGTGGTTCGCCACTAAGGTCGAAATTTCTTTGTTTGGTGTATTTACAAGGGCATCACCGAGAGCCTTGCAAAGGAGGTCAATACACATTGCAAGTAGTATCGATTACACCGAGTAATCCCATAGTCAATCGGTTCACTATTTTATAACACACTAAACTAAAAGATGACCGAGAAATGATTTTTGTATACTCGATTTTTGATTTAAATTACAGGGTAGAAATGGGGTGTTACATGATGGAAGATAGGGTGTGTGTCGAGGTAGTCTTGATGGGTGCCGAGGTGCTTGAGTGGTCTTAGAGTTCTTTGAGAGTATAGTCGAGGAGAAACGAGGTAGTTGTAGAAATGAATAGTGAAGAGGTGATGTTCCTAAGTGTATCTGTAAGTGGCAACCGAGGTAGAAGCCGAGGAGGATGAATATGAGGTGTAGCTGTCTAAGGGAAGTATCAAGGTGTAGATTAAGTATGCCTAAGGGTAGCTATTTAAGTGAGGTGTATTATGATCAAGGTATATCTTTATCGAGGTGAAGAGGTATTAAGGATGTTGAACTATAAGTGAGTTGAGATGTAGGTATGTGTGTGCGAAGTGAAGCGAGAGTGTGTTGGCGTGAAGTGAGAGGATACCGAGTTGAGGTGAAGTGGAGTGAGTGGATGCTCGGTATGGTGTGCGCGTTGGGCTTGATGAGGCGTGTGCGTAGTGCTTGGTGTGTAGCGCATTGTGTTTTGGTGTGGGTCACGGTGAGGGGCACCAAGTGTGGCATGCCCTTGTGCCGTGAGGTCTCGGTGTGGGCGCCAAATGTGGCGTGCCCTGCGCGCCAGTCCGGTGTGTGTGCCGAGGTGATGCGAGTGCTGCCGGGTGAGGAGGAGTGTCTTGAGTCTTTGTTCGACCCCGAGTAGCATAGGGCCGCCGCGAGGGCGAATCGCTGAGAGTCTTTGTCTAGTGCCGAGAACGCTTAAGTGACTGAATGGTGTAGTCAGGTTTGATTCCTAGGTGACGTTTAGTCCTAGGTGACGTTGTGGTCCTCGTAGTGACTATGTAGTCCACCATTTTAGGTGGCAAAGTGTCCAGTGAGTTGGACACTAGCTTTAGAGCTATTGGACGATGTAGAGATGTCAGCCTTAGTGCAGTGATGATGTCTGAGTGATGTTAGCCTTAGGGTTGTGAGCAGAGGACTTCGGTACTATTGATGAGCAGAGGACTTAGGTCCTATTGATGAGCAGAGGACTTCGGTCTTAGAGGTGAGCAGAGGACTTAGGTCCTATTTATGAATAGAAGGCTGCGGTCTTAATTGGTGAGTTACTGGAATTGTGTTATGATTTAATTGAATGATGTATATGCTGTGTGTTATGCATTGTTCATGGTGTCGCATAAATCATAAGCATAATGGTGAAAGCAGAGGACTTCGGTCCTATGGTGAAAGCAGAGGACTTCGGTCCTAAGGTGATAGCAGAAGACTTCGGTCTTAATGGATCCATCATGCATATGCCCTTGGAGTTTTGGGTCTGCATCATGCATATTCTCATGCACATTGGTGTCTGTTGATGATTAGGATTTGGTGTGTCTTAACTTGGTGTGTTGTGTGGTTGGTTGAGTCGGAGTGTTTCTAGTTGTCTTTCTCTAGCATAATGTTTATCATACATTTTATTATTTATGAAAAGAGACTCACCCTAGCATTTTTATGTTGCCTGCTCTCGTGGCGATAAACAGGTGATTCGGAGTGAAGGTCCTTTCTTTCCTCAGTCTAGTTGTGGCGTCTTGCTCTGTGACGTCGAACTGGGAAGCCGGGTAGTCTATTAGTTGTTTAAGATTAGTGTTGAACTGTAATAGATTGATGTATTAGAATTTGAGGGTTCGCCCCATTTAAGTCGTGCTATGTATCACGCAATTATATTTTATTAATGAAAAGTATTATTGGCTAAGTGAAAGCGATGTTTGATAAACGTAGCATTCCCTTGAGGATGTATCTTTGAAAAGAAAAACGATTTTTGAACTCTGATTTTATAAATTAAAGTATTAAGAATAAGGGGGTGTTACATGTTGGTATCAGAGCAGTGCGGTCTGTCCGGCAAAGTTTATCCAGTCGTAGTGTCTCAGAGATCTCTTGTTGATCTCCAACCGAGAGTTTGTTGTAGATTTTGTCTAGTGGGTTGCAGCTGATGATTGTAGCATTGCTTGTAGTTGCTTGTGACTGTTGTTTGTATTAAGTGAAGTATGTGTGATTAGAAGAGCATTTTAACGACGTCAAAGGAGTAGGAGTCGTGACGACGCCTTCGTACTCTGGACTGCGTTAAAAGTCCTTCAATGTGAAATGTGTAAATTTTGAAAAGACGTAGTTTTGTGACCTTAACTAAATGGATGCGTGAGTAAGAGGGACTGATCACCCCGATAACTCATTCCCAATGAAAGAGGTGACAATAACTCGTAGTTATTATAAATTTTGAATATGTACTAATTTCAACTTGATTGATTGAGTGGTGTGTGCAAGTTTGATTGACTACTAATTTTTAGATAAATAGGTGCCTTATGGATGTTTGAGTTTTGATTTGGGGGTTGATAGTAGGGAGATGTAAAAATAAGGATTGACACTTTGGGTTTAAAGTTCATGCAAAGAAAATAGAGCATGCCTTTTTGGAAGAAGTTTAGAAATATGGTTTCTGGAAAGCCTAAGGTAGAAAAATTGTTCTTAAAAGTATGGTAGTCGAGGGAGTACCTATATAGGATCTGGATGATAGTGTGTAACTTTGATGATTAAAGGATTAGAATTCGGTACGAAGAATAGGAATGCCGAGCTGAGGAAGGCATTGTTTGTGGTTTGGATATAGATTGACGTAAGATAGGAGCGTTAGTACCTTAAATGATTGCTATGGTGTAGTTCCCTAACGATAAATTAATGGAGTTTGGATAATCGAGTGAGACTTTGTGTAACACCCCCTTCTACCATAACTACTAATTAATTAATTTTTGAAAAATCAGAGTGCGTAAAAACTTTCTGTGCAGTCACACGAGGGTGCCACATTTAAAACGCCAAATTCAAAACTCCAAAATATTAATTAAAATAACTTGATAAATGATACATAGCACCAATTAAATCGAGGACAAAATACTACAAAGATGGAAATAATAACTTAACATCTTAGTTCAAATATAAAAGAAATAACAACTAAACATCCCCCGGTGCTACGTATCAGAGCTGACTCGATCATACTAGAAGAAGGATCTCTAGTCACCTTCGATCCATCACTGCGCAGTTGAGACATACGAGGCAACACGACGCGATGAGGTGAGTCTCAATACATAGATAATAATAAATAAAACAGGAAACACAGTAGAATAGGCACACCAAAGGTACAATCAATTCAAATACCCTACTAATACAACTACACCAGGCCTACAGTTACACCAAGAATACAGTTACACCAAGAATTACAGTTAGACCAAGAATACAGTTACACCAAGAATTATAGTTACACCAAGAATTATAGTTACACCAAGAATTATAGTTACACCAAGAATTATAGTTACACCAAGAATACAGTTACCACCATTAGTTTATGAAGACACAATCAAATCACAAAACATGTATGCAATGTATGAGATGCAACCCAAAACTCCACTGGGCATATGCATGTGGATCCATCACCAAAATTGCCTTGAGGGCATTCACCAAACACCAAAATATTTTAAGAGGCCGAGGTCTATTCACCAAAAATGCATATGATTATGCGACACCATGACTATGCACCAGTAACACCAAAACACCAAAATAAAGCAATAGCATGCTCACCATTATTTATTCACCAATAATACACCCCACCATAAATAGTAATTCTATAGGGACTAAAAGATCACCAAGACTAATTCTACACCAAAGGACCAAAGTCACTCCAAGGACTAAAGTCAACACCAGGGACTAAACCCACCTAAGGACCAAAATAACATTTTTGGGAACTAAAGAGTTCAGAGGGACCAAAACAGTATTTTTGACACTTTGGGTAACATTGGCAACACCCGCACAAAGTGCTGGATTCCTACAGCAGTACTCCTACTTCGGCGAATTATTTAAAAAAGCAAACGACATCGAAAAATTACAAAAGACCACTCATTGGAAAGCCCTCTGAGTGTAGTTTCTACCTATGATTTTAGTTTTTCAAAATAAGTGTCCAGTTGGTACAGTTTTTCAAAACACTACATTGAGGTACCAAAATTGGACAGAACGCTTTACCCAACTTGCAACCACATTTTCTTTCTCATTTCTTAATGAAATTCAGTGAAATCAGTGCCTATTTCGTAGAGAATTAAGTCTATTTTTCAATGAAATAAGAATCAATAAAAACGGAGTTCAATTGAGCACACAAAACCTGCAAAAACTGAACCTACTCCCAGTTCGACTCCAGAAATTTGACCTAACTTTAGAGACTCATAACTTGAGCTACACAACTCCGAATTGAACGAAACCAGTGCCAAAACGACCGGCCTTAAGTCTATTTTCAAAAACAATTAGCCACACAATTTTTGGATCAACCAAACAGTACCAGTTGAGAAAAACCGAAACAGTGTCCAGAAAACACACAAAACCATAAACAAGTAAAGTTCATCATCAACACCCAATAACATCAACAACACTTAAACACCAAACACCATTTACACACCATATTGCATTAGATTCATGTAACTCACCTTAACACCAACAATCAAGAACAACATTCACATATAAAACATCACACCATACAATCTTGTAAAACATTATCATGTTCATTCAAGCAAATCATCAAACACCTAGCCATCACTTTCATTCTACCTATTATTCTTCATTAAAATCATGTTATAACACCTTAATATCAACAATCAATGCAATAACATTTTAATCTCAATACAACAATTAATATAATCACATATAAAATCAAACAATCACCCAATCACTCAAATACTTCATGAATCAATTTAAACAACTACTCCTAACACCTAATCCCTATGATTTCATGGTTTATAGATTATTAACTATGAAAGAGAGCCCCCATACCATGTTATTTGAAGAAGATAACACTAAAGCTCCCAAGAAAACCCCTCCAAGACACCAACACTCCAAGCCTTCCCTCTTTCTCCTTGAATCAATCGCTCCTCTCCTTCTCTCTAGCCCTAGCCGTCGCACCTCTTCACTCTTCTCTCCTTTCTAATTTTGAAAATTTGTTTCTAATGAGGGTTTCTCCTAAGACCCTAATGTTTTTATTAATTGGGTTTGGGCCACTTAACTCCAATGGGCCCTAATTGCACCTCCTAATTACTTTCTCATATCCCTCCCTATTTAACTAAAACACTCCCCATTTATTTACTACACCCCACTCCTTATTTAAATGAGCATCAACACTCTAACCTTTTTTTTTAATTTGATTTTTAATTCCCAACCATATGCTACTTTTCTTCCTACTTTTCCTCCCTCCTATAACCACTTTGGTTTTCCCTAGAAACTTGCTTTTAATAATAACAATAATTATATTAATAATAATAATAATCATCTTATATTAAGTATTTATAACATCAATTTTAGTCCTTCTCAACATGGTCCATATGCCAAAAACTCTCCAATTTGGTCCACTACCCTATCAAATCAACTCCAAATAATTTCTAATAAAATTTGGGGCGTTACAACTCTCCCCCACTTAGAATATTTTCGTCCTCGAAAATTTAGCTAATAGGAACATGGTTATGCTCTAACCAGTTCATTCCCAAGATTACAATTACCCCACCCAACGGCAAACAAAAATTCATAACAAAGTCTCTGTCGAAGATCGACAAGGGACACAGAGAACACACCAGGCAATACAAGATCAATCATAGCAGACAATACAATACTTAAACGTTCACAACATTTGACAGCAATAGACAACAACATAACTAAAACTTAGAACGAGTACCAAGACTCGAGGGTTAATGGACTCGACGACTCGATAACTTGGCCGGACAGACCGAACTTTTGCTCTGATACCACTAATGTAATACCCCCTTCTACCATAACTACTAATTAATTAATTTTTGAAAAATCAGAGTGCGTAAAAACTTTCTGTGCAGTCACACGAGGGTGCCACATTTAAAACGCCAAATTCAAAACTCCAAAATATTAATTAAAATAACTTCAGTAAATGATACATAGCACCAATTAAATCTGAGGACAAAATACTACAGCAGTGGAAATAATAACTTAACATCTTAGTTCAAATATAAAAGAAATAACAACTAAACATCCCCCGGTGCTACGTATCAGAGCTGACTCGACCATACTAGAAGAAGGATCTCTAGTCACCTTGATCCACTCACTGCGAGTTGCCCACATACATACGAGGCAACACGACGCAGTAGGGTGAGTCTCAATACATAGATAATAATAAATAAAACAGGAAACACAGTAGAATAGGCACACCAAAGGTACAATCAATTCAAATACACTACTAATACAACTACACCAGGCCTACAGTTACACCAAGAATACAGTTACACCAAGAATTACAATTACACCAAGAATACAGTTACACCAAGAATTATAGTTACACCAAGAATTATAGTTACACCAAGAATTATAGTTACACCAAGAATTATAGTTACACCAAGAATACAGTTACACCAAGAATTATAGTTACACCAAGAATTATAGTTACACCAAGAATTATAGTTACACCAAGAATACAGTTACACCATTAGTTTATGAAGACACAATCAATCACCAGAACATGTATGCAATGTATGAGATGCAACCCAAAACTCCACTGGGCATATGCATGTGGATCCATCACCAAAATTGCCTTGAGGGCATTCACCAAACACCAAAATATTTTAAGAGGCCGAGGCCTATTCACCAAAAATGCATATGATTATGCGACACCATGACTATGCACCAGAAACACCAAAACACCAAAATAAAGCAATAGCATGCTCACCAATAGCCTTGTGGGCTCACTAACACCAAAGAAAGGTCATAGACCCCAACTCACCATTATTTATTCACCAATAATACACCCCACCATAAATAGTAATTCTATAGGGACTAAAAGATCACCAAGACTAATTCTACACCAAAGGACTAAAGTCACTCCAAGGACTAAAGTCAACACCAGGGACAAAACCCACCTAAGGACCAAAATAACATTTTTGGGAACTAAAGAGTTCAGAGGGACCAAAACAGTATTTTTGACACTTTGGGTAACATTGGCAACACCCGCACAAAGTGCTGGATTCCTACTACTTCGGCGAATTATTTAAAATAGCAAACGACATCGAAAAATTACAAAAGACCACTCATTGGAAAGCCCTCTGAGTGTAGTTTCTACCTATGATTTTAGTTTTTAAAAATAAGTGTCCAGTTGGTACAGTTTTTCAAAACACTACATTGAGGTACCAAAATTGGACAGAACGCTTTACCCAACTTGCAACCAAATTTTCTTTCTCATTTCTTAATGAAATTCAGTGAAATCAGTGCCTATTTCGTAGAGAATTAAGTCTATTTTTCAATGAAATAAGAATCAATAAAAACGGAGTTCAATTGAGCACACAAAACCTGCAAAAACTGAACCTACTCACAGTGCGACTCCAGAAATTTGACCTAACTTTAGAGACTCATAACTTGAGCTACACAACTCCGAATTGAACGAAACCAGTGCCAAAACGACCGGCCTTAAGTCTATTTTCAAAAACAATTAGCCACACAATTTTTGGATCAACCAAACAGTACCAGTTGAGAAAAACCGAAACAGTGTCCAGAAAACACACAAAAACCATAAACAAGTAAAGTTCATCATCAACACCCAATAACATCAACAACACTTAAACACCAAACACCATTTACACACCATATTGCATTAGATTCATGTAACTCACCTTAACACCAACAATCAAGAACAACATTCACATATAAAACATCACACCATACAATCTTGTAAAACATTATCATGTTCATTCAAGCAAATCATCAAACACCTAGCCATCACTTTCATTCTACCTATTATTCTTCATTAAAATCATGTTATAACACCTTAATATCAACAATCAATGCAATAACATTTTAATCTCAATACAACAATTAATATAATCACATATAAAATCAAACAATCACCCAATCACTCAAATACTTCATGAATCAATTTAAACAACTACTCCTAACACCTAATCCCTATGATTTCATGGTTTATAGATTATTAACTATGAAAGAGAGCCCCCATACCTTGTTATTTGAAGAAGATAACACTAAAGCTCCCAAGAAAACCCTCTCAAGACACCAACACTCCAAGCCTTCCCTCTTTCTCCTTGAATCAATCGCTCCTCTCCTTCTCTCTAGCCCTAGCCAAATCGCACCTCTTCACTCTTCTCTCCTTTCTAATTTTGAAAATTTGTTTCTAATGAGGGTTTCTCCTAAGACCCTAATGTTTTTATTAATTGGGTTTGGGCCACTTAACTCCAATGAGCCCTAATTGCACCTCCTAATTACTTTCTCATATCCCTCCCTATTTAACTAAAACACTCCCCGTTTATTTACTACACCCCACTCCTTATTTAAATGAGCATCAACACTCTAACCTTTTTTTTTAATTTAATTTTTAATTCCCAACCATATGCTACTTTTCCTCCTACTTTTCCTCCCTCCTATAACCACTTTGGTTTTCCCTAGAAACTTGCTTTTAATAATAACAATAATTATATTAATAATAATAATAATAATCATCTTATATTAAGTATTTATAACATCAATTTTAGTCCTTCTCAACATGGTCCATATGCCAAAAACTCTCCAATTTGGTCCACTACCCTATCAAATCAACTCCAAATAATTTCTAATAAAATTTGGGGCGTTACACTTTGGTGACCCGAGAATAGAGTTTTGGTACAAAGTAAAGGTGTAGAGGGATGTGTATGTCCTAGTTCTAGGTGTACAAGGAGGTGTTGATGATAGTTGGGAGCAAGAATAAGATTGATAGAACTAGTGTGTTCATGTAAATGAGGAGATTTTCGAGGACGAAAATATTCTAAGTGGGGGAGAGTTGTAACGCCCCAAATATAATTCAATTATTTATTTAGTGGGTTCTTTAAGGCTTACAACATTTGGTTAAGTCAAAGGATTAATTGGAGTTTTAGGGTATTTAGGAGGTATTTGATTTAAATGAGGAATGGTGGTTAGAAAAAGGGGAGTGGTAATTTAATTAAAGGAGGGAGTAGTGCAAGTAATGGAGGGAGTGTGCTGAGAGGCCCATGAGAGTTAGGCCCATGATCCATGAATTAAGCCCATTTGCATGTCTTAAAGGGAAGTGTCGAAGGAGAGGGAGACATTCCATTCCAACATAAATCTTAGAAAAGTCAAAGTGAAAGTAAGAGAGAGAAGTTGGTAGGTGAGATCACTTTCTAGAGAGAAGAAGGAGAACGTTGGCGTGGGAGGAGCTCGGAATCAAGGGAGAAGAGTTGTTGTGAGTGTTAACTGGAGGGTTTCAGTGAAGAGAGTGTGTTCTACTCAACTGATCGAGGTATGCCGAGTAGAGCAGGTGAGATAGTTTTAGAGAAAGGAAGAGGAATCTGGCGTGGAAGAGCTCAATATCAAGGAGGAGGAGCTGGATTGTTGGTGAGGGTTGGTGATTCTTGGTGGATCGGGAAGGCTTGGTGGAGAGGGTGCTACTTCTTCAATCTTTTGAGGTTAGGGGGTTCTCTCTTTCATCTATAATAGAATATATGATGTGTGTTATGTGTGAGTAGACTCTAGGAATGATTTCTGAGCTGCCTTGTATGTTTGTGTGTTTGATGTGTTTGACGTTGTGTTTTAGTTCACTTCAGTGAAGTGGTGTTGGGTTGTTGTGGTTTAGATCATACGAGAGACCAGGGAATGGAATGGGAGCTGAGAAACTCTCAGTCCCAGTGAGCTAGAGTGGGTAACGTAGCCTTGGGAAGGAGTCAATCTTTGGATGGTCGGGGTATAGTAGTAGAGTTGAGTTTGAGCATAAGAGATGAATGTGTGTCTGAGCTTAGCGAAGGCGTCGACTTGGGATTGCCTAGGTGTAGCTACCTTCCACAAGTGTATTGAAATGTAAGGGATGATCATAAGTGTCAAAGTGTAAGTAACGAGTCATAGGAGCTGAGATGAATGACAGAGTATAAGTAGCGTAATGTAAGGGTATCTGATACTAAGTATAGGTATCGAATTGTACTTGCCGAGGTATAGAGGCCGAGATGTAGTGTACATAATACCTAGGTGTACTTGCCGAAGTGAGGCGTATGTGTGCCAATGCGTAAGTGTTGAATATAGGTGACGGAGCGTAAGTGATGATGTATAAGAGACGAAGGATAAGGGAGTGTAAACCGAGGTGTAATGTGTCGACTTGTAGCTACCGAGGTGAGGGGTTTGTATACCGAGGTGAAGTGGCCGAAGTGGAGTGTACATATACCTAAGCGTAGTTGCTGAAGTGCAGACATTATGTTATAGCGTGTATCTGCCGAGGTGAGTGTACTGAGGTTTAGGTACGTTGAATAGTAAGTGTAGTGAAGCTTAGCGTGACGTAGTGTAGAGAACCGAGGTGCAATATGGTGCGCCAAGGTGCTGTGTAGTGGTGACGAATGTAACACCCCAAAATAATTCAATTATTTATGTAATTGGGTATTTATGGTTTACGACATTGTAATTAAGTCAAATGAGTATTGGGAGTTTCTTTTCTTTTAAGAGGTGTGTAAGTAATGGATAAGGTGAGATTAGAGGCCCATTATCCTTAGGCTGGCCCAAGCCCTTAATATAAGGGACATGCCGTAGGAAAGGAGACCATTTCTACCATAATTCAAAGAAAAAGTAGAGTAAGAGAGAGAAGTGGTAGGTGAGATCTTCTCTAGAGAGGAGAAGAAGAAGCTTGGCGTGGAAAGCTCAAATCCGAGGGAGAAGAGCTAGCTGGTAGGGGATCTTGAAGCGTGGAGTAGAAAGAGCGCTCGTTGCTCCAAATCTAAGGTTAGGGGGCTCTCTCTTTCATCTATAATAGATTATATGATGTGTGTTATGTGTGAGTAGACTCTAGGAATGATTTCCTGAGTGCCTTGTATGTTTTGTGTGTTTGATGTGTTTGAAGTTGTGTCTTAGTTCCACTCCAGTGGAGTTGTGATGTATTGATGTTGAAGTAGATCCTATGAGAGACAACGGAGAGGAACGGGAGCTGAGAAACTCTCAGTCCCAGTGAGCTTGGGTGGGTGTTGTAACCTTCGTGAAGTCCTTAATGAGTGTTGGACTAGTTGTGAAGGGAAAGTGTTTAGTAGTTGGCCTAAGTATGATCATAGCGTGAGAACTAGAGAAGGGAAGGAAGAGGTAGACTAGGCATGTAGAGAGACCTAATGGTCGAGGTGTAGATGCCTATCTACAAGTGTATCTAAACTCATTGTGTGTCGAAGTATGTAAGTGTCGAGAGTGTGTGTGTCGAAGTATGTAAGTGTCGAGAGATGTGTGTGTCGAAGTATGTAAGTGTCGAGAGTGTGTGTGTCGAAGTATGTAAGTGTCGAGAGATGTGTGTGTCGAAGTATGTAAGTGTCGAGAGATGTGTGTGTCGAAGTATGTAAGTGTCGACATATACATGAGTCGAATGAGTGTACGTATAAGTGTGGTGTCAGCTGTAGCCATCAACCAAAGGTGAATGACGAAGGAATGTGGTTTCCTAGAGTAACTGAGGTAGTAGCCGAGATGGGTGATGACGAGGTGTTGTCATTACGAGTGACCAAGGTGTAGTGGCCGAGTTGAGAGGTATACATGTCGACGCCAGTGTAGTAATAGAGTACATGACGAGGCAAGGAGAGGTGAATACGTGACGAGGCAAGGAGAGGTGAATACGTGGCGAGGTGAGGTGAAGTTGGTGCGCGCCGAAGTTCAGTGAGAGGTGCCGAGGTGTTGCGCGCTATGCGAGAATAACGCGGGGGCTACTAGGCTAGTTTGGGTGTTGAACTCGGAGCGCTCTTTGTCGAATCAGGTGCGCCCGAAAGGTTTGGTGGGTGATGTTGAGCGTGGTGTGTCTCGTGACAAAAGGTGGATAGACCTATGTGTTGAGGTTAGCCATGTGGCTCTGCAGGCCAGAAATGCGTTGATGAGTTGTGTTGAGTCTAAATAGGCTAATTACGTTGACGTTGTGTGTTGAGTCTAATAAGGCTAATGCGTTGATGTTGTTGAGGTAAGTCAATTAAGACTGCACGTTGATGAGGTTGGTGTTGAACGTTGTTGCGCATGTCGCATTGTATGTGTTGATGTTTCTGGGTTGATGTTCATAGAGTCCTCATGCATGACATAAGCATATTACGTTGTTGTGGGCTGCGGTCCTAGAGCTTTGCTCAACGTTGAAAGTTGAAGCCACAAAGGCTTGTTACGTTGATTGGTACCACATGCATTATACCCTTGTTGTTGGGTTGCATTCATGCATAAACATATATAGTTGTGATGATGTTCTTGTTGTTTATGAGTTGAAGTGTCCTACCTTGGTGAGGTATGTTTGTTGTCTTGGCCGAGTTGCTAAGTGGCGTGTTGTTGTCTTAGCCGAGTTGTTTTGAGGGGTGTGTGGTGTTTTCTCTATCATAAGATTTATCATACATTTTATTATTTATGTAAAGAGACTCACCCTAGCTGCTTTTATGTTGCTTCTCATGTTGGCAACGTGCAGGTATCCCAAGTGAAGGTTCTTCCTTTTTGTCGAGTTATGGAGTCTTGCTCTGGTAGTGTAACACTGGGGGCCGAGTAGGATAGTAGTCAATTTGATTTGGTTACTGATCTGTAACTTACTGATATTATAAAACATGTTTTAATTCCGCCGTGTATAAACTAAAAACATATGATTTGTGGGCTTGTCCCTTTGGCCGAGGTGCCTTTATCTTGCTATATAATGTTGTTTTGCCCATTGTGGCTAGTTGGTTTTCATGATAGTTGAAATGTAGCACTCTATTGTGAGTTGTTTTGAAGAACTCGATTCATTTTATTATTTTTATTTTAAATAAATAGTAGTATAGAAGGGTGTTACATTAGTGGTATCGAGCAAAAGTTCGGTCTGTCCAGGCCAAGTGTTGAGTCTTGAGTTCCCGTCCTCGAGTAATAATGCTCGTCTTGAATTGTTTTTATCTCAGTGAGTAAGTGAGATGGCTGGGAGAGCTAGGAGAAATGAAGATGCTTTAGCTGCTGCGTTAGAAGCGATGGCTGCTGCTATGGGAAATCTGCCTCAGCAAGCTGCCGAGGACGTTGGAGCTCGTAGCCTAGCTACATTTCAGAGGGAGAACCCTCCAACGTTCAAGGGTATGTATGATCCCGATGGTGCGCTGGCTTGGCTGAAGGAGATGGAAAGGATTTTTCGAGTCATGGATTGCACAGAAGCGCAGAAGGTCAGATATGGCACTCATATGCTGGCTGAGGAAGCTGATGATTGGTGGTTGGAGATGATGCCGAGGTTGGAAGCTGAGGGTGAAGTGATTTCATGGGCCGTCTTTTGCGAAGCGTTTCTGAGGAAGTATTATCCAGAGGACGTGCGAGGCAAGAAGGAGATTGAGTTCTTGGAGTTAAAGCGGGAGGCATGTCTCAGCATCGTATCTTTGCCAAGTTCACTGAGTTGGCAAAGTTTTATCCATATTACGAGGGGGCTAATGGTGAGTTTTCTAAGTGCATCAAATTCGAGAACGGTTTGGGGCCTAAGATCAAGCAGGCAATAGGGTATCGGAAGATTCGAGTATTCTCAGAGTTGGTAGATAGTGCGCGGGATTTTGAAGAGCACAAAGAACGCTTCGCTACAAAATCATGAAGGATAAGAGGAACAAGGAAGGAAGGTCGTAGCAAGCCATATGATATCCCAGAAGGCAAGGGTAAACAGAAGTCGGCTGATGGCAAATGGTCAAGTGGGGGAGACGCCTCGGCTAGCATCACATGTTTCAAGTGTGGCAAAGTTGGCCACAAGAGTTCTGAGTGTAAGGTTGGGTTGACAAGGTGCTTTCGTTGTGGCAAAGAGGGTCATAGGATGTCTGAGTGTCAACACAAGGATATGGTATGTTTCAATTGTAGCGAGGTGGGACACATTAGTGCTAAATGTCCAAAGCCGAAGGAGGAGAGGTTTAGGGGAAGGTGTTTGCGTTGGCGGTGCACGAGTCTACAAAAGAATGATGGTCTAATTAGAGGTAAGCGTTTCGTTAGGGGTAATCTGTTAGAATTTATTGTCGATACCGATGCTATTCCTTGTCTTATTAAGGTCGAAATGTTGTGAACTTTGAGTCTTGTATTGCTTGGGTGTGCTATCTGTGTCTCTTGTCAATTTCGACAGGGACCTTGCTGTGAATTATGCTTGTTGTCATTGGGTAGGGTCAGATGTAACCTCGGGTATGAACTAGATAGAGCATAACTAAGTTTATATTAGCTAAATTTTAGGGGCGAAAATATTACAGTGGGGAGAGTTGTAACACCCCAAAATAATTCAATTATTTATGTAATTGGGTATTTATGATTTACGACATTGTAATTAAGTCAAATGAGTATTGGGTGTTTCTTTTCTTTTAAGAGGTGTGTAAGTAATGGATAAGGTGAGATTAGAGGCCCATTATCCTTAGGGTGGCCCAAGCCCTTAATATAAGGGACATGCCGTAGGAAAGGAGACCATTTCTACCATAATTCAAAGAAAAAGTAGAGTAAGAGAGAGAAGTGGTAGGTGAGATCTTCTCTAGAGAGAAGAAGAAGAAGCTTGGCAAGGAAAGCTCAAATCCGAGGGAGAAGAGCTAGCTGGTAGGGGATCTTGAAGCGTGGAGTAGAAAGAGCGCTTGTTGCTCCAAATCTAAGGTTAGGGGGCTCTCTCTTTCATCTATAATAGATTATATGATGTGTGTTATGTGTGAGTAGACTCTAGGAATGATTTCTGAGCTGCCTTGTATGTTTTGTGTGTTTGATGTGTTTGAAGTTGTGTCTTAGTTCCACTCCAATGGAGTTGTGATGTATTGATGTTGAAGTAGATCCTATGAGAGACAACGGAGAGGAACGGGAGCTGAGAAACTCTCACCCCGGTGAGCTTGGGTGGGTGTTGTAACCTTCGTGAAGTCCTTAATGAGTGTTGGACTAGTTGTGAAGGGAAAGTGTTTAGTAGTTGGCCTAAGTATGATCATAGCGTGAGAACTAGAGAAGGGAAGGAAGAGGTAGACTAGGCGTGTAGAGAGACCTAATGGTCGAGGTGTAGATGCCTATCTACAAGTGTATCTAAACTCATTGTGTGTCGAAGTATGTAAGTGTCGAGAGTGTGTGTGTCGAAGTATGTAAGTGTCGAGAGATGTGTGTGTCGAAGTATGTAAGTGTCGAGAGTGTGTGTGTCGAAGTATGTAAGTGTCAAGAGATGTGTGTGTCGAAGTATGTAAGTGTCGAGAGATGTGTGTGTCGAAGTATGTAAGTGTCGACATATACATGAGTCGTAGGAGTGTACGTAGAAGTGTGGTGTCAGCTGTAGCCATCAACCAAAGGTGAATGACGAAGGAATGTGGTTTCCTAGAGTAACTGAGGTAGTAGCCGAGATGGGTGGTGACGAGGTGTTGTCATTACGAGTGACCAAGGTGTAGTGGCCGAGTTGAGAGGTATACATGTCGACGCCAGTGTAGTAATAGAGTACATGACGAGGCAAGGAGAGATGAATATGTAACGCCCAAAATAATTTAATTATTTACCTAATTAAGTTATTTAAGGCTTGCAACATTTAATTAAATTAATTAATTAAGTTGGGTTTATTTTATCAAAAAGGGGTCTAATCCATTCTAAATAAGTTACTAAGTTGAATTTGTTTTATTTCAGGAGGTGGGATGAATTAATAGTAGGAGTGGAGAATAAGGCCCAAGGGCCATTATTTAGGCCCAATAGTAGTCATAAAACTTAGGGGTTTATCCATTAGGGTCTCATTACCTTATTTTGAAGAAAGAAAGCCAACGAAGGAATAGGGGAGGAGGAAGGCAGCAGCTGGCGTGAAAGAGGGAGAGGAAAGGTGAGAACTTTTCCTTGGATTCTTGGTGGGTAAGTGAGATTTTGGTCTCACTCTTCCCCATTTCTTCTTCCCATTCCATTTCCTTAAGTTTCCTAAGCTCATTCCTTGCCTTTTTGATTTTTCATGGACACCCAAAGGAAGGAGACCCCACGTTTCAGCTTGTAGGAGGAGAAAGGAGGAAACTTTTCTCAAGTTTTGTGTTGGTAAGTGAAGGCTTTGGTCCTAAACACCCTTGTTTTCCTTCCATGTTCTATTTCCATGAGTTCCATAAGCTCATTCTTGTTATTTTGAATTTCTTTTCCCACCCAAAGGAGGAAAACTTTCGGCCATAGCTAGGAATCAGTTTTGGAGGCTTCATTTGGTTGTTTCCTTGGTGTTGGTTGAAGGTTCAAGCTTAAGCAAGGTTAGGGGATTCTCATTATGTTCATAATAGCTTGTAGAATATGTGTTATGTAGGAAAATAGCCTAGGAATGACTTGTTGTGTGAACTTGATGTGATTATATGTTGGTTGAGATATGAAATGCTTGTTTTGGTAATACCATGTTGTTTGTTGTTGTGGAAACATGAGTTGTGAAATTATGCATGTTATGTGTTTGTTGAAATGGCCCTATGAGCATGAGTGTGTGAGTATGATGAACTACTAATGATAATATAATGTTTAATTGAGTGATGGTTATGTGAGAAATGAATTGTTGAATAGAAATTAAGTTTTGAGGAATGTTGAGTGTGAATGTTGGAAGGGGGGCGCCAAGTGTCTAGCATTTTGGCGCCTGGTTGCTGGAATGTGCGTGCGTGTGTGTTGTGCGAGGCGGGCGCCATTTGCTAGGCAAAGTGGCGCCAGTGTCTTTGTTTTGGTGCCCTGTGTCTCGATGCAGCTGGGTTTGGCGGGAGGCGCGCCATTTCCTAGGAATCTGGCGCCCCGTGACCAAGTTTGTCTTGCGACTCGTGGTCGTGCTCGTGTGCAGGTGTGTGGGCGCCAAATGCTAGGCATTTTTGCGCCAGTGCGTGGTGTGTGTGCATGCGGCAGAGTGTGTGGGCGGTGCGGGCGCGCGGTTTACTAGAAACTTGGCGCCTGTGCTGGTGTGTGTGTGTGTCAACTGCGTGCGTGAGTGAAATTTGGGATATCAAGATGTGGGCGCCATATTGGCTGCCCCTTGGCGCTAGGTACCCAAAATGTGTCTAAGTGATGGTTTAGTCCCTAAGAATTAGTTTAATCCTTGGTGTGACAAATTAGTCCCTAAGAATTAAATTAATCCTTGGCGTGACAAAATAATCCCTTAGTGTCTAATTAGTCCCAATATGTCAAATAATTTCCTACGTCCCTAAATTAATCTTTGGTGTGTCAAAATGGTCCTTAAGTGAGGAAAAGGTCCCTATGGGTGGTTTGGTCCTTAGGTGGGATTTAATTAAAAATTGATAAGTGGTGGTTAATAAATGATGTGGTGGTGATTAATAATTGATCATGTGGTGGTTAATAAATGATCAAGAGGTGGTTAATCATTGATCAAGTGGTGGTCAATAAATGATGTGGTGGTGATCAATAATTGATAACGTGGTGGTTGATTATTAATGATGTGGTGATTGAACATTGATGTGATGTGATTGTCGTGTTGTGATGCATTTGTCATGGTGTCACATAAATCATATGCATTACGCGACGAGGGCTTCGGCCAATTTGTGATGGGAGGCTTCGGCCACATGCGGTGAGTACCCGACGGGGTTTTTGAGGTGATGATGGATCCACATGCATGTTGCACACATGCATACCATCAGGCATTCATTGAATTCTCATTGATGCTTAATTAATCCTCTGTTGTGACTTGTTGATGTTCTAACTGAATGGTGAATGCTTAATTGCTATGATTTGCTGTTACTAGATGTTTTCTGAATATAACGCCTATCTTACTTGTTATTATTTATGTAAAGAGACTCACCCTAGCATTTTTATGTTGCTGCTCTCGTGGCGACAAACAGTGATTCTCGAGTGAAGGTGCCATGCCTCTTGGGTTTATTGAGTCGACTCGATAGTAACAACACGGGGATGGGGCTCTAGTTATCTTCATTTTTATGCTATGTACTAAATCTGTTTGGATTATGTCTTGAGTATGTTGAACTCGCTTTTATTTCCGTTGCGTTATAAACTATTTTACGGATTATTGTAAACATTAAAACAGTATATTTGAGGTCTTAACCCACGTGACTATGAGATGTTTTCGTACCGCTTGATGCGTTTGAATTTTTAAATATGTTTTGAATGATGTTTTGTTAAATGTACCACCCTCCTTGAGGTGCGTGGGCGAATTTTGAGAAACTCGATTTTTATTAAATAAATAATAAGTAGTAGAAGGGGTGTTACATTAGTGGTATCGGAGCGATTCGATGCAATAAGGCCAAGTGTGTCTGTCATAGTATCTATGACAACTAGGTAGTGTTAATTGTTTCTTAACGAATGTTAATCTTTGCAGTTGTTAGGTTGAGAATGGCCCGAAGGATTGATCTTTGCTCTGGCCCGAGGCTCTGCAAGCCATAGCACAGAGCTATGGGGAGCAGAGAGGGTGGTAGAAAGATCTTTGAGGATCGCAAGTTGGCTACTTTTCAACGTGAGAACCCACCTACCTTCAAAGGTAGATATGATCCGGATGGAGCACCGACTGGCCGAGGAGATAGAGCGAATCTTCCGTGTTATGGCGTGTACTCAGGCAAAAGGTGAAATTTGGGACTCACATGCTTTGAAAGAAGAGGCGGATGATTGGTGGATGAGGAAGAAAGCAGAGACTAGAAGTTGCGGGAGAAGAAATCACTTGGGAGTATTCAAAGAGGAGTTCACGAGGAAGTATTATCCGGAGGACGTGCGGGCTAAAAGGAGGTGGAGTTTTGGGCTCAAAGCAGGAACCAAGTGCAGAAGTGAATATGCGACAAAGTTTGAAGAGTTGGTCAAGTTTTGCCACTACTATGACAACCAAGGTGATTCGAAATTTTCCAAGTGTGTGAAGTTTGAGAATGGTCTGACCCGAGAGATTAAGAAAGCCATTGGATACCGGGAGATTCGAGATTTTGCCAAGCTAGTGGACAATTGTAGAATTTATGAGGAAGGCAGTGTTCTTTGCTTACAAGATTGTGAGGAAAAGAAGAATGCTCGGTTTGGGAAAACCTTATGAAGTTAGTGGAAGCAAAGGAAAGTGGAAGGCAAGTGCGGGTAAAGGTTCAAGTGGGGAGGTGAATCGGCGGGTATTGTGTGTTTTTCTTGCAAGAAACAGCCATAAGAGTAGTGAGTGCACAGAGGCCCGTTGCTACAAGTGTGGACGGAGGGCCACAAGTCTAATGCACATAAGGAGAAAGAAGTTCTTTGTTTCAAGCTTTGTCATGAAGCGGGACATATGAGTGCTAAATGTCCTAAGCCCAAGCGGGAGGCGGCTAGAGGGAAGGTGTTTGCTTTGGCGGGATCCGAGGGGACAACGCGATTAGAGGTACTTGTCTTATTAATGGTACTCCTTTGATTGCTATAGTAGATCACTGGTGCTACTCATTCTTTCATTCTTTGCATTGTGTCTTTGAGAATTTGGGTCTTGTTTTGTCTACAATGAGAAGGGACATGGTTATTGATACCCCAGCCAAAGGTTCAGTAACTACTTCCCTAATGTGTGCTAGATGTCCTCTGTCAGTCTTTAGCAGAGAGTTTCTTGTTGATCTTATTTGCTTGCCTTTAGGGGGTTTGGACATCATTCTTGGTATGGACTGGTTAGTTGATAACCAAGTGCATATTAATTGTCCTAGTAGATCCGTGAGCTTTCCTTCTTCTAAGGGGGAAGAATCTGCGTTGTTACATTCTGGTCAACTGCATAGAGTTGTGAAGGAGGAAGCTAAGTTGTTTTCACTGATGGCATCGTTGTCCGTTGAGAGCCAAGCTAAGATTGAAGAGTTGCCTATAGTTTGTGAGTTTCCTGAAGTGTTTCCCGACGAAATTCCAGATGTGCCGCCTGAAAGAGAAGTAGAGTTTGGTATTGATCTAGTGCCTGGCACTAGACCCGTGTCCATGGCTCCATATAGGATGTCTGCATCCGAACTATCTGAGTTGAAGAGTCAGTTGGAGGACTTACTTGAGAAGAAGTTCATAAGACCTAGTGTGTCACCTTGGGGAGCGCTGTACTTTTGGTGAAGAAGAAAGATGGAAGTATGCGGCTTTGCATTGATTATAGGCAATTTGAACAAAGTAACAATCAAGAACAAGTATCCACTTAGAGAATTGACGATTTGATGGATCAACTAGTTGGTGCTAAGGTGTTTAGCAAAATTGATTTGAGATCGGGCTATCATCAGTTAAAGTGAAAGATGAGGATATTCGAAGACAACATTCGGATTTGCGAGTATGGGCATTATGAGTGATACTGTAATGCCGTTTGGTGTCACTAATGCACGGGGGTATTTATGGAGTACATGAACCGTATTTTCCATAACTACTTGGATCGATTTGTGGTGGTTTTCATAGATGATATTTTGGTGTACTCCAAGTCAGAAGAGGAACATGCGAGCATTTGAAGTTAGTGCTAGAAGTGTTGAAAGAGAGAAAGTTGTATGCTAAACCACAAAGTGTGACTTTTGGTTGAAGGAAGTGAGCTTTCTAGGTCATATTATTTACGGTGATGGGATTGCGGTAGATCCATCCAAAGTTGATGCGGTGATGCGATGGGAGGCTCCTAAGTCGATTCACGGAGATTAGAAGTTTCCTTGGATTGGCGGGATATTATAGAAGGTTTATTGAGGGTTTTCAAAGTTGGCACTTCCGCTAACTCAATTGACTTGTAAAGGAAAGGCGTTTGTGTGGGATTCCAAAAGTGAAGAAAGTTTCAAGAATTGAAGAGAAGGTTGACAACATCACTGTTTGACATTGCCCAATCTGGAGAGCCTTTTGTTGTATATTACGATCGTCTAAAATGGGGGTGGGGAGGTGTTTTGATGCAAAATGGTAAGGTAGTGGCTTATGCCTCTAGGCAGATTGAGGATTCATGAAAAGAGTTACCCCACCCACGATTTGGAGCTTGCGGCAATTGTTTTTGCCTGAAGATTTGGAGACATTATTTGTATGGTTCTAAGTTTGAGGTATTCGGTGATCATAAAGGATTGCGATGTCTGTTTGACGGAAGGAATTAAATATGAGACAAAGGAGATGGTTGGAATTCTTTGAAAGACTATGACTTTAGCTTGAACTATCATCAGGGAAAGCTAATGTGGTAGGCGATGCTTTGAGTAGAAAGTCCTTGCATGTATCTGCAATGATGGTGAAAGAACTGGAATTAATTGAGCAGTTTGAGATTTGAGTCTAGTCTGCGAGGTGACACCTAAGAGTGTGAGGCTGGTGTGTTGAAGATCCACAATGAATTCGTGAATGTCATTCGGGAAGCTCAAAAGAAGGATATTAAACTGCTGGTTTGAGATTGCGGTTGGGATTGACCACTCCCGTGAAGATTATGTGATAGATGAGCATGATGTGTTAAGGTACCGTGGGAGGATTTGCATTCCCAATGATGATGAGATTAAGAAGGCAATTTTAGAAGAGGGTCATCGGAGTAAGTTGAGTATCCACCCGGGGGCCACTAAAATGTATCAAGATTTGAAGAGACTGTTCTGGTGGCCTGGCATGAAGCGAGATGTGGCTCAGTTTGTGTATGCTTGCTTGACGTGTCAGAAATCTAAGGTAGAACATCAAAAGCCAGCGGGGTTGATGCAACCATTGGATGTTCCTGAATGGAAGTGGGATAGTATCTCCATGGATTTTGTGACTAGTTTGCCGACTACAGCGAGGGGGTTTGATACCATATGGGTGGTTGTTGATAGATTGACTAAATCTGCACACTTTTTACCGATTAATATTACTTATCCAGTCCCGAGGTTAGCAGATATCTATGTCAAGACGATTGTGAAGCTGCATGGTGTGCCTCTGAGTATTGTGTCTGATAGGGACCCTAGGTTCACTTCCGAGTTTTGGAGAAGTTTGCAAGAGGCCTTGGGTACCAAATTGAGATTGAGTTCAGCATATCATCCCCGACGGATGGGCGCGGTATTGCAGAGAGGACAATTCAATCACTTGAGGATTTGTTAAGAGCATGTGTGCTTGAGCAGGGAGGTTCGTGGGATTCACATTTGCCACTGATTGAATTCACTTACAATAACAGTTTTCATTCGAGTATCGGTATGGCGCCTTTTGAGGCATTATGCGGAAGGAGATGTAGGACTCCATTATGTTGATACTGGCCCGGAGAGAGTGTGGTGCTAGGTCCTGAGTTGGTGCGTGAGACCACGAGAGAAAGTGAAGATGATTAGGGAGAAGATGAAGGCTTCACGAGTAGGCGGAAGAGTTACCATGATAAGAGGAGGAAGGATCTAGAATTTGGTTTGGAGATCATGTATTTTTGAGAGTTACTCGGAGACAACGGTGTGGGTCGTGCGTTGAAGTCTAAGAAGTTAACTCCGCGTTTTATTGGACCATATCAGTTTGAGAGAGAGTTGGGAAAGTTGCTTATCGGGTGGCCTTGCCACCTAATCTTGCTAATCTGCATGATGTATTCCATGTGTCTCGATTGCGGAAGTATGTGCGGACAGTCTCATGTAGTGCAGATGGATGATGTAGAGGTGAGGGAGAACCTTACGGTGGAGACTATGCCGGATTGGATTGAGGACCGTGTGAGGTGAAGGTCTTGAGAGGCAAAGAAATCAATTTGGTGAAGGTAGTGTGGTTAGGAGCGGTCACGAGAAACCATAACTTAGGGAGTTGGAGAGTAAGATGAAGGAGGCCTATCCTAATTATTTGATCTGAGTAATTTAGAGGACGAAATTCTCTAAGTAGGGGAGAGTTATAACGCCCAAAATAATTTAATTATTTACCTAATTAAGTTATTTAAGGCTTGCAACATTTAATTAAATTAATTAATTAAGTTGGGTTTATTTTATCAAAAGGGTCTAATCCATTCTAAATAAGTTACTAAGTTGGATTTGTTTTATTTCGGGAGGTGGGATGAATTAATAGTAGGAGTGGAGAATAAGGCCCAAGGGCCATTATTTAGGCCCAATAGTAGTCATAAAACTTAGGGGTTTATCCATTAGGGTCTCATTACCTTATTTTGAAGAAAGAAAGCCAACGAAGGGAATAGGGAGGAGGAAGGCGGTGGCGTGAAAGAGGAGAGGAAAGGTGAGAACTTTTCCTTGGATTCTTGGTGGGTAAGTGAGATTTTGGTCTCACTCTTCCCATTTCTTCTTCCCATTCCATTTCCTTAAGTTTCTAAGCTCATTCCTTGCCTTTTGATTTTCATGGACACCCAAAGGAAGGAGACCCACGTTTGACTTGTAGGAGGAGAAAGGAGGAAACTTTTCTCAAGTTTTGTGTTGGTAAGTGAAGGCTTTGGTCCTAAACACCCTTGTTTTCCTTCCATGTTCTATTTCCATGAGTTCCATAAGCTCATTCTTGTTATTTTGAATTTCTTTTCCCACCCAAAGGAGGAAAACTTTCGGCCATAGCTAGGAATCGAGTTTTGGAGGCTTCATTTGGTTGTTTCCTTGGTGTTGGTTGAAGGTTCAAGCTTAAGCAAGGTTAGGGGATTCTCATTATGTTCATAATAGCTTGTAGAATATGTGTTATGTAGGAAAATAGCCTAGGAATGACTTGTTGTGTGAACTTGATGTGATTATATGTTGGTTGAGATATGAAATGCTTGTTTTGGTAATACCATGTTGTTTGTTGTTGTGGAAACATGAGTTGTGAAATTATGCATGTTATGTGTTTGTTGAAATGGCCCTATGAGCATGAGTGTGTGAGTATGATGAACTACTAATGATAATATAATGTTTAATTGAGTGATGGTTATGTGAGAAATGAATTGTTGAATAGAAATTAAGTTTTGAGGAATGTTGAGTGTGAATGTTGGAAGGGGGGCGCCAAGTGTCTAGCATTTTGGCGCCTGGTTGCTGGAATGTGCGTGCGTGTGTGTTGTGCAGGGCAGGGGCGCCATTTGCTAGGCAAAGTGGCGCCCAGTGTGCTGTTTTGGTGCCCTGTGTCTCGGTCTGGCTGGGTTTGGCAGGAGGGGGGCGCCAATTCCCTAGGAATCTGGCGCCCGTGACCAAGTTTGTGCGCGCCTCGTGGCTGTGCTCGTGTCTGGGCTGTGTGGGGCGCCAAATGCTAGGCATTTTTGGCGCCAGGTGCGTGGTGTGTGTGCCTTGTGCGAGCAGAGTGTGGGGCGGTGCAGGGGGGGGGCGCCAGTTTACTAGAAACTTGGCGCCCTGTGCTAGTGTGTGTGTGTGTCACTGCGTGCGTGAGTGAGGGCTGGGATATCAAGATGTGGGGCGCCATATTGGCTGCCCCGCTTGCGCCTAGGTACCCAAAATGTGTCTAAGTGATGGTTTAGTCCCTAAGAATTAGTTTAATCCTTGGTGTGACAAATTAGTCCCTAAGAATTAAATTAATCCTTGGCGTGACAAAATAATCCCTTAGTGTCTAATTAGTCCCAATATGTCAAATAATTTCCTACGTCCCTAAATTAATCTTTGGTGTGTCAAAATGGTCCTTAAGTGAGGAAAAGGTCCCTATGGGTGGTTTGGTCCTTAGGTGGGATTTAATTAAAAATTGATAAGTGGTGGTTAATAAATGATGTGGTGGTGATTAATAATTGATCATGTGGTGGTTAATAAATGATCAAGAGGTGGTTAATCATTGATCAAGTGGTGGTCAATAAATGATGTGGTGGTGATCAATAATTGATAACGTGGTGGTTGATAATTAATGATGTGGTGATTGAACATTGATGTGATGTGATTGTCGTGTTGTGATGCATTTGTCATGGTGTCACATAAATCATATGCATTACGCGACGAGGGCTTCGGCCAATTTGTGATGGGAGGCTTCGGCCACATGCGGTGAGTACCCGACGGGGTTTTTGAGGTGATGATGGATCCACATGCATATTGCACACATGCATACCATCAGGCATTCCTTGAATTCTCATTGATGCTTAATTAATCCTCTGTTGTGACTTGTTGATGTTCTAACTGAATGGTGAATGCTTAATTGCTATGATTTGCTGTTACTAGATGTTTTCTGAATATAACGCCTATCTTACTTGTTATTATTTATGTAAAGAGACTCACCCTAGCATTTTTATGTTGCCTGCTCTCGTGGCGACAAACAGGTGATTCTCGAGAGTGAAGGTGCCATGCCTCTTGGGTTTATTGAGTCACTCTGATAGTAACACCGGGGATGGGGCTCTAGTTATCTTCATTTTTATGCTATGTACTAAACTGTTTGGATTATGTCTTGAGTATGTTGAACTCAGTTTTATTTCCGTTGCGTTATAAACTATTTTCTGGATTATTGTAAACATTAAAACAGGTATTTGAGGGTCTTAACCCACATGACTATGAGATGTTTTCGTACCCTTGATGCGTTTGAATTTTTTAAATATGTTTTGAATGATGTTTTGTTAAATGTTCCACCCTCCTTGAGGTGCGTGGACGAATTTTGAGAAACTCTGATTTTTATTAAATAAATAATAAGTAGTAGAAGGGGGTGTTACAGAATACGTGACGAGGCAAGGAGAGGTGAATACGTGGCGAGGTGAGGTGAAGTTGGTGCGCGCCGAAGTTCAGTGAGGGTGCCGAGGTGTTGCGCTAATGCCAGAATAACGCAGGGGCTACTAGGCTAGTTTGGGTGTTGAACTCAGAGGCGCTACTGTCGAATTCAGGGTGCGCCCAGTGTTGCGTGGGTGATGTTGAGCGTGGTGGGTCTCGTGACAAAAGGTGGATAGACCTATGTGTTGAGGTTAGCCATGAGACTCTGCACCGAGCACGCGTTGATGAGTTGTGTTGAGTCTAAATAGGCTAATTACGTTGGCGTTGTGTGTTGAGTCTAATAAGGCTAATCGTTGATGTTGTTGAGGTAAGTCAATTAAGACTGCGTTGATGAGGTTGGTGATGAGCGTTGTTGCGCATGTCGCATTGTATGTGTTGATGTTTACGGTTGATGTTCATAGAGTCCTCATGCATGACATAAGCATATTACGTTGTTGTGGGTCTGCGGTCCTAGAGCTTTGCTCGGCGTTGAAAGTTGAAGCCACAAAGGCTTATTACGTTGATTGGTACCACATGCATTATACCCTTTGTTGTTGGGTTGCATTCATGCATAAACATATATAGTTGTGATGATGTTCTTGTTGTTTATGAGTTGAAGTGTCCTACCTTGGTGAGGTATGTTTGTTGTCTTGGCCGAGTTGCTAAGTGGCGTGTTGTTGTCTTAGCCGAGTTGTTTTGAGGGGTGTGTGGTGTTTTCTCTATCATAAGATTTATCATACATTTTATTATTTATGTAAAGAGACTCACCCTAGCTGCTTTTATGTTGCTTCTCATGTTGGCAACGTGCAGGTATCCCAAGTGAAGGTTCTTCCTTTTTGTCGAGTTATGGAATCTTGCTCTGGTAGTGTAACACTGGGGGCCGAGTAGGATAGTAGTCAATTTGATTTGGTTACTGATCTGTAACTTACTGATATTATAAAACATGTTTTAATTCCGCTGTGTATAAACTAAAAACATATGATTTGTGGGCTTGTCCCTTTGGCCGAGGTGCCTTTATCTTGCTATATAATGTTGTTTTGCCCCATTGTGGCTAGTTGGTTTTCATGATAGTTGAAATGTAGCACTCTATTGTGAGTTGTTTTTGAAGAACTCTGATTCATTTTATTATTTTTATTTTAAATAAATAGTAGTATAGAAGGGGGTGTTACAACGAAGGGCAGGGTGTGTATGCCGAGGCGCAATTAGGTGCACTAAGGTGAAGTGAGTGCTTAGGTGTAGTGTGCCTAAGTGTAGTGGCCGAGGTGAGGTGAGTGCATAGGTGTAGTGTGCCTAAGTGTAATGGCCGAGGTGAAGTGAGTGCTTAGGTGTAGTGTGCCTGAGTGTAGTAGCCAAGGTGAAGTGGTGTGCTTAGGTGTGAAGTGCCTAAGTGTAGTAGCCAAGGTGAAGTGGTGTGCTTAGGTGTGAAGTGCCTAAGTGTAGTAGCCAAGGTGAAGTGGTGTGGTTAGGTGTGAAGTGACTAAGTGTAGATGATGTAGTGAGGTGTGAATAAGCCTATGTGTAGTTGATGAAGTGTAGTGCATGGACGTCTAAGCTAGTATTGCCGAGGTATAGGGTGTATATATCGAGGTGTATGTGTTGAAGTGTAGGTGTGATGGAAGATAGGGTGTGTGTCTTGAGGTGCGATGGGTGCCGAGGAGTCTTGAGTGGTCTTAGAGAGTTCTTTGAGAGTATAGTCGAGGAGAAACGAGGTAGTTGTAGAGATGAATAGTGAAGAGGTGATGTTCCTAAGTGTATCTGTAAGTGGCAACCGAGGTAGAAGTCGAGGAGGATGAAGATGAGGTGTAGCTGTCTAAGGGAAGTATCAAGGTGTAGATTAAGTATGCCTAAGGGTAGCTATTTAAGTGAGGTGTATTATGATAAAGGTATGTACTGTCGAGGTGAAGAGGTATTAAGGATGTTGAACTATAAGTGAGTTGAGATGTAGGTATGTGTGTGCGAAGTGAAGCGAGAGTGTGTTGGCGTGAAGTGAGAGGATACCGAGTTGAGGTGAAGTGGAGTGAGTGTATGCTCGGTATGGTGTGTGTGTTGGGCTTGATGAGGCGTGTGCGTAGTGCTTGGTGTGTACCGCATTGTGTTTTGGTGTGGGTCACGGTGAGGGGCACCAAGTGTGGCATGCCCTTGTGCCGTGAGGGTCTCGGTGTGGGCGCCAAATGTGGCGTGCCCCTTGCGCCAGGTCCGGTGTGTGTAGCTGAGGTGATGCGAGAGTGCCGAGGTGAGGGAGGAGTGTCTTGACGTCTTTGTTCGACCCGAGTAGCATAGGGCGCGCGACGCGAATCGCGTGAGTCTTTGTCTAGTGCCGAGAACGCTTAAGTGACTGAATGGTGTAGTCAGGTTTGATTCCTAGGTGACGTTTAGTCCTAGGTGACGTTGTGGTCCTCGTAGTGACTATGTAGTCCACCACTTTAGGTGGCAAAGTGTCCAGTGAGTTGGACACTAGCTTTAGAGCTATTGGGCGATGTGTAGAGATGTCGGCCTTAGTGCGGTGATGATGTCCGGAGTGATGTTAGCCTTAGGGTTGTGAGCGAGAGGACTTGGTCCTATTGATGAGCGAGAGGACTTAGGTCCTATTGATGAAAGCGAGAGGACTTGGTCCTAGAGGTGAGCAGAGGACTTAGGTCCTATTTATGAACAGAAGGTTGCGGTCTTAATTGGTGAGTTACTGGAATTGTGTTATGATTTAATTGAATGATGTATATGCTGTGTGTTATGCATTGTTCATGGTGTCGCATAAATCATAAGCATAATGGTGAAAGCAGAGGACTTCGGTCCTATGGTGAAAGCAGAGGACTTCGGTCCTAAGGTGATAGCGAAAGACTTGGTCTTAATGGATCCATCATGCATATGCCCTTGGAGTTTTGGGTCTGCATCATGCATATTCTCATGCACATTGGTGTCTGTTGATGATTAGGATTTGGTGTGTCTTAACTTGGTGTGTTGTGTGGTTGGTTGAGTCGGAGTGTTTCTAGTTGTCTTTCTCTAGCATAATGTTTATCATACATTTTATTATTTATGAAAAGAGACTCACCCTAGCATTTTTATGTTGCCTGCTCTCGTGGCGATAAACAGGTGATCCGGAGTGAAGGTCCTTTCTTTCCTCAGTCTAGTTGTGGCGTCTTGCTCTGTGACGTGAACTGGGAAGCCGGGTAGTCTATTAGTTGTTTAAGATTAGTGTTGAACTGTAATAGATTGATGTATTAGAATTTGAGGGTTCGCCCCATTTAAGTCGTGATATGTATCACGCAATTATATTTTATTAATTAAAAGTATTATTGGCTAAGTGAAAGCGATGTTTGATAAACGTAGCATTCCCTTGAGGATGTATCTTTGAAAAGAAAAACGATTTTTGAACTCTGATTTTATAAATTAAAGTATTAAGAATAAGGGGGTGTTACAAAAATAATACACTTCCTGTAATCATAGCTTCTGATCTATCTTTAGAACAAGAGCTAGATTTATTGACACCTTGAAAAGACATAGAAAAGCTATAGGTTGGCATATGTCAGATATTAAAGGGATTAGCCCCTCCATATGCATGCATAGGATAATTTTAGAAGAAAATTCTAAAAACAGCATAGAAGGTGTAACGCCCCGGGCCCACTCTCATGGCCCGTGCGCTACCTCAAAGAACTTCTCTACCTCATGTAGAGTTTTTGCCTTCCGTGGGAATCGAACCTCGTACCTCTTGTACATTTCCAACGCATTCCCACTACCAATTGCGCTCGGCGCAGTGGTTGATTGTGTGGCTGGGAAGTCGACGGTCCCGTGTTCGAGTTGTATTGAGGCCGGTGAATTATTTCCACTAATGTAACACCCCATTTCTACCCGGTAATTTAAACCAAAAATCAGAGTATACAAAAATCATTTCAAGTCATCTTTTAGTTTAGTGCGTTATAAAATAGTGAACTGGCTGACTATGGGATTACTCAGGTAACTGATACTACTTGCAACAGGCATTGGCCACCTTTGCAAGGCTCTCGATGATGCCCTTGTAAATACACCAAATGAAGAAATTCTAGCCTTAGTGGCGAACCACAGTTTAGCCATAGTCATTCAGCACACTAATAGTATAACATAATTTAATACTCAATAAAATGGAGCGTCACAACTCTTTCTCTTAAACAAAATCCGAATACGTAACACCAGTAGATAACTCATAGAAATATAGTTTCACATAACGCAATGGAAAATAATCATTATCTCAACAAAGATAATCCAAAGAAAAGATCAAAACAAATACATATATGGCTCAACAAGGAGCAAAATAAGCAACAACGATCTAAACCCCACCCCTACAGGTGCTACGTGATCGGAGCGGACCGACTCGGGAATAGTGAAGGTAGAAAGCCCTCACTCCCGACTACCGTGGTAAATAACAACGAGAAAGGGTGAGTCTCGAACTATATAATAAAAGGGATAATAAGCAATATATAAGCATAGTTTGACATACTACGAAACACGCCAAACATCAATCAACAATATTCATGCACTAATGGGAATGTATGCAATGTCAGTATGCATGTGGTACCATTGGCCCACCGGCCGCCCTCAGGCTTCACAATCATTTTATAAGGCCCCCCGGCCGCCCTCAGGCTTCACACATCATATTATAAACTCTACGACCGCAGCCAATGTATGCATGAGACTCCATGTACATCACAAACACCATTTCAAACAAATTTCAATACACCCATTAACTCTTACCTCAGTGTCAACCTCATTTTATAGCCCGCCTTGGCTTGCCTCTCCGGCCCATGCCCCCATGGCATGCTCAATCACCTCATTATAAACCCTCAACACCATTAAGTCCCACCGGACTATTCTCCTCTAGAGTACTCAACCTCACCCAGGGACCTAAACCACCATTTAGGACCAAAACAATCATCTAGGGACCAAACTGTCACCTAGGGACCAAAACAGCACCCTCTTAGGCACTTGCGCAAAGACTAGGCGCCATTTTCCCCACATACAGCGCCCGCGGTGCAACACAAAGACTAGCGCGCGTAAACTCAAAGATTTTGGCGCCCCAGGCAACACAACCACCGGGCGCCACTTTTCTAGCAATCTGGCGCCTCCACAGGCAACACAGACCTAGACACAAACTCGCATACGATTTGAGACACAAACTAAGACACAGAGCGGCCAGGTTTGGCGCCCCCTCCACCAGCTCACCCAACACTTTTAAACCAAAAACCACCCGAGCTAAAATGTTTAAAAATGAATTTGGGCGAGTAAACACAAAATTTGGCACGATGAAATATGCTTAGAAAAGTAAGTTTCACTCCCGGACCCCAAAACACACCCAAAACGAGCCCCACCGGACATTTTCAAAACCACACCAGCAACTAGAAAACTACTCGAGCCAAAACACTTAAAAATGAAAGTTGGCGGTGAATACAAAATTTGGCACGAGGAAATAAGTTCAAAAATACAAGTTTCACTCCCTGGCTCCAAAATACCCACATTCTCGCGCCCGTGCAAAGAACTCACTCACCTGAGACAACAAGCACGGTGACACAGCGCCATTCTGGCACCACAGGGCGACATTTGGCGCCCACACATCGCTGGAACACACGCACCCACACACAAAACGATTGCACGCAGGCGCCATTTTCCCAAAGAACTTGGCGCCTGGCGAACGCACTGCACAGAACACATTCCGGCACATGAATAAGATTACGTGGCGCCATTTTCCCAAAGAATGTGGCGCCACGCGAGAGCATTCTGCACAAACTCTCAATTCAGCCTGTGAACAGTACACAGGGCGCCAGAATCCTAGCATCTTGGCGCCCCAAACTCCAAAACCCCAAATTTCTCAAAATCTTCCAAACCAATTCACTCAATACTTCTCCTAACACTCCTAATTGCATAATCAAACAACCAATTGCATGCTCAAATCATCAATCACATCAAAATCACAAAATCATATATTACAAAACCCTAACTCACGCCTAAATCAATTTTTACCAACAATTTCATCAAATTCAAGGAATCAATCATCATGCAATCATCAATTAACATCAAAACAGCCCCTATGATGCATATAATACCCATTATCTCCTCTATTATAGAGTGAGACTCCCCTTACCTCAATTTAACCGTAGAGAAGAACCGGAACGGAGTCACGAACAAAACCACTGCAACAATCCAAGCTTTCAAGTCACGAAATTGCTCTTCTCCTCCTCTTCTCTTAGGGTTTGCGCCGTTCTCTTCTCTCCTTTCTCTCCTCTCCTTCGCAACTTTCTTTCTTTCTTCACAAATGAAAGAAAATTCCACTTTTGGGTATATGTACATTGGGCCAAGCGCACCTTGGGCCCTTTTTACACCCCTGGTCCATTTCTTCCACCACCCCCTTCAATTAAAATAATTTACTGAATTATAAACACTATTTTATATGCTATTATAATTTAAAACAGTGTAACACTTTAAATAATTTAATCAATTGCTTAATTAAATCATTTAGGGTGTTACAGAAGGGCAGAGAAGATTAAATCCCATCATGAAAGAGGTTGTTAAGAAAGAAATCATAAAATGGCTAGATGCTGGTATTATCTACCCAATTTCAGATAGTGCATGGGTTAGTCCTGTGCAATGTGTTCCTAAGAAGGGTGGAGTGCAACACCCTTTTCTAAACCTCATTTATTTTAAATAAAATCAAAGTTTTTCGCAATTTAACTTCGCCATATTGAAAAAGGCGTTACACTTTACTCTCAAAAACGATCTCAATTAATAACGTCAGATAATTTCGAAATCTCATAGCAGCGGAAAAATAATCATCAAAACACGTCTTCACATTAAAGGGTCTTAAAACCACAACTCGAAGTCTCAAATAAATATTGAAATATAAATAAATAGCGTTTACGCCCCCCGGTGTTACATATCAGAGCGACGACACGACCTGACAGAAGATAGGAAAGCCGGAGACCTTCACTCGCGGTTACCTGCAGCGTTGCCACATAAGAGCAACATTCCAAGCAGAAGGGGTGAGCATTAACAGAAATAATAAGCAATGACATCAGTAAATAAGTAGAAGGTAACTCATAGCAAGCACATAAAACTCAACACATCATATCATGGCACAAGGTACAAACTCCATTAGTAAATAGATACCAACACTCGTTATAAATGGACTCATGAATGAATCCAACCCCTCTGGGCATATGCATGCGGTACCGATCTCGTAAAAGGCCACGACGGGCATACCACCAAAATAATCACGTGTTGTAGCATCACAGCTACCTCGAAGATGCATATGACAATGCGACTCATGATTCATGCATAGATACACATACTCAGAGCATTTAATTAATAAATACCATACCACCGAAATTATTATCACACAGAAATACCACGTGTTGTAGCATCACAGCTACCTCGCAACTCTCACCTGTTTGACATCACAACCGCCACATATCACTGTACACACCACGCCAAACAGAGCGCACAACCAAAACACACACAAAGACGTAAATTGGCGCACAACACCACCAGACAACACCAAAGCAATGCAGACACGCAACACCACAAATTGGTGCACAAAGACCACTAGACAATGCCTGAACCTACACACTAGGCGCGCCCACACATGACACAAGGGTGCGACAATAACCACTTCAACATCCTATTCGTTCTATCATTTTACCAAACGGTTAAGGAACAAGTATTTTTCAAAGAATCGTACACGAACTCCGACAATTAATTTAGCATATCAAACGATGTCAGAATTTTGCAAACAAATATCCTCTGGAATTTTATTTATTTGTTTAGGTACCCAAATAGTAGAGTTTTGCAAAATACCTCTCGAGTCTGCGAAGTTCGACACGACTTCATTAACTAAATTGTAACCCAGTTTTCTCTTTGAATTCTCAGCCAAATGAAACGAAATCCGTGTCTAAATTGAAGCCCCGTGAGTCTAGTTTACAATGAGATAAAAATAATTCGAAAACGAGTTCGGTGGAAAGAGTTATGAACAAAACATTGAACCTATACCCATACGGGTTCATGCAGTTTTTCAGATTCTTTTACCCATTTTGTAAAAATGTTTTCTCCAGTTATACTGACTCAAATTTAGCGAAACCAGTGCCTAGAGTGAAGGAAATCGTGTCTACTTTCCAATGAAACAAACCCCACGCAATTCGGGCCAATAATGAAGTCACAATCACAGAAATACTGGACACCTATCAAAACGGTTTCAAAACGAAATTTCAGCACATCAATTCCCTGTTTGCACAACAACCACTAGAAACTAGGTTTTTAACGAATCAACATCACAATATTATCAAGAATCATCATCAATATCATATATCATCAAAATCAATCATCACATAAAGACAAACACCATTGAAGACTCAATAACAACATATCATGCGAAATAACAACAAGAGCAACATCGCACCATCATCAATTTCAATTCAACATCGCAAATAATCCAACCAAACCCTAACTACCCATATACCCTCATCATAACCCATTATTAGTGTTAAAACCCACCCTTACCTCGAATAACGTAAGCTCCAAGACCACGATGAAGACGACACAAACGAACCACGGCAACACACGACCCTTCCCTCTCCTTGTGCGACTCCTCTTCCTCTTTTTCCTCTTCTCTTCGCAACTCTCCCTCTCTTCTCTCTATTTCGACTCACACTCTCTCTTTCTCTCCTCTTTCTATTTTTGATTCCTTTTTAAATGAGCATCAACACTCTACCCCTGTTTAATTTGATTTTTAATTCCCAACCATACGCTACTTTTCCTCCCTCCCATAACCACTTTGGTTTTCCCTAGAAACTTGCTTTTAATAATAATAATAATAATAATAATCATCATATATTAAGTATTTCTAACATCAATTTTAGTCCTTCTCAACATGGTCCCAATGCCAAAAACTCTCCAATTTGGTCCACTACCCTATCAAATCAACTCCAAATAATTTCTAATAAAATTTGGGGCGTTACATGGAGTAACAGTAATAGCTAATGAGAATAATGAACTAATTCCCACAAGAACTATAACAGGGTGGAGAATCTGTATGGATTACAGAAAACTCAATAAGGCCACCAACAAAGATCATTTTCCCTGACCCTTTATACTTTATAGATCAAATGTTAGATAGGTTAGCTGGAAAGGAATTCTATTGTTTCTTAGATGGTTATTCAGGATATAATCAAATAAATAGCAATTGAGCCTGAGGATCAACAGAAAACCACATTTACTTGTCCCTATGGCACTTTCTCCTTTAGAAGGATGCCTTTTGGACTTTGTAATGCACCTGCTACCTTTCAAAGATGCATGATGTCAATTTTCTCTGACTTCATTGAGCAATCAATGGAAGTCTTCATGGATGACTTTTATGTTTTTGGAGAAACATACTCCTGTGTCTTTCAAACTTAGAAAAAATTCTTCAAAGATGTGAAGACACTAACTTAGTGCTTAATTGGGAAAATGTCATTTCATGGTTAAAGAAGGCATTGTGCTTAGTCATAAAATATCTAAAAAAGGTCTTGAAGTGGATAGGGAAAAGATTGAGGTAATTGAGAAACTACCACCTCCATCAACAATCAAAGGGATTAGAAGTTTTTTAGGACATGCAGGGTTCTATCGAAGATTTATCAAAGATTTTTCAAAAATCTCAAAACCGTTGTGTATGCTTTTGCAACATGTGTGCATTTCAACTTTGATGACTCTTGTATGGAAGACTTTAAAAAACATAAAAAGGCATTGGTGACAACACCAATTGTAGTGACTCCAGACTGGAGTAAGCCTTTTGAGCTCATGTAGTCATGTGTGATGCTACTGACTTTGCAGTAGGAGCAGTCCTAGGGCAAAGACATAACAAAGTGTTTCATTCTATATATTATGCTAGCAAAACACTCATAGAGGCTCAAATTAACTACACTGTAACAGAGAAAGAGCTATTAGCAGTGGTTTTTACTTTTGAGAAATTTAGATCCTACTTGGTTGGCACCAAAGTAATTGTGTACACTAATCATTCTGCCATCAAGTATCTAATTTCCAAAAAAGATGCAAAACCAAGGCTAATTAGATGGGTTCTCCTCCTTCAAGAATTTGATCGTGAGATTAGAGATAAGAAAGGAGTAGAGAACCAAGTGGCTGATCATCTCTCTAGACTTGAAAGTGAGAATGCAGGTACAAATGAAGAAATCAAGGAAAGTTTTCCTGATGAAAATTACTAGCAATTACCATGAATGTAGCCAGTGTTTCTACACTCAGTGTGGCCACACCTCATGCTCAGCACCATGGTATGCAGACATAGTAAACTTCCTTGTGAGCAAAGTTGTACCAAGTGACATGAGCTATCAACAAAGAAGAAGGTTCTTCCACATAGTAAAGCAATACTATTGGGATGATCCTCACATATTCAAGATGTGTTCAGATCAAATCATGAGAAAATGCATTCCTGAAGAAGAACAGCAAGCAGTGTTTCTGCATTGTCATGCTGCACCATATGGAGGTCACTTTGGAAGTCAAAGAACAGCAGCAAAGGTACTTCAATCAGGTTATTTCTGGCCTACTCTATTTAAAGATTCATATTATATGGTCAAAATCTGTGATAAATGTCAAAGAAGTGGTAATATATCTATTAGACATGAAATGCCTAGGACTAATATTCTAGAAATAGAACTTTTTGATGTTTAGGGCATGGATTTCATGGGTCATTTTCCACCTTCTTTTGGCAATGAGTATATCTTAGTAGCTGTGGACTATGTGTCCAAATGGATTGAGGTCATGCTTCGCCAAATAATGATGCCAAATCAGTTAGCAAATTTCTGCAAAGAAATATTTTTTCAAGGTTAGGCACTCCAAGAGCAATCATCAATGATGAAGGCTCACATTTTTGCAATAAACTCATTGAAAATCTTCTTCCAAAATATGGAGAAAACACAAGATTGCTACTGCCTATCATCCACAAACTAGTGGACAAGCTGAACTTCCAAATAGGGAAATAAAAAGAATGCTAGAGAAAATGGTTGGACCAAATAGAAAAGATTGGTCCTTACACTTAGATGAAGCATTATGGGCATATAGAACTGCATTTAAAAATCCATTAGGTATGCCCCCCTATAGGCATTTCTCTTATGAGAATGCATATATTTATATAGCAAAAACCAAAGAGTGGCATGATAAAAAAATCCAAAGAAGGAGGAATGGTTCTGTTATATAATTCTAGGTTGAAATTATTCCCTGGAAAATTAAGATCAAGATGGTCAAGACCATTCCAACTAGTCAAAATTTACCCCCATGGTGCAGTTGACTTATATGATGTAGTCACTGATACCACTTTCAAAGTCAATGGTCAACGAGTAAAAATGTATTATGGAGCACATGTAGAAAGAGATAAGATCACCACTCATTTTGAAAATCTCTAACACAAGGAGATAGTCAGGCTGTAAGACTCTTAAAACAAGTGCTTGAGGGAGGCAACCCATCATTTTAATTAGTTAATATTAGTATTTTGTGCAATTTAATGTTTTGTGTGTTTTGTAGAAAAACAGGACAACAGAGTTGCTAGTGTTTCCACACCTAATGTTGACACACTTCCCACTCTATGGTTCATATCTTAGCAAAATGAAGAAAAGACTTGAATGACAATATCCACTTGCCAACTCATCAAGTTAGTGCGGAATTAAGCTTAAATGAAAAGGTAATGTGCTGTTAGGGCTAAGCTCAACACGTGTTGGCTTGCATGGCATCCACATAACCCTAACGGCTAGTTTCCAACTACCATTCCCACTAACTCATTTTCATTACACTAACCGCTCACATTCTCACAAAATCAACTCTCTGATTCTCTTGCGAAACCGATCATCCTATTTTCTCAAACACCAACTTCATCTTCAATCACATTTCAAGAATCCCAAAATCTTCAATCAAGCATCATAGTGAAGAAACAATCGGCTTCTAAATCTTCGATGAAAGCATCAAGTGCAGGAACTCCTGCAGCATCAAAGAAGCCAAAATCACATGCAACTATGGACATGATCCCAGGATGCGAGCATTTCTGGAATATGAAGTTTCTACCAGAATGAGACTTCAATTTTGCAAAAGCCCACCATTCATTCCTCTCCACAGTCAACAACTTACACTGGGAAAGATTTGTGCAAACCAGAGCATACTACTTGGAGCCATTGGTTCGAGAATTCTATTATGGAATTCAGAACACAAGAGGAGGCACAATCTTCTATTCCAAGGTGAGAGGTAAGAAAGTCTTTTTTGATCCTACTAGAATCAATAAGCATTATGATCTGAACTACCATGGTGATAAGTTTGAAGAGAAATTAGAAACTTATGGTAAGAAACAGATGACTAGGATTAAAGAGAGAATCACAGTAGAAGGGTCTCAATGGGAGAAATTCTCAAACACTGAATTTAAGCTTAAAACTGGTGATTTAGTTCCTGAGTTAGGTAACTGGCACCTTTTTATTGCTACATCTATTCTCCCCACTTCACACACATCTACATTGTCCAAGGATAGATTGATTCTTATAGATTCAATCTTGACTGAAGATAATGTAGATATAGGAATGTTGATTGTAACACCCCCTTTTCTCAACTGTAATTTAATTTAAAATCAGAGTTCAAAAATCGTTTTTCTTTTAAAAATACATTCTCAAGGGAATGCTACGTTCACACCAAACCTCACTTTAATCTAGTCAACAAAACTTTTCACTAATAAATATAATCGCGCGATACATAGCACGACTTTAATGGGGCGAACCCTCAAAACACCGGTTCCTTAATCACCAAATTACAGTTCAACAACTTAAATTTAAAACAACTAATAGACTACTCGTCCCCCAGTGCTACATATCAGAGCAAGACGCCACAACCAGACGGAGGAAGGTAGAACCTTCACTCGGGATCACCTGCACGTTGCCGACATAAGAAGCAACATAAAAAGCAGAAGGGTGAGTCTCTAACACATATAATAGGATGTATGATAAACATCATGTTAGAGAAAAACAACTAGAACCACCACTGCCCAATCAACAAACACACATCATCAAGTTATAACACATCAACTCATAATCAACAAGAAACATCACCAAATGCATGAGTGTATGCATGAATGCAACCCAACACCAAGGGTATCATGCATGTGGTACCATTGAGGCCGAAGCCTATATCAGTCGCTAGTGATATGAAGGCCGAAGCCAACAATATCGAGGCCGAAGCCTATATCCGTCACTGTAGGCCGAAGCCCCCAATATCCGTCATTTTGATGCATATGAGGCATGTGACTCCATGAACAATGCATCAACCACAAACAATCATATTTAGTATGAATTGACATCGTCACTGGATTTGTAACACCCCTCCTATTTCTATTAATTAACTAATTTAAATCAGAGTTGAATAAAATTCTCGTGGAAAGATGCTACATTATCACTCAAACACCTTAGCATATATCTTTGAATTAAAACAACAGCAAACATGCAAAGATAGGCAACTCGGCCAAAGGGATTACACCCATCAAAATATGCTTTCAATTGTTCACATCACAGCGGACGCTCATATAAACTAGTCAACATATATATTACAACTGGAACAGTCCAAAACAAATCACTACTCTACTCTACTCGACTCCCCCAGTGTTACAACTACCAGAGCAGACCGACTCCAAAAACCCAAGCAAAGCTGACCTCTACTCAGGGGTACCTGCAAGTTGCCACATTAGAGCAACATGGAAAAGCAGTAGGGTGAGTTTCTAAACATTTGTAATAAAGGTTCATGACTAAGGTAAATACATAGAATGCATTAAGCACTTCAGTTCACATATCAAACAGCAACTCAACATAATTCAAATGAGTTATGCAGGCAATGCAATGCAACCCAACTCCAGGGCATATGCATGAGGATCCATCTCTTTAAGCCACTCGGGCATATCCGTCGCTAGTGATACTCGGGCCAAGTCTCTTTTGTATCGAGACCAAGTCTATAACCGTCGCTGATGCATACGAATTCATGAGACTCAATGAACAATGCATTCACTCAGAATAAAACACTTTTGTGCAAACCGCACCGTCGCTTTACGTTGCCTAGTCCTCTTAGACAACCACCATAGCACAACGGCTATCTGCCCACTCACAGGGCACCTCAGCTCCTCAGGCAGTGAGCCACTCCATCACTATGAAGGCTTCACAACGCCTAGGACTGAACCATCACATAGGGACTAAACTGGACTATGCCCATTCGTCGCTTTAAACGACTCTTGACGCTAAACGTCACTCACAGTGGCGCCTAACAGCTCTACGCTGTTATGCGTCAAAAATAGGTCACCTCGGCACTCTTAGTCAGCTCGGTACACCTACTCATCGACTCTCATATACTTGACACATCCACTGCCGACTCCGTATATTTCGACACCTCTATTCGCCGACGCCTATATACTTCGACGCCTCTATTCATCGACACCCATATCCTTCGACACCTCTATTCGTCGACGCCCATATACTCCGACACCTCTATTCGTCGACACCCATAAACTTCGACACCTCTATTCGACAACACTGGATTTCGACATACCTACTCTACACTTCGATATATACACCTCACATTGATTTCTACACTTAAGCACAATACACCTAAGCACTCACCTCATTTCGACTATCATACGCAGACTTGCCTCGCGCCGTCTCGACCCAAACACCTCGGCATAACCACGTTACACCTCGGCAACTCTTTGGGCGACACTCGTCATCGGGTTCTATTGATACCTACGCACCTACGTCCATCAAGTATGCACTCAACTCGTCCTCTTCAAGTCTAGGAACTACGCTTTAACACTTACGGCGTGCGTTATCCTTCATGCACTTCGGTTTTCTCTACGATCACGTGCGCCTAACTTCCCTTTCTCTCTTTAGGTGCTCCGGACTAGGATCAACTCGAGAACACACTCTTAAGACCTCACGCTCACCGAGACCGAGAGTTCTCGCCCCATTTCTCTCCATGGTCACTTACGTGACCAAATTTTCAATCGACCATGAAAATCTTCATCAAGATGAAGTAACACAACCAGAATACTTAAAAACACATAAGCACACATTCAGAACTCAATCCGAAGGCATGCATGCATTTACACTTAACATAAACACTATATTACGCAATGGAAGAGACTCCCCTTACCTTAAGCAACTTCAGATGATCACTCCCTTCACTCTCCAATAACCACAGCAACAAGTTCTCCTCTCCTCTTGGACTCTCCACGCCCAGATTCTCTTCTTCTTCTTCTAATCACTATTCCACCTAACAACTCTCTCTCTCTCTTACTTCTCTCTAAGACTTTTCTTCACTTTGATGGAAATGAGATGATCCTACGGCTCATTCCTCTTATGGAATGGGACTTGGGCTTTTAATTGGACTTGGACCTTTCCATCACTCATGGACCTCTATTCAATACCTCTTCCCATTACTCAAACCTCTCCTAACACATAAACACTACACGTTAGCCTTAAGCTTAATTTTAAATTAAAAATGTTGAAACCTTAAATAACTCAATTTAATAATTAATTGAACTATTTTAGGGTGTTACAACTCTCCCCCACTTAGAATATTTCGTCCTAGAAATCTTACCTGAAACAAATAATTCTGGGTAGGCATCTCGCATCTTACTTTCCAACTCCCAAGTTGCATTCTCACCAGCTGCTCCTACCCAAATCACTTTCACCAATTTGATCTCCTTTCCTCTTAGAGTCTTCACCTCTCTGTCATCAATTCGAATTGGCCTTGTTTCCACAGTGAGGTTGTCTTTCACTTGCACATCATCTACTTGAATTACGTGAGGCAGATCCGCACATACTTCCTCACCGAGATCGTGGAACACATCGTGTAAATTAGACAAATTGGGTGGCAAAGCAACTCGGTATGCCACCCTCCCAACTCTCTCCAAAATTTGATATGGTCCAATGAAACGGGAAGACAACTTCTTTGACTTCAATGCTCGCCCAACACCGGTTACTGGATTGACCCTTAGAAACACATGATCCTCGGCCTGAAATTCTAAGTCCTTTCTTCTATTGTCATGGTAGCTCTTACGCTTTACTCAGAAGCCTTCATTTTCTCCCCGAATTTGCTTTACCTTCTCGGTGGTCTCTCATGACGACCTCGGTCCGAGTACCACACCTTCTCCTGACTCACTCCAACACAATGGAGTCCTGCACCTCCTCCCATACAATGCCTCAAAGGGTGCCATCCCTATGCTAGAATGAAAACTGTTGTTGTACGTGAACTCAATCAGTGGTAAATATGAATCCCACGCTCCTCCTTGCTCAAGAATACACGCTCTCAACAAGTCCTCCAATGACTGGATGGTCCTCTCGGACTCACCATCAGTCTGTGGGTGATATGTGTAACGCCCCGAAAATAATTTGAATATTTATTTAATTAATTACTTAGGAGTTATGTGGTTAGTCATATTTAATTAAATGAATGAGGTGTTTAATTGAATATGGAGGTGAGAGATAGTAAATAAGAGAGTGGTGGTATTATTAAGTTAGGGAGTAGTTGAATTAAATTGAGGGGGGTGCGAATAGGAGCCCACCCATTTAGGCCCAATTGAATTGTTGTGGGTTAAATGAAAGAAATGAAAAAAAAAGAAGAAAGAAAGGGACCGAGAGAACAGAGAGAGACGCGCGCGAGAGAAAAGGAACGAGACCGAGAGGGAGAAGAAAGGAGGAGGGCGACGGTGAAGAGAAGGAGGGAGGGGAGATCTTCTCCATCTTAGCACTAGGTAAGGGGCTTTTTAGCTCATTCTCTTCCATTTTTCCTCCTCTATCTATTGATGTTAGTTTCAATCCCTAATTCCTAGTTTTTGTTGTTTTGCCATTGTTGGGGTGTTGAGCTCAAAGTTGGAATTGGTGGTTGTTTTGGTGTTCTTGGGCTTTTGGAGGATAGGAGAGCTTATATTCTTCAAATTGCAAAGGTTAGGGGGTCTTTTTCATTCATAATAATTTGTAATATGAGTGATTGTATGTGTGATGGGTTTAGAATGTGTAATTTGATGTATTTGGTGAAGATGATGAATAGTGATTAGTGAATATATATTGATTGAGGTGTATTTGAATTGATGAGTGAACATGATTGCTTGATTGTGTTGCTTGAGTTGTTGAATTGATTTTGAGGAACCCATTATGTTGTTGTTGAAATGGGATTGATATGTATTTTGTGTGGTTTATGAGTGTGGTTGTTTTGTTGTGAATAAATGGGTGTTTAGGTGTATTTGGATTATTTTGATAATTGAGTTGTTGGATTAAAAATGTGGTTGAGTTAATTGAGTTAGTTGAGTTAATTGAGTTAATTGAGTTAGTTGAGTTGATTGAGTTAATTGAGTTAATTGAGTTAATTGAGTTAGGTTGAGTTGGTTGAGTTGTTTTGAGTAGTTGTGTTCAAGAGAAGGAGGGGGCGCCAAGTCCCTAAGGAAATGGCGCCAGGAGCACTTGGCTCGGTTTTGGTTGGGTGGCTAGGAGGTGGCGCCATTTGCCTAGCAAAATGGCGCCGAGGCCTCGGTTGGTTTGGATGAGGGTGCCACGGGTTAGGCGCCACAATGTGGCTGCCTTGGTGCCTAGGTGTGCCTGTGGCAGGGCGCCAAAGTTGGCAGCCAAAGGCGCCCTGTTGCGCCTGGGAGTGGCGTGGTGTGCCTGGGCGTGGGGCGCCTGTGTGCGCCTTGCGTGTGGATGTGTGGGGCGCCCAGTGTGGCCGTCCCGTGCGCTTTGTGCGCTAAGTGTGGAGGTGTGCGCGCGGGAAGGCGCCAAATGTGGCTGTCCCGTGCCTTGGTGTGCCTTGGGGTGCCTTGAGTGCGTTGATGCGTGTGTTGGGCGCGGTGGCGCCAAGGGTGGCAAACAGTGTGCGCCGTGTGTAAGTGAATGACGTGTGGTGAGTATGGTGTGGGCACCAATTGTGGTGTGCCCTTATGCTTTAGGTATTGATGTGTGTGTTACTGCAAGGGTGTCCAAGTGGCATGCCCGTGGTTGCTTGGCCGAGATGTGGCTTTGTGCCTTGAGTAAGTGGTCCAACATAATTGAGAGTTGCCTGAGGTTGTCTACGAGTGTGTGCTTCCATTTGGTCCTTATGTGACGTTTTAGTCCTAGGTGACGAGAGGTTCACGTAGTGGCCGAGTTGTAGTGATTGAGTTGTTCACTACCTATAGAGTAGAGGTGTCTGTGAGATGGGCGTTAGCCTTAGTGCTATTGAGGTTGTCTAAGAGAAATAGGCAATGTTGTGGTGACGCAAGCAATGCTCGGTGAGTTTAGTGTTGTTGAAAAACACAAGAGATGATATGCTGCGTGGCGGCTTTGAGTGGCCTAAAAGAGATGGTTGATTGTGAGTGATGCATTGTTCATAGAGTCTCATGAATCATATGCATCGACGACGATATATACTGCGTGGCGGCCTTGAGTGGCCTAAAAGAGATGATATGCTCTGCGTGGCCTTCCTTGAGTGGCCTAAAAGAGATGATATGCTGCGTGGCGGCCTTGAGTGGCCTAAAAGAGATGATATGCTGCGTGGTGGCCTTGAGTGGCCTAAAGAGATGGATCCACATGCATTATACCCTAGAGTTTGGGTTGCATTGCACTCATGCATACACTCATACATTTGATTGATGTTTCCCGATGAGTGGGAGTTGAATGCTATATGACCGAGGATGAGTGTTTGTTACTTGAGCGGTGAGGCTTCTCGATGTTTGTATTTAGTGACGTGCACGTTAGTATGGTTGTAGAGTGTGTTCTATTTCCTTCCTCGTATAATGCTTATATTATTTGTTATTATTTATGCAAAGAGACTCACCCTAGTATTTTATGTTGCTCGCTCTCGTGGCGACAAACAGTGTTGTGCGGTGATCTTGAGTGAAGGTGCCCATGCCTTCCGAGTTAGTGTGTCAAGCTCGAGTAGTCACATTAGGGATGGGGGAGTATAGTATCATTATTTTACTTTATGTATTAAACTGGTTTAGAGTATGTATAGAGTATGTATTGTATAAGTAAGACTTATTGTCATTCCGCTGTGCTAGTGAAATAGTTTTGGACTTTTGTAAAACTAAACAGGTATTTTTGAGGGTTCGTCCTATTTAAGTCGTGATATGTAACACGCAATATATGTTATTAATGAAAGAGTATGTTGACTAATTTTAAGTCATATGTATGGTGAACGTAGCATTCCCTTGAGGATGTATCTTTTAAAAGAAAAACAATTTTTGAACTCTGATTTTAATTAAATATGTAAAGAGAGTAAGGGGGTGTTACAAAGTTGGTGTCAGAGCAAAAGTTCGGTCTGTCCGGCCAAGTTTGTCTAGTCGTAGTGTCTCAGAGATCCCTTGTCGATCTCCAACAGAGACTTTGTTAGAGATTTTGTTTGGTTGTTTGCAGCTGTTGTTTGTATTGAGGTATGTGTGATTAGAAGAGCATTTTAACGACGTCCAAGGAGTAGGAATCGTGACGACGCCTTAGCCGTGCTGGATCAAGCGTTAAAAGTCCTTCAATGTGAAAGGAGTAAATTTTGAAAAGACGTAGTTTTGTGACCTTAATTAGTTGGATGCGTGAGTAAGAGGGACTGATCACCCCGATAACTCATCCCCAATGAAAGAGGTGACAATAACTCGTAATTATTATAAATCTTGAATATATATACTAATTTCAACTTGATTGATTGAGTGGTGTGTGCAAGTTGATTGACTATTAATTTTTAGATAAATAGGTGTCTTATGGATAGTTGAGTTTGATTTGAAGTTTGATAGTCGGGGGATGTCAAAATAAGGATTGACACTTTGGATTTGAGGTTCATGCCAAGAAGATAGAGCATGCCTTTTTGGAAAAGTTTAGAATTATGGTTTCTGGAAAGCCTAAGTGTAGTGGATAGACAATATTTGAAGGATTGTTTGTTGAATATCGTTACCTTTGATTGACAGTTTTGCTATAGGTTGATTGTTTCTGTAATGCGCATGAGTTTAATTTTGATTTGTGCTAAATTGTTTAGAAGTTATGTACTGAAATGAAATGCGGTGCTTGGTTATAACAATTAAGGTTAGGATTCGCGTATAGTCTCCTTTTTGGCAAAGATGAAATGATTGACTTTTCTAACTGATGAGTTTATGTCGGAAACTGAATTTTGAGAATAATAAGTGGTTGTTTGTGTGGCAACATGTTCGTGTTATAATAAGATTTGGGGTTGCGTATAGTTTGCCTTTTTTTTTTTTTTTTTTTTTTTTTTTTTTGGACAAAACTGTGAGTTATATGATTTTCAAAAAGAAACGAAATTGGAAAATTCTGTGTTTTTGGGAATGAACGTAATGTCAAGATTTGTGTTAAATTCTGTTCCAAGTTGTTTAGAATTTTATTACGGGATGTGACATGATTTTAGCTTTAGGACCGATTAGGTCATGGATTAATGTTGTTTGAAAATGACGAGGTCTTACAATAATTTCATGGTTTGACGAGATAAAATCTTTTGAAACGAAAAGGTGAGTTTTACTCACGTTTAGGGAAATTTTAAAATGTTGTTTATGTTATGTTTGAACGGTTTTCGAAATTTGGAGTTTCGTGAATTTTCGAGTCAAAACGCTATTTTGAGAAATTATGTTTGTTTGAAACTTAGAACGAAACCATAAAGATGGGATTGTTTAATTGTTATGCTTGAATATGGTTTTCGATTGCGGGTCTGTGTTAGTTGAATTTACAAATCTTTTGGAAAACCGTAAATTTTGTATATGTGCTTGAGTACTTCGAAGTCGAGTTGAGATATGAGGTATGATATGTTCTGGTTTTAATTGATGTTCTGGACTGGTTATACAGGTAAAAAAATTATTTTTGGGATGTCCATATTACAGGGGAAACTCTGCCGAATTTTCGTTAGAAATTTTGATACATGTTCAAAGTGGTAATTGAATCGTGTGGTTAGAGGGTAAATGAAAAATTGAATGGTGTAGTGGCTAAAGGGTAGGGTATAAATATACCTAAGTACAGATGCCGAGATCCAGAGCGAGTGTGCCGAGATGCCGTTTGATGTTAACGTGGTTTAGGATTGTTGTTAGGCGCACTAGGAGTGCGGTTGTTATGGAACTCGATGTGGAATTACTAGTAATGACGATGAGTAGGTCAATTAGATATATGAGATAGGTTGAGTTCGGAAGTGAGCACCAGAGATTGGAAACTTAAAGAGGGTAAGCTAATCGCAAATCGTGGTTGAGGGTATAGTGTCCCTGTATCGGAATAGATGGTATTTGAGTAGTCGAGTAGGATCTGGATACCCTACAGGTTAGAATATCTGCTAAGGGTAAGAGTGTAGAGAAGGTGTGGTTTGTTACCTTAGTGTACAATAGATTATGATGAGTACGGTTAGAGGTGGGGAGAAGTTGGGTATTGCTTCGTGAGTATTTTCGAGGACGAAAATATTCTAAGTGGGGGAGAGTTGTAACGCCAAAAATAATTTGAATATTTATTTAATTAATTACTTAGGAGTTATGTGGTTAGTCATATTTAATTAAATGAATGAGGTGTTTAATTGAATATGGAGGTGAGAGATAGTAAATAAGAGAGTGGTGGTATTATTAAGTTAGGGAGTAGTTGAATTAAATTGAGGGGGTGCGAATAGAGCCCACCCATTTAGGCCCAATTGAATTGTTGTGGGTTAAATGAAAGAAATGAAAAAAAAAAAAAAAAAAAAAACCGAGAACAGAGAGAGAGAGAGAGCGAGAGAAAGGAACGAGACCGAGAGGAGAAAGAAAGGAGGAGGAGGCGACGGTGAAGAGAAGGAGGGGGGAGATCTTCTCCATCTTAGCACTAGGTAAGGGGCTTTTAGCTCATTCTCTTCCATTTTTCCTCCTCTATCTATTGATGTTAGTTTCAATCCCTAATTCCTAGTTTTTGTTGTTTTGCCATTGTTGGGGTGTTGAGCTCAAAGTTGGAATTGGTGGTTGTTTTGGTGTTCTTGGGCTTTTGGAGGATAGGAGAGCTTATATTCTTCAAATTGCAAAGGTTAGGGGGTCTTTTTCATTCATAATAATTTGTAATATGAGTGATTGTATGTGTGATGGGTTTAGAATGTGTAATTTGATGTATTTGGTGAAGATGATGAATAGTGATTAGTGAATATATATTGATTGAGGTGTATTTGAATTGATGAGTGAACATGATTGCTTGATTGTGTTGCTTGAGTTGTTGAATTGATTTTTGAGGAACCCATTATGTTGTTGTTGAAATGGGATTGATATGTATTTTGTGTGGTTTATGAGTGTGGTTGTTTTGTTGTGAATAAATGGGTGTTTAGGTGTATTTGGATTATTTTGATAATTGAGTTGTTGGATTAAAAATGTGGTTGAGTTAATTGAGTTAGTTGAGTTAATTGAGTTAATTGAGTTAGTTGAGTTGATTGAGTTAATTGAGTTAATTGAGTTAATTGAGTTTGGTTGAGTTGGTTGAGTTGTTTTGAGTAGTTGTGTTCAAGAGAAGGAGGGGGGGCGCCAAGTCCCTAAGGAAATGACGCCTAGGGAGCACTTGGCTCGGTTTTGGTTGGGCTGGCTAGGAGGTGGCGCCATTTGCCTAGCAAAATGGCGCCAGGGGCTCGGTTGGTTTGGATGAGGGTGCCACGGGTTAGGCGCCACAATGTGGCTGCCTTGGTGCCTAGGTGTGCCTGTGGCAGGGCGCCAAAGTTGGCAGCCCAAGGCGCCCTGTTGCGCCTGGGAGTGGCGCGGTGTGCCTGGGCGTGGGGCGCCTGTGTGCGCCTTGCGTGTGGATGTGTGGGGCGCCAAGTGTGGCTGTCCCGTGCGCTTTGGTGCGCCTAAGTGTGGAGGTGTGGCGCGGGGAAGGGCGCCAAATGTGGCTGTCCCGTGTGCCTTGGTGTGCCTTGGGGTGCCTTGGTGCGTTCGGTACGTGTGTTGGGCGCAGGGCTGGCGCCAAGGGTGGCAAACAGTGCGCTGTGTGTAAGTGAATGACGTGTGGTGAGTATGGTGTGGGCACCAATTGTGGTGTGCCCTTATGCTTTAGGCATTGATGTGTGTGTTACGGCAAGGGTGTCCAAGTGGCATGCCCTTGGTTGCCGGTTGAGATGTGGCTTTGTGCCTTGAGTAAGTGGTCCAACATAATTGAGAGTTGCCTAGAGGTTGTCTACGAGCTGTGTGTTTCCATTTGGTCCTTATGTGACGTTTTAGTCCTAGGTGACGAGAGGTTCACGTAGTGACTGAGTTGTAGTGATTGAGTTGTTCACTACCTATAGAGTAGAGGTGTCCTGTGAGATGGGCGTTAGCCTTAGTGCTATTGAGGTTGTCTAAGAGAAATAGGCAATGTTGTGGTGACGACGCAATGCCGGTGAGTTTAGTGTTGTTGAATAACACAAGAGATGATATGCCTGTGTGGCGGCCTGAGTGGCCTAAAAGAGATGGTTGATTGTGAGTGATGCATTGTTCATAGAGTCTCATGAATCATATGCATCGACGACGATATGCTGCGTGGCGGCCTTGAGTGGCCTAAAAGAGATGATATGCTCTGCGTGGTGGCCTTGAGTGGCCTAAAAGAGATGATATGTTCGCGGCGGCCTCGAGTGGCCTAAAAGAGATGATATGCCTGCGTGGTGGCCTTGAGTGGCCTAAAAGAGATGGATCCACATGCATTATACCCTAGAGTTTGGGTTGCATTGCACTCATGCATACACTCATACATTTGATTGATGTTTCCCGATGAGTGGGAGTTGAATGCTATATGACTGAGGATGAGTGTTTGTTACTTGAGCAAAGAGGCTTCTCGATGTTTGTATTTAGTGACGTGCGTTAGTATGGTTGTAGAGTGTGTTCTATTTCCTTCCTCGTATAATGCTTATATTATTTGTTATTATTTATGCAAAGAGACTCACCCTAGTATTTTATGTTGCTCGCTCTCGTGGCGACAAAGCAGTGTTGTGCAGTGTGATAATGAGTGAAGGTGCCCATGCCTTCCTGAGTTAGTGTGTCAAGCTCCGAGTAGTCACATTAGGGATGGGGAGTATAGTATCATTATTTTACTTTATGTATTAAAGCTGGTTTAGAGTATGTATAGAGTATGTATTGTATAAGTAAGACTTATTGTCATTCCATTGTGCTAGTGAACTAGTTTTGGATCATTGTAAAACTAAATGGTATTTTTGAGGTTCGTCCTATTTAAGTCGTGATATGTAACACGCAATATATGTTATTAATGAAAGAGTATGTTGACTAATTTTAAGTCATATGTATGGTGAACGTAGCATTCCCTTGAGGATGTATCTTTTAAAAGAAAAACAATTTTTGAACTCTGATTTTAATTAAATATGTAAAGAGAGTAAGGGGGTGTTACAATATGCCGAGCTCAGACGCAATTTCGTACCCAACGCGTCTTGCAAACTTCCCTGCATTCAAGTGAACCTTGGGTCTCATGCGAAATAATACTTCGAGGAACTCCGTGCAACTTTACGATCACTTGAATGTATATCTCTGCCAATCTTGACATCGGATAGGTGATGTTGATGGGAATGAAATGAGCAGACTTCGTCAATCTATCCACCACTACCCAAATGGTATCAAACCTCCTTACTGTACTCGGCAAACCGGTTACAAAGTCCATCGCACATCTTGTCCCACTTCCACTGGAATCTTCAATGGTTGCAACAACCCCGCGGCTTCGATGTTCTACCTTGGATTTCGGCGGACTGCATAAGCGTGCACAAAACCGAGCTACATCACTCTTCATACCGTGCCACCAAAACAACCCCTTCAAGTCTTGATACATCTTGGTCGCGCCTGGGTGAATACTCAGCTTACTCCTATGACACTCTTCCAAGATTGCTCTCTTGATCTTCTCGTCATCAGGAACACAAATCCGAGTTCTATACCTTAGCAATCCTTGCGCATCCAACTCAAAATCTTCGTTCTCAGCTCGGCTAATATCTGCTGCCACGTCTACAAGCTTGACGTCCAACTTCTGTGCCTCTTTGATGTCACTCAGAAATTCATTTGTGATTTTCAGCATCCCCAACTTAATGCTTTGAGGAGTTAGCTCACACACTAAACTTAGGTCTCTGAATTGCTCAATTAGCTCTAGCTCTTTTACCATCATTGCTGATGCATGCAACGATTTCCTACTCAGTGCATCAGCCACCAAATTCGCCTTCCCGGGGTGATAGTTCAACCCAAAATCATAGTCCTTAAGTAGCTCCAACCATCTCCTCTGCCTCATGTTCAGCTCCTTCTGATCAAACAGATACTGCAAAATCTTATGGTCACTAAACACTTTGAACCTTGAGCCATATAGATAATGCCTCCATATCTTCAATGCAAACACCACGGCAGCAAGCTCTAAATCGTGTGTAGGGTAGTTCTTCTCATGAATTTTCAATTGTCTTGAAGCGTAAGCAACTACCTTACCTTCTTGCATCAGCACACAGCCCAAACCCATCTTCGACGCATCACAGTACACCACAAACGGCTCATTTGGAAAACCCCTCAATGAACCTTCTGTAATACCCAGCCAAACCTAGAAAACTTCTCACCTCGGTGGCCGACTTGGGTGCTTCCCATTGCAACACAGCTTCGACTTTGGAAGGATCAACTGCTATACCTTCACTGGAGATCACATGACCTAGGAAATTCACTGCCCTCAACCAAAATTCACACTTGGACAACTTGGCGTACATCTTCTTATCTTTCAATACCTCTAATACCAATCTCAGATGCTCGGCGTGCTCCTCTTCTGACTTGGAGTAGACTAAGATGTCATCTATGAACACTACTACAAACCGATCCAAATATTCATGAAAGATACGATTCATATACTCCATGAATACTCCAGGAGCATTAGTAACACCAAACGGCATCACTGAATACTCGTAGTGCCCATACCGAGTTCTAAATGCTGTCTTAGGAATGTCCTCGTCCTTCACCTTGATCTGATGGTACCCTGACCTCAGGTCAATCTTCGAAAATACTCGCGCACCCATCAATTGGTCCATCAAATCATCAATCCTTGGGAGTGGGTACTTGTTCTTAATTGTTACCTTGTTCAACTGTCTGTAATCCACGCATAGTCTCATACCTCCATCCTTCTTTTTCACCAATAACACAGGTGCGCCCCAAGGCGACACGCTGGCCTTATGAACCTCTTCTCCAAAGAACTCTTCCAATCGCTTCTTCAACTCGGCTAGCTCGATTGCGGACATCCTATATGGTGCCATAGACACCGCCTAGTTCCCAGTACTAACTCAATGCTGAACTCGACCTCTCTTTCTGGTGGAACCTCAGGAATCTCATCTGGGAACACTTCTGCGAACTCTCGCACCACTAGCACTTCACCAATTTTAGCTCGGCTCTCTACAGACATTGTCACACTCAACGCAAACAACGTAGCCCCTTCCTTCATTACTCAAGCGCGTTTGCTTTCTGGTGAACATCGTAATGCATTCTTCCACCCTCGGAAGAAGTGGAAACTTAACGACCTACTAGCGCAATTGATATGAACTCGGTTAGCCACTAACCACCCATACCGTGGATATCGCCCATCCCTTCCAAAGGTAGACGGATCGAGATTAACTCACGAAGTCTCTGCCAAGGCTAACGGAGGACACTTCGAACAAACGAGAGAGGTAGTCATCGACCCTTTCTTTGGAGTGTCAATAACCATCTCCTCACCATAGTAGACAAAACTAAATCCAACCTCTTAGCACACAAAGCGAAATAAAAGAGTGCGTGGCACCAAAGTCCACGATTGCAATCAAAGGAATTCCATTAATGAAGCACGTGCCTTTTATCTCGCTTCACCACTTCGCACTCAAAAGCGCGAACACCTTCCCACCGCTCTCTCTTCTTGGGCTTGGGACACTTAGGACCGATGTGCCCCACTTCTCCACGCTTAAAGCGAGCGACATCCTTTCGCTCTACAATCAGCACTCGAAGGCCCTCTTCGCCACATTGATAGCACCTCTTATCTCCACTCTTGCACTCGTTCTTCTTATGTCCAGGCTTCCCACATTGGAAACACACCACATTTGCAAAGGCGTCTCCCCCACTTGGCCTCTTGCCTTACCCAGCCTTCCACTTGCATTTGCTGCCAGAAACTTCATAGGGCTTTCCCCTAAACTGAGAGTTCTTCTTCTCTTTACCAACCCTGTACCTTGCCTCAGTGTTTTCCTCATATATCCTGCAACTATCCACCAAGTCAACAAATGCCCTGATCTTCTGATGCCCAATTGCCTGCTTAACTTCAGGCCTCAAACCGTTCTCAAATTTCACGCACTTGGAGAACTCAGATGTAGCTTCCTCATAGTAGGGGTGGAATTTCACCAGCTCTTCAAACTTTGCAACAGACTTTACCACCACCGACTTACTCCTCTTGCTTCACTCTAGGAACTCCATCTCCTTCTTTCCTCTCACGTCTTCAGGAAAGTATTTCCTCAGAAATTCCCTCTTGAATACCTCCCACGTAATCACCTCTCCAGCAGCTTCTAACCTCGGCATGACTCCCAGCCACCAATCATCTGCCTCCTCGGCCAGCATATGTGTCCCATACCTTACTTTCTGCGCCATAGTACAGTCCATCACCCTAAAAATCCTCTCTATGTCCTTCACCCACGCCAACGCCCCATCCGGATTGTACTTCCTTTGAACGTTGGAGGTTTTCCTCCGAAATGTAGCTAGGCTACGAGCTCCTGCCTCTCGGCAACTTGATGAGGCTGATTCCCCATAGCAGCAACCATCGCTTCCAGGGCAGCAGCTATTGCAGCGTCGTTTCTTCCAGCACGTCCAGCCATTTCTACTTACTCTCTGAGACAAGACAATTAAAACGAGCATTAATACTCGGGGACTGGGAACTCAAGACTCAATACTTGGTCGGACAGACCGAACTTTTGCTCTGATACCACTTAATGTAACACCCCTCCTATTTCTATTAATTAACTAATTTAAATCAGAGTTGAATAAAATTCTCGTGGAAAGATGCTACATTATCACTCAAACACCTTAGCATATATCTTTGAATTAAAACAACAGCAAACATGCAAAGATAGGCAACTCGGCCAAAGGGATTACACCCATCAAAATATGTTTTCAATTGTTCACATCACAGCGGACGCTCATATAAACTAGTCAACATATATATTACAACTGGAACAGTCCAAAACAAATCACTACTACTCTACTCGACTCCCCCAGTGTTACAACTACCAGAGCAGACCGACTCCAAAAACCCAAGCAAAGCTGACCTCTACTCAGGGGTACCTGCAAGTTGCCACATTAGAGCAACATGGAAAAGCGATGAGGTGAGTTTCTAAACATTTGTAATAAAGGTTCATGACTAAGGTAAATACATAGAATGCATTAAGCACTTCAGTTCACATATCAAACAGCAACTCAACATAATTCAAATGAGTTATGCATGCAATGCAACCCAACTCCAGGGCATATGCATGAGGATCCATCTCTTTAAGCCACTCGGGCATATCCGTCGCTAGTGATACTCAGACCGAAGTCTTTTGTATCGAGACCGAAGTCTATAACCGTCGCTGATGCATATGAATTCATGAGACTCAATGAACAATGCATTAACTCAGAATAAAACTCTTTTGTGCAAACCGCACCGTCGCTTTACGTTGCCTAGTCCTCTTAGACAACCACCATAGCACAACGGCTATCTGCCCACTCACAGGGCACCTCAGCTCCTCAGGCAGTGAGCCACTCCATCACTATGAAGGCTTCACAACGCCTAGGACTAAACCATCACATAGGGACTAAACTAGACTATGCCCATTCGTCCCTTTAAACGACTATTGACGCTAAACGTCACTCACAGTGGCGCCTAACAGCTCTACGCTGTTATGCGTCAAAAATAGGTCACCTCGGCACTCTTAGTCAGCTCGGTACACCTACTCATCGACTCTCATATACTTCGACACATCCACTCGTCGACTCCCGTATATTTCGACACCTCTATTTGTCGACGCCTATATACTTCGACGCCTCTATTCATCGACACCCATATCCTTCGACACCTCTATTCGTCGACGCCCATATACTCCGACACCTCTATTCGTCGACACCCATAAACTTCGACACCTCTATTCGACAACACTGGATTTCGACATACCTACTCTACACTTCGATATATACACCTCACATTGATTTCTACACTTAAGCACAATACACCTAAGCACTCACCTCATTTCGACTATCATACGCAGACTTGCCTACGCACTTCGTCTCGACCCAAACACCTCGGCATAACCACGTTACACCTCGGCAACTACTGGACGACACTCGTACTGGGTTCTATTGATACCTACGCACCTACGTCCATCAAGTACAGCTCAACTCGTCCTCTTCAAGTCTAGGAACTACGCTTTAACACTTACTACGTCGCTATCCTTCATGCACTTTGGTTTTCTACGATCACGCGCGCTAACTTCCCTTTCTCTCTTTAGGTGCTCCGGACTAGGATCAACTCAGAACACACTCTTAAGACCTCACGCCACCGAGATCGAGAGTTCTCGCCTCCATTTCTTCCATGGTCACTTACGTGACCACTTCGTAAATCGACCATGAAAATCTTCATCAAGATGAAGTAACACAACCGTAATACTTAAAACACATAAGCACACATTCGTAACTCAATCCAAGGCATGCATGCAATTACACTTAACATAAACACTATATTACGCAATGGAAGAGACTCCCTTACCTTAAGCAACTTCTGGATGATCACTCCTTCACTCTCCAATAACCACAAAGAACAAGTTCTCCTCTCCTCTCGGGATTCTCCACGCCCAGATTCTCTTCTTCTTCTTCTAATCACTATTCCACCTAACAGCTCTCTCTCTCTCTTACTTCTCTCTAAGACTTTTCTTCACTTTGATGGAAATGAGATGATCCTACGGCTCATTCCTCATATGGAATGGGACTTGGGCTTTTAATTGGACTTGGGCCTTTCCATCACTCATGGACCTCTATTCAATACCTCTTCCCATTACTCAAACCTCTCCTAACACATAAACACTACACGTTAGCCTTAAGCTTAATTTTAAATTAAAAATGTTGAAACCTTAAATAACTCAATTTAATAATTAATTGAACTATTTTAGGGTGTTACAGGATTTAGCTCCGTCATTAAATCCACCGTCATTACACCGTCATTACACTGTCATTTAATTCACCAATACCTCATCAATAGCTCTATGGCTAACATCAATACATCGGTCAATAGCTCTATGGCTAACGTCAAACTCACCAGACACATCGACACCAAAATCAATTGCTCTATGGCTAACATCAACACATCGGTCACTAGCGCTATGGCTAACATCAACACATCGGTCAATAGCTCTATGGCTAACATCGACACATCGGTCACTAGCGCTATGGCTAACATCAACCTCACCGGACACATCGAAACCAAAATCAATAGCTCTATGGCTAACGTCAACACCTCAATCAATGGCTCTATGGCTGATATCAAACTCACCGGACATATCAACACCAAAAGTAGTGAACTAAACTATCACTACAAGGACCAAACCGTCACTCCCAGGGACTATACAGTCACATAGGGCGCACATAGGGCGACAACACTGACACCCTGCACTTCGACGACACTCTTCGACGCCCACACTCTTCGACAACGCACACTTCGGCAACCTTGTGCAACACACTGCACACAGGCGCAACACCTTTCCTCAAATGGCGCCTAACAGTAAACAAACAACAACGACAATGATCAGCACACATTTGGCGCCAGGCATCAACACAATTCAGCAACTTGGACGCACTTGGGCACCAAACAAAGACCTAAAATTGCGTCAGGCGAAGAACTCACGCCACACACTGCCACAAAACAAAGACACCTCGGCACACTCACACTGCACCTCGGCCCAATACACTGCACCTCGGTACACTACACTTCGACACACCTACTCCTCGACACACCTACACCTCGACAACACTAGCTTCGACATACTTACACTACACCTCGGTATATCCACACCTCGGTAGATATACACTATACCTCGACAACTACACTTCAGCACCTACACTTCGGTATACACACGCTACACTTCGGAAACTACACCTCAATATACATACGCTACAATTCAGCAACTACACTTCGATATACATCTATAGTTCGACAATTACACTTCGGCTCACACGCACTTACACTTCGTCACCTACACTTCGACACACATATACGTCGACTCCCATATACTTCGACACATCTACACTTCATTGCACATACACTTCGTCATACATACGCTACACCTTGACCACTACACTTCAGCATACATACACTACATCTCGACAACTACATTTCGGCTTATATACACTACACCTCGACCACTACACTTCGGCTTATATACACTACATCTCGACCACTACACTTCGGCTTATATACACTACACCATCACTCACCTCGGATACACTTCCTCACTTAACCATCACTCACCTTGGTACTACACTTCGACACATACATACTTTGACGCACACATACAACAACGCACATCTACACTTCGTCACATCTACACTTACACTTCATCACATCTACACTTACACTTCATCACATCTACACTTACACTTCATCACATCTACTCTTACACTTCATCACATCTACTCTTACACTTCATCACATCTACTCTTACACTTCATCACATCTACACTTACACTTCATCACATCTACACTTACACTTCATCGCATCTACTCTTACACTTCATCACATCTACACTTACACTTCATCGCATACTTCGACACACATATCCTTCGACGCACACATCCTACAACGCACCTACCCTTCTCGGCACACAGTAATACTTCACTTCGAATGGCGTCCTAGACACCTAACCCTCATCTTCCCTCTTTTCTTTGATTCTCATACTATGATCAAACTTAAACCACAATTACTACAACACATATTCACTCGAAATTTACCCAATGCACATCAAGTAACAATGAAGGTGACAACACTAAAAATGGCGCCCTTGCGCCTAGGGTTCCTCAAACCCATTTTCTTTTCTAGGTCATTCATATGACCAATCATCAACAACACATACACACATCACAATTTCACCAAATTGAAGCAAAACACCACATCAATCAACTAACAACACAAGCAACTCAAAAATCATCCTAGAGTCTAACCCACACATAACACTCATCATATACTCTATTATAGGTGAAAGAGAGCCCCCTTACCTCAAAAGATTGAAGAACAAGTACTCTCTCCACCAAGACTCCAAGATCCACCAACAAGCAAGCTCCTGTTCCTTGAACTTGAACTCTCCCCGCCAAGATCTTCTCTTCTTCCTCCTTAAGGCTATCACACCTCTCTCTCTCTCTCTACTCACTTTACTCTTTGACTTTTCTTTGCTTTGATTGCCAAATGAACTCTCACCATCGACACCTCAACTTATATCATGGATATGGGCCTAACTAATGGATCATGGGCCTCTATTCACACCTCCTCCATTACTCAAACACCTCCTAAATAAAATGAAACTCCCAAATTAACTATTTGACTTAATAACATGTTGTAAGGCTTAAATAACCCAATTAAATAAATAATTGAACTATTTTTGGGGCGTTACATTGATCACCAATGAAATTTTAGAATGTCAAACCAATGCTTAATCACTGAGTTATGTCAAAAACAAGGGGTAGTGGCTACTGAGTTAGAAAAAGTCTATAAGAAAACACCCCCTAGTGGTTTATCAGCAGAGGTGAGAGAAAGATTAAGAATTGCTAGAGTTAGGAATACTGCTGAGCAGGATGTGTGGAACACCTGATGCAGAAATTCCAAGCAGTCTGGAAATTTCAAAAAGAGCAGCATAGTTGGTTGACACTAAAGTTGAATGACCCTGAGGAAGAAGTAGAAGCCTCAATATTCCCTGAATGGATTATTGATGAAGAGGAAGAGGAAAAGGTAATAGTTAAGAAAGAAAAGAAAGTGAAGAGAAAGAGAGAAGCTGAGAAAGACAAGAATGGAAAGAAACAAAGAGTGGAGGAAGAACAAGAAATAGTAAGTGAGGAAGACACTGAAGTAGATGAAGAGGCAGAACAGCCTGTGAAAGATATTGAAAAAGATGTAGAGGAGGATGAATCAGAATCCTTGGAGGAAACTGAGAGTGATGAAAATGGCAGTAACAACATGGAGGCTAGTGCTAGGAAAAAGTATGAAATAAGAAGGAAATCTACCAATGAACCACAAACACTATCCCCACCATCACAAACCAACGTTCCATCCCTCACCACCCACCATTCACCACAAAAATAACCCACCCCTCCATCAGAAAATGCTCCCCAGTTTGAAAATCCAAAACAAGTCACAGAAGAAATTGAACTAATACCAACCCAGAAATCTCCCACCCTTCCAACAGAACCTATTGAGCCTACTAACATTGATTTTGAGAAAGAAAATATGCAGGTACTCACTGAAGAGCCTGAGAAAGAAGAAGGCCAAACAGATTCTGTCATGGAAGAACAACAACAAACTGTCACCAAGCAGCTGAAGTTCCAACACCAAGTGCAAAAACTCTAAAGACAAAAGTGATGGAGACCAGCCCAGAGGCAACAATTTATGAAGTACTGAAAGCTTTGAATAAGAAGAAGGAGCTACTTGGCTACAAAAGGAAAACAATGAAGCCAACTCCAACAAATAAGATGTGGACCATGAGTTCCCTCTATGGTGTACAGGGTCAAGGAGCAATTTCTGGAGAAAAGGAGAAAACTGAGAAGGAACCTACCACTGAAGGTGACAAAGCAACTGAAGCAGCAGCAGAACAACAGGAAGAACCTGAACAAGAAGCTCAACAAACTCCAGTGCAGATTGGTGTCCCAACACCTGAAGTTCCTGCACTTGCAACACCTGAAGTTCCCACATTGGCTACACCAGATGTACCTGCACCTGCAGAAGTACCTGAAGCAATTGTAGAGGATCCTGGTGTGCCAACTGCTGATGCCACTGCTGTTAAGGCCAATCCAAAGAAGATGAGAGCCAAACATGTCCCTATCAGAACCAGTCCCAGAATCGGAGAAAAGAGTAAAAGAATGATTTTTAATGTTGTTTCAATATTTTATTATGCTTAAAAACTTATAATATATATGTTCAAATACTATGTGTGATGTTTTGAGTACTTTTGATTATATCTCCCATGTTTGGATCCCTTAAATACTAAACTTAGAGCAGTGGGGACACTGCTCATATTTAAGTTGGGGGGGAGAGTGGAGAATAGTATGTCTTTTAAATGAAATATGCACTATGTGAATATTAATATATGTTATGTGTGTTTTAGTAGTAATAGTATTATGTGAATATGAAATATTTATATAGTAGTATGTGAATATGCAATAGTAGTATGTTTTAGTACTTTTAGATGTACTTAACAAAGCTTTAAATAGCATGATAAAATTATTTTCAAAAAAATAGAAAAATTAAGTACATCATGTGTGTATTAGACTTAAATGATTATGAAGCAAAGTTTTAAAAGGAAAAGAAAAGCCTTGTTTTCTAGAAATGATCAATGTTATAATTTCTTTGACACAACAAAATTGAGTTTTTGAAAAGAACCATGCTAGATGGAAATGCTATCTAAAGCCAAGGATTTTTTGGAAAACTAAGGTCAAATTTAGATTTTTACTAAAAATATAGAAGAACATAAAGAAATAAGTTTGGGGGAAATTCAAATGAATAGAAAGGCAAAAGTGTGGAAACTTGAAAAGCTAATGCCAAAGGTGTCAAAACTCTCAAAGGTGTCATAAAGATCAAAAAGCTACACTTGTCTGAGTCATATAAACTGAACCTGTCCCTTAAGTGCAATTGGTTTGAAAAATGAACGAAGTTCAAAAAAAAAAAAACAAACCAAAGAAAAAAGAGAAAATGCATGTGGAGGTCAGTGAGGAGGGAAGTGTATGCTACAACATACTCAAAGAGTTACCAAAATAGCTACACAAAGTGTACCTACAACACCTACATCAAAAAAAGAAACCAACTCAAAATGATGTATTTGCACTCATTGCATTACATCAACAAAAACACCAAAAGTCTAAATAAGGCAATTGACTCAACAAGTTGAAACACCAAAAGCCCTTTGTTGTTCCTAATTAGTCCCCTAAATCTTGAAGAAATTGTTAGTCTCATCCATATTTTGAAAATTTTTCTAAAGGTGACCAAAAGAGTTCCACATTTTTCAAAAGCCAAAGAAAAACTCTTTATCTAGTTATGGAACCAATTGAAGCTCAATGGGACACACACTCACACAAATGAGACTTTATAGCTTTGAATGTTTTAAAGAAAGCAATGGGTTAGAAAATTCCTGAAAAATTAAAGCTCATACAAGATACGCACTTTAAACAAAAAATTTTAGAAAGACATGAGTTGAGGTGATTTCATAGTCATGGAAGTCTTGTGTTTTTAGTTCTTGTGTCGTTACTTGAGGACAAGCAACAAGTTAAGTTTGGGGGTGTGATAACTCTATTTTATATAGAGTTATTCATCTATTTTTACTTAGGTTATTGTTTATTTTCAAGTACATTAATATATAAATAGCTTATTTATTAAGAAACAACATTTTAGAGATCCAAATGATTAGGACAAGTAACTGGGCATAAAAACACATATCTTGTTAGGTTTGATGTTTTTTACAGCAACTGCAGGAGTGGAAACTCTGCCAACACTAGGAGTGGAAACACTGCCAACTCTAGGAGTGGAAACATTGCACCAAAACATCCAAGGACCATTTTGATGCTTCCACACTTGAATTGTGACGTCATGCCTAGTCACCTGGAGTAGAGCCACTTGCAGAAGTCGGCGATAAACATAAAAATCAAGTTGCAAGGCTCATCTATCTAAAGAGACATGTGGAACTTCTCCAATGGACCACACCTAATGTTATGCATGCAAGCGACCACAACTAAGCTATTTGCTTCATTGGTTGTCTGATTTTATCTAAAGTTGGTCCCCTCAGTTGATCTTACGCGCCTAAGGAAACCTCTCAAGGGAGGAAAGCTTCCAAGCCTATAAATAGAAGCCATATCTTCACCTACAAACAATCCTTCATCCTTCAATTGTATTTCTTCATTTGTTTCTGAAAGGATCACTTAGTTTTAGTTTTGTTTAGTTTTAGTTTTTCTTTACGTTTCTGAAGAGAAGGAAGGTAAGGAGATGCTTGACAACCACTCCCTTCACTTCTACTTGAAGGAAACTTGTGTAAGGAACTCATATTGTACTTCAACTTGGGAAACTCATGCAAAAGATCTTCTATTCGAGTAATCTCTCTCCTTTTAAGTTCTTTTGCTATATTACTCATTTGATTATGCTCATTGCAGATTTTCTCTATTATATTATGAGTAACATGAGCTAAATTCCCTTAAGTTGAGATGTTATAACCTTGTAATGAAATTCTAAATATGTTATTATGATTTATGTAGTGTATGCATTTTAATTCTTGTGTGATACTTGTTTCAAAACTTATTCTGGAATTGATCACTTTGGAATAAGTAAAACTTGTGGCAGCAGACATGGGTCACATTTATGAACTCAAGAATTAATAGGAATGAGTGTTTGTAACAACAACTTGTTAAACTAGCTTTAATAAGAATTGCTGTTAAAACCATGTTAAGTCCTAGACATAGGATAACATAGTTCCTAGGGTGATACAGTGGGAGGTTAAAAATACAAGAGTGAACTCATTTAGCAAATTGGATCATTGTTAGGAGGCGAGAGAGGAATTGACTACTCTTTACTTTACTGTAAAAAACAAAGATCATAAGAGCTTGTAATGCAACTCTGAAGAAAGTGCTTGACAGTACATACATCGATGCAATCTGTTGCATCCAATTATTGGACACTACATACTCCACTATAACACTTAGAAGTGAATTACTTGGTAAAAACATCTCAACTACTTTATCTAACTGATTCCTTACACTCTTTACTGTTTATATTGTTTTTTACTTTGAAAAACTCCAAACCATAATAGTGCATAGTGTAGACACACTAAGTGTACACTCTGAATATACAAAGCTTTACAATACACAATCCCTGTTTGTAGGTGAAGATATGGCTTCTATTTGATGGACGACGGTATGAGGCGAGGCAGTCAAAGAACACCCTTTGTGATTCCGAGCTCAAATGCTCCATCCCGGGGTGCAGGCGAAGACCACAACGGCTCAGGTCCACAGCGACCATAACTCTTTCTCCTCGTTAGATTGTGCCTTCCCTCTGATGTCAGAGTTTGAAACTCCATCAGTGGCCGAAGGAAGAAGTCCTTGTGGCATTTCTTGTAACGCCCCAATTCTACCCATTCGTTTATTTAATTTTCAGAGTGCGGAATTTAAATCTACTCGTGCATTGGAGCCTTACACATCGACATTTTAGAACTCAAGCAACGTGTGTTCAATTAGAACTTTCAAAAAAAACCAACCACATAGTTTCCCAATTATTGAAAATACGATACGTAGCCTGTAATATCATCTCAACATCATACAATCCATAAAAATCCGATAAAAGCAACAGTTTATGATAGTAAGACAACTATTAGACTAGTGTTCGTTTCCCCGTGTGCTACGTGAGCGAGCAAACGACAATCGACTCGAAAGGGATGAAGGAAAAGGAGTCCTTCACTAGCGTGTACTTGCATGTTACCACGAAGGTAACATTCAACAGTAAAGGGTGCTCTAACAGCATAAAAAGTATATGATAGGTAATATACTAGAGACTAGCAGCTATAATAACCATAGCATAACAACATTACAGTACAACCATCACCGAAAACATCAACAAGCCACAACATAGAGCACAACGACAAATATCTCATCATCATTTATGTACATGCATGAAAATGCAACCCACGTCGCCGGCCATATGCATGAGGTACCACCGTCGTAAAAATGGCATCTCGGGCACAAACGTCGCTTTGAGCATAGCTCCAAGGCCGAAGCCTACATCGTCGTAATAATGCATATGGCATGCATGAGACACCATGTACAGCACCTCGGCAAACAATCAACAACAACAAATGTCATCACCATCATGACACGACAACATCATTGGCATCATTATTCGTCGCAACATCATCATCAATTAGGTGGTCTTAGTCGACCCATCAAAATGATCAACATCACCATTTTTAGTTCGTCATATTCGACACAGCGTCACTATCATTATTATGGATTATTCATATTCGACTCGACAACTACAACATCAGCTATTTAGTCATACTTGACACAGTGTCGCTTTTACTGTTAATCATTCTTATTTGACATTACAAGACATCCCAACATCGGGCAGCACGATATGGCGCCCTAGAATTCGACGCCTCAGAAGTCGACACACCCCAGAATTCGACACACACCAGAATTCGACACGCCTCAGAATTCGACACACCCCAGAATTCGACACAGGCGCACTGGGTAGCACACAATGGCGCCTGCAGTGACACACGCCTCGCAGTCGACGACACACTCGATTTCGACACACCCTGCATTCGACACAGCGCCTGGGCAAAGCACACAATGGCGCCTGAATTCGACAGAGCCTCGTAATTCGACACACCCCGAATATGACACGCAGCGCGCTGGGGACCACACAATGGCGCCCAGAATTCGACACGCCTCAGAATTCGACTCACAGGCCCCTTCCTTCCTTTCTCTAGGTTTTTCCCATGATCTAATAGAAGGAATGATAAAATTACCTCGGTTACACTACCCCACCTCGATTACACTACCTCTAAGCACCTAACCCACCCTCTACACACTACCTCACTTCACTCACTCATCTCACTCGTCACTTTCCCTTTAGAAGCTCTTCTCTCTCGAAAGCTTCTTGCTAGGTTTCAGTTGCAACCATTTGTGAATCTGTTACAATTCAGTTACAGATCAAGGCTTGTATATAAGACAGTGTATTTGCCTTCAGTTAATCAATGAATCCATTTCACATTTTATCTCAATCTATATTCCTTTATGATCAACTCACAAATCACCAATTAACATCAATTGCAATCACTACGATCAATCACCAACATCATCAAAGACAATATATATATATATATATATATATATATATATATATATATATTCATAGATCGTCAAACATATCGTCACACATAACAACAACACTACCTAGGCATTATAGAAACTACTCTCCCATATACAACCCAACATAACCCTTTATACTATGAGACTCCCCTTACCTTAGAAATTGATGAAGAAGAGAACCTTTCAATCACCACACAAGAAAACGCAGCAACAAGCCGAGCTCCTTCTTTTTCCTTCAACTCGCGAAATCCTCTTCTTCTCTCCCTCTCTCCCACGGCGCCGATTTCTTTCTTTCTTCTCCTCTTCTAATGAGTGAGACAACTTAAACCTAAGCTTATATACTTTGGGCTCAAGTGACTTGGCCCTTTTTACACCCCCTTCAAATATTTCCACCACTCCCTAACACAACAAAATATTATATAATTAATTTAATATAATCAACCCACTAAGTGCTTAAAATAACTTAATTAAATAATTAATTAAATTATTTTTGGGCGTTACAACTCTCCCCCACTTAGAATATTTCGTCCTCGAAATAGTTACCTGATTCAAACAGCTCGGGATAGTATTCTCGCATCTTGCTCTCCAATTCCCACGTCATGCTTTCACCAGTAGCTCCCAACCATACTACTTTCACCAAGTTTATCTCCTTACACGTTAAAGTCTTCACCTCCCGATCTTCAATTCGCACTGGCATTGTCTCCACGGTGAGATTATCCCTCACCTGCACATCGTCCATCTGAATCACATGGGATGGGTCTGGGACATACTTCCAAAGTTGCGACACGTGAAACACGTCGTGCAAGTTCGAAAGATTAGGCGGCAAGGCCACTCTATACGCAACATTCCCAACCCTCTCTGAAATCTGATACGGACCAATGAAACGAGGAGTGAGTTTCTTTGACTTCAACGCACGACCCACACTGTAACGCCCCAAAGATTATTGGCTATTTATTTAATAAGTTATTGGGGATTAGATTATGGAAAATATTAGAAATAAAAATATGGTATTTTTATATGCTATTGGTAATATATGATTAATAATATTATATATTTATTTTATTTCTATTAAATACCAGTGCTTGAGATATTATTTCTTTAGAAAGTTATTTTGGTCTATTGAGGTGTTAAAATAATAGTCATAGTGATATTGGGCTCTAAAAGTATTTAAAATAAGTTTTTGGGCTGTTTTACTCGCATACACCCCCTATTGGTTGCTAAGCGCACCTCACCATTGAGTCAACTTGGCCCGAACTCCTTCCAAATGCTCCATTACGCCCGTAACCCGACCACCTACCCTCTCTTCCTCCTCACACCGAAACACGCAGAGAGGAAACTGCAACCCTCATGGCTCCTTCATCATTTTCGCTTCCACCTTCAAGCCACGGGAGAACCCCAAACTTCACATTCCAACTCGAAATTTCCTCCTGAATCCGTTTCCAGCCTCCGTTTAATCAAAAGAAGCGCCGTTTGTTACATATTGTAAATCTGGGCGGACGGTTATTCGCACATTCCGACCACCACGGTCTTCGGTTGGTGAAACGGATATCGTATTCGGATTCTACGCGTCGAAACCTTCGAGAAGCACTAGTCTTTCACTCATTACGGTGAAGTTGACGTCGGGCTCTTAGTGACCTGCTGTCTCGGTAAAAAGGGAGAGCTGTTGTTGTGGTCCTGTTGGTGACTTCGTAGAGAGAGCTCCGCCTTCGGTTTATACGAGGTAAGGGAAGTCTCACCTTATAATAGAGGGTATAATAGGTCGTATATAGATCATAGGGTCCTTTTTGGTATTCGTTGATAATGAATTTGATTGTTGTATGCTTGTTTTGAAGGATTGATTTGAATAAGAGCATGAAATTGATTCATATGTTAGAGTTAGGGTTTATAATATATTCATTTCGAATTTGATGTATGTTTGTTGATTGAAATGCTTAATTGACGTGTTGGCATGATTATGAGATGTGTTGGAGTGATATTTGATAATTAGAGTTGAGAAAAATTGGATGAATTTGAGTTAGGGCACTTTAGGTACCCTAGGGCGCCTGTGTCACTGTTTGTGAGTGTTGTTGTGTTGTGTCTAGGTACAGGGCGCCAAATGTGGCTGCCCAAGCGCCTGGTTGTGCCTAGTCCTAGTGCAGGGCGCTAAATGGTTGCCCTGTGGCGCCTAGGTGGGTGTAGGTGTGCATGTCTAAGTGCTGGGCGCCATTTTGGCTGCCCATGGCGCCTAGGGTGGCGCCAGAATGTGTGACAAGGGTGTGTGTGTGCATGTGGCGCAGCACAGGGCGCCAAATGGCTGCCCTGTTGCGCCTGTGTTGCTGCCTGTGTCTAGGCAGGGCGCCAAATGTGTTGCCCAGGCGCTGAATGCGCTGTGTGTTCGAGATCGTGGTCACGATTTGTGTCTCGAGTGTGTCTAGGCTCGTCTTTGCCGTGGGGCGCCCAGAATCGTTGTGAAAATGGCGCCTGTGTGGCTGTGTGCCATAGGGGGCGCCAAGTTGCTGGAGTTTTGGCGCCCATGTCTTTGTGTTACATGCGGCGCCGGGCCAGGGGAAAATGGCACCGGTGCTTTGCCAGGTGTCTAAGTGTGTCTTTGCTTTTGGTCCCTAGGTGACAGTTTGGTCCTAGGTGTGCTGTTTTGGTCCCTAGGTGACAGTTTGGTCCTAGGTGTGCTGTTTTAGTCCCTAGGTGGTGTTTTGGTCCTAAGGGTGTTGTTTTGGTCCCTAAGTGCTGTTTTGGTCCCTAAGTGGTGTTTAGGTCCTTGAGTGAGGTTTTAGTCCTCTAGTTGTGATTAGTCCTTGGGACATGATTGAGGATGATGCCATGGGGGCATGAGCCATGGGGGCTAGCTGTTGATGATGCCATGAGGGCATGAGCCATGGGGGCTAAAATTGAAATTAACAATGAAGTGAGAAATGATGTTGATAATGTGTAATTGTGTGTAGCATGTTCATGGAGTCTCATGCATACATTCGGCTGCGGTCGTGTAACACCCCAAAATAATTCAATTAATTAACTTAGTTGAGTTATTAAGGGTTTGCAACATTTTACTTTTAAGTCAAGTAATTCATTAAGTGAAGGTTAAGCATGTGTGGCATTTTAGGAAAATGTCTAAGTTAGGAAAGGGTGTGGGTAGAAGAAGCCCACGGCCTAATAAGGCCAAGGCCTCATTTAAGTCCCTTAGGACATGTTAAATGGTGCCTTCGTAGGAGATCATTTACATTGTTCCAAAAATAGTCAAAGTTACCAAATTAAGAAAGTAGAGAGAAGTGAGACTTAGAGAGAAGGAAGAGAACCAGAAGGGAGAACCAAGAGAAAAAGGAAGAGTGAGTGAATCTTGAAGGATTCCTAGAAGTGCTAGTGAAGAGGGTGTGTCTACTACTGTAATCAAAGTTAGGGGGCTCTTTTAATCCTTGTAATGTTTTGTGTTTGGTAGTATTTTGGTGTGAGTGGTTCTGATCACCTTGCATGTGTGTTTTATGTGTTGTTCATAACATGTTTTGCTGTGTTTTTGCTCTTGCTGTGATTTGTGGTGAAGTACGATGGTGGATCGGTTGGGAAAGAGAGAGGAGTGTAACACTCTCTCTGTTCTGTGTGGTACGAAGGGAGCATTGCATGGTGAGGCATCAGAGGGTGAATCAGCGTAGTGTGAAGAAAATGAGTTTGCATGTAGAGTTAGGGAGAGGATCGGAGACGATGGAGTGAGTATCCGAGTGTGCATGAGTGTGGTATGCTGGAAATGGGTTGCATGTTGGGTTTAAGTAAAGAAACAGAGTAAAAGAAGTAAAATGGGAGTTAAGCGCCTTTATTACGCGCGTAAACCGAAGTACCCTTCAGCTTAGAGTGAGAGAAACCGAGTTGAGGGAAGTCAACGCCTAGGGTGTCTTGGTGTTGAGAGTCTGTTGGTGAGTTTGAGGGAGAGTATGTGTCCAAATACCATTAGCGAGGGGTAAGGGCGCATAAACCGAAGTGTAGGTGTTTCGCCTTAAGGTTACCGAGGTGTAGAGGTAGTGAACCGAAGTCTTCAAGCCGAGGTAGCGTCACCGAGGTGAAACGCCAAAATGCCTAAGTGGAAGTGACTAGACGAGATTGTACGAGGAGTGAATCCACACGAGTGAGAGGTTCTAGCCTAAGGGAGTGCGTAACTGTGAGCGTGCTACCGAATTGAGGGTTTGCGTGTAACATGCCGAGGTGCCAAAGCTGAGCTAGGTGCCGAGGTGATGTAGAATACCGAGTTGGAGTAGTTAGCCGAGGTACACACATAGTGTGTCGAAGTGATGTTAGGCGCCAATGTTGCCTAGCACATTGTGGGACGCCACTGTGAGTGCTATTTTAGCACCAAGTGTGCCAAGTACGGGAGCGATTAAGTACATTTTGGTCCTTAGGTGACATTTTGGTCCCTAGTGTCGTTGCGGTCCTCGGTGTGACAATTAGTCCACCATGGAGTGCCGAGATGATTGAGAGGTTGGTTGTAGGTCCTGGGTGATTCTCTACCGGTGTAGTAGGTCGACCTTAGCACCGTGATGATGTCTAGATGGTGTGGCCGTCGGTGTGGCGACCGGAGTAGAACGACGGAGTAGAACGACGAGTAATGACGGTGAACGACGGTGTAAGCATTCACATGCGTTATGTTTGATTGGTGTGTGATTGCATTTGTCATGAAGTCACATGTTCATGTGCATATTACGACGGAGGAGGTTTCGGCCTCGATGTGGTAGGACTTCGGTCTCCATATCAAATAACGACGAGAGTAAATAACGGCGGAGAGCCGATAGGCTAAATAACGACGCAGTGGAGGTACCTCATTGCATAATGCCACGTGGTTGGGTTGTATACATGCATACATTTCATAATTTAATGTGTTTGTGAGTGATTGATAATTGTTGTGGTTATTTGAACTATCGGTGAGTGGTCAGTATTAGGCTTAACCGAGGTGCTTTAGTCTTTGAACACCCCTTTTCTACCCTTATATTACGTGTCATTTATCGAGTAATTTTTTTTTTTCAAAAATAAAAATTGTTTTAATTGATAGAAAAGAAATGCTACAGCTTCCTTAAAAACTCATCAAATATGCACTCTTCAAATTTGTGCAATCAAACATCGCTTATGGAAAATCCCATCCTCATAAAACACAATCGCAAATGGCATAAACACCAACTCACCAAATACTCTCAAACACGCCTCAATGTAACAATAAAACTCGTTATACAACTATTAAACAAATTATCCAACTCCACCCACGCCCTAGGTGTTACAATGATCGAGAGCGACGCAACAATACATCCCAAAAACTAAAAGAATAAGGCAAACAAGTCCTTCACTCATGGTACTGCAGCGTTGCCACAATAGAGTAACATTCCAAGCGTAAGGGGTGAGAATTTCAATGAAACATAATCGGATACATAATAGAGGATGAGAGCGGACAATCACAAGGTATCATCATCATCACCACATCATAAATACACAACACCAGCGCCAATCACAACAAAGAACAACTCACGCTTATGATTATGTATGAAAATGCAACCCACACGCGGGCATATGCATGATGGTACCATATCATCTTTAAAGACCACTCAAGGCATATCTTCATCATAGAAGAAAAACCACTCAAGGCATAACATCATCAATATTAGTCATAGTATGCACATGCCATGAGACTCTATAACACATGTGCAACTCAATCAACACTCACTCGAGTACTCATCATCATCATCATAAAAGAAATAACCACTCAAGGCATGTCATCATAAAACACTCGTAGAGTGTATTCGTCATTCACATCACAAACTTAAATAACACATCATCAAAATTACTCATAGCATGAACCGACACATTCATCAACACCATATAGTCACGTCATCATAAGCATATATATACATTACGGTTATCTTTTAGCTTTGTGGATTATAAAATAGTAAACTGATTGACTATGGGATTACTCGTGTAATCGGTACCACTTGCAAAGGCATTGGCCACATTTGCAAGGTTCTCGATGATGCCCTTGTAAATACACGATGAAAGAAATTCTGACCTTAGTGGTAAACCACAGTCTAGCCATAGTCAAGGAGTACACTAGTAGTATAACCTCTTACAGCAATTCAATTATATAAACATAACAATCACATTTTTAGTAGTGGAAACAACCCATTTGGTTTGGAAAACATTGTACTTACATTTGAGAAAAACATCATAATTTTAAATTGGAGAACTTCCCATTTAATTTGCAAACGAATAAAATAAAATATCAGCCCATTTTATTTATAAATTCAGCCACTTTAACACGCCTCTTTCGTTAACAAAATAAACTCGAAAATTCGGTTCTTGACCAAAGAACAAAACTAGAGAAAACAAAGTGACTTTTAGGCGCGAATTCGGTAATCAAAACGGAAGAATTTTTCGAGCCAAATTCAGCAGTAAAACAGTGTCTTGCTAGCGCATAACATCAGCAAATATAACAGTAAAATAGCGTGGAAAGACAGCAGTATTTTTCGAGCCAAAAACAAAGAAGAAATGTGCTGACTTTTTGGCGCATAACAAAGATAAAACGGCAAGATTTTAATACAAAAGCGCACCTCAATATTTTGTAAAACAAAGAACATATTAATTAAAAAAAAACAGCAGCTCATTATAAAATTCCACAAAGAAACAAAGAGCTCATTTCTTTGACAAAACAACAACATTTTTAATCAAAAAAACAGCAACTCATTTCATCAAAATAATTCATCAACAACTCCAAATACCATTAAGTTTTATGCTAATAACATCACCAAATTATTTCCAAAATAACAGCGATTGCTCTTCAACAATTTCAAACTATTGAACACCATCAAACACATCAAATTCATCAATTATCAAACAACAATATCAATCATCAACAAAATCACATCACTTTAGCATCAAAACCCCACAAAACCCTATCTATACCCAATTATGTTAAACGAAACGCTCACCCTTACCTTAATTTAAACCGAAAACGGAGCTCTCTCTACGGAGTCACCAATAGAACCACAACAACAGCTCCTCTCTTCCTTCTTTCTTTCTTTTGACACAATGCAAGGACGGGCCACGAACTCTCGAGCGTGCTCTAATTTCAACGGCAGAATGTAACTCGTGCACATACAATCAAATACGAGAACAATCAATTTACAACCCAATCACAATTTATTAGAATTACGTGATGCTTCGTTTAACAAATTAACTAATGTTTGGAAAAGGAGTACCTATCGGAAAGTACCGAACGAGATTCAAGTCGGAAATCAAGGACTCAAATCTAGATCCGAACAAGCTTCCAATGGAACATGACCGTGAGATTCTCGAACGAGACATGCATCTACCCATGTTAAGCATTTCGGCATAGAAGAGAAAACGAAGGAAAACGCAGCGAATAATACCGCGAGCTCTCCATTTGCTACGCGCGTGCGTGAGTGAAGAAAGGCTAGAAAGCGGGACCACGATCGAAGAAACAGACTCCATATTCATGCTCGGCCATTTTCGAGTGGGAGGGAGGAGTTTGGGGTTGGCCGTGGAGGAGGAGGAGAAGAAAAAACCATGGAGGAAGGGTTACCGTTTCTCTGCGTGTTGCGCCGTGAGGGGAGAAGAGGAGGTAGGCTGGGTGGGCCTGTCGGTTCTCTGGTCGCGCGTTAGTAAATTTTAAGCAAGTGTGGGCTTAAGTGAGTTGCAATGGGTGCGTCCAAAGAGTGAGGGTGTATCACGAGTAAAACAGCCCAAAAACTCATTTTAAATATTTTTAGAGCCCAATATCACTATAACTATTATTTTAACACCTCAATAGCCCAAAAATAATTTCTAAAGAGATAATACTTCAAACACTAATATTTAATAGAAATAAAATAAACATATAATATTATTAATCATATAGTACCAATAGCATATAAAAATACCATATTTTTATTTCTAATATTTTTTCCACAATCTAATCCCCAATAATTTATTAAATAAATATCCAATAATCTTTGGGGTGTTACAAGTGCTATCTCTAACCTTAAGCTTCTTCACATTATATTACTTGTGTTAAGAGACTCACCCTAGTCTTGCTTTTATGTTGTTTCTCATGTCGGCAACTTGCGTACACACATGAGTGATAGTTGTGCCTAGCTCAAGTCGGTTGTTATGCCTCCCGGTCGTGTAACACCGGGTTGGGGGCAGAGTAGATTTTAGTGCTTCTTATGCCGATCTTGTGTACTTTCTCGCTAGATAGTCTTTTGAACTAAAACTATCACATTTTGTTGTAACTTTTACTATGTATTATGACTTGATGTCTTCTCGGCCGAGGTGCCTTATGTTATGGGCTTAGACCCTTTTGCCGATGTGATGCGCATGATTACATGTTTAGTATAATGTTTGTGCAAATTGTTTGAACTTAATTGAATTTCTGCTTTCCTTTTTAAATCATCAAATGTAGCCCTCCTTTGAGTGGAATTTTGCAACTCTGATTTTAATTTAGTAGATCGAATTGATTAGATAAGGGGGTGTTACATTGTTGGTATCAGATCAGTTTGGTCTATCCGGCCAAGTTGTCCGGTCGTAGAGTCTTTTAGTCCTAACTGTTGTTCATGTTGTAGTGCAGGTCGGCCCTAACCGGACCATTTGTGTTGTCTGTGGTGTCTTCCGATGTGTGAACTCTGAATAGAGTTATATGTATTGTTTGTTTGATTCTTGAAAGTCGTGAAGCTAACCAGTTTAGTTGGTTAAGTCTTCAAGGGAATGTGGTGTGTTATATGTATTCTTTTGATTTGTAAGGATCATCACGGCTATGGTAGATAGAAAGAAGTAAGGATCCAAGTGAGAACCCAAACAACTATTATCTTTATAGAGAATTTTTCATAGAACTCGGCTATTCTTTCGGCTATACGTTGTGTGCCTATTATGTTTCTCTGGGTGAACTCTGCTTTTTGCAAGTTATTTTGTAACTCATTTTTGTTTTATACACAATTTATGCGATTAAGAATAAAATGCGGATGGAGATGCTTAAACTAGTTTATTTGCAAGGTGTTAAGGCGTATTTTGTTATATCTCATATTGGTTACTTGTGAGATACCTTGATCCAAATTTCTTTAGAATCCGCATTGATAATCACTCCATTAAACAAAATATGAAACGTGGTGCATAAGCCTGTTTTTTTTTAATTAACTTTTAAGTATTCCGATTACTACTAAGTTGGATAGACAATGTGGACTTTCATAAAATTTATACCTATGCATTTGAATACTTTTTGGCGGTAGACTCAGCATGATTAATTTCCATTGCTTGATTGCCATGATAATGATGATGATGATGATGATGATATATATATATATATATATATATATATATATATATATATAGCTACAATGAACTGATAATAGCTAGATTTCACGTTGAAGTGCCTGGTAATCAATGTCGGAAATCTAGGGACTTAAAATAAAATTACCTTCTTTTATTGTTGAATTAATTTCTATTAAAATAGTTGTATTGTTGGTTGATTAAATAGTATGTTTCATGCAAATTTTTGTTATATCGTGTTTTTGTTTGCATTGACGCCTTAGATTGAGTTATTTGTTGATGTGTTTCGCAAATTATTCTAGGTCGCAACGATGTCTTGACTGCTATAAACGATAAATTCTTTATTGAATGCTGCAATTATTGTGTTCTTTTATCTTAAAATTGCAATCACATTACTTATTTTAATTATAGACTGTGTTTCTATATTCTTACTACCTTGACTTACTTTTGTCTTATTTTGTTTTGTTCTATATGCTTCATTGTTTTAGATGTGTAATATAGTGAACTCTCTTTGGTATGAAATGACATATATTGCATATGTAAAATGTCTAAATTTTATTTTATCATTTTGACAAAGACTATTGTAGGTACATGGTAGTGAACTAGTTTTGTTTCATTAATTGCGTGGGAGCTGTATTATGTGACTGTGTTTGAAGAATTAATAATGATGTTCATAGATTGCATATCAACTAATATTGGGAGTTATATTAGGAGACAATGTCTTGAGAACTAGGATTAATAGTCTAGATTACTTACTTCCTATCTTTGTAGTTAGACTCAAGATATGTTGTTCTGGTTATACCGGGGCTCAAGTTTATGTATAAAACTATTAAAGTTAGACTTTAGGAATGTTTCACACGTGTTTTGATTTGATTATAATTGATATCGTGCAAATAATTTGCCTTGATAAAACTATATGTTCTAATTCTTTTCAGAAAAGCTTAGTGAAATGATGTTGTAATTATTTAGGAGTACATGCTAGTTTAATAAAAGTGACCATGATGCCTACGTGTTAACTTTTTCTAGGACGTTAACTCTTGTGAACGATATTTTTGCTTGTTTTGTGAATTTTGCTGGATTAGTTTTATAGTTGGAGACTCGAATGAACTTGTTATGCGGTTAATTTAACACAATTACTTTGACTTTATGAATTAGTGAAAGCGTAGTATAAAGTATAATAGGAATTTTCATAGTAACATGTTCTTGATTACGTATTAACGTTGTGTGCTAAGTGCCGTGTAGACTAATCTTGCTACTGGTGGTAAGATGCTTCATTGTCTTGACTACTAAGAGTGATCCCCGTTGAGGTACCCGGTGACCCCGCTTTGTGTTATGTGGTTGTGAATGATTAGTTGAGCTTCCGAACTTTGATGTGAATGTTGTTGTCGCCGTCCTTGTGCTGTTGTCGTTAAAACCTTGTTCAAAAGATACTAAAGTTGTTGTCGATAGGCACTCCGTTCGATTAGGTTCATTCCTCCCAGTGTCCTTTCAGTTTTTGTTGTACCTCGTGGTTGCTGTCGTTGATGTCGTCAATAAGGTATCCTGTTCGGGCAGGGTATCCGGTCCTTTCTGTTGTTGTTGCTTATAGCCTGTTGAGTCCGATGAGGATGGCGTAGTCATCTCTTGAGTTGGGTTTGTATGGATGAGTCTGGTTATTATTTCTTGAGTTACCTGGCTGAAGAAGTAGGAGGGACGGCCGCCCAATCACTCACCGCCGGTAATCAATGAAATGATAATCAGCAGGGCAGATAGCATTAGTTGTCTAGATGGTTGTAGTTGGTAGTGGGAGGGTGTTTAGTTTTGGCCGGTAAATTTTCGAGGACAAAATATTTTAAGTGGGGGAGAGTTGTAACGCCCCAAAGATTATTGGCTATTTATTTAATAAGTTATTGGGGATTAGATTGTGGAAAAATATTAGAAATAAAAATATGGTATTTTTATATACTATTGGTAATATATGATTAATAATAGGCTAAATTACTGTTTTGGTCCTTTATCTTTGGTCTCGATTTCATTTTGGTCCTTTATCTTCTTTTTTTCTCGTTTTGGTCCTTTATGTTTTATTTTTGTGTCAATTTGGTCCTTTTTTGTAATTTTCTGTTCATGACATTAACAGACGCCACGCTGGCAGTTAACTGCTGACGTGGCGTCTCAAATTCATTAAATGACGTGGCACAGTTAATTGACTTGGCAATACACATCACCATTTCCTTTCTTTTTTAAATTAAAACAAAACAAAAACTTAAATAAACAAATAAATGAAGAACAACAACAGATATGGAACGACAACATATGCGATTGGGTTTTGATTTCCAGATTGGGTTTTGCCTTCATTTATTTGTTTTGATTCCCAGAATTGGGTTTTGATTTCGGATATGGAACGACAACATTAAGAAATCGCACAATCTTCTTGAAGGCGCTTGGATTACGGGTTGGAATTGGGTTTTGATTTCCAGTTGGGTTTTGGTCCTTTTGATTTTGATTTGGGTTTTGATTTCCAGTTTGAAAACAAATCAAAATAAACAAATCGAAACGTAATTGATTTAAACAAATCAAATAAACAAATCGAAAACATAATTGATTTAAACGTAATTGAAAACAAATCAAATAAACAAATTGAAATTGCCCAAATTGAATCCAGATCGCATAACTTCATTTTCTTCACATCATCCTCTTCATATTCTCAAAAAATCGAAAATGGGTTTTGATTTCGTTTATCGGTTTCAAAATGGAAACGAAATTGATTTAAGATGTTGTTCTTTATCTTTGAATGCGTACTCAATTATTCTTCGTTTGCAGATTTTGTTTCTTCTGTTGAAATTGGGGGTAATGGGTGAGAGGTTAGGGATTAAGTTTGAGAAATTAGGGTTTTGGGTTTAAGGGAGAGAGGTTAGGGATTAAGAGTTGAAGAATGATTGATTTGTGGTGGTGGTGGTGGTGGCTCACGGAGGTGGTGGTTGTAACACCCCCTTCTACATAAACTACTATTTAAATAATTTGGAAAATCGAGTAGTTGAAAAACTTTTCAGTCACGACCACTCGAGGTGTCACATTTAAAACCAAACACCTTAACATACTTCAAAACAATTACTTAAAATAAACTCCAGTTTAGAGGATACATAGCACCAAAATAATAGTCGGGAATAACATTACAAATAGTGGAAAAATAACAACTTAAATAATAGTTCAAAAGTAAAAGACATAACAAAAAACATCCCCTGGTGCTACGTGATCGAGCGACTTCGACCATACTAGATGAAGGATCTCTAGTCACCTTCAATCCATCACACCGCAGTTGCCGACATACGAGGCAACACGACGCAATAGAGCGAGTCTCAATGCATAGATAATAATAAATAAAGCGAGGAACACAGAGAAACAGCACACCAGAGAACAACAAATTTAAATACATTATTAAGACAAGCATACACCAAAGCGCGCTTACACTAACTACAAGATCACACTGAAAAAACAGTTACACCATTTGCAATCACACTGAACATGTATGCAATGTATGCAATGCAACCTAAAACTCCACTGGGCATATGCATGTGGATCCATCACCAAAATTGCCTTGTGGGCATTCACCAAACACCAAAATAATTTAGAGGCCGAAGCCTATTCACCAAAATGCATATGATTTATGCGACGCCATGACTATGCACCAGAAAACACCAAATCACCAAAAGAAAGCAATAATATACTCACCAATAGCCTTGTGGGCTCACCAACACCAAAGAAAGGTCATAGACCCCAACTCACCATTATTTAATCACCAATAATACACCACACCACAAATAGTACTTCTTTAGGGACTAAAAGATCACCAATAATTATTTTCACGCCAAATGACTAAAGTCAACACCCGGGACTAAACCCACACCTAGGGACTAGTTTGACACCAAAAGAACCATTTTAACACCTAAGGACTAAATTGACACTTCGGGGACCAATCCGACACCTAGGGCTATTTTGAACCCACACCTAGACATGGCGCCAAGTTGCGCCCAGGCGCCAAGATTGGCGCCCATCCCGTAGACCCACGCACACTAGCAACACCAGGCGCACTTGGGGCAGCCACAAAATACACCTCGGTACACTCTCACACACCTCGGCACCTCACCCCACTCACCTCGGCAACTCATCTCGCCTCACTCACCTCGGTCACCAACCTCATTCACCTCGGCACATCACTCACACACCACTCACGCGCCAGACAAAGAAAAATTGGCGCACCACACTCAAACACACGAGACACACACCTCGGCACACACTCACACACTCACGCGCAAGACAAACCACAATTGGCGCACCACACTCAAACACACACACACACACCTCGGCACCTCACCCCATTCACCTCGGCACCTCATCTCGACTCACTCACCTCGGTCACCAACCTCATTCACCTCGGCACATCACTCACACACCACTCACGCGCGCACACCAAAATTGGCGCACCACACTCAAACACAGACACACACCTCGACACACACTCACACAGCTCACGCGCACAGCCACAATTGGCGCACCACACTCAAACACAGACACACACCTCGGCACCTCACCCCATTCACCTCGGCACCTCATCTCGACTCACTCACCTCGGTCACCAACCTCATTCACCTCGGCACATCACTCACACAGCTCACGCGCACAGCCACAATTGGCGCACCACACTCAAACACAGACACACACCTCGGCACCTCACCCCATTCACCTAGGCACCTCACCTCATCCACCTCGGCACCTCACCTCACCTCACTCACCTAGGTCACCTCATCTCATTCACTACTGGCACCTCACCCCATCCACCTCGGCACCTCACCTCACCTCACTCACCTAGGTCACCTCATCTCATTCACCTCGACACCTCATCCCATTCACCTCGGCACCTCACCCCATTCACCTCGGCACCTCACCTCACTCACCTCGGCACCTCACCTCAACCAAACAAAGACCACAGCGCCAAATTCGCAGAATGGCGCCCCCTCCTCTATTTCCAAAGACAACCCGAACCCAACCTTAAAACACCACACTTCTAAAATTTCTCCTATTCAACCAATCACCCAAACACCTATTAAGCGCCTACTTTCTCCTACTTAAATTATGTTAAATAAACATTTAATCACCCTATTACAATTGACACACACCAAGCCAATCAAGATTTATCAAGAAACATATTCACATGTACCACAACACTATATCATCATGAAAATCAATCATATATTTCACCAATCATTAATATACGTTACAAAATAGTCACTTAATTACTCCTAATTCCTAACTCCTATGTTTCAAGGTTTATAAATTATTAAATATGCTAGAGAGCCCCCATACCTTGTTAAAATTGAAGAAGAAGACTAAAGCTCTCAAGGACACCTCTCCAAGACACCAACAATCCACGTTTTCCTCTCCTCTAAGAGCTCCACGAAACTCCTCTCCTTTCTCCTTGCCCTAGCCGCGCTCCTCTCTTCTCCTCTTCCCACTTTCTAATTTTTGATCTTTTGCTTCTAGTGAGGGTTTCTCCTAAGACCCTAAAGCTTTTATTAATTGGGTTTGGGCCACTTAACTCCAATGGGCCCTAAATGCACACCCCCTAATTATTTTCTCACATCCTCCCTATTTTAATTAAATACTCTCTATTTATTTACTACACCCCACTCCTTACTTGAATTAATTTCCTTATATTTATTTTAAATAAGGCCAACTAAATTATCACTTAAATAAATTATCTAATTATTTACTTAATCATTTTTGGGACGTTACAGTGGTGGCTCACCGGAGAAGATGAATATGGTGTTTGGAGGAAGAAGATGAAGATGAAAGTTCTTGGATTTATGTCAATTTGGTCCTTTATGTTTGTTTTTAGTTTCAATTTGGTCCCCCACTTAAGACGCCACGTCAGCAGTTAACTGCCAGCATGGCGTCTGTTAATGTCATGGACAGAAAATTACAAAAAAGGACCAAATTGACACAAAAATTAAACATAAAGGACCAAAACGAGAAAAAAAAAAGATAAAGGACCAAAATGAAATCGAGGCCAAAGATAAAGGACCAAAACAGTAATTTAGCCTTAATAATATTATATATTTATTTTATTTCTATTAAATACCAGTGCTTGAGATATTATTTCTTTAGAAAGTTATTTTGGTCTAATGAGGTGTTAAAATAATAGTCATAGTGATATTGGGCTCTAAAAGTATTTAAAATGAGTTTTTGGGCTGTTTTACTCGCATACACCACCTATTGGTTGCTAAGCGCACCTCACCATTGAGTCAACTTGGCCCAGAACTCCCTCCCAGCGTTCCAGCCCACGCCCAGAACCCGACCCAGCTACCCTCTCTTCCTCCTCACGCTGAAACACGCAGGGGAAAACGGCGACCCTCATGGCTCCTTCATCATTTTCGTTCTCCACCTTCAAGCCACAGGAGAACCCCAAACTTCACATTCCAACTCGAAATTTCCTCCTGAATCCGTTTCCAGCCTCCGTTTAATCAAAAGAAGCGCCGTTTGTTACATATTGTAAATCTGGGCGGACGGTTATTCGCACATTCCGACCACCACGGTCTTCGGTTGGTGAAACAGATATCGTATTCGGATTCTACGCGTCGAAACCTTCGAGAAGCACTAGTCTTTCACTCATTTCGGTGAAGTTGACGTCGGGCTCTTAGTGACCTGCTGTCTCGGTAAAAAGGGAGAGTTGTTGCTGTGGTCCTGTTGGTGACTTCGTAGAGAGAGCTCCGCCTTCGGTTTATACGAGGTAAGGGGAGTCTCACCTTATAATAGAGGGTATAATAGGTCGTATATAGATCATAGGGTCCTTATTGGTATTCGTTGATAATGAATTTGATTGTTGTATGCTTGTTTTGAAGGATTGAATTTGAATAAGAGCATGAAATTGATTCATATGTTAGAGTTAGGGTTTATAATATATTCATTTTGAATTTGATGTATGTTTGTTGATTGAAATGCTTAATTGACGTGTTGGCATGATTATGAGATGTGTTGGAGTGATATTTGATAATTAGAGTTGAGAAAAATTGGATGCATTTGAGTTAAGGCACTTTAGGTACCCTAGGGCGCCAATTTCCTAGAGAAATGGCGCCTGTGTCACTGTAGTAGTGAGTGTGTGCAGGTTTGTCATTTGCCAGGCGCCAAATGTTCTTTGGAAATGGCGCCCGCGTGCCTTCGTGTGGTGTGCAGGTGTGTGTGTGCCGATGGCCCAGCGCAGTGTCTTTGCCTTGAGAATGGCGCTGTGGCGCTGTGTCACTGCCAGTGAGTCTTTGTGTGTGTTGTGTCTAGGTGCGGCGCCAAATGTGGCTGCCCATGCGCCTGGTTGTGCCTAGTCCTAGTGCAGGGCGCCAAATGGCTGCCCTATGGCGCCTGTTGTGGCGCCTAGGTGGGTGTAGGTGTGGATGTCTATGTGTTGGGCGCCATTTTGGCTGCCAATGGCGCCTAGGGTGGCGCCAGAATGTGTGACAAGGGTGTGTGTGGGCATGTGGCGCAAAGACAGGCGCCAAATGGCCGCCTGTTGCGCTGCGCTGTTCTTGCTGTGTTGCTTTGCACAATGTCTAGGCGGGGCGCCAAATGGGCTGCCAGGCGCTGAGAATGCGCTTCGTGTTCGACCGTGTCTCTCGCCAGTGTCTCAAAGTGTGTCTAGGCTGTCTTTGCCCGGGCGCCAATCTTTGTGAAAATGGCGCATGTGTGGCTGTGTGGCATAGGGGGCGCCAAGTTGCTGGTGTTTTGGCGCCCATGTGCTGTGTTGCACAAGGGGGCGCCAGTTTTTGAGGAAAATGGCGCCTGGTGCTGCCTTGTGTCTAAGTGTGTGCTGTTTTGGTCCCTAGGTGACAATTTGGTCCTAGGTGTGCTGTTTTGGTCCCTAGGTGGCAGTTTGGTCCTAGGTGTGCTATTTTAGTCCCTAGGTGTTGTTTTGGTCCTAAGGGTGTTGTTTTGGTCCCTAAGTGTTGTTTTGGTCCCTAAATGGTGTTTAGGTCCTTGAGTGAGGTTTTAGTCCTCTAGTTGTGATTAGTCCTTGGGACATGATTGAGGATGATGCCATGGGGGCTAGCTGTAACACCCTAAATGATTTAATCAATTATTTGATTAAATTATTTAAAGTGTTGCATTATTTTAATTTTATTAAATCGTTAATATAGTCTTTTATTTTTTTAATTGAAGGGGATGGTGGAAGAAATGGAGAGGGGGTGTAAAAAGGGCCCAAGTGCGTTTGGCCCAATGTATATATAGCCAAATTAGGCATTTGCTCTCATTTTTGGTGAGAAGGAAGAAAGAAACGAAAGAGAGGGAGAAGAGGAAAGAAGCTCACGGCGCAAAACCCTAGGAGAAGAGGAGGAGAAGAGCAATTTCGTGACTTGAAGGCTTGGATTGTTGCAGTGGTTTTGTTCGTGACTCCGTTCCGGTTCTTCTCTACGGTTAATTTGAGGTAAGGGGAGTCTCACTCTATAATAGAGGAGATAATGGGTTATATGTGTATCATAGGGGCTGTTTTATGTTATTTGATTATTGAATGAAGGATTGAATCATTGAATTTGATGAATTGTATGATGAAATCGAGTTAGGGCTTAGGTTAGGGTTTATAACATGAAATTTTGTGATTTGTGGTGTGTTTGATGATTTAGATTGCAATTGATTGTTTGATTATGAAATTAGGAGTGTTAGAATGATTATTGAGTGAATTGATTTGGAAGAATTTGAGAAAATTGGGATTTTGAGGCATGGGCGCCAAAATGCTAGGAAATATGCGCCCAATGTCTTTCAGAAAGAGAGAGTGTTGGTGTTGTGTTCTTTGTGCAGGCGCCAATTTCCTAGAGAAATGGCGCTGTGTCACCATGCTTGATGGCCCAGGTAAGTGTGTTTGCTTTGTCTGGCGCGAGAATGTGGGTATTTTGGGGCCGGGAGTGAAACTCGTATTCTGAACACATTTTCCCGTGCCAAATTTTGTATTCACCGCCAACTTTCATTTTTAAGTGTTTTGGCTCGAGTAGTTTTAGTTTGCGGTGTTATTTTGAAAATGTCCCGTGGGGCTTGTTTTATGTGTGTTTTGGGGCCCGGGAGTGAAACTTGTATTTACGAACATATTTCCTCGTGCAAATTTTGTATTCACGTGCAACTTTCATTTTTAAGTGTTTTGGCTCGAGTAGTTTTAGTTTGCGGTGTTATTTTGAAAATGTCCCGTGGGGCTTGTTTTGTGTGTGTTTTGGGGCCGGGAGTGAAACTTGTATTTACGAACATATTTCCCGTGCAAATTTTTGTGTTCACTGCCCAAATTCATTTTTAAACATTTTGGCTCGGGTGGTTTTGGTTTGAAAGTGTTGGGTGAGTGGGTCGATGGGGCGCCAAATCCGTGCTTTGCCAGGCGCCTAGTCTCTTGCACTCGTGTGCGAGATTGTGTCAAATCGTATGCGAGTTTGTGTCTAGGTCCATGTTGCCCGAGGGCGCCAGATTGCTAGAAAAGTGGCGCCCGATGGGTGTGTGTTGCCACGGGCGCCAAAATCTTTGAAGTTTACGGCGCTAGTCTTTGTGTTGCACCGGGCGCCGAGATGTGGGGAAAATGGCGCCTAGTGCCGCCAAGTGCCTAAGAGGGTGCTGTTTTGGTCCCTAGGTGACAGTTTGGTCCCTAGATGATTGTTTTGGTCCTAAATGGTGGTTTAGGTCCCTGAGTGAGGTTGAGTACTCTAGAGGAGATTAGTCCATGGGACTTAATGGTGTTGAGAGTTTTATAATGAGGTGATTGAGCATGCCATGGGGGCATGGGCCGGAGGGCCAGGCCAGGAGGGCTATAAAATGAGATTAACACTGAGATAAGAGTTAATGGGTGTATTGAGCTGTTTGAAATTGTGTTGGTAATGTACATGGAGTCTCATGCATACATTTGGCTGCGGTCGTAGAGTTTATAAAATGATAGTGAAGCTTCGAGGCGCGCCGGAGGGCCTTATAAAATGATTGTGAAGCTTCGAGGCGGCGGAGGGCGAGTCATGAGGACTCCATTATTTATGAGAATGCCGGAGGGCAAATGGTACCACATGCATACTTACATTGCATACATTCCCATTAGTGCATGAATATTGGTGAGTGATGATTGGTGTGTTTGAGTATGCTGTGAACTATGATTATACATATATTGCTTATTATCACTTCTATTATATAGTTCGAGACTCACCCTTTCTGTTGTTGTTTACCACAGGTAGTCATGAGTGAGGGCCTTCTACCTTCACTACTCCCCGAGTCGGTCTGCTCTGATACGTAGCACCTAGGGGTTGGGGTTTAGACTGTTATTACTTGTTTTGCTCCTTGTTGAGCCTTATATGTATTTGTTTTGAGATTGTTGAGCATTACTTGGAGATGTAGTTTATTTCCGCTGCGTGACCTGAGATTTTACCCCACGTGTTGTCTGGTGTTATGTATCTATGCATGTTTCTGAACTGACTGTTGAGTTTTTGAGAGAGGAGCGTAACACTCCATTAGTAAAAATGATTTATGTTATACTATTAGTGTGCTGAATGACTATGGCTAAATTGTGGTTCGCCACTAAGGTCAGAATTTCTTTCGCTGGTGTATTTACAAGGGCATCACTGAGAGCCTTGCAAAGGAGGTCAATACCTGTTGCAAGTAGTATCAGTTACCTGAGTAATCCCATAGTCAATCAGTTCACTATTTTATAACACACTAAACTAAAAGATGACCAGAAATGATTTTTGTATACTCTGATTTTTGATTTAAATTACCGGGTAGAAATGGGGTGTTACATTAGTGGTATCAGAGCAAAAGTTCGGTCTGTCCGGCCAAGTGTGTCAGTCTGTCATAGTGTGTATGACAACTAAGTGTCTTAAAATAGTTCTCGATCCGTTGTTTATCTTTGCAGTGTTAGGTTGATATGGCGGAAGGATCGACATTTGCTCTTCTTGAGGCCTTGCAGGCTATAAGCGCAGATCGTGGGTACCCAACGAGAATCATCGAGACCCGCGATGCGCAACGCCTGAGAGAGAACCCCTACCTTCAAGGGGAGGTACAACCGGATGGTGCCTTGACTTGGTGAAGGAGATTGAGAGGATCTTCGGGGTGATTAGGCGCACCGATGAGCGAGAAAGTCGTGCAGTACTCATACTCTATCCGAAGAGGTGATGACCGTGGCTAGAGACCGGTGAGAGATTGGAGTCTTTGCACAGAGGAGATCACTTGGGCGTGGTTCAAGGGAATTCTTGAGAAAGTATTTCCGGAGGACGTGAGAGGTAAGAAAGAGTGGAATTCCTTGAATCGAGGCGGGGAAGTATGATCATTCTCGAATATCTTTGCCAAGTTCACGGAGTTGGCCTGTAACACCCCCTTTCTAGTCCACCGTTAATCACTGTATTCTATCAGAGTTTTTAAATTTAAAATCACGAAAGGGAATGTCGCATTTCAACGCTTATAAAAACAATCAGCTCATAGTCAAATCATAAGAAGTCTATAAAATATTAAAACGATACGCAGCACATAGTTTAGGGTCGGGCCCTCAAGCACCTGTTTTAGTTTACAGTACCGAAATAAAGGACGCTTCCAACACAGCGGAAGAACTACTAGGTTTTAACAAATTACTTAGTACCTCACCAATAACAGTCTAAAACATCAAAATAACAAATAAAATATAAATAAAAGACGACTACGCCCCTCCCCTGGTGCTACATATCAGAGCTAAGACACGACTACTAGTAGACAGGCATAAGGATGCCCTCTCTCGCGAGTACCTGCAGCGTTGCCACATAAGAGCAACATTCCAAGCAGAATGGGTGAGTCTTTATACACAAATAATAATAGATAGGATAGGCATTACATATTGGCAAGGCAACAAACACAACTAATTCACCACATTATCAACACATCATCAATAAGTTCATTAACATGAGTATGATGTTTATGCATGTATGCAACATGCATGAGGATCCTTCATCACCACTATTTGCCTGGAGGGCACTCATCGCTTTGGACCGGAGTCCCACGTCGCTTTGGCCGAAGCCTACACATCGCTTTATGCATATGCATCATGAGGTTCTATGTTGATGCACCACAACACACATATTGTCACAACTTATTAGGCTCACCATTTCTTGTAATTATTTATTCACCCCCATCTCACCAACAAATTAGCCTTGAGGGCTCTCATCACTTTTTGGACCGAAGTCCCACGTCGCTTTCACACTCCGCTTAACTACAACTTAATTTATACTCTTACGTTAATATTTTAGCTCACCCTCACTTCCCACTACAAGAGTTGCACCAACTAACACCCTAGGGACCATAAGACACCTAGGAACCACACTAGGCGCCACTTGGCGCCACGGGCCAGCCACTTTGGCGCCCTACAGCAACACACTCACACACCCACTTGCACAACCAGCCCAACCGGCGCACTAGGCTCAGACAAAGTGGCTGGCCCTGCTCAGACACACACGCACAGAATTCAGACACAGGCGCACCAGGGCTGCCCATTTGGCGCCCTGTGGCCTGCACAACGCACACAGCAGTTGCATACAGCAACCTGGCGCCATTTGCCCTGCAATTTGGCGCCCCCCCCTCACCTGCACCCTCCACGCGCGAAGAAACCAACATATACCAGCGCCAACTTCCCAAAGACTTGGCGCTCCCTCACCTTCACTGCACACACCGGCCCAAACACACACAAAGATACCTAAACCCAACACAGCCTTTGTCATGGGCGCCAGATTGCTAGGCAATTGGCGCCTGAGGCCGTAACCACACCTCCTCTTGCATAATTCTTTTAGCACTTTGACAACACTAATTCCCTAACCATTTTCATACTCAATCCACATCCTACTACCACAGACATCAGACATCCTTTTAATTATTCTACAACTAGCATATTCACACACTTCACTCTATTGGAGAGTTCTCACAAACAATTCACATACACAATTCAATTACATGTACACAAATTTTCAAGAAGAACTCATAACAATTTCAATTAGGCATTAAACACAACAACAAGAATGGCTTCACAGATATGCACTGACAATTCAACACTCTCACAACCTAGCCTACATACAACACAAATCCTAAAGAGTATTATATGCATAGAGAGAATCCCCATACCTGGAAAAAGCCCACAAATTCGAACCTAACACCAAGCAAATCAACGTGAGCGAGCTTCCCTCTCTCTCTCCTTCAAAACCGTGGCTCTTCTCTCTTCTTGAACGCACGGAACAGCAGAAAACGGGGAAGAGAAATTGGAATCACGTTTCAAACACAACAATCACCTATCCTATACATAACACAAATCCTAATTATTATTATAGGATGAAAGAGCCCCCATACCTCAATAGAGAGAGTTTGTAGCCTACGAGTGGAGAGAACTTGAAGGATAGAACTCACGTAAATTGAACAGCACGCAACTGCTTTTGGAATTCGAACTTGAATTGTTGGATATAGTTCCAAGCGATGAAGGAGTTTGTTTAGTGTATGGATTTGTTCAATGAATTGGTTTGTGGAGTAGAAGTAAAATAAATTCATTAATTACTAATCATATTGGAGAAGAAAGGATATATGCCATTGGAGGAGAAAAGAGGTGTCAAGGAATTGGAGGAAGGCATCTCCTCAAGGCGCAAAGGCTAAAGGACATGAAAATTTAGGTTTTTTGCTTTTCAACCTTGTGATATATCGGTTCTAAATATAACAGGCCCTTCTTTCATTCCAATTCAATCCCTTCCTTTTATTATTTAATAACCTAGGCCCAATCCATACCCTATTTGCACCCCTCTCTTTTACTCCCACCACTCCTCAATTTAATTACTAAACTCTACTTCCTTCTTCAATTAACACACCACCTCTTAATTAATTTAAATATCCTATTGTCATTTCGGTATAATCAACCACTAGCATCTAATTAAATTAATTAAATAAACTCCCGAATTATTTTGGGGTGTTACAACTCTCCCCCACTTAGAATATTTTCGTCCTCGAAAATTTGACGTCAAAACCATGAAAACAATGTTGAGCTTAAGTTCTCATACCTACTTGATCCAAATCATACACTCCTCTTACATCGTTACTTTTGTACCCAAAACTCTACTCTTTACGTCTCACTACCATCTTCTCCCAATCTAACATCAAGACGCTACCAAGGGTTCAATATGGACATAAACTCGAGATACGGTTCAAGATAAATTCCTACTACACCTAGAAGGACACAACTATTGCGAGTCAAGATCATAAAATCGAGTTCACGCATTGCACTTTGAGGACCATTAGGCACATAGGATAAAACAAAGTGAAATGCACACCATAAAATACACTCGACGTTTAGAATCATTCTCATAGAAATCAAAGCCTTAAAGACATGACAACACCTTTAACTCAAGAAAACAACACTTTTAAATTTTGGGGAAACAACAACATAAAGTTGAGAACACAACAACATTTATTCTTTTAAAACGGCAAACAGCAACAATTTTTAGAAAACAGCAGACAACCAACTTTTAAAAACAACACCATTTTACCCAACCCCCTCGCTAACTCCAATTTATCTACGCATTGCACAACACGTAACCTTCTCAATATCATTATTACCACATCTCTCAATTTCATCATAACCATCTTATTTAAATCACAACATCATCATTTAGTCACTTAGCACGATTAACACGTCGTTATCTTTAATCATTAGTTATACACATGGGGCGCCGTAACATAAAAAAAAACAGCAGCAATCATTGTGACTAAAACAACTTGAAAGATAGGGAAAACGACACTTTAAAATATGATGAACAACACCTTTACATTTAAGAGCAGCACATTTAAATTCAAGTAAACAACACACTTAAATTGAAGAAATTGCTCACTTAAATTTGAGAAAACAGCCGCATTTCATTTAAGTAAATAGCACATTTAATTATAAAGAAAGAAAACAGCAGCAGCTACTTGGTTGTAAAACTGCACTATTAGTTTCATATAAAAAGGACAGCAACCTAGCCTTACAAAAATAGCGACATCGGCTTAAAAAAAACTGCGGCATTAGCTTCGTAAAACAGTCACAGTGGTTTTTATAAACAAAATACAGCAACATCACCTTTTATATAAAAAAAACAACAACCGCTTTTATATGAAAAACAGTAACAGCATTAAAAAGGAACCGCAGCTTAACAACATGAAATCAGCCTTTTTAATTCACAGAAACAACGACTTGATTATGGAAAAATAGCAACCTTTTTAATTATGCAATCACGACAAAACCTAACCCATTCTCATCTTATTTAAATTTGAGTAACAATACATCTAAACTGAAGTGACATCACATTTAAATGATTTGAGTACCAATACCTTTTGCACTTTAGAAAAATATCACATTTAAATTAAGGAAACAACACATTTTGAAAGTGGAAACACCTCATTCAAGAATTGGAGTAACAACACCTCTAAGTTTTCAAGTAACAACATCTTCAAAATCTAATAACAACACATTCCAAGTTTTAGTAACAATGACTTTAAATTTAGAAAACAACACATTCAAATCTTGGGCAACAACACATTAAAATTCGGGTAACAATTAATATATTGGAAATTTTGGAAAACATCTCCTTTTCAAAATCACCAAGCGATAATAAAACCCCACCATTTTATTTATAAAAATAAATACGCGTTCGTGCCTTCTCACTAAAAGAAAAACGCAGAAATTTCGGTTCACTAACGCAGTGAAAAAAACAGTGAAATCGGTGACTTTTAGCGCGCAATGATAGCCAAAACAAAGGGAAAGCAAAGGTGGGAAAAACAAAGAGAAATTTCGAACCTAAACAAAGAGTATTTTCGAGCCAAAAACAAAGAAGATATAACGGTGGCTCTTTTCGCGCAAACAACAAAGCAAGAAAACGGGCGCATCTACAAAGAGAAAAAGCGCCTCATTTGTTGTAAAGCAATGGTACTTTTATTCAAAAAACAGCGATATTTTATTTTGAAAAAAGCAATGGGATGGTATCCTTTTCAAAACAAAGAACGACATACAATTTAAGTCACCACACATAGCATCCCCCCAATCTATTCCCAATTTGGTTTATCATCTAAACACACAATTCAAACTCTACAAAGTCTCTCTAAATTACTAGTGATTAAGTTTCATGAAGTCTCTCTAACAAATCTCGAATTCAATTTACAAGTATTAATATTCCCTATATGACAACTTTACACTTATCACCTTTATAATACTAAGTTCTACTCAAAATGAGACAACTACAATTATAGACTATCTACTTATTATATTTGCACCTAAACCTCTATTTCACATTATTTTTCCATCTCAAGGTATCATACATCATAAATCTTAAATACAATATAGCAATCAATTAAAATACATCAAATCAATTCAATACAATACACTCAATTAGGTAAATTACGGTCAACAGATATTACACATAATTCAAATAATACATAGAGCATACATAATTTCATAGCCAAATTCAACGTCCTGGAGCACACAAAGTTTCATAGCCAAATATACCTAAAACCAAAATTTAGACAAAAATGGGGTCTAAGATCAACTATCATTCTAGAGAAAACACATAAAGCAGTCAAGCATCCTTTAAACACATGACATTTTTGGAATTTGAGAGTCAACAAACACAAAATCATAGTGAAGCGAGAAACTACTTTCAGATAGCATTCCATAATTAAATCAGTAGCAAAAAAAATAATCGACATAGCGCTTACACAAAGTACTCGAGCAAACACACAAATAGCGAATCAAACAATAAGCGGCGCTAGTATCAACAATAGCAATCCTACCGTCTCGGCCAATTCACTAATCAACGCAACACAAGTCATGGTTAGAACGAGTACTAAGACTCGAGGACAACTAGACTCGACAATTGGGCGACTTGGCGGACGGACCAAACTTCGACTCTCGATACCACTAATGTAACACCCCTTTCTAGTCCACCGTTAATCATCAGTATTCTATCAGAGTTTTTAAATTTAAAATCACGAAAGGGAATGTCGCATTTCAACGCTTATAAAAACAATCAGCTCATAGTCAAATCATAAGAAGTCTATAAAATATTAAAACGATACGCAGCACATAGTTTAGGGTCGGGCCCTCAAGCACCTGTTTTAGTTTACAGTACCGAAATAAAGGACGCTTCCAACACAGCGGAAGAACTACTAGGTTTTAACAAATTACTTAGTACCTCACCAATAATGATCTAAAACATCAAAATAACAAATAAAATATAAATAAAAGACGACTACGCCTCCCCGGTGCTACATATCGTAGTGAGACACGACTACTAGTAGATTGCGCATAAGGATGCCCTCTCGCGAGTACTGCAGCGTTGCCACATAAGAGCAACATTCCAAGCAGAATGGGTGAGTCTTTATACACAAATAATAATAGATAGGATAGGCATTACATATTGGCAAGGCAACAAACACAACTAATTCACCACATTATCAACACATCATCAATAAATTCATTAACATGAGTATGATGTTTATGCATGTATGCAACATGCATGAGGATCCTTCATCACCACTATTTGCACGGAGGGCACTCATCGCTTTGGACCGAGTCCCACGTCGCTTTGGCCAAGCCTACACATCGCTTTATGCATATGCATCATGAGGTTCTATGTTGATGCACCACAACACACATATTGTCACAACTTATTAGGCTCACCATTTCTTGTAATTATTTATTCACCCCCATCTCACCAACAAATTAGCCTCGAGGGCTCTCATCACTTTTGGACCGAAGTCCCACGTCGCTTTCTGCACCCGCTTAACTACAACTTAATTTATACTCTTACGTTAATATTTTAGCTCACCTCACTTCCCACTACAAGAGTTGCACCAACTAACACCCTAGGGACCATAAGACACCTAGGAACCACACTAGCGCCACTTGGCGCCACCACGCCAGCCACTTTGGCGCCTCTACAAAGAACACACTCACACACCCACTTGCACAACCAGCCCAACCGGCGCACTAGGTCGCCATATTTGGCGCCCGCTGCTTTCACACACACACGCCTGAGTCCGGACACAGCGCGCACGGGCTGCCCATTTGGCGCCCGTGGCCTCGCACCTAACGCACACAAAGAAGCATGCATCAAAGAACTGGCGCCATTTGCCACGCAATTTGGCGCCCCCTCACACACCCTCCACGCAAAGAACCAAAGAATACCAGCGCCAACTTCCCAAAGACTTGGCGCCTCCCCTCACCTTCACACACACACCGACCAAACACACACAAAGATACCTAAACCAACACAGCCTTTGTCATGGGCGCCAGATTGCTAGGCAATTGGCGCTGGGCCGTAACCACACCTCCCTCTTGCATAATTCTTTTAGCACTTTGACAACACTAATTCCCTAACCATTTTCATACTCAATCCACATCCTACTACCACGGACATCGACATCCTTTTAATTATTCTACAACTAGCATATTCACACACTTCACTCTATTGGAGAGTTCTCACAAACAATTCACATACACAATTCAATTACATGTACACACCACCCGTCGAAGAACTCATAACAATTTCAATTAGGCATTAAACACAACAACAAGAATGGCTTCACAGATATCTGACTGAATTCAACACTCTCACAACCTAGCCTACATACAACACAAATCCTAAAGAGTATTATATGCATAGAGAGAATCCCCATACACCGAAAAAGCCCACAAATTCGAACCTAACACCAAGCAAATCAACGTGAGCGAGCTTCCCCTCTCTCTCCCTTCAAAACCGTGGCTCTTCTCTCTTCTTGAACGCACTGCGGGCAGAGAAACGGGGAGAGAAATTGGAATCACGTTTCAAACACAACAATCACCTATCCTATACATAACACAAATCCTAATTATTATTATAGGATGAAAGAGCCCCATACCTCAATAGAGAGAGTTTGTAGCCTACGAGAGTGGAGAGAACTTGAAGGATAGAACTCACAGAATTGAACGGCGCAAATCTGCTTTTGGAATTCGAACTTGAATTGTTGGATATAGTTCCAATCGATGAAGGAGTTTGTTTAGTGTATGGATTTGTTCAATGAATTGGTTTGTGGAGTAGAAGTAAAATAAATTCATTAATTACTAATCATATTGGAGAAGAAAGGATATATGCCATTGGAGGAGAAAAGAGGTGTCAAGGAATTGGAGGAAGGCATCTCCTGCGCGCAAAGGCTAAAGGACATGAAAATTTAGGTTTTTTTGCTTTTCAACCTTGTGATATATCGGTTCTAAATATAACAGGCCCTCTTTCATTTCCAATTCAATCCCTTCCTTTTATTATTTAATAACCCTAGGCCCAATCCATACCCTATTTGCACCCCTCTCTTTTACTCCCACCACTCCTCAATTTAATTACTAAACTCTACTTCCTTCTTCAATTAACACACCACCTCTTAATTAATTTAAATATCCTATTGTCATTTCGGTATAATCAACCACTAGCATCTAATTAAATTAATTAAATAAACTCCCGAATTATTTTGGGGTGTTACAGCCAAGTTCTATCCCCACTATGCTGAGGCTGGGGCTGAATTCTCAAAGTGCATTAAGTTTGAGAATGGACTGAGGGCTGATATCAAGCAGGCTGTGGGGTATCAGAAGATTAGAGTATTTGCTGATCTGGTAGATTGCTGCAGGATTTATGAGGAAGACAGCAATGCCCGCTCTAGGGTCATGAGGGACCAGAGGGGGAAATTCCATAACAGGGGTAAGCCTTATGAGACGCGTCTGCGACAAGGGAAAGCAAAGGTATTCGGGTGGTAACAAGTATAATGGTGGAAACAGGTCTGCTGAGGGTAGGAGGTACCATGAGGGCAAGAAGCCAAGTGGGGGAGACGCCCCATCTGATATTGTGTGTTTCAAATGTGACAAGCCAGGTCACAAGAGCTTTGACTGTAAGATGGAAGTGAAGAGATGTTTTAGGTGTGGGAAGAGTGGTCACATGGCATCCGAGTGTGATCGCAAGGAAGTCAGTATGTTTCAACCGTGGTGAAGCTGGTCACATTAGCTTCAACCGTCCCCAAGCCTAAGAAGGAAAGATCTCACCGGGAGGGTGTTTGCATTGGCGTGTTCGGAGGGACCTAATGATATCCGAGGTACATGTTTCATCTCTCTCGTACACCTTTAGTTGCTATTGTTGACACGGGTGCTACGCACTCTTTTATTGCATCTGTTTGTCTTTGAAAAGTTAAATTTAGTATTGTCTACTATGGAGAGAGGAATGGTTATCGACACTCCAAATAAGGGGTCCGTAACTACTTCTCTAATGTGTGCTAGGTGTCCTCTGTCAGTCTTCGGCAGAGATTTTCTGGTTGATCTGATTTGTTTGCCTTTGGGTGGGTTAGATGTGATTCTGGGCATGGACTGGTTAGTAGATAACCATGTGCACATCAAGCTGCTCGATAAGTCTATTAGTTTTCCCCTTCCTGAAGAGGAAGAGTCTGCTCTACTGTCTGCTGAGCAATTGCGCAGGGTAATGAAAGAGGGTGGTCAGTTGTTTGCTTTGATGGCGTCTATGTCTGCTGAGAACAGAGCTGTGGTTGATGGATTACAGGTGGTGTGTGGGTTCCCTGAAGTGTTTCCGGATGAGATTCCTAGTGTGCCCCCAGAGAGGGAAGTTGAGTTCGGGATTGAGCTTGTGCACAGTACTAGGCACAGTGTCTATGGCACCGCACTGGATGTCGACTTCACGAGTTGGGTGAATTGAAGAAGCGATTAGAGGAGCTTCTTGAGAAGAAGTTTGTGAGGCCTAGTGTATCACCTTGGGAGCTCCGTTTTATTGGTAAAGAAGAAGGATGGGAGTATGCGTCGTGCGTGGACTACTGATAGTTGAATAAAGTGACTATCAAGAATAAGTATCCTCTCCCGAGGATAGATGATCTGATGGATCAGCTGGTGGGTGCTAAAGTGTTTAGCAAGATTGACTTGAGGTCCGGTATCACCAGATTAAGGTGAAGGATGAGGATATCCGAGAAAACAACATTCGAGAACAAGGTATGGGCATTATGAGTACTCAGTAATGCCGCTTTGGTGTCACAAATGCACCGGGGGTGTTTATGGAGTACATGAACCGATTTTCCATAGCTATCCGGATCGGTTTGTGGTGGTCTTCATTGATGATATTTTGGTGTACTCAAAATCGAGGAAGAGCATCAGAGCACTTGAGGTTGGTGCTAGAGGTATTGAAAGAGAGGAAGTTGTATGCCAAGTTGTCAAAGTGTGAGTTACGTTTGCATGAGGTGAGCTTCTTGGGTCATATCATTTCGGTGATGGTATAGGCGTGGATCCAAACAAGGTTGATGCGGTGTTGCGGTGGGAGAGCCCAAAGTCCGTGGATCGAGATCGGGAGTTTCTTGGGGTTGGTGGGTTATTACAGAGGTTCATTGAAGGGTTCTCTAAGCTAGCCCTTCCATTGACTCGATTGACTGTAAGGAAAGGCATTTGTGTGGGATGCAAAGTGTGAAGAGAGCTTCCAAGAGCTAAAGAGGAGGTTGACCACGTCTCCAGTGTTAGTGTTGCTGTGCGGAGCAACCATTTGTTGTGTCTTGTGATGCTTCCAAGATGGGTTTGGGAGGTGTATTGATGCAGGATGGGAAGGTAGTTGCTTATGCGTCCCGACGATTGAGGACACATGAGAAGAACTATCCTACTCATGACTTAGAGTTACTGCATTGTGTGTTTGTGTTGAAGATTTGGAGGCACTATCTCTATGTTACTAGATTCGAAGTGTTCGGTGATCACAAGAGTCCAAGTACTTGTTTGACCGTAAGGAGTGAATATGAGACAGAGGCGTTGGTTAGAGTCACGAAAGACTATGATTTCGGCTTGAACTATCACCCCAAGCAAAGCTAATGTCGGGTGATGCTTTGAGTCGGAAAACTTTGCATATGTCGGCTATGATGGTGAGAGAATTGGAATTGATTGAGCGATTCCGTGACTGAGTCCAGTTTGTGAGGTGACACCCAGTGTGTCGATTGGGGATCTTGAGGATTGGGAACGATTTCTTGGTTAGTATCGAGACGCCCGGAAGTTAGATGTGAAGTTGGTAGATTTGTTGGTTCTTTGGTGAGCAAGTCTGGCGATGGGGATTACAGTTGGATTCCCATGGGGTGTTGAGGTTCGGGGGCCAGAATTTGTGTTCGGATGATCTTTGAGTTAAAGAAGATGATACTTGAGGAGAGCCATAGGAGTAAGTTGAGCATTCATCCAGTGCTACTAAGATGTACCATGATCCAAGAAACTATTTTGGTGGCTCAGGTATGAAGAGAGATATTGCGCGATTTGTATATGCATGTTTGACTTGCGTAAGTCAAAGATTGAGCACCGAAGCTGCGGGGTTGATGCAACCTTTGGAGATTCCGAATGGAAGTGGGACAACATTTCCATGGATTTTGTGACCGGATTGCCAAATACATCGTGAGAGGGTCGACCTTATTTGGGTGATTGTGGATAGGTTGACCAAGTCTGCTCACTTTATTCCTATCAACATCACCTTTCCCGTGCAAAGTTGGCTAGAATTTACATTCGTGTGATTGTGAAGCTTCATGGGGTTCCGAAGAGTATTGTGTCGGATAGAGACCCGCGGTTTACATCGAGTTTTGGGGTAGCTTGCGGGAGGCTTTGGGGTCCAAGGCGAGGTTGAGTTCACTTATCATCCTTAGGCGATGGTCGACAGAGCGAACCATCCAGGTCTTTGGAGGATCTTTTGAGAGCTTGTGTGCTAGAGCGAGGGAGGTGCGTGGGATACACATCTTCCACGATTGAGTTCACTTATAATAACAACTATCACTCGAGCATTGGGATGGCTCCTTTTGAGGCAATCAGTATGGGCGGAGGTGCGTAACTCCTTTGTGTTGGCATGAGTCCTGTGAGAGTGTTGTCCTTGGACCGGAGTTGGTTAGGAGAGACGATCGAGAAGGTGAAAATGATCGAGAGAGAAGATGAAAGAGTCCCAGAGCCGGCAGCGAGAAAAGTTATCATGATAAGAGGAGGAAGGACTTGGAGTTTCAGTGGTGAGCATGTGTTCTTGAGGTCACGCCTATGACGGGTGTTGGGCGTGCTCTCGAAGGCAAAGAAGTTGACTCAAGGTTTATTGGACCGTGCACTGCATCACCGAGAGGGTTGGAAAGGTTGCTTATAGGGTGGCCTTGCCACCCAATCTTTCGAACTTGCACGATGTTTTTCACGTGTCACGGCTCTTGAAGTATATTCCGCACCGTCCTCATGTGATTCACATGGATGATGTGGAGGTGCGTGAGAACCTCACCGTGGAGACTATGCCGGTGAGGATTGATGATAGAGAAGTGAAGGTGTTGAGAGGAAAGACATTGCCTTAGTCAAGGTAGTGTGGTTGGGAGCCGCTCTTTGGTGAGAGTATGACTTGGGAGCCGGAAAGCAAGATGTGGGAGTCCTATCCAGAGTTATTTGACTTCGTGTATGAATTTCGAGGACGAAATTTCCTAAGTGGGGAGAGTTGTAACACCTAAATGATTTAATCAATTATTTGATTAAATTATTTAAAGTGTTGCATTATTTTAATTTTATTAAATCGTTAATATAGTCTTTTATTTTTTTAATTGAAGGGGATGGTGGAAGAAATGGAGAGGGGTGTAAAGGGCCCAAGTGCGTTTGGCCCAATGTATATATAGCCAAATTAGGCATTTGCTCTCATTTTTGGTGAGAAGGAAGAAAGAAAGAGAAAGAGAGGAGAAGAGGAAAGAAGCTCACTACAAGAAAACCCTAGGAGAAGAGGAGGAGAAAGAGCAATTTCGTGACTTGAAGGCTTGGATTGTTGCGATGGTTTTGTTCGTGACTCCGCTTCTGGTTCTTCTCTACGGTTAATTTGAGGTAAGGGAGTCTCACTCTATAATAGAGGAGATAATGGGTTATATGTGTATCATAGGGGCTTTGTTTTATGTTATTTGATTATTGAATGAAGGATTGAATCATTGAATTTGATGAATTGTATGATGAAATCGAGTTAGGGCTTAGGTTAGGGTTTATAACATGAAATTTTGTGATTTGTGGTGTGTTTGATGATTTAGATTGCAATTGATTGTTTGATTATGAAATTAGGAGTGTTAGAATGATTATTGAGTGAATTGATTTGGAAGAATTTGAGAAAATTGGGATTTTGAGGCATGGGCGCCAAAATGCTAGGAAATATGCTACGCTGTGTAATCTTGTGAGCGCAGAGAGTGTTGGTGTTGTGTTCTTTGCAGCGGGCGCCAATTTCCTAGAGAAATGGCGCTGTGTCACCGTATGCTTGATGGCTGGGTAAGTGTTTTTGCCGTCAGGCGCGCGAATGTGGGTATTTTGGGGCCCGGGAGTGAAACTCGTATTCTGAACACATTTTCTCGTGCAAAATTTTGTATTCACCCGCCAACTTTCATTTTTAAGTGTTTTGGCTCGAGTAGTTTTCTGTTGCGGTGTTATTTTGAAAATGTCCTGGGGCTTGTTTTGTGTGTGTTTTGGGGCCCGGGAGTGAAACTTGTATTTCGAACATATTTCCTCGTGCAAATTTTGTATTCACCGCCAACTTTCATTTTTAAGTGTTTTGGCTCGAGTAGTTTTCTGTTGCGGTGTTATTTTGAAAATGTCCTGGGGCTTGTTTTGTGTGTGTTTTGGGGCCCGGGAGTGAAACTTGTATTTACGAACATATTTCCCGTGCAAATTTTGTGTTCACTGCCCAAATTCATTTTTAAACATTTTTGGCTCGGGTGGTTTTGGTTTGAAAGTGTTGGGTGAGCTGGGTCGGTGGGGCGCTAAATCGTGCGCCAGGCGCCTAGTCTGCTGCTGTGGTGCGAGATTGTGTCTGCAATCGTATGCGAGTTTGTGTCTAGGTGCAGTTGCCCGTGGGGCGCAGTTGCTAGAAAAAAAGTGGCGCCCGAAGTGGGCATGTTGCCTCGGGCGCCAAAATCTTGAAGTTTCCGCGCTAGTCTTTGTGTTGCACCGCGGGCGCTGAAATGTGGGAAAATGGCGCCTAGTCTTTGCCAAGTGCCTAAGAGGGTGTCTTTGTTTTGGTCCCTAGGTGACAGCTTTGGTCCCTAGATGATTGTTTTGGTCCTAAATGGTGGTTTAGGTCCTGAGTGAGGTTGAGTACTCTGGAGGAGATTAGTCCATGGGACTTAATGGTGTTGAGAGTTTTATAATGAGGTGATTGAGCATGCCATGGGGGCATGGGCGGGAGGCTGTGCCGGGAGGGCTATAAAATGAGATTAACACCGAGGTAAGAGTTAATGGGTGTATTGAAATTTGTTTTGAAATCGTGTTGGTGATGTACATGGAGTCTCATGCATACATTTGGCTGCGATCGTAGAGTTTATAAAATGATTGTGAAGCTCGAGGCGGCGGAGGGCCTTATAAAATGATTGTGAAGCTTCGAGGGGCGTCGAGGGCCGAGTCATGAGGACTCCATTATTGATGAGAATGCCGGAGGCAAATGGTACCACATGCATACTTACATTGCATACATTCCCATTAGTGCATGAATATTGGTGAGTGATGATTGGTGTGTTTGAGTATGCTGTGAACTATGATTATACATATATTGCTTATTATCACTTCTATTATATAGTTCGAGACTCACCCTTTCATTGTTGTTGTTTACCACAGTAGTCATGAGTGAGGGCCTTCCTTCCTTCACTCTCCCGAGCCTCGGTCCGCTTCCGATCACGTAGCACCTAGGGGGTGGGGTTTAGACCGTTATTACTTGTTTTGCTCCTTGTTGAGCCTTATATGTATTTGTTTTGAGATTGTTGAGCATTACTTGGAGATGTAGTTTATTTCCGCTGCGTGACCTGAGATTTTACCCCACGTGTTGTCTGGTGTTATGTATCTATGCATGTTTCGAATCGATCGTTGAGTTTTTGAGAGAGGAGCGTAACACTCCATTAGTAAAAATGATTTATGTTATACTATTAGTGTCTTGGAATGACTATGGCTAAATTGTGGTTCGCCACTAAGGTCGAAATTTCTTTCACGGTGTATTTACAAGGGCATCATCGAGAGCCTTGCAAAGGAGGTCAATACCGCTGCAAGTAGTATCGATTACACGAGTAATCCCATAGTCAATCGGTTCACTATTTTATAACACACTAAACTAAAAGATGACCAGAAATGATTTTTGTATACTCTGATTTTTGATTTAAATTACCGGGTAGAAATGGGGTGTTACACTAGCTGTTGATGATGCCATGGGGGCATGAGCCATGGGGGCTAAAATTGAAATTAACAATGAAGTGAGAAATGATGTTGATAATGTGTAATTGTGTGTGGCATGTTCATGGAGTCTCATGCATACATTCGACTGCGGTCGCGACGTTTATATTGTGATGATGAGGCCATGGGGGCCAGAGTCATGTGGACTCAATTTATTGATGATGATGCCATGGGGGCAAATGGTACCACATGCATGACTGCATTGCACTGCATTCATTCTCATAAAAGCATGAGTGTTGTAGGTTGATAATTGGTATGACTAGTTGTGCTGTATAACTGTGCCGGTTTGATGCTGTGATTGTATATACTGCTTATTATGGTATTTATTATGTGGTTTGAGACTCACCCATTTCTGTTGTTGTTTACCACAGGTAGCCGTGAGTGAAGGCTTATTCCCTTCACTTTCCCCGAGTCGGTCTGCTCTGATACGTAGCACCTAGGGGATGGGTTTAGGACCATGACTGTGTAGTTCTTTTAGCTGATGAACTCTGGATTTGCTGTTTTACATTATTGATGAGACTGTTGTTTGTCTCTTTGAAAACTGTTTTATTTCCGCTGCATGTTGCAAGGGTTTTCCAGTGCGTGAACTAAACCAATATATTTATGAGAATCCTATTTCCACGTTTTCTCTGGTGTTACATATTAGTCTATTGTTATGAATTAAATTGTTGGTTGTGGTTATTTTGATGAAGTAATGTGTAGCATCCCATTGGATGATTTTAAATAAAATAATTTTTATACTTTGATTTTTAATTTAAATTGCCGGGTAGAAATGGGGTGTTACACACACCGGTCACCGGCGTGACTCTCAAGAACACGTGCTCCCCCGCTTGGAACTCTAAATCCTTTCTCCGTTTGTCATGGTAACTCTTCTGTCGACTCTGCGACGCTTTCATCTTCTCACGAATCAACTTCACTTTGTCAGTTGTTTCGCGAACAATTTCCGGTCCAAGCACCACACTCTCTCCAGATTCATACCAACACAACGGTGTTTTACACTTTCAACCATACAATGCTTCAAAAGGTGCCATCCCAATACTGGAGTGATAACTGCTATTGTATGTCAACTCAATCAGTGGAAGGTAGGAATCCCAGGAACCTCCCTGTTATAAAACACAAGCTCTCAACAGATCCTCATATGACTGAATAGTCCTCTCTGACTGACCATCTGTCTGTATGTGATAAGCTGAACTCAACCTCAACTTCGATCCCAACTCTTCATGCAGGCTCTTCCAGAATTCCGAAGTGAACCTCGGATCTCTATCCGAAACGATACTCTTAGGAAAACATGGAGCTTCACAATTCCTCTAGTGTAAATCTCTGCTAATTTAGGTACTAGATACATGATGTTAATAGGAATGAAATGAGACAACTTTGTTAACCTATCAACAATCACCCAAATTGCATCATGCCCTCTCACTGTATTAGGCAAACCCGTCACAAAATCCATGGAAATGCTATCCCATTTCCACTCTGGAATGTCCAACGACTGCATCAACCCTGCAGGCTTCTGATGCTCAACCTTTGACTTCTGGCAAGTCAAACACGCATACACGAACTGTGTCACATCTCGCTTCATTCCCGGCCACCAAAACAGCTTATTCAAGTCTTGATACATCTTCGTAGCTCCCAGATGGATACTCAACTTACTTCTGTGGCCCTCCTCAAGAATTGTCCTCTTCATTTCTGCGTCATCAGGAATACAGATTCTATCATGAAACCTCAACACACCTTAGGAATCCAACCTGAAGTCTCATTCCTTAGTTTGATCATCCCCAACCATCAAGTCTACTAGCTTAACATCCGACTTCTGGGCCTCTCGGATGCTATTCAGGAAGTCATTATCAATTTTCAACATTCCCAATTTGACACTCTTAGGTGTCACTTATGGCTCCAAGCTCATATCTCTCCGAATCGCTCAATCGGTTCCAACTCCTTAACCATCATTTCCGACATATGCAAGGTCTTTCGACTTAAAGCATCAGTCACGACATTAGCTTTGCCTGGGTGATAATTCAAGCCGAAATCATATTCCTTCAATAGCTCCAACCACTGTCGCTGTCTCATATTCAACTCCTTCTGATCAAACAGATACCTCAAGCTCTTATGGTCACTAAATACTTCAAACCTAGAACCATAGAGATAGTGCCTCCAGATTTTCAGCACAGAGACAATTGCAGCTAACTCCAAGTCATGCGTAGGGTAGTTCTTCTCGTGGGTCCTCAACTGTCTAGACGCATAAGCAACTACCTTACCGTCTTGCATAAGCACACCACCTAAACCCATCTTTGAAGCATCACAGTACACCACAAAAGACTCATCCGGATTGGGCAACGTCAAAACAGGAGACGTCGTCAATCGTCTCTTCAGTTCGGCGAAGCTCTCTTCACATCGAGCGTAACAAACAAAAGCCTTCCCTTGCACGCCAATCGAGTCAACTAAGTGCCAATTTAGAAAAACCTTCAATGAATCTCCTATAATATCCAAACAAATCCTAGAAAACTCCTAATCTCAAGAATCGACTTCGGACTTTCCCATTGCAACACCGCATCTACCTTAGCCGATCCACCGCAATACCACTACTCGAGATGACATGACCCAGAAAACTTACCTCATTCAACCAGAATTCACACTTAGATAATTTTGCATACAGTTTCTTTTCTTTCTGAATTTCCAGCACTAACCTCAAATGCTCTGCGTGTTCATCTTCTGATTTGGAATAAATTAGAATGTCATCGATAAACACTACTACGAACCGATCCAAGTACGTATGGAAAATACGATTCATGTACTCCATAAATACTTCTGGCGCGTTGGTAACACCGAAAGGCATCACAGAGTACTCGTAATGCCCATACCGAGTTCTGAACGCTGTCTTCTGAACATCCTCATCCTTCACCTTAATCTGATGATACCCCGACCGCAAGTCAATCTTACTAAACACCTTCGCACCTACCAGCTGATCCATCACCTTCGCACCTACCAGCTGATCCATCAAATCATCTATCCTCGGGAGTGGATACTTGTTCTTGATGGTTACCTTGTTCAATTGACAATAATCTACACATAGCCTCATACTACCATCCTTCTTCTTAACCAGCAACACAAGAGCTCCCCACGGTGACACACTCGGTCTCACAAATTTCTTCTCAAGCAGTTCTTCAAGTTGTTTCTTCAACTCCGACAATTCCGACGCAGACATCCTGTACGGTGCCATAGAAACAGGTCTAGTACCAGGTACAAGATCAATAGAAAACTCAACTTCCCTCTCCGGCGGAACACTTGGAATCTCATCGGGAAAAACATCAGGGAAGTCACACACTACCGGCACTCCATCAATGACAGCTTGATTTTCAACGGATAATGAGGCCATCAACGAGAACAACTAAACCTCTTCCTTCATCAACCTTCGAAGCTGACTAGCAGATAACAGACTCGACTCATCGTTTCCAAAACTTACCGACTTTCTACGACAATTAATGTGAACATGGTTATGCTCTAACCGGTTCATACCCAAAATTTCATCTAACCTACCAACGGTAAAATGTGACAAAATCTATAATAAAGTCCCCGCCAAGATCGACAAAGGACACCGAGAACATACTAGAGAAGTGGTTACGCACCCCTTCACTGGAGTGTCGACAACCATCTCTCCATTCATAGCGCATAAACGCAAGACCCGGACGCTCACAACATTCAACAAAGAATAAAACAAAACAGATGCACCAAGATATCAACAAGAGACTTTAAAAGAGTACCATTAATGTAGCAAGTACCTTCAATGAGACCATCATCCTCGGAGCTTAGTACCCGCCAAGGCAAACACCTTTCCGCTAGACCTCTCCTTCTTTGGTTTTGGACACTTAGAACTAATGTGTCCCACTTCTTCAGAGTTGAAACAGACCACATCTTTACGATCACAATCAGTTGCCATGTGACCCTCCTTACCACATCTAAACACCTCTTTACCTCAGTTTTACATTCAAACTCTTGTGACCACCTTTCCACACTTGAAACACACAATGGCCGCGGGAGCATCTCCCGCACTTGGCTCCTTACCAACAACATAACTATAACTTAGAACGAGTACCAAGACTCGAGGGTTAATAGACTCGACGACTCGACAACTTGGTCGGACAGACCGAACTGCTCTGATACCAACTATGTAACACCCCAATTCTACCCATTCGTTTATTTAATTATCAGAGTGCGAAATTTAAATCTACTCGTGCATTGGAGCGTTACACATCGACATTTTAGAACTCAAGCAACGGTGTTCAATTAGAACTTTCAAAAAAACCAACCACATAGATTCCCAATTAACGAAAATACGATACGTAGCCTGTAATATCATTTTAACATCATACAATCCATAAAAATCTGATAACATACTGTCATACCCCAATTTTGTATGGCTTAGGTCAAAACCCTAATTTTCCCCAAAAATAAATAAATAGAAGAGAAAAGAGCATCATGCATTGCATTTAGGGTTCTAAAAGTCATTTCAAAGCTTCTAAAATCATTTTTGGAGTTGGAATGCACTTTTTGGACAAACTAGGGTTTTTCAGTACAAAAGGGTATTTTAGTCATTTCGCAAATAAGGGATAATTTCTCAGGACGAGCCATTTAACTTGCATTTCAAGGTATTAGAGGTCATTCCTAGGGTGAAAAGTCATTTTTGAAGTGAAAATGTGTTTTGGGCAAAGAACTAGGGTTTTTAGGGTGAAAGGGCATTTTGGTCATTTCACAATAAAAACGGTTTTTCGTCCCAAATCACTGAGCAATAATCAATGAATTATTTGAGGAAGAATGTGCTTAATTATCTTATTTTATGCGCATGAATGTTAATTATTTGCATAAAAATTCAAATTTAAAAGAAAGGGTAAAATGGGAATTTCCCTCAAGGTGAGGTATCAAATCAATTTTGGGAATGGTGATATCATGGAATTTTAGGCCCAATGATTTATTCCTAGGATGAGGCCCAAAATGGTAAGATTTTCATGTGAATTATCTAGAAAAGAATAATCAAGAAAAGGAAAGGATAATTACAAAGGTAGTGGGAGACAAATAGTACAATGACAACTTGCAAATTGCCAACCCACTCATGGCTGCGAATTTCAGCCCTATTTTTACCTCATTTTTGTGCTTCTTCATGCCCTTGATCCATGAGAGTTGTATTCCTAGCCATTGATTAAAATTCTAGATCAAATCCTAGGCTACAACTTTGTGTAGAAAGTCCTAATTGCCCTTAACAATTTTTGTGCAACAAAAACTATTAATTTTTGGGTATGACCAGCCATTCCCCCCTCACTTGTGTTTTCTCATTGCCCCTAATCCATGTGCATTACAATCCTAGCCCTTGATTTAAATTTTATCTCAAATCTCAATGGTTTGCAAAAGCACAATGTCTTATATACCCTTAATTTTGCATCTCATATAAAACCCAAAATAAGAGACCATGAAAGAGAGGACTCTCATTTTTTTACCCTAGCACACAATACTCTATTTTCCTCTCCCTTGCTGAGCCGTGGCCTCACCTCCCTTTCTCCACACAAATTCTTCAAAATCAACCATCAAAACTTCAATATTCTTGATTCCTACACTAGGTCCACTTCTAATCTTGCATTATCATCAAACTTTCAACAATAATTCTTCAAGATCAAGAGATTTTCGTGGGATTCAAGAAGAGGTTCAAGTGTTCTTGGTTTTATTTGTTTTTTTTTCTTCCACTTTTACCATGTAAATGTCTCTTCTACTCCCAACTTCTTCTTGATTACTTGTTGGTCTTTGCTTTGAGGATCCATTTCAAACATTATGACAAGGACATTGGGAGCCTTGGGTGTTTGAGATGGGTCCTTGGCCTTGAAGGAGTTTGTTTTGTGCATGAATAATATCCCTTGAATTTCCACACATTTTTCACTAAATTTCATGAAATAAAACCTCATTTTCCTTCAAAGATGTTTCGGCCATATAGTGTTTTTGGTTGTTCATGCATTTCTTTGACCATTTCTTGTGTTCAACTTGAATAAAAGGGTGGACCTAGCCAACTATGCTCTAGGGTTCATGGGTAGAAATTAGGGTTCCTATTGTCTTGCATTTCCTTTGATTTTGAGTTGAAATAAATGATGAAATGACAATTGTTTGAGCATCAAATGTATGAGTAGATCCTAGGGTTTATGTTCATATGCTCATTGATATGATTTGGTTGCAAGAACATGATGAAATTTGTGCTTGTTCTTGCCTTGCTATGTATTCGGCCAAGGGCCTCAATTTTTACCAATTTGTTGCTCATAAATTGTTGATTTGATCTTGTGTTTGTAAATACAAGTTGTGTAATTGTGTTTTTCACTTTTCACTTTTAACCACTCACTTACTTTTTACTTTACCATTCATTAATTATTTACCAAAAAAACATAAAAATATTTTACTATTTTACTTTTACCATTTCACTTAATTTTTTACCAAACATTTTTATCACCTCATTAACTATTTACTTTTACCATTTCATTAACCCTCTACTTCATTCCATTTAACATTTTTACCAATTCACCTCACAAAACATGTTTTTTTACCCTCTTGCATTCATAAACCCTTACCATTTCACTTCATTTCATTCCTACTATCTCATTAAGCATTTACTTTTACCATTTCATCAAATATTCTACTCTCATCATCTCATTAAACATTTTTGCTTTTACCACTTCATCAAACATTTTACCTCCTCCCATTTAATTTTTACACTTTGCATTTCATTTATTTGTATCACTTGTGTGACACATTCTTATGTTTGCACATTAGTACTTGCATACTTTCATATACTTATATGTTCATACATTCATACATGCTTAGGCCTATTGCATTCTCTTACCCTCTCACATGCTCATGCATTCATTAATTCCATGTTTAGCATTCATTCACATGTTCATGCATACTCAAATGTTCATACCTTGCACAATAACTATGCCCATGCATTCATAGTCTTGCATGCTCAATCATTCATTCATGCATAGTCTTGTATGCCTATTCATTCATGCATAATCTTGTATGCCTATTCATTCATGCATAGTCTCTATATGATCATTCATTCATATCCTTGTATGCTCATGCATTTGCATATTTGTCTAATCATGCACATCATTGCTTGCATGTTCATTCATCTAACTAAGAATATTCCATGCCTATGGTCAATTGTTCACTCGTTATTGATGCCAATTAGATGTCTTAACTTGATTGTGCGCCACCATTTCTACTTGCATGATTTCCTAATGAAGACGTAAGCCTACATGCATGTTGTAGCATAGGGTCATTAGGGTTTGTTCACTCTCTCTCACACACACAATTACTTTTGAGAACTCTACTTTGCATCTTTGACAATTAAACTCTTGATTCATATTGACATGTTTAGTCTTAACTAATAATTGACATATTCATGGTAAATTGAATTGGCAAATGTGTTTGAATGGTTGTGGACTTGGAATTGATTGAAATGTCCTACTCTTTTCCCAAAAATCTCACCAAATTAACTTCTTTTCCTTTCACAAGTAAATAAAGTAAAAAAAACCCTTTTTCTTAAAAAAAAACTCATAAGGAGTCAAGTCGAACGTGATTTACCGATGTTGACTAGCGTCCTAAGATCGGAGTTGTACAACTCAAACATCTTGGGATACTTATGAGAAATAAAACAAGCAACTAACAACTTAAACCCTATTTCAAAAATGAGTAAGGAATCAAGTCGGATGTACATCCGGGTTGGTTAGCGTCTTAGGGTTAGCGAGCTGTACAGTTCGTGCGAGCCTGAGATACTTGCTCAAATAAAAGCAACCAACCTCACAACAATTTTTCAAGTAATTCAAATCACTTTTCGATAAGTAGGGGCACGTCGCTCAGACGCGGGCGGGGATGTCTATGTTTTAGGGTTAGTGGACTGTACAGTTCAGACCTGAGAACCCCTGCAATAAAAAAACACCAACACACCAAAACTTCTCGACTCAGGAGAACTAAGTAAGCTTTGAATTCTCCATCGCAACGGGAGATACGTGGGAGCGGCCACACGTCCCGTCAAGCGCTTTTCAAAAATTCTAAAAAGAATCTTTCTTTTCTCCGCTTACAAAACATTTTTCTCAAATAAAAAGAATACTAAAAGAAGTAGAACAATCGTTTCAAATCAAACCTTGTCAAAACCACACATCAAATTAATGGTTCCCTTTCGGTAGAAAGGAGGTGTGGGGTGCTAATACCTTCCCCATACCTAACCGACCCCCGAACCTACATCTCCTGTTTTCGAAAAAGACCACCCGCCTTTTATAAAAAGACGTTTTTTCAATGTTTTCGTCTTAAAATTAAAATATTGGTGGCGGCTTCAAAAATTTTCCACGTTGTACATTGAGAATCCCAAACCGGATTTTTCGGGGTGCAACACATACTAAAAGCAACAGTTTATGATAGTAAGACAACTATTAGACTAGTGTTTGTTTCCCCCAGGTGCTACGTATCAGAGCAAACGACACTGACTCGAAAGGGATGAAGGAAAAGGAGTCCTTCACTAGCATGTACCAGCACGTTACCACGAAGGTAACATTCAACAGTAAAGGGTGAGTCTCTAACAGCATAAAAAGTATATGATAGGTAATATACTAGAGACTAGCAGCTATAATAACCATAGCATAACAACATTACAGTACAACCATCACCGAAAACATCAACAAGCCACAACATAGAGCACAACGACAAATATCTCATCATCATTTATGTACATGCATGAAAATGCAACCCACGTCACCGGGCATATGCATGAGGTACCACCGTCGTAAAAATGGCCTCTCGGGAACAAACGTCGCTTTGAGCATAGCTCCAAGGCCGAAGCCTACATCGTCGTAATAATGCATATGGCATGCATGAGACACCATGTACAGCACCTCGGCAAACAATCAACAACAACAAATGTTATACATCATGACACGACAACATCATTGGCATCATTATTCGTCACAACATCATCATCAATTAGGTGGTCTTACTCGACCCATCAAAATCATCAACATCACCATTTTTAGTTCGTCATATTCGACACCGTCACACTATCATTATTATGGATCATTCATATTCGACTCGAACAACTACAACATCGCCTATTTAGTCATACTTGACACGCGTTGCTTTTATCGCTAATCATTCTTATTTGACATTACAAGACATCCCAACATCGGGCAAAGACGATTTGGCGCCCTAGAATTCGGCGCCCGTAAGTCGACACACACCCTAATTCGACAAACACGAGTCGACACGCCTCGAATTCGACACACCCCGCACTGACACGCCGCTGTACCATCTTTGCACACAATGGCGCCCAAAATTCGACACGCCTCGAGTCGACACACCTCGATTTCGACACACCCTGCACTTCGACACACAGCGCACTAGGCAAAGACACAATGGCGCCTGCACCGACACGCCTCGAACTCGACACATGCATGCACTTGAGGAGCACACAATGGCGCCTGCACTTCGACACGCCTAAGAATTCGACACACGTGCCCTTCCTTCCTTTCTCTAGGTTTTTCCCATGATCTAATAGAAGGAATGGTAAAATTACCTCGGCTACACTACCCCACCTCGGTTACACTACCTCGGTTACACTAACCCACCTCGGTTACACTACCTCACTTCACTCACTCATCTCACTCGTCACTTTCCCTTTCGAAGCTCTTCTCTCTCGGAAGCTTCTAGCTAGGTTTCAGCTTGTAACCATTTGTGAATCTGCTTTTAATTCGATTCTGAGATCAAGGCTTGTATATAAGACAGTCTATTTGCCTTCAATTAATCAATGAATCCATTTCACATTTTATCCCAATCTATATTACTTTATGATCAACTCACAAATAACCAATTAACATCAATTGCAATCACTACGATCAATCACCAACATCATCAAAGACTATATATATATATATATATATATATATATATATATATATATATATATATATATATATATATTCATAGATCACAAACATATCGTCACACATAACAACAACACTACCTAGGCATTATAGAAACTACTCTCCCATATACAACCCAACATAACCCTTTATACTATGAGACTCCCTTACCTTAGAAATTGATGAAGAAGAGAACCTTTCAATCACCACACAAGAAAACGCAAAGAACAAGCCGAGCTCCTTCCTTCTCCTTCAACTCGTGAAATCCTCTTCTTCTCTCCCTCTCTCCCACGGCGCCGATTTCTTTCTTTCTTCTCCTCTTCTAATGAGTGAGACAACTTAAACCTAAGCTTATATACTTTGGGCTCAAGTGACTTGGCCCTTTTTACACCCCCCTTCAAATACTTCCACCACTCCCTAACACAACAAAATATTATATAATTAATTTAATATAATCAACCCACTAAGTGCTTAAAATAACTTAATTAAATAATTAATTAAATTATTTTTGGGCGTCACATTGCCCCTCTATAGCCCCGTGCTATTGTGCCTTCCCTCTGATGTCAGACTTCGAAAATCCATCGGAGTCCGTAGGAAGATGTCCTTGCGGCTTCGCTCGAAGACTTCTCTGTTCTATGAGCTCAATGCTCCGTCAGAGAAACGATAACAGAAATCCACAACGATTTAGATTTGAAGACTTCTCTGATCTACAAGGTAAGTCTTTTACATTTTTATCTACTACGGTGTGATCCACCTTGGCCTGGGCCAACTCTCATGAAAATCTCACTGCGTGAAATATTGGTTAATTCGTCATTGGTGCAGAAAACTAAGAGAAACATCGATTACTTAATCAAAATGGCAATTTCATATAATCTAAAAAGCTTTTACATCGAAAGAAAATATTTACAAAAGAAAAGAAATTACAAAGCTAATGGTCGCTAAGAGTCGCAGATTCTTCCAAAAGACGAACTTGTTGGTTTCTTCGCTCTCTGATGTAGGGGAATAGTCAAAGAGGACCTCAACTTCTTCCAAGGGAACATCAGGCTCCAGTTTGACGAGCTTACCTTCAAAGATTTCATGGTTGAAGTCCAAAAGCTCCGAAGGAAGATTGGGATGCATCACCAACTAAGCCTTTGCAACGATCAAAGCCGAGTTTGGCAGAGTCCGCCACTCAGGCTGCAGCAGCAACATTTTCATTCCTCGCTCTCTCCAGCTCAGCTTGGCTTGCCTCAACCTTTGCTCGAGCCTCCGCCATCTTAGCCTCTAACTCGGCAATCTGCTTCTCACATGCCCCAGCTTGATCAACCAAACTCTAATTGGCAACCAACTGGGCCTCGAGTCCTACGATCTGATCATCTGCCGAGGCAAGCGAGTCCAAGGTGATCACAAGAATGTGGTTCTCCTAATTGAGATTTGGAATCAGCTAGTCCCGGCAGTACTTCAGTTTGTCAATCTGGTCCTCCAAATCGGCTTCGAACCAAAGGTTATTGGCTTCAACCTTTTCCATATGACCTTGAAGCCACGAGGCGGCGAGGGTCGACTCTTCTTCACGCTGAAGTCTTTTGTACAAGTCCAAACCGGCTCTCGCAATACGTCCACGCACTCCTCGAGCTCGGCGCGCTTGGAGCTTCAAAGTCATTCAAAGAACAAAATTTTGATGTTTTTTGGGGGAAGGAGGAGTACTCGACCTGGGAGTAGCCCGTTTCTGGCTTGATGCACTTATCCTGTCCTTCAAAGAGCAAGGTCTGACCACAGACATATGAGGATGTGGGTCGAAGTTTAGGCCATCTGCAAGGTCAACTGCACAAGACAGAAAAATAACTAATAGAAAAATTAAGAAGGTCATGAACTTATAAGGAAAGGTAGCGTGTAAAAAAAATTACCCAAGGTCGTCTTCAGCCCCCCATCAGACTCAATCATGGCCTTGATTATTTCCTTACTGACTAAAATTTTTGTCGCCCTCCCGCACTTAAAGCCCCACCTCACAAAAAAAGGTTGTAGGTTACGCCATCTTCCCCGTGAGGACTTCGTTTCAGAGTAAGTACTTCCATGTCGGGCGAAATGGGTCGCCGACTAGAAAAAACGGAAAAAGAGGCCTTATCAGCTCGGCACCATCGTAATTAGCATTGACCTTTTTTGCTGCCTGGTTCGTCGCTCGTACGAAAAAGAGGACGAACTTAAAACCTTTGTTTGAGTCATTGACTGGATCGAAGTAAGCCCAACCTCGGCAACATTGGAAACATACATTCCTCTGGCGAAGAAAACTTTCACTGAGGGATTACGTCACATGTGAGCTACCACGACCTCAAATGTTTTGATGTAACCCCACGCATTGGAGGCCAACTGGCTGGGGGCCAACTTCAAATATTTTAGCACCTTCTGCTGAAACTCAGTCAAGGGAACTCAAATTCCCATAGTATCCATGCTCCTCCCATTAAAGAAGTACCCGACTAACTTACCATGTAGTTTTGTACAGATTGCAAGGTCGCCTGCCTCATCTAGCTTCTATTTTTGGTCAGAAGGAGCAACTATATACTGCTCAAAGAAAGATAAAGGCTTCGTCTTCTTGAAATTCGTTGTAGTATCCACCACTTCAGAAGACGCCCAATGGTACCATTCCGGGTCGTCAACATACTTCTCCTCTTCAACTGCCATGGCATGGCAGAGTATGAACCATTGGTCTCCAGATCATACCCTCTGGGCGTTGGTGGTGGCGAAGAATGTTCTCTGTGATCCTCCTGTGACAGATCCATCTGCTCAGAATTTGACATCAACTTGAATTCTTGTCTCGACTTGATGAATAATGATCTTGGGTAGAACAGAAACCCAGAATCAAGACGCGAGTGAAAAAGACATAACTCGGCGCGGTGGTCGGAAAGTGAACGAAACTTTTCACACTTAAACTCACTCAAGCTCACAAAATGCAAGATGAAATTCCTCACCATGAATTATATACTCCTGAGCCTCGGAAATTGAAACGACATATCAAATCGATACATCGTTTCAAAACACTAACATGGGAAATTGAACTGCAATTGTGACGATGATGCATCGATCTTCCCAAACGTCACGACAATTGACGAACCACCGGCTAACACGTGGCACCACATTACTCCTCTGAGGGACATCAAACTACTCAAGCCAAGGCTGACCTCCCCTTATGGCTGACCTCAACTTGGGGCCATTTGTTCGCATGCAGGCTAAAACCCCACAAGCATTAGGCCTGACCCAAATCCGCACTTGAAACAGCTCATAGGAAGCTCCATCGTCTACGCCTGTATCCAACAATCAGGATCAAAGCACACGCATCCAACGCTTTAGGTGCGACTCTTTTGTCTATAAATAGAGGTGCAACCCTCCAATTCCAGGTAAGTTCTCATTCTTTACTCACCTCTCGAATTCCCTTGCTAAATTAATCATCAGAGTGTTTGCTAGAACACCCCACCCGACGTGTGAAGACAAGTTACCTCAGACCGTCCGAAGTCCATCTTCAACAATCTAGAAGAAGTGTGACTTGTACCCCAGATCCAGGTATATTCTAAGGTCCAGTACCAAACACATATAATAAAAGCATGTTTAGTTTGGAATTACTTTTGAATCCAAAAATAAAGTTACAAGTTTTCAACTACAAACCTATTACGATAATTTTCTTGGGAGGGGCAAGGTCGAACCTGAGAATAATGATATTAGAGTATGAGAAATGAACTTGGGAACCTTTCCATTAGCCTCAATGGCGTTTATTTATATTACAAGGTTCATTAATAGCAATAAATACAATTGATGGTCGGGTCAACCGTTACAGGCAAATGGGAGAAGAATTAGGGATTTCCGCTTTAATGTTGTTGACTGCCATAAGGATTAAAGAGTCGATCGGACAAGGGGAGATATTTGAGGACCTGCAGTTATCTTTTGCTGGGAAGCCCTCCTTTATCTTAGCACGGTTGAGCAGGTGTATATACTGATTGGTCCAGTTGGGAACAAAGTCCTTCAAGCGGCAAGCGGCAAGCGCAAAGCGCGAAGTCGTTCAAAATGAGAGGCGCTCGGCCAATTCTTAGTCCTTCACTACATACATAGAGAGTCTTGGACGCTTAGTCCTTTGATTCATGTTTGAGGACCTCCACACGCATAGCCGATCGTTTTGTAAGTCAGGGGGTATCTGGATGTTTAGTCCTTCGGCCTATGGACGGTTCTTCTCGGTATTTGATGTATCTAATATATTGTTTGAAAATGTATCTGATTTGATGGCTCCGGCCTCTTGACCTTTGACTCTGACCTTATCACATTGGTTTCTACAGTTTGACTGTCCTTTTTGTGTTTCACAAATGCTTGTTTTTGTAACTGACCTTGTGTTTGTGCTAAATAAAGGGAGGGAGGTTCATTAATCATCTCAGGTTTTCTTCTCTAGAATCTCCTTGCTTCTTCTCCTTTCCAACTTTCCATTATGCTTTATCAATGTTCCGTTTAGACCGGATTTCTTTTCTCGAGCTCCCTGAGAAATCCCACAAGTGTCATGGGGCGCATGGGGAATGCTAGAGAGTTCGAGCTGAGAGTCTTTGATTTGTGAGAACTATCGGCCTTCCTCAAGCGTTTCTTTGTTTTTTTGCACGATTGTCCAGAAAGCTCGATGTGCTTCACCTCAATTAGGCAGAGCACCTTGGCGTCCATCCCTAGTCCCTGGTCTTCTTCTGGCGGAGGATCTAGAGGAAGGCCTTTCTACTACAGCCAGGGCAGTGGTGCAGAAGGGGGGTGGAGCCACGCAGCTTCCTTCGAGGGTTTATTGCAAGCAATTGCTTCTTCCGGGAACTTGATTTGGGAGAGTCTTCTCCAAAGGATGAAGTGAGCCTTGGGGATGATCCGATGGATGACAGACCGCCCTCGGGATTAGAATATGCATTGTATATTTTTTGTAATTGTATTTCATTTTAGTTTTTATAGTGTATGTGTGACCCCAGCCTTATTGTAAGCTATTTCCAATTTACTTAATCAAAAATTGTGTTTTGAACAACTCATACCTTATCTTTTAGATTTATGCTTTGACTAGCGTTGTCGTTTTGTTGGCACAGTGTATCGCTTGAGCACTGTTAACCCATTCTCTCTTTTGATTTGACGCTTGAATTGACAATTGTTGTGCGAGTTTTAATTAGTAATCATCGTGCCTATTCCCAAGGAGGTTGTGTCATAACTACTCCCCTCTCATCCTGCCACACATTGCCCTCTACTCGTGGGATGTAAAATGGTGGGACGATCTTTGTCGCTCGTGTTATGCCCCCCCCCCTCACCATTAGATGGGGCACGATCGGTGGATCTACATTGTTCGTTGAATTTTTAAAAAACATATATAAAGTCATTTGTTTGTGCCTGTTACCATTTTCACTTCTTTTTCTCTTACACTTCATCTCCTCTATCGCTCCTTTAGGGTGTTTCAATTCTACCCCTCTAAAAAGAAATTTCGTCCTCAAAATTTGCACAAGGTCTAATGCAAAAATAAATAATGAAACTACTATAAAGAGTTGGAAACTTAGCAGAAGGTTAAGGCATTTTTGGAGTTAATCAAAGATGACATGTTAACAACAACTTCTATGAAATGATTGGCCGGTCAATGAGAGGTAAGTCCCATATTTAGGTTAGGTACTTCTTAACTAGCTCACCAAAAATGTAGTTCTTAACCACTAGTGGAAAATATGGATTTTACATCAGCAATTAATAACGGTTCACACTATAACCGATATGAAAAAAGAGGCGGTGGCATTTTTGAAATTATAAGCAATTTATCTATATCTGTTCCTGTTCTAACCGATATGGAAACTCTATTTTACTCTAATCCATATTGGCTCCTATTCAAACCGATATGGAAACTCGATTTTACCCTTAAAATTTTATTCACCCACGCTCAATCGTTCTCGCGCTGTTCATCTTCCTTCGACGCTCTCTCTAACTGAAAACCCACCGAAAACCCTAGCCTTGAAACCCACCAAAAACCCATCAAAACGAAGGAGAAAACGGCGGCGAAGAGGAAGAAGAAGAGGAACGAGCGGCGCGAGGAAGAAGAAGAGGAACAACGGCGAAGAGGAAGCAAATTCGTAATGAACTGTGGAGTTTTGGTGGGGTATTGGTGGGGTTTTGTGTTGTTTCTTTGATTTGTTTGGTCGTCAATGCTCCCACCGCGAACACTTTATGCCATTGAACACGGATCGGCCGCCATGGCTAGGAATGTTGCTCAGTGATGCCTCTGTTAAAGCGAGTTAGTTGTTCTTTTAACAAAGACATTTTTATCGAGCACCTTGTTTGTTGGATTTTGTTTAGATCCTTTTGCTTGATTTGGTGCTTTTATGAAGATTTTTTTATAAAGAAGAATCTTTTGCTTCTTTTTGTTTTTTTTTGTTTCACATGCTTCTATTATTTTTGTTGTGTGTAAATCTTTCTTTCTTTTTTTTTTTTTACGGAACCAAATTGTCAAATAATTTCTGCTAGAAGGAGGAAACTTCTTTTCCGATATATAAATATATAAATTTGTGTGTGGTCGACTCTTTCTGTGTTGATCTTTGAGATCTAATTTTTCACGTGGGACAAGGTCATTATGGTCTATTATTGTTTCAAAATTGTTGTTGATTCTGTTTTTAGTTACTGTGGTTGATTTAGTTGGTGTTGATTGATTTACACATATGGTGGTTAATCCAGGAAAGTGGCAGAGAAATAAGTATGTTGGAGTTTCCTTGGTTGGGAAGACACTTGCTGTCATGGGATTTGGGAAGGTTGGTTCTGAAGTAGCTCGGCGAGCTAAGGGACTCGGCATGCATGTCATTTCACATGACCCTTATGCTCCGGCTGATCGTGCTCGTGCTCTTGGTGTGGAGCTTGTGAGTTTTGATGAGGCTATTGCTACTGCGGATTTCATCTCATTGCACATGCTACTTACACCTGCTACCTCAAAGGTGCTCAATGATGAGACTTTTGCCAAGATGAAGAAAGGAGTTCGAATTGTCAATGTTGCTCGTGGAGGAGTCATTGATGAGGATGCACTTATTAGAGCATTGGATTCTGGAATCGTAGCTCAGGTTCTTGCCTGCTTGCATTTGGAAGCACTGAGCCACTAGTTGTTCACTTCATAATTAATTTTGGTTTCATCCTACCAAATAAACAATGACAGTTTGTGTCTTTTGTTTCAGGCGGCTCTTGATGTTTTCACAGTGGAACCACCCATAAAAGACAACAAGCTGGTTTTGCATGAGCAAGTTACTGCAACACCTCATCTTGGTGCCAGTACCACGGAAGCTCAGGTAAGTTACTTAAAGAAATTGCTTTTGACTGTGAGCTTTACCTTCTTTTTCCTTGTCACTATAATGTTTTACAAGCATTGAATACTATCTCCAGGAAGGTGTGGCTATCGAAATAGCAGAAGCTGTTGTTGGGGCTTTGAAAGGGGAGCTTGCTGCTACTGCAGTCAATGCATGGTTCCTTCAGAGGTATTAGGGAAAAGTCATCTCCACCCTTTTTTTCATTTCATGATAACTAACGTTACTTCTCTATGTCTCTTATCTTCATGCTTTACTCAAGGACTCAACTTTAGGTATTGCAATTTTCTCTTCTATTCTAGCACTTTGCATGTTTTATTTATTTATTTATTATGAACAAAATCTGAGATGTTCATGATTGAGATATTTCAGCATTGTCTCGGCCTCATCGCAATTGGCGATTCTCTTTTTAGGTGTATCTTTTTTAACAAATTCAATTTTCCAAAGGTAAGATCTTGCTTCTGTTAAGGATGCTGTATTTTAATTGTTCTCTAAACTATCCCTTTTATTGGGTGTTATTTTATATGATTTTCTGTTTTATATTTCAGAAACTGTGTTAAAGAAAAGTCCGAAGTCAAGCTCAAGGAAGATGATATTTTGCGTCTTGCAAAGCTGATTCTTCCTACTTTGAACCTTGCAATTTCAAAGGCTAGAATGCTATTCTCAGGAGAACCATCCACAACCCTTAAAGTAATCCACAGAGTTTAAATTTGTTATTCTTTTTAATCATGATTACTAACAAACAAATACTTAAATCATCACTACTTTTTTTCTTGTTTGGTTGCGTAGCTCCTTTACTTCTACTAGGTGCAGAGTTTGGCCACTTTATTACAATTTGGAGGCTCAGTATCATTGGTGAGGATAGTAGCATACCATGGCCTTTCTTTCCAATTGCCAAAATAGTTTAGTTCATGATCTATCACCTATGTATCTTGCTAAATTGCTATTGTACACGTGGATTTTTGTTAGCTTCACAATCCCAAAGCTTTATTCTTGCTACACAACCCGGATAGACCATAGAGGTATATATGAGACTGAGTCCATTTATCGGACCTTTTTGTGTGTAACATCTACTTTTTATGCTTAATCAATTTTTGCATGCAAATGAGTGTTTGAAATTATGGTCATTGGAAACATGGTGTGCTTGCACTCACAAGAAGAAAATGATGGCATTTGTACTCTTGACATTCTGGAATCTATCTTCAATAAAAACACGAATCTTCACGGGTGAGTCTTAACTTAGAGAGTTGGTTGCTGTTTAATGGCATGAACTACAATTTGCTTAGGTAGCACTTGCTCAAAACAATTATAACATAAGCTCTGAATTTTTACTAATTGGCAGACTTGTGCAAAATTTACTGGTAATGGTAGATTAGTTGGAAACTAGAATATAAAAGCTTGTCTCAAGACTAGTCAGGGAAACCTTTTGCTTGTCATATAGATATTTCTTTGGTGTACATTGCATATTAAAATATAAGTAGATAATTTGTATATGGATGCAGCAACTTTGCAAAAGGGGTTTTTTTACTTCTCAGAGATATTTCCTTTGTCTACAATGAATGAGTCTTAAAATATTAGTTAAATTATGGACAGCTAAATTTACATATGGGTGAAGCAACTTTGCGATAGTTGATTCTTATGATGAAATTTTCCTGGCAGCTTTTATGTTGTTTGTACTATTTAGGTATTTAAAGCAACATGTGGTGCAACAATTACAAGATGGAGAAGCACTAGAAGTTGAGAAGGAACAACAGCAAGCACTGGGATAGTATGTTTTGCACTAACAAGAATTACCAAGGATAGTTAAAAGTGGGCAGTGTATTTTGCAAAGTTGAATGATTTGGACTCAAATCTTGACACAATTAGTCCATTAGTAGAATTCTTGCTTGAGGGTTGTGCTATGATTAGTTTCGAATGACATCTTACCCAGTGGGGTTTGAATATACATACCTTTCTAGTATATGTGGAAGAAGGAGTATTGAATATTTTTGAAATATTCAATAAACGAAATATTGTATTTGTTGTGATTTTGTTGTTTGCTGTATATCCAATTGAGGAATTTTTTATTTTTTTATTTTAAAAAAAAAGACTTTTCATATCGGTTCCTTTAAATAACCGATATAAAAAGTGATTTTCAATATCGATTCAACTAAGAAACCGATATAAAAAAGCGTTTTATAGGTTTAAAAACTGACTTTCCATAACGGTTCTACTTTGAACCGATATAAAAAACATTTTCCATATCGGTTCTTTAACCGATATAGAAAGCGCCTGTTTTTAATATCCCCTTTATCTATATCAGTTACGGAACCGATATGAAAAGCCTTTTTTAACCGATATAAAAAGCCTTTTTTCTAGTAGTGACTTCCTCCTTCTAAAGTTTACATCGAACTTCTCTACAAGGTTTAGTATCTATAAGGTGGACTAAGAAACTAGTATTTCTAACTCGCCTAGAAGGTAACTCACTATTACCATCGGGATCCTATGGTTGGATTTGGCTATTGCTACTCGCCCATTTATGCCTAAAGGTTATCATGGTCTACTTATAAGCCAATTCTTATTCACACTACTTATCACTTACTCTAGAATTCCAAATGCAAAACTACCCATCTAACGTATTAATCAATACTCAATTACCGGGAAAAAGTAATTGGGGTGATCAATCCCTCCTACTCTTCTAGTCAGTTGGCTTAAGCAATATTAACTACACAACTCACAAAGGGCTCTATACACAATAATTTTTAATAGCACTTGAATGTAACGATGTCCGCATCACATCATTTCTCCTGATCTCTATGAAAAATTATCTTAATTGGATTCTAACTTCTTCCTATCTACTCTAACATTAATGATTCTTCCTCATCAAAAGAATACTTGTCACTCATCCCATTTCCAAGAGGACTTAACCCGCTCAATTGGTTAGCAACAAGAGTATCAAGAATCAAACAAGCAATGCATGCAACTCTGCCCAGAGTTCACACATCGGAAAGCACAATAGACCACACATATAGTCTGAATTAGACCGAACTGCTCTGATACCACTAAATGTGACACCCCCTACCCCGTTTAGAAAAAGTGACGTAAATACGTCTTTGCAAAAACTTTTAGTCATGCGAAATAGTAAGTATCACCAATAAATGCGGAAATACAAATAAACCCAATAACAAAATTAAAGTAAAAACCCCATGGAACCCTTTTGTCACATGTATCCGAGTTTTTACCAATTATTACAACTTTTAAAAATAAACAACAATACGACAAGCAGCTAATAATCAGCATCAACACGATCTACTCCTTGACGTCCACATCGATAGACTTATCACCATCAGCAAGATCATCACCTAAACGTGCACAATGGCACACAAGTAGCCACAAGGAAAGAAGAGTGAGGAAATCACATAACAAGGAAACAAACAGTAGTGGATACAACTTTCATAACACGCATGCACGAACAATCCTTAACTAATCTTTAGCTAATTCTAGTGTCGCGATCTCATGTACGGTCCTAGGACTACAAGCAGCAACAACCACAACAACAACAACAACATGATCCGGATACCTTGCAAGATACTACCTTACAATCATCATCAACAACAACTACAATAGGACCAGGATACATTGCCTAAACAGGATACCTTGCCTGATAATGCCCTACAATGAACAACAACAGTAGGACCAAGATACCTTGCCTGAACGGGATAATTTGCAAGATAATGCACTACAAGGAACAACATCAGTAGGACTAGGATACCTTTCCCGATAATAACTTACAAGAACAACAGGACTGAGGCACTCGAACGGGATACCTTGCCCGATAATGCCCTGAAGAACACCCCGATGAGGACTATTAGGACCGGGATACATTGCCCGATAATGCCCTTATTAACGAAAACAACTTAAATTACTAAAGTATGACTCGCCCATACTGCAGCGAGTCATTGCCCATAATGCGACAAGGTTCCTCCTACAACTTAAATTACTAAAGTATGACTCGCCCATACTGCAGCGAGTCCTTGCCCATACTACGACAAGGTTCCTTAAACATCATCATGATCATCAACTTTTCTAAGAATTACTAAGTCAAGGTATCATCATCAACTAGGGGGGTACTTGTACTCGGATCGCCATCTCAAATCACATCCACCTCCAAGTCCCCGCTAATCCCAATCAACAGTCACTAGTGGAAAAAAGGGTTTTAAAGTCGGATATTTTGGACTTTTAAAGTCGGATGTTAGTCCGACTTCTATTAAGGCGACATAGAAAGTCGGATATTTTTAAAGTCGGGTGGTGATCCGACTTTAAAAGTAGGTTTTTAAGTCGGATTAAGGTAGCTATCCGACTTTAAAAGTTTGTTTTATAGTCTTTGCAGAACACTTGTAAAGTCGGACAACAAAGCCATCCGACTTTGGAAGTTTGATTATAGCGTCGGATGACAGGAGTATCCGACTTTAAAAGCTTTCGATTATTATTTTGCTTCACACTGCATATACAATCATTTCTGCACATATTTTAAAGTAATTTTCAGCTAGGCAAAATGGAGACATACACACAAGTAATTAAAGTACTTTACTTAAATATATAGAGTTAAACTCTCAAATGCACATGCTTTTGGCAAGAATCAAATAACATGGCTAATCAAAATCACTTGGCTTTGTACCAATAAACCACAAAAACATAAACAGTGAGATTACAAATCTCAAGTGAAGACACTCTGAGTTTATATCTCTCAATGACATCCTCAATGAGAGATATAAACTCACAGTGTCTTCACTTGTGTACAACTTCCCTTACCATATTTGCACAAACAAATATGAAACCAAATCAAAATCAGATTTGCATAAGTAAGCTTGCATAAACTCTTTCAAATTAGTGTCTTCATTCAACTTTCCACATTACATTTTACTTAAACCAATTTACAGACCTCTAACAGAATTCTAAATGGCAAAATACATATGGAGTTTAGTAACAGCTGTAAAGGCAAACCAGAATTGCTGCTCATGACACATATCATCTAACTCTTATAACCATCTTATCAATCTCAGACATCAATTCTTTCAAAAAGTGTTGAAATTGCAGAAATTATAGAAACCCATAGAAAAATGAAACAGAATAGGTACGACCTTAGAGGAAACCTCTGTCAACTACATCTCTGTTGCTGCCATGAGTAACCAGTGATCCGCGCCGCTGCAGTTGATGGTGTAAAATACTTGGCTTTGAGGAGGAATATGAAGACGCAAATTCAACCATCAAACAGAGACAATAACACATCAACCATGTTAGAACATTTGTTGCTATTTTGTTTTGATCCCATGGCAGTGACACTATTTTAGTGAGCTTTTGTATCACTCTTCTCCAGCTCTGCAAGAACTAGTTTTATAGAGTAACTTTATCAGATCAGAACCAACAAGGGGATGTCCTGAGTTTATAGCAATAATCAATATTACTCCCATCATCTATGTAAAATAATGCTAAGGCTATATATTCATACACCAATTCATATATGCTATAGAGGCTTAACCTTCACAGTGTGTTCACTATTTATGGAGAAATAAGAATTGTTTCTCTAATTCTAATAGTACCAAAATGAAAAATAAAGAAACTGCACTTAGCTAGAGACAGCTCAATGACGAACTTGTAGTAAAAAAGAGTCATAAGCACAACTTGTGATAAGAATCAAGCACATAAAATGCTTTAAAAGGATAGTAGCAAAATTCTTCAGCTTCACATAACTTTAGCATTTGCATTCATTGAATCAAATATCACATTGCAAATATAAATCACAATCAACATATTTGAATAACCAGAGTAAGTGCGGAGATGGTTCAGCAGCTCCATAAGACAGCATATGAATAGCCTACAAAGACATAAATTTGTTTCCAGTGTAGTCAACCATTCATTCAACAAAATTGTAATTTCTTCTGTCAGCATCTTATGAGCACTCATTTACCTCTGGCACGCCACATTGAGACACCCACATGTGAGTATTTGTCATAAAAAGAATTATTAAGGATCGTTTTAGCTATAGGAAGGAGATTAATTTTTCCTATGGAAAGATTCAGAGATATGGAACATAACAATATGTCACGAATAACTGACATGCCTTAAGCATTGTTTAATTGTTTTTACAAACATGCTAGCCAGATGGGTAAACTGTTATGAGGAAAGCAACTTTGTGAATATTGTTATGTTGTGCAAGATATCAAATGGGAAAAGGTAATTGGAGTGTGAATTTAATGCACTAATTGGACCTTAAGGTTCAACTGTTTCTAGATCAATTTAACCTCTAAACTTAATAACTTGAGTGTGTATTTCATGCACTATCTATGGGGGGAAAAAGCAAGTTGGTACCTCAAATGCGAAAACAAATTCAAAATGCAGTGTCTAGTGCAAAACAATCTGAGAGGTAACATGACACCTCTCTAGGGAAACCTCTACTATACAATCAAGTGGTGCCTGAGAGAGTGGAGAACCAAGTGATCCAAAATAACTCACAGAACATATACTCTCAAACTCTCTGCATAAAGAAAGTATTAGAAGAACAAAATTCAATAGTAATACCTGATGCTGCCTCACCAACTGCAGCAGGTGTATTTGGCATTACCCTAATAAATTTGTTGCTTCCAGCCCATTCCTACATATTATGAAACAACTATTTCCATAAAAATATGCAACCTCAGTACCTCACTAAATCTGTAAGGCTAAAAGAAAAGGGAAAATAAAATTGAAAAGAGAAAAGCTTCTTGCACAAACTATATAAATTCGATGCCTTTGACTAAACTCAAGACTGCTGACTATACTAGTTCCTTTGGTTATCATGCCTTTGACTAGTTCCTTTGGTTATCATGCCTTTGACTTTGGCAATAAAAGTCAAAGTCACAACAACCAGTTTAAATGTGCCATTATTGAGATACAGCATATCAGTCAAAATTGAATTTTTGTATCAGTATCAACCACCACAGACTGACAGTTGAATCAAATGCACCAACACCACAATTGTTTGAAGTTTTAAGCAAAGGTAAAACATCAAAAATAGTAACCATAGTAGTACTATGTAAGTGTTAAATTATATGGTATATTTAAGACTTGAATACATGACAGTTGAATCAAATGCACCAACACCACAATTGTTTGAAGTTTTAACCAAAGGTAAAACATCAAAAATAGTAACCATAGGGACTACAAGGTCTATCACATCATCAAACTGTTGCAGAGTATAATTAGTGGAAAATCATCACACAAAAATACAATTTTGATGATTTTAAGTTGTAATATCAACCTTGAGTAGATCTGGAATTTCGTCTCTTGAAGTTACAAGCCCAATAAGTTTGTCACCGACAGTATCCGGCATGGCTGAAGTAATGACCTGCAATAAAGAATAAATGTTAAAGATGGAAACTTATTTATAGATGGATGATGACAAAGAAACAACAGTTCATTTTGATTCTGACAAACAATCAGTGGCGGACACAAGATCCTAGATCAGATAGACAATATACCTTGTGTAAGACCGCATTTGATCTTCGAGCTTCCTTTCCTCCTTTAAGCAATAAACCATTCCCACTTCGAATTGCCAATGCCGCTATCTATTAATCCATTTAGACAAATAACTTGAACATCAATATCCAAATTAACTAAAAGGATATATATTCCATAAAGGATACTTTGAAAATGAAGCTATGGTCAACTTATATACTAGATTTGATACTTTTTGAAAATGAAAAATACTTAAACTGACCTGAACAAGGGCATCGGGTCGAGACTCAAATATAATCAGGAGGACGCCGAGAGGACAAGAAATTTTATCCAGGATGAGTTTATCTGCTAGCTGGACACAGAGAAGCAATAAGTACTGTCAAAATGAGTGAAAAAGGGTATTTGTTATTTTTCTGAATGAAAAAAGGTATTTGACTTAACCTCAGTTCTCTTTAAAATCTGACCAACCGGTTCTTCCATATCTGCCAGCATGCGCACCGACTTTGCAAGACTAGATATCTGTTAAGTACAAAAACAGTCAGCACCAACACAGACGGAAAGACGACACGAACACCGGTTTTAGTTTGAAAATACAAGTAATTGAAGTGTCGTTGTGGGTGTCCGACATGATACATAGCTACAGAGAAATTAAATCAGTGCAATCAAATGAAGTTCTTGCCTTTTCTGGTTTTAGGGTTAAACGCGATATAATAGATTTTTCATATCCAGCTGCCACAGCAGCAGCAACATCAGCCTCATTCTCTTGCCTTATCATACTTTTGTTTTTCTCCAATGCATCAGCCACTGCCAGCAATATATTCCTCCTTTCCTCAGATTTTAGGGCCTGAAAAATCAAAAACACCAATGTTATTGCCAACTTCATTCCTTTTATCACAAGTATTTCTCCATGAAGGTGAATTCTGTGATATAACCGTTTTACCTGAAGGCGTCTAGAAGAATCGCGTGCTGCAACAGCCATTTCATGTGCAGTCACTTCCTTTTTGTTTTTCCACAAATGTGCAGTCACTTCATTCCTATTGCCTATCTGCGAACGCTTTTGATGCAACCTAGGACAGAAGAATGCAAAAACTGCCAAAACAATTCGAATAACCAAACCAATTGAAACCCCAATCCATTGATTGTACTCCTTTGAAAAGATACATCAACTGCAAACAGAAGTTACTTGAAATTGGTAAATTGAATATTAAGTGGTGAATTGAATAATATCATACAGAACAAAAAGGGAATTTCTGACACATGCCAAATCCAATACACAAATACACAAATGAAATTCAATCCAATCTTTTACCTGAATGAATGTAAAGTACAAATCTGTTTTCAACATGTCAAACCAAATCTTGCTAGGCAAGAGTATGAAAACATGAAGAAAGAGAACACAGAACACAACTTACACGAACACAACAAGACCTCGAACAAGATAACATTTCGCAGAAGGGTTTCCGAAGCCATTGTTAATTGGTTTTACTCAGAGCGTTACAAAACAAAATCAATTAACAAGCTAAAATTAGGTCACAACATTAGAAAACTAAAATTAGGTCACAAGAAATAATAGATCTCAAAGATCAAATTATCCATTAAGCTAAATCATGCCCGAAACCTAAAAGAGTAAAACAAAAACGAAAAATAATCTAAACCAACCTATAAGAAATTTTGCAACCTCAACGATGCACATGAATGAAAACACCGCTGCAACCTTACCAACAAATCACGAGGGGGACATTGCAGGGAGAGGCGAGGTCAGGGAGGAGTGGGCGATAGGGAACGAGGGAAGTATGGAGGGAGGCGAGAGCGAGAGGAAGAAGGCATCGAGGAATTCTGAGAGAGCGTAGGGATTCTGAGAGAGCGTGTTTATTAATTTATTAAAATTAAAAATAAAATAAAATAAAGGCTTTTAAAGACGGATTGTATACCAGCGAGACTTAAAATGTTAAAATTTTTAAACGTATTTACAAGTTTGCCACCGCCTCTATCTTTGAAGTCTGATATTTGGACGTCCGACTTTAAAGGTTTAATTCTTTTCCTGATTTTTCACTAGTGAGTGTCTATCTCTACTCTTCTAGTTACATCATCTTTTAGTGTTTCCTAAGGCTCTCTATAATTTTAAATAACTTGATCATCATATATGGTTTACGGTCACTTAAAACTAGCTTAGGAATAGCCAATCATCATCCAAAACTCACTTAGAAAATCTATAAATAGCTTTGTCTCGGTCTATCAACAAGTCCCAATATATCTCTAAAGTGATCATTCATTATCCTAATTGATTAATATTTCTTTCTAATTCATTAACACAACTCCAAACATCTATTCGTTAGTAATAACTACTCTAATTTATCAACATTTTACTCTAATTGATCAACACTAGTCCAAAACATCTCCTATGTTATTCCACCTACTCTACTCAAATACTAATGTGAACCTAATCAATTACCATAATCATCTATGTCTAGAAAGCATTCTATGTCATTCTCACTTCCAATTAAATCATCAAAACTATTAGGGACTTTAGTAACATCAAATCAATCTTCTGCGCTAAAGTTGTACATTGTTACTTATCTTAAAGACAATCTAAACGATGAATACATCATCAATCTTCAACTTATAGCTATCATATAATAACATCATTAACTTATTCAAGATTTAAGTAAGGTTGACTACCCTATAGTTCGTAACTACCCAACTACAACAACAATAACAATCCTATCTCCTCTAAGGAGAATAGCCCTTAGGCCTTAGAATTGGCCCTTCTCATCATCAACAATAATCATAACAACAATGACAATCACAAGTTATACAACAATAACAACATCTAGCCATAACCTGTTCAAAAACCACACATAACATTTATACATATAATCAACATCATCACATTATAATAAAATGCTTGCTCCTACAAGGACATAACTAAATTATAGAATAAAACACATAAGACGCATTGCTCATACAATGGTTTGCACATAAATATAATGTCAGCATAAGACATCCCAGTTACCTCGAATCCGAGCGATCACGAACGGGAGTCCAAATCAAAAACAGAAACTAAAGCCCTAAAAATAGAAATATATAACTCCTATATTAGTTCCTTGATGATCCCTGAAGTCGCGAATAACAACAAGACAAATGAACTGTATTAAATATTTGATCGTAGAAACTAAAATGGCCAAAAAGCTAGGGCTCAGGAACTTACATAAAATTATGATCAGAAAGGATGAAAACTTATTTTTATAGCATTAAGAACGTTTCTACGAGCGTGTAGCTTCAAACGGCATGTGATTCTGACACCGATAGAAGAAGATATGTCAGAAACAAGTTCTAACGGTTTAGAAAACTCAAAGAATAGACATGAATATGAATAACTGTGATTACCACGAATTTCAGATCCAGCAACGTGAAACATGTTATTATAGCATTCTAGACTTTTCTACAAGCGTGTGGCTTCAAACGGCACGTGATTCTGACATCGGTAGAAGAAGATATGTCGAATAGAGATTCTTACTGTTTATAAACTCAAGAAAGGATTGAACATGAAGAACATGTTCTTACCACGAATTTTGAAGATAATACCACAATCTTTGAATCCAAAATAACAATGGGATAGGATTATTATATGATTGTAAAGTCTCTCATGGAAAAAGAAGAGAAATGAATTCGAATCTTATGGATAGTGCTCCCAAGTAACAACAACGGTAGAAAATAAGGAGAATAGAGACTCAAATCCCGCAGAGGGAATTATGATTGTTAAGATTTGGTATAAATTAGGGTTTAGGTCAAAATTACTGGGCCTAACACCTATTTACAGCTTACAGTGAGATTTGGATCCAATAACGGGTCAGAATGGAGGCCCAAATCATCTAAAAAACGCATGTATTTTGGTCATAACTTGAGCTATAGGTGTCTGATTGAGGCATTCTTGGTGGCATTGGAAAGCTAAGAGAAAGATATATCAAATAATAACAAACAATTAAACAAGTAGCAATACATTATTAAGTTTAACTAAATACCCTTAAATATCAATTCAATATATTAAATGGTCCAAACACACAAATAAATATATAATCTCTAAACTTATAATTTAAAATAATAATAATAATAATAATAGTAATAATAATAGTAATACTAACTCTTGGCTAAAACTTAATATATCTAAGAAATACTAACTATAATAAAAATAATAATAATAATAATAATAATATTAATATACTTTTAAAGTATGCTAATTACTAAAATATGTACGAACAAAACTACTAATATATCTACAGATATATACACACATATCTATACATATATACACACATATTTAACAAGAAAATCAGGGTGTTACATACCCCTCTTCCAAGAAGTCTTCGCCCTCTAAGAAACCAACAATGAAACGAAAGGCAGATGCTTCCGGCTCTTTGCTTTTGTTCAAAGCGGTGCTAATGACCCTCTAGCTGACCCTTCATGGCATACACATTTGAAGATTGTGATGATCGCTACTGCTGAAGTGCCGATTAGTACAGTATGTGACTCTCGGTATCCCCTAAATACGGTGCTTAATTGGGTGTTCCCTCCTGGTGATATGGACAAGGCTACTACCATGGGTTTTCGTTCTGCGATGGAGGCCATCAAGATGTACGACATCTGGAGTTATTTCGTGGCTCATCTCGTGGAAACTTCCTTTAGGAAGTCAGTTGAGGAGTACCGTAAGTGTGAGGAGGAGCTGACTTGTGCTCGGATGAGGGTTACCAAGCTACAGGAGGATGTGCAAAAACATGAGCGCATAATAGCACGCTGGAGGGCAAGGTGGGTAAGTTGGCTGGGGAGGTTAAGGAGGCTTCGGTGAGGGTTAAAGCTTTGTAGAGTGAGTTGGAGGCGGCTCAAATCAAGCTTATCGCTACCTAGGAAGATTTGAAGAGGCCGAGCCGCCATCGTGCGAGCCCGAGAGATTCTGACACTCGCGGACGACCTTGGAGCCGTAAACTCTGTAGTGTGTGGGAATTTAGATAGTGGTTTTAACTTTGTTGAGGCTCTAATCCAAGTTCTCCATCCTAGCCTTGACCTTTCGAGAATGGATTTAGACAAAATTGTGGTGGATGGCCAAATTGTTGATGAGTCGATTGAAGAGGAGAAGCTGCAAGAGGAATGGAACATGCTCGATAGGAGCCTTCATTTGATTTGGGCGTTGGCCACCAGGAGCTTCATGCAAAGGGCGATAACTCCACTGTCCAAGTCGAAGAGCCGAAGCTCAAGTATTTGAACGCTGATGTCGGTCGGCCCGACATCTTGGAGGACACCCATGACCCCGTTGAGGCCACTTCTTGATCCCTTTTTGTATTGTTAGTTGGGCCTGCGTGCCTCCTTTAATTCTTGAGTGGGTCGTAGTTCCTCCCTTTCAAATATTGTAGTGAGGGACTCTGTTTATAATATGACTATGCTTTTCTTGATTTGATTGCAATCTTATCTTATTTTTGATTCGTTCGGCCATAGCTGAAGTATGCTTCGTATTGTTTTGTTGCTTTTGTTTGTTAAGTTCGCTTAGGCCAGGTTTGTTTTCTTGGCCAGGAACTTCTTTTCGTCACTTTAATTACGTTGCATAGAATGGTCAAGACTTGATTTTTCCGCCTTAGACCAACAAGGCCTATTGGTCATGTTGCGGTGCTTTGTTACACCGATCCTCTGCGGGGATTCCTTATGGTGCGGCGGCGTGCCAACCTCGCTTTCTTTCCACAAGGTTTGCCCGGGGGTGGGCGTGAACTCGCCAATCTAGCCTATTCCCCGTTGGGACTTTAAGTCTTGGTGCCCCAGGGTAACTTCAAGGCGTTGCTTGGTTGTTACCTATGGGGACTTATGTCTGGGGTTATTATGGTCCATTCTAGATTTTGACAATAACACAAGAATTGAATACTCTGGTCCTCTTTATTACTTTGAGATTTGGTACAATTGGGGCCTATATGGCCATTTTTAGAAAAGTACATTTATTTTTTCTTTTTGGGAGGCCGGTTAATGCCTCTAGCTCTACCTTTTTTCTCAATTTGGCTTTTTGAGTCTTCATGCTTGACAATCGACGTTTCCTTTTAGTCTTCTTCTTTCAACCAGTCAGCGATGAGTTTGAGATCTTGCGTTGTTGCTATTGTGGGGTCTGCATTTGGATTGTTGTATTTGACGGTGTTTGTCCATTCGACCAGTTTGATGCATAACACTTTCTTTCCAAGGCTTGGTCTCCCTTACTGCTTCGATCTTGCCATTCAAAGAAAGGATACTTGATACATAGGTGGGGGTAAAAGAACACTACAAACATAGCATCGGTGGTCGGTCTTCTTATGATGATCTGTAGGAGGATGAGGCTTCGATTACCATATACTTCAATATAGGGTTTTGGCATCGCCCTTCTCTCCAAACATGGTGTAGAGGTTCCAGTAGCCACAGACTACAACTTGTTCTCCAGAGAACCCCACCAAGGTGTCGGGGTAGTCCTTCAACATGTTTGATGGGAGTTTTAGCATTTCAAAGCATTTTCCGTAGATCAAAACTGCCTCCATCTACCAGGACCCTTACAATCTTGAAACTGTTGGTGGTGACAGAGATTACTATTGGGTCATGAGTATGGGGAGGACCCCGTTGAAGTCCTGGATGTCGATGGATATTCCTACGTAGTCTTAGACAACAGACCCATCAGTATTACCGACCGAGATAATTGACTTTATATACCTTATACTCGACCAGTATTTTGTCATCGTTTACGTGCTCGTTTTATTTTTGGATACTCCTCAGGCTCTTTCCATCACCGGCCTCTTGCCTGCGATTTGCATTGCCTTTTCGGCACTTTTTGTCTCCCGCTTCATTGTCCTTCACAAACTTTATAAGATGTCCTCTATGGATCAGTGGTTCAATCTTTTATTTTATAGTCCAGCAATCATCAGTTGTATGTGTGTTCATCTTGTGGTACCTTCAATAAGATTTGAGGTTTTTGCCCATGGTTCCTACGAAAGGAGCTGGTCTCCTAATCGCTTCCATCATGCAAAAGAGTCGCCCGTGATAGCGATAGCTTTCGTTAAGGAGTGTACGCCTCTTCTGGCCCAGATATGCCCGAACCACTACAACATTTTGACTCAAAGGCAACGCCTAAAAACCGTTGCGTAAAGCCAAAAAACCGTTGCCTTACCTTTCAGCAACGGTTTTTAAACCGTTGTTTTTGCCGGCGTTGCCTATACTATAGGCAACGGTTATTTGTGATAAATGGCAACACAATTCAAAAACCGTTGCCAGCTATGGCTACACTTTAAAACCGTTGCTGTTGTTGGCAACACAATAAAACCGTTGCCTTCACCAACAAATACCACACTTCAAAAACGTTGCCATAGATAATAAAAATTTAAAAAAAAATATAATAATAATAGAAAAATAATTGGAGAGGTCAATTCCATTCCCCAACATAAAACTTATGTGTGGTATCACTCAAATTTAATGACAATCAATTAATAACACAATACACAACAAAAACATGCACTATCTTTAATTCATCTTACAAGAAAATAGCATTGTAGCATATCAAATCTAATTCACAGTTTAATACAAATAGAAAATCTGATATTTGGGCTTAAAATAAATCTATACTCTTCTTGTCTAATGTGCATATTTTAATATAGGATGGTGCTCTTGAACTCTAAGTTGTGGAGAACTAGAAGCCCCTCCAAAGTCCCTTATAGAAGCCAACATAATTTCCTAACAAAAAACAGATAAATCAACACATAGTAATTGGTTAAAAATATAATTTTAAAAGATTTCAGACTATTAATTGTACTTCAATATATGTTATGCTCTCACTGTAATGCAATGACACTATCATAGTTTCTTGTACACATTCATCATTAGTATGAATTGATTGGTGCAAATTATGGTTTACCTTGCCAATAATTCCATTATAAAGCATCCATTCTATAGGAATTTGAAACTCCTTGCAATTACGCATTAATGACCCCTTGTGCGGAGAAGAGTATAAACAGTACGCTCCATCCTACATTGAAATATTTGAATCATGGATTGACAATTGACAAATCAACAACCATGGAAATTAATCATTTCGATAAGTCATGCAAGTCGGATGAAGTCAAAGTTTTTTAACAATGCTTCTACCTTTCTTTGCCATATAAAAAGTATGTAATTCAGATGAACAAACTGAACTAAGAACGCGAAAGAATGCCCTAGTACCTACATTTCAGACATACACTTAAAAAATATTTTAAGATCCATTCACAGCAGTCCTTGTAAACCATTATATGCACCAAAATCAAACACCATGTAACATAATTAGCATATAGGTGTAGGTGCTGCTTCAATTATGATATATAATCACTGCAATCGAACTTCAGAATTGGCAGGTTAATGACTACGCTTGATGTATATTTCTCTTAATGGAAGCATGATTCTAGATGAAGGTGTCTGTAATTTGGAAAGCGGTGTTTACCTTCTCAAGGATGGCAGATTGATCATCCAAGTGAAACTTCCGCATATGCTGAAGCATCTCTAGTTGCTGTGAAGATTTACTTTCTCTATATTAGCAATGTCGTACATAAACACAATTGCGGAAAAGTTTATCGTTAGTTGAAAATTTTACCTGTTCCTGTAACTCTCCAAGCTCTGCTTCATCACATGCCATCTCTTCTCTGCCATTTCATAATTGATAGTATAAGCCCAGTTTGAAATAAAAAACTGTTTGCTAATCCTTTTTTGTGTAGGGATGGGAGAAAAAGTATAGAATCAGAAAATAGACTTGGATAACTTTGGAAGAATAATTAAGTGGTTTTCTAGTTAGATTAGGTTTTACAGCAAAAACACTTCAGAAACCTTACATAAGTACATAAGATTAAAGTTATAAGTTGTTTAGATTTAGAACAGAAAGTAAACTGATCCAAAATAGTGAAATAAGTAGAAGATAATCATAACTTCATACAATCTACAAAACATCTTCCAAATTTACTTGATGAAAGTTCTTGATGAGGAACAAGAATGAAGAATAAGAAAAATAGAAAGTGTGTTCTTGATTTTGGCTTGAATTGAGTGTGTAATCATAAAACCGGTTCTCATTCTTGTGTTTCCAATTTATGGAACCACATCATTTCTGAGAATAAAATAAACATTACTGATTCCAAACCAAACTGTAGATTCTACGACTTCAAAGGATGCAAGTGGTGTGCCCCTATATGTGGCCAAAACATTAGGCAAGTCTATTTACTCAGAATGATAGATAGAACTGGACCAGATATTGATGACTAGTACTGCACTTTTGATGCAATTTAGCTTCTCATATCAATGCCATGTCAGTAAAAGAAATTTGCACTAAAAATAGTCTAAAACTCTCTTCCTCACTTGCTCTCAATAGAATAGAAGAAAACAGATGCCCCGGGAACTTTGAGAGGCCTGGACTCTCCTACCACCCAACTCCTTTAGTCACTAATTTCCCGCCTACACAGTTTTCTCCTCATCATGAGCACTGTGCCACATACGATGTCAGTTACTCCCTGCTTGTCATGTTTTAATGCTTACATGGGGAGCTACTCCCCTGCTTCTCATGCAATTATACCAAACGAAGACCTTAATGAGTGGGCATCTATCATTCTACTCTTAAAATGTTATTACCTAAGTCAACTAAAAGCTAGAAAGGACATTGACATGGCAGGTACTTTCATGAAATGTTCAAAAATTTGATTGTATGTATTTTAGGGTTAATACCTTGGATTTTTTTGAATGATCTCACATGAATAAGTACTAATACTTTGCTATTATTATGATTAGCTTCACGATTCAATTAGGATTAGCATTCTTGTGTCTTGTATCCTTATAAATAAGGGTTAGTGGTGAATCAAGTTTCTATCAATTTATTATCAAACATAATCATATTACCATGTCTTTATTCTCTCTTCTTTACCTAAAACTCATAACTTCAACATACATCAATTCGAAGGAATTGTGTATTGATTATTATATTAACATGCATTTAGTTGCCTAGAGTGTACACTGGCACATGGCTCTCAATATATGATTCTCATGTTTCTAAATGACCAGTGGGTCACTATCCCTGATAATTTCTTTTTACAGCCAACCCTATTTAAACTTCAGTCTGCCATAAAAAACAGCACACTAATTCCCACAAGAATCAAGTAGAAGATAAAGGGATCGTGAATATTTGGTTTTTAATTCAAGCTCAGCCTTTTTTTTTTGACAAACAAGCTCAGCCTTTTAAAAAGCCTAAAATAAAAACAGTGTATTAAGATTTAAGAAGGATTTCAACAAAGAAATATTCAACTATTCGGCTTCATACCTCAGGTTTGCCAGTAGAAAGTACATGGACCAAAGAAGATTTGCCTACATTCGGAGCTCCAACAAGGCAGAGTGTTGATGTTTCCAAATTAATTACAGGCATTGCCCTCAGAGTCTGACAAATTATCAGCAATCAGCTAGATGATATGGATGCTCGAGTAGCAAATTATTGAAGAAAAAAGTGATGATTCACACGCCACCCAAATTGTAAATACTGATATGTATATTTACAGAAAGTGTGTGTCGTGTGCACAAAAATAAAAGAACAAAGCAGACGAGGAATCTCATGTCATGTGTTGAAAATGAAGATTACCTTGGCTATGTTTAACAAATCGTCAACCACATTTCGTTCTTGAACAAATACCTCTTCAATTTTTTTAAAGCCCTGCATCACATTATTGCATATTGTGAAATCAGAGAGATTGGAAAACAAATATTCCATTAAAAAATATGCAGCTCACCTCAACCAGTCTTTCCTCTGCTTCTCGCTTTGTCGTTGACTGTTACATAATGATAGGTTATCAGTCATGTTAAGAAAGAAAACTTTAACAATAAAAATCACCAAAGTAAAAAGATAACTATATAATGAGACATTAGGAAGCATGTCAACAACAATACACAGCAAAGAAATAGGTCAAAATCAAAATGTAAATTGCTAAATAAACCTTAGCACAGAGCGACGCGTGCTCTTTTCCAATAGAGACTATTCTCTTCCTTAAACCATCTACCTTTCCTAGTACCTGTTGAACAATTTAAATTTGCAATTAGAAAATGTCTAAATAACAAGTCTATATTAATTAATCTATTGACTAAATATATGCATTCAGCGATTTATGCAGCCATTTTAAAACTGAAATAAGACTATATATCCTTCAAAGTTAAGGGTACATGCTAGTGGAAGTTATAAACACAAGTTCAGTGCTGCATTGCATTCTTAACATACCTTTTCATAGTGTCCATCTCCTAGCGTCAGCTCAATAAGAGACCTTTCATAAGGATGAAGGTATGATTTATTAGGAAAATTCTCCACATACGTCCTCAAGGGAACAGCGAGTTCCTAACATGAGTTTTAATGTTAACTTTTGGTACATGATTTTTTATAAAATGGACAATAGGAGCTGAAATAGACATAATAACTTTAACCATGACATCATAAGTTCAGCAGAGCATACTTTCATCAATGCATCAAGTTGTTTTGCACCCTTGTTTTTCTCTCTTTTTGCTATATTGACAATTCCTATATTTTGTGCCAACTAAAAAATTAGTATCAAGTATCAACCACGGAGTTTAAGATCCAAACATTAATGTCAACTTGGAAAAGAATAACATAAGCTGATTAGCAGTCAAGATTAAAGACCTTTTGTTGCAGAAATCATCTTCGCCTTTCTCAGTGCTGACCCAAGAATGTCGATAGATGGCATTACTATAGGCAACTTTTGAAATGCTCCAATCGATTCACTTTTTCTAGATGGCTTTTCCTACAATTTGAATCTTAATTTAAAAGGGTAACACTAGTAAATCTTTTTTCAAAACCACCATAACGACACCCTTAAGCAGGATGCGGGAATAAAACATTGGAGAATAGATAATAAAAAAAATCAAAAAACAGAGGTTATCAATGTTACAGCAAATCAGATCTAAAAAATTTGTCTCAACCATAAAACCAACCAAAAAAATTTAGCGAAGGGCACCTTTCCCTCTGAACAAACCCTAAACCTAGTCTTCCAGTTCACTGAAATCATTAGAGAGAGACTTTCAGTTCACTGAAATCAATAGAGAGAGAGAGAGAGGCAAACTAGAGAGAGGAAAACCGGAGAGGGGAGAACCAGAGAGAGGGAGAGATAGAGATAGAAAGAGTCGAACCCGAAGCTTGCAATCGCTGATTGAAATCGTTGTGAGAGGTTGGAAGCGAAGTTCTGAGAAGGGGAATTAGGGTTCTGCACTTCTGCTCTGAGTTTTCTGAGAATGGAGGGTTCTGCGTTCGCGTTTTTTGTTTGCGTATTTTGAGTTTTTGGGTGTTTTGTTTAATTTTTGAGTCTGGGTGTTTTGTTTGGCAACAAAAACGTTTGAGAAATAAGAACAGGCGGAAGTATCTAGCGCTGAAATTTTTTATTTTTTTAATAATTGTCTATGACAACGTTTTTACACCGTTGGCTAAAAGCTTAAACCAAAAACCGTTGCTATCACCTCCTTTTGGGGAGCGGTTTTGACCGTTGCTCAAAAAAATTTAAGGAAAATGAATCAAAAAGCGGTGGTCAAAAAAACTGTCTGCCATTGTTGCTCTGCGCAACGGTTTTTTTAGTGTTGCAATTTTAGGCGTTGCCGTAGGGTCAAAATGTTGTAGTGAACGGTGTCAATTTCGATTCCCTTTGTCTCTACCTTGGTCAGGCCAAGCGCGTTGTTGTTCTGCTCGTTCAGCCACAAGTGCTTGCTTCCCAACTTCCTTTTCTCTTATTCCTGCATTAGACTCATCGGCTTCTATATGTTTTTCTGCTCTTACCCACACTTCATCCATTGTACGAGGCTTCCATACAATCAGTGCTTCGCTGAAGGTCCCACTGTGCACACCCTTTATGAAGACGGTCAGGAAGAACTTTTTGTCCGGCTCCCCCGCCATGACGGTTGTTTTGTTGAATCGGTCGAGATAGCTCTTGAGTGACTCGGCCGATCATTAGCGAGCGTCAAATAGATAACCGAGTCCTACCTCCTTCTTTTTGTTCGTCGAGAATTGTTGTACGAACTTGCATGCGAGATCTTCGAAACCGGTCACCGAGCGTGCCGGGAGCTCTTTGAACCATTTGAGTGCCACTTTTGATAACGTCCCTGCGAACATTTTATTGCTAACAGTGTCATTGCCACCATTGTAGCTTCCGATCACTAGTTCTTGGAACCTAGGTGGTATTTCCACTACCTGGATATCTGGGATCTGGTAGTGTTCTATCCTTGAAATGAAGGGGCTTTCCTAGAGCGACGACCTTTTCCCTTAGGTTTGTGCTTGTGAGTAGATCTCTTCCTCGGGATGGGCTTTGAAAGGAAGATGAGTCCAAAGAGGAGTTGCCGGGAATGTCTTCGAAACCCGAGCTTGGCGGAGATGGCGGAGTTGGAGGTCTACCTCGGTGTTTTTCCCTCCTAACAGGCGAATCGTAGGCCAGACAGCGTTGTGCAGTCCGGCGTTGTCGGGAAATAGTCGTTTGGGGCGACCCTGGTTGAACTCGTATTGAAGGCTGAATCGTAGGAACTCAGGCCAAGGTGGCCATCTCAAGTTGGGATAGCTCCTGCTGAACTAGGTCCCGGCTTCTGCGCTCCAATACATCCAATAGATGGCTAACAGCTTGTAGGGCCTGCGTAGGATCAACTGGCTGTGCTGGCGAAGGAAGAGGAGACCTAGCTGTTGTCGGTGCAGCAGAGGCTTCTTCATAAGGCAGAGTCTGAAAATGACCTTCGGGGGTTTGGCTGGGCTGGGAAGGCACCAAAGTGCTCGCAGCTTGAGCCCGGGACTGAGCTCGAGTTGACGCACGTGCAGGGAGGAATGACTTGAAAAGAAGTTGTGTGAGGTAGGTAGAAGCGAGTGATGATGGAAGCGAACTATTAGGCTCCCACCGTGTGGTCCCCAATGTTCGGTCACCTCTATTTATAGACGGCAAGTAGCTTGGTGCTACCCGTTGGATCCGAGGCGCAATCCCGACCGCTTTGTTTGAACAATACGAGCGGGAGTGCTATATGCTTCACGTCGTAGCGGACTTGGGTCGTGCTTCTGAAGAGTAATTGGGCCAGGCCCAATAATTCAAAGGGGCTTTTAGCCCAGGTCGGAACACATACAATCAGTGCTTTGCTGAAGGTACCACTGCGCACACCCTTTATGAAGACGGTCACGAAGAACTTTTCGGCTGGTTCCCCCGCCATGACGGTGGTTTTGTTGAACCGGTCAAGATAGCTCTTGAGCGACTTAGCCGATCCTTAGCGAGCGTCAAATAGATAACCGAGTACTACCTCCTTCTTTTTGTTCGGCGAGAATTGTTGTACGAACCTCCATGCTAGATCTTCGAAACCGGTCACCGAGCGTGCCGGGAGCTCTTTGAACCATTTGAGTGCCACTTCTGCTAACGTCCCTGCGAACATTTTATAGCTAACAGTGTCATTGCCACCATTGTAGCTTCCGATCACTAGTTCTTGGAACCTAGGTGATATTTCCACGGCACCGATCTCTGCTCTCGGATGGTTGGAATGCCCGTGAAGGAGTCTTGATAACTTCCAATACCTCGGTGAATCTTTGCATGTCAGCTAGTTGTTAGGGATGAACGGTTAGCTTATGCTGCGGAGCCCTCGTTTATTTGAGCAGGCCCGAGCGGATGTATATATTGGTCGGTCCGGTTGGGTACAAAATCAAATACACATGTATAAAGAGATATATAATAAAAGAAATTCAATGGGAAAGTGATAGCTTGTTATGGGAAGGAACTAATAATCTCCAAAAATTAATATATACAACGATATTTCCGTGCATTACGCGTTTTTGGTTCACATGGGCAAGCGTGGCCACGCCAAAGTCACCATCTCTCCCTTTCCATAAGGAAAAAAAAATTAGAAAAAATAAATAAAAATGTAGCGGTCTGTCTATTGACTCTATTCTTTTCTGTTTTGTTCTCTCAAAGTCACAACCTTACTCCTATATGAATCAAAATCTCCAACAATTAACCACTTCACACACTCACGGATAGAGACTTAACAAATAAACCACTTCGCCAACAAGACCAAGTTTCTTGGCATTTATCCAAACTTTTATCGTTATTTTTTATGTGGCATCTTCTTCAACCATGTTCTTGGCTTGTGGAAGGAGAATCTTCTACTTCTCTTTGGTGATTCATATGGTGTTGCATATGTGGGTATGTTGCAACTCATTTCAAGTTGGAGCCATTCGTGTCTTCCAATCCAATGCAGTTGACAAAGTTAAATTCAGCCACCACCACATCCTGGATAAGAAAAGAAAGGAGGATCTTTGGAATAAGTACTTCAGTGGAACTACTTTTGGTTTAAGCAATGGAAATCATAAGCCATTTGATGAAAGCAAAAGAAAAGTGCCCAGTTGTCCGGATCCTCTCCACAATTGACTAGTATTAATTTTTCCCATTTCAATATTCTTCTATCTTTAATTAATTTTTTATATAGTCTATATTTTTATGTAATTATGTATGTATTTTAGTTGAAGCTGAACCAAATTAAAATAGCCCTCGTTTTTCTTATTATTTTCTCCCCGGTAATAGCTAGCTATGCATATCATAGAATGTATGGAAAACTGGGGGTATTTTGGTAATGTTCAATATATAGAAGAATTTTGCCTTTTTAGTTATAATACTATGGTTTTAAATTGTTGTCTCTAACGACAATTGCGATTGTTGACAACTCGGGAACTAAAGTTAGTAGCTACTGATTGTTTTGGGAAGATAGTTCAATTAGCGGTAAAGCCCATGGTAGAATATCTTCAAGACTATGCTGGTGCAACTGCAATTTAAAAACCATGGTAATTATCTTCAAGACTATGCTGGTGCAAAATCTCTCTCAGCTGCTATAGTACACTGGGAAGAGAAATTGGCTACTTGGGTCCTTTAATTTATTGTGTCATTTTCAAAATTTTGGGAACTTGAGATGGCAAATCTGCAACTGGTAGATATGTGTAACAAGAAAAGGACGGATTCATGCATTTTCAATTGCACCTAGCTATTGATAAAATTGAAGCAATTATTTTTCTCTTCTTTGGGCAATTGCAGAAATAATAGTACTTTGCTTCATCAACTGTCGATGACAATAATTCGATGGCATATCAAAATTGGCAATAGACCATCGTCCTTTAGTTTTACCTGAAATTTGGTGGTAACCAATTCAGCTTTATTGTAGCAATTCGTTCACATGTTTCCTTTCACTTCTTAGAAGCAAATTTGGATATATTATCCGTACTCATTTTAATTTTTAATACAAATAATCATGCCCAATACTTTTAGTTCATTAAAATATTTGGTTAATTTAGGTCTCTTTGAAGTGGTTGTGAGTTTTTGTTTTTCATTTTCAAAACCAAAACATGTTTGAAAAAATGGTCTTTGAATCGATTTTTTTCTTATTTTTTTGAAAATGCTTTTCCATCAAAACAGAAAAAAAAAAAATAGGTTTTCTAATTTCAATTTTTGTTTTAACACTAACACGTCATCACCTCTATAGTGATGCTTTTGCATGCTAACTTTACCTTTTTATGCACTAGATTTCTTATAATAGAAGTGTTACTTTCTCCTTTTGGTTGTAATAGTGCTTTACACATGGGTTTTACTTAGTCCTCCATGCCTCTTTGTATTTTTCCACTTTTATTAATAAATTATAAGGGAGTACTCTTCCTTCTTGATGGTTTTTCCTAAGGAGGCTTTCCATCGAAGGTTTTAACGAGGCTCCATAATCCATTCTTTTGCTTAAAAAAACATGTCATCACCAACCATCACTTCGACCACCACATTCATCACCGCCAACCACCACTCTGACCACCGATGACCACCACTTCGACCATTGCCAACCACCACTCTGGCCACCGTCGACCACCACTCCGCCCATCGTCGACCACCACTCTGACCACTTCTAACTACCACTTTGACCACCACTAACCACGATTTCGACCATTGATCACCACTCTGACCCCCACTAACCACCACTCCAACCACTGTTGACCAGCACTCCGACCACCGTCAACTACCACTTTGTCCACCATTGACCACCATTACAACCATCGATTACAATTTTGACCACCACTGACTACCACTCCGACCACCCCAACCACCGCTACGACCCATCGTAACATCCCGGTGCTTCCGGACTTGTCGATCTACCCCACGAACCAACACGAGTCTTTTCAGCATGTTTTGTCCTCACTTGCATGTTTTTCGGGAAACTTCCCCAAAGGTCGCACATCCCACTTGATCGTACCAGATCAATAGAAGTGTTGATGTCGCTGTGTCTTTGCCGGTCGCTGAGGAGCCGGTCTTGGCCGCCCGCGGGTGGTACCTGCAATGACACTTCGACGCTCGAGTCAGTGCAATGCTCGGGCAGGATCACAAGGTAGAGTAACGTGCACTGCCACGCGGAGTGTAGTATATATACTGTTGGTAGGCGAGGCGCCCTGGTCGTTAGCGTGTTTTGCGGAGCACGCCAATCGTGGGCCGTTTTGGGCCTACCATGGTGAGTTGGGTCGCTGGCCAATATGGCGCTCCGAAGGTCTGTTTGCTCTAGACTGCTCTTTTGGGCCTATTGGCCCACTCCGGAACACCACTAATACTCTAAGTCAAGTACGCTTTACTATGAAGTTCTTATTGGACTGGCTCCCGAAAAGAAGATGCATCTTGTTGGTATAGGTAGTCCAAATTAATTTTTTTAAGCCCTCCTTCAACTGTACAGTGCTATGCCTACACAGCTTCAAGATCCCTCTCATTCTGATGTGTATTCTGTTCATTCACAGGCCCCTTCGCTTTGAAGCTGCCAGAAGATGCTATTTGTAAGGCCAACCTTTGGGCAGCAGCGATCACTCCCCGCCCTCATTAGCCTCGAATGTCACAAGCCCACCATCTTCCGCTTGGTTCGTCCCTGAACCACACCGTACTGGGAGACGTCTACTGCTCTGATACCATTTGTAACATCCCAGACTGCTTCCAGAACTGCCGAGTGCCCTAACGAACCAACACGAGTCTTTTCAGCATGCTTTGTCCTCACTTGAAAGCTTTTGGGGAAACTTCCCAGTAGGTCGCCCATCCCACTACTACTCCAAGCCAAACACGCTTAACTATGAAGTTTTTATGGGTTGGGCTCCCAAAAAGAAGATGCATCGTGTTGGTATAGGTAGTCCAAATTAATTCTTTTAAGCCTTCCTTCAACTGTACAATCTCATACCTGCACATCCTCAGGATCCCTCTCATTCCGATTCGTATTCGGTTCAATCACGTGCCCCTTCGCTTTGAAGCTGCCAGGAGCCACTCTTTGTTTGTGCCAACCTTTGGACACTGACGATCACTCCCTGCCCTCGTCAACCCCGTATGTCACAACCATCGCTGACCACCACTCCGACCACCCAAACACCTTTACGGCCACCGTCGGCCAACACTCCGCCACCGACGACCACAACTCTAACCACCGTCAACTACCAATTTGACCACCACCGACCACCACTCTGACCACCGTCAACACCACTCTAGCCACCATCGACCACCGCTCCAGCCACCGGTGACCAGACTTCAACCACTGACGACCACCACTCACCACCGTCAACTACCACTTTAATTCCACTTTTATGTTAATGTTTTAAACTATTGTTTTGATATTTGAAAATTTCTTAAATCAAAACTAAATCTGATTTTGGTTTTTAGAATTTCTAAAACTCTAAACAGAAACTAGTTTTGGTTTTTGAAAATTTCATTATAGAAAATCACCCCAAATAGGGCCTTAGTTTCTTTGCCACTTGCGACAGCATGTACGAAAAAAATAGTATTTTTTGTTTGACGTAAAACAAGAAGAGAAATTATTGGTTAAAGATGGAGAGTGTCACCATACTGCAAGTTTCACAGAACACTTAGTCATCACAAAAACAACTGTTTTGGCTTGAAGCAACAAATAGAATACCCCATTCGATGTGGCTAGCTGAAGAAGTACGTTTCGAAGGAGAGGAGTGGTGGAATACGTGAAAACAACGACCTGAGGAAAAAGACCCCTCGCAGAGAGTCAAGAAGCTGCTCTCTTGTTAGACGCACACGAGAAGCACTAACGAACCACATGGCACGAAAAGCTAACCAAAGGAAGTATGAACATCATAGTAGGAGGAATTACCAGGAGCGGGGTCTCCAGTTCTACAAGAAAAAGAAAAATTAGAACGTCGTGTCCGTGGAGGCATCATGGGTGAGTGATTAGTCAACGTGATGCCAGTCATCACCTTAACCGACAAATACCTAGAAGGAGTTCTGCCTCACTAGAACGACCCAATCGTGATCTCACTAACCACAACAGGATATCAAGTCGGGGGCGTCATATTCAATGGTGGAAGTTTGGCAAATGTCATATTCCAATCATGATTTGAAGCACCTGGGATATCCAAAGACTTGCTACAACAGTTCCACTACACACTTGTAGGATTTCCAGGTAAAAAGTTGAGATGTGAGGCTATGTCAACCTTCAGACTACTTTCGGTGAAGCACCAGTAGTGAAGACTATTCATTTAAATTACATGGTGGTGGACAGTACGTCTGCATACAATGCAATCATAAGACGACCAACACTCAACTCTCTCGAGGCCGTTGTGCCTTATGCCTACTTCTGTGTTGTTGCGCCCGAAAAAGTCCCTGAGGGGATCTTTCTTCGTTTACAACGTTTTAAAACAATGAAGTCGCCACCAATATTTTTTATAAGGAAAATATTGAAGAAAAGATTTTTGGAAAGCGAGTGGCCTTTTAGAAACCGGAAAATTTGGGTTCGGGGGTCGGTTAGGCATGAGGAAGGTATTAGCACCCCACGTCTCCTTTCTATCGAAAGGGAACCTTTGATTAAACGTGTGGTTTTAAGTGTTGATTTGGAAGATATTTAAATTTGCCTATTTATAGAAAAGGGAAGGAGAAGACTTAATGAAAATTTTTATTTTTGGCGCTTGAAGAGAGTTGGCCTCTCGCTCCTACGTATCTCCTGGTGCGATGGAGAATTCAAAGCTACGTAGTTCTTGGTTGTCATGAAAAGGGTTTTTCTTTTTTAATCTTTTTTAGAGTTTTTCGCAAAGGGGTTGAGCGTTCGCGATGACCAAACAACAACGGTTTAGAGTGGTCATACTACTGACTCTTTTTGAAAATGGGATCATCACTAACAATCAAACGGCAACGGCGCGGTGACTATTGATGACAACCGGTTTTATTTCGATTTTTGAAAAGGTTTTCGCAATTGAAGGGGAGCGTTTGTGAAGACCAAACAACAACGGTTTAGAGTGGCCACACTACTAGCTCCCACGGGAATGAAATTATCACCCACAATCAAACGGCAACGGCGCGAGTGATCATTAGTGATAATTAGTTTTGATTTTGATGTTTGAAAAGATTTGTTTTTGGAAAGTGTTTTCGTTGGTTTGAATTGGAGAGAACATCGTGATAAAAGGAATTCGCAATTGAATTGAGCGTTCGCGATGACCAAACAACAACGGTTTAGAGTGGTCATACTACTAACTCTTTTAAAAATGAGATTATCATTAACAATCAAACGGCAACGGTGCGAGTGATCATTAATGATAATTAGTTTTGTTTTAGGTTCAAGTGTTCGAATGAGTTAACTTGGAATGACTATTTTGAAAATGAATATTGAACATGATATGAGTAAAAGTGGATTTAGGTAGCCACACTTATAACTTGCATTAATTAGAAAAGAGTTTGAAAGATTTTGGGGGAAAAGGGTGAAGTTATTATCAATGATTGGTTACAAACTTCAAACATATTCAACTAATCAAGCAATCATGAACATGTTACTCATCAACTAAGATTAAGCATGCCAATATAATCAAGGGATTCAATTATCAAAGATGCAAGACAACGTTCTCAAAATAATTGTGAGTGTGTGTGTGAGAGAGGTGAATTTATCTTAATGACTCTATGCTACACAAGTAGTAGGCTTACGTCTTCATATAAGAGTACATGCATGGGGGAGCAATTGCACACAATTAAGTCAAGACATTTAAATGGCATCATGAACAAGAGAGATACAATTAATTATAGGCATAGAATATTCTTAGTTAGATAAATGAACATGCAAGCGATGGTGTGCATGATTAGGCAAATATGCAAATGCATGAGCATACAAGGATATGAATGAATGATCATATAAGACTATGCATGGATGAATAGGCATACAAGACTATGCACGAATGAATGATTGAGCATACAAGACTATGAATGCATGAGCATAGTTATTGTGCAAGGTATGAACATTTGAGTATGCATGAACATGTGAATGAATGCTAAACATGGGATTAATGAATGCATGAGCATGTGAGAGGGTAAGAGAATGCAATAGGCCTAAGCATGTATGAATGTATGAACATGTGAGCATATGAAAGTATGCAAGTACTAATGTGCAAACATAAGAATGTGTCATACAAGTGATGCAAATAAATGAAATGCAAAAGGGTGAAAAGTTTAATGAGATGAGGTAAAACCAATGATGCAATGTAGTAAAGTAAAAGGGTATGCAAAGTGGTAAAATTAAATGAGGTGGGGTAAAATGTTTGATTAGGTGGTAAAAGGTTAGAGTAAGAATATGGTAAAAATGTTTGAGTAAAAGGTAAATAAAAAGCAAAAATGTTTTTTATGTTTTTTTGGTAAATAATTAATGAATGGTAAAGTAAAAAGTAAGTGAGTGGTTAAAAGTGAAAAGTGAAAACACAATTACACAACTTGTATTTACAAACACAAGATCAAATCAACAATTTATGAGCAACAAATTGGTAAAAATTGAGGCCCTTGGCCAAATGCATAGCAAGGCAAAACCAAGCACAAATTTCATCATGTTCTTGCCACCAAATCACATCAATGAGCATATGAACATAAACCCTAGGATCTACTCATACATTTGATGCTCAAACAATTGTCATTTCATCATTTATTTCAACTCAAAATCAAAGGAAATGCAAGAACAATAGAAACCCTAATTTCTACTTATGAACCCAAGAGCATAGTTGGCTAGGTCCACCTTTTTATTCAACTTGAACACAAGAAATGGTCAAAGAAATGCATGGACAACCAAAAACACTATATGGCCGAAACATCTTTGAAGGAAAATGAGGTTTTATTTCATGAAATTTAGTGAAAAATGTGTGGAAATTCAAGGGAAATTATTCATGCACAAAAACAAACTCCTTCAAGGCCAAGGACCCATCTCAAACACCCAAGGCTCCCAATGTCCTTGTCATAATGTTTGAAATGGATCCTCAAAGCAAACAACAACAAGCAATCAAGAAGAAGTTGGGAGTAGAAGAGAAATTTACATGGTAAAAGTGAACAAAAACAAAGATCTAAGGCTTACCTTAAGAACAAAAACAAAAGAAATGAAGAAGAAGATCAAATAAAAACCAAGAACACTTGAACCTCTTCTTGAAACCCACGAAAATCTCTTGATCTTGAAGAATTATTGTTGAAAGTTTGATGATAATGCAAGATTAGAAGTGGAACTAGTGTAGGAATCAAGAATATTGAAGTTTTGATGGTGAAAAATTGAAAAAATGGAGAAAGGATGAGGGAGAGGTAGCTTTGGTTTTGAGAGAGGGAGGAGAGGAGAGTTTTGTGTGCTAGGGTAAAAATGAGAGAGTCCCCTCCTCATGGTCTCTTATTTTGGGTTTTATATGAGATGCAAAATTAAGGGTATATAGGACATTGTGCTTTTGCAAACCATTGAGATTTGAGATAGAATTTAAAAGAAGGGCTAGGATTGCAATGCACATGGATTAGGGGCAATGAGAAAACACAAGTGAGGGGGTCGGTTAGGCATGGGGAAGGTATTAGCACCCCACTAGACTACTTCTTTTGCCATCACCTGCAGGTTGCCGACATACGAAGCAACACGACGCAGTAGGGTGAGTCTCTTTACCTAAATAATAGCAAATAGGATAAGCATTATATTAGGGAAAGAAACTAGGACCACAATTCCACAACTATCACAACATAGGTTAATTAAATCATCATCATCAAACACTCACCGAACACATGAGTATATGCATGAATGCAATATGCATGTGGATCCATCAACAACTTAATTTGCCTAGAGGGCACACCAACATTTACAGACCGGAGTCTCAACAACATTTACAGACCGAAGTCTCAACGACATTTACAGACCGAAGTCTCAACGACAAATGCACATACCCTATGCGATGCCATGACAATGCAACATAACACACCAACCAGCAACTTCAACAACAACTAATAAACTCACCATTATTATTAATCAACTCGTTCATCAACAACATAAGCCTTGAGGGCACATCAACATTTAGGCCTAAGTCTCCTCAACATTTTATATCTCAACTTACAGCATTGAAACTAGCATTTAACTCAACAATTACATCACGTCCCATTATTTGGACTAAAACATTACATAAGGACCAAATTGTCACACCACGGACCAAAATAGCACATAAGGATTTATTTGGCACACCAAGGACCAAAATAGTATTTTTAAGGACTAAAAAGGTTCAAAGGGTCAAAATAGCATTTTGAGGACTAAAAAGTGTTCAAAGGACCAAAATCCCATTTTTGAGGACTAAAAGGTGAACAAGGACCAAAACCAAATTTTTCCCACACAACACCACCAAACCATTTCTTTTAAACAACTCATCAACACCCAATAGTCACCAAACTCAATTCCAATTAATTTTAATTGAACTCCTTACACAATTATCACATTATACCAATTAATCCAACATTACATAAACTCCCATTTAACACTTAACCACCCATTTAACTCAACAACACCTAAACACCCATTTAATTCAACCACACCTAAACACCCATTTAATTCAACAACACCCAAACACCCATTTATTCCACAACACATGAACACCCATTTATTCAACAACACATAAACCATCATTTAATTCAAACAACTCATCAATAATCAATTAATTCAAATAATCACATAAACACCAATTTAACCCCAACAATACCTAAACAACAATTAATCCAAATAACACCTAAACAACAATTACTCCAAGTGACACATAAACAACAATCAACTCAAATACACATAAACAACAACCAATTCAAATAACACATAACCAACCAATATTTCAAATAACACATAAACAACCAATAATTACCCTAAACACCTAACCCACACATAATCACTAATCCTATAGACTATTATGGATGAAAGAGAGCCCCCTTACCTCCAAATTGAAGAACCTAGTAGCCTCTCCTTCAAAAACACAAGAACCACCAAAAATGGATACTCTCCTACTTTGAGCTTCAAAAACCCATTTATGGCAAAGTGAAAATGGAAAGGAATTAGGGTGTGAAATTTACACTAAAAGATAGAGAAAGAAAAATGAAGAAGATTGGTACCCAAACCAACTTACCCCAAGCCAAGATGACAAAAACCCTTTCCCCTCCCTTTTTCCTTGCTGCCGTCGCACCCCTTTCTTCTCTCCCTCTCCCTTTTTCTTTTTCTTTTCACTATTTCTCACCTTCTCTCTCACGTTCTCTTTCTTTCATTTCCTTTCCTCCTTTGACTTTTCTTCTTTCTTTCTAAGACACTACATGGGCCTATTGGATCATGGGCCTATTAATTGCACCACCCCCATTTATTTCAACCAATCCCGATCATAATAAAATCACTACTCCCTTATTTATTAACCACCACCTCTTATTTATTTTAAACACCCTATATTATCTTAATATACACAACTAAAATATTTCAAAATTAAATTAGTCAAATAATTACTTAATTAAATTAATTAAATAATCACTTACTCAAATTAGTTAAATAATTCACCTAATTAATTTTGGGCGTTACAACTCTCCCCCACTTAGAATATTTTCGTCCTCGAAAATCTAACTATCATGGACATGTAAACTTAAACACTCCCCACAACAAACAATAGATTTCTAGTAAAGCACCCTAAATGAAACGCTAACCTCTAAATGTAACCATCACTCCTCCGTAGGCTCCGAACACGCCAGACAAACACTCTCCGTTATACTTCTCCTTCTTCGCTTTTGGACACTTGGTACTAATGTATCCCAATTCCCACAGTTGTAGCAGACCACATCCTTCTTCTCACACTTAGCAGCTACATGACCTTCCTTACCACACTTGAAACACTTGTTGACCATGCAATCTGGACTCCTATGCCTCGGCTTACCACACTTGTGGCACACATTCCCTGTAGTAGCGTCTCCCCCACTTGGCTTCTTGCCCGAACTCTCATCTCCTCCTTCACTATCTTGTATGAACGATTGCTATCCTCCTCGAAAATCTACGCTAACTCATGAAATCAACATCCACTCTTCTTATCTCCTCTAACCGTTCTCATCTATGTTCTATCGTATACGTAACAGATCAAACACTCTTCCCTACACTCTTACTCCCCAATTAGGTATTCTAACCTGTTTGTTGTCAAAGTCCTACCCGACTACCCAACCCAAGAGACAACAACAATTATGGCCAGAGGCCCAACAACACTAACAACCGTAATTAACACAACAATACTAATCTCAACAATTTATCATATATCCAACATCATTCACATCAACAATTACACGATCATAACAACAAAATTCAAGTTTAACCTATTCAACAACTAATCATTTTATTCAACGTTCAAATTAGTCCACCTAAACTCGGGTGCAGAAAATTCTGTAACTTTGCGCCTACTTTGGCGAATTAATTAAAATAGTAAACGACCTCGGATTTCGACAAATGAATACTTGTTGGAAAGCCACGGATGTGTAGTTTCTGAATACATCTTTAAAGTTTCAAAACAATGAGCCAATTAGTACAGTTTTTAGAAACAACCCAAACTGTTCCCAGACTGGACAGATTCTGTCCTCCCACTTCCTTTCACTCTAAACTGTTTTAAACTCGACCAAATGGGACAAAACTTTAGCTCGACTAAAATCATTTTGAGTATAGTTTCTAATGGAAAAAGAATCGTTCAAAATGGAGTTCATTTGAAGGCATAAAACGTGCAAAAACTGAACCTACCCACAGATTGATTCTAGAAATTTAACTCGACTTTGGAGATTCATAACTGGAGCTACACAACTCCGAATTTAACGAAACCAGTGCCAAAACGACCGGCTTTAAGTCTATTTTCGAAAACATTCAGCCACATAATTTTTGACTCAAACAAACAGTACCAGTTTTCAAAAGACTGAAACAGTGTCCAGATTGTTTTCCAGAATTTTAACCTAACTTGTTTCACCTATAACTTGAGTTCTACAACTCCGAATTCAACCCAATCAGTGGCAAATTAACAAGCATTCAATCAAGTTTTCGAAATGACAAACCACATAATTTTTCAATTAGTAAAACGTTCTCAGTCACTGAAATACTGGACTCATGTCAGAACATCTCAAAACAGTGAATTCAACAACACAGACAACCATCATAATTCAGCCACCATTACTAATAATTCTACACCGAGTTTTATAAAAACAGCATTCTCAGAAAGTTCGCAAAAGTATGCATAGCTTTACCGGTCCCCATGAATCTTGTAACACCCAAAATTAATTAGGTGAGTATTGAACTAATTTATTAAGGTGATTATTTAATTAATTTAATTAAGCGATTATTTAACTAAATTAATTAAGTGAGTATTTTAGTTGTGTATATTAAAATAAATATAGGGTAAGTAATTAATTTAAGGAGAGGTGTAGTAAATAAATGAGGAGTATCTTATTTATTTTGGGAGGATATGTGAAGTACCTAGGGGTGTAAATAGGGGGCCCAAGCCCACCCAATAGGCCCAAATCCATGACTTAAACTAGGGTAGGGTTCCCATTGTCTTAGAAGAAAGGAAAAACAGAAAAAAATAGAGGGAGGGACAGCTATAGGGCCGACGGTCAGCAGCTTGAAGGGGGAGGGAGAGGAGAATTTCATTTCTTGCTTGGGGTAAGTGAGTTAGGTACCAATCTTCATCATTTTTCATGCTCTATCTCTTAGTATAAGTTTTAATCACTAATTCCCTCCCATTTCTACCTTGCCATGGAAGAGGATTTGAAGCTCAAAGTTTAGGAGAAGCTAGTTTTAATGGTTCTTGAAGTTGTGAAGGAGGGAACACTAGGATTCTTCAATTTTGAGGTTAGGGGATTCTCATTTACATCTATAATAAGTTGTATGATAGGTGTTGTGTGTGGAATAGCTCTAGCATGGTTTGATTGTGTGAATTTTGTGTTAATCCTATGGTTGTTGTTGTGTTTGATGTTTAAATTGGTGACATTTTGATGCTTGATGTTGTAAATAAATGTAATATTAAATATGCATGCAAAGTGTTTGATAAAATGCCTCAATGTGATGAAATATGAGATTATGTGAATTTAATAATGTTGATTAAATATTTAAGTAAGTGTTGTGATTTGGGTAATGAATTGTTGGATTGAAATGTTGTTGGAGTGTATGTGATTGTTGAAAATTATTTAAGGGTGTGTGAATAGTGCAGGAGGCGCCACCTTGTCAAGGATTTGGCGCCTGGTCTAGGTGTTGTGGCACGGTTGGGCTGTGCTGGGAAGGAGGGCGCCATTTGCTAGGCAAAATGGCGCCAGGTATACTGTTTTGTGGCTGGCAGGGTGCAGGGGCGCCAATTCCATAGGAAGTTGGCGCCTGGTGAGTGGGTAAGTGTGTGCAAGAGCACGGTGTGCAGGAGGGGGCGCCAATTTCCTGGAATTTGGCGCCTGTGTCTGGAGTGTGTGCGCAGTGTGTGGCTGTGCGTGACTTGTGCGTGCGTGGCTGGGGCTGGGCACGGTATGGGGCGCCAAATTGGCTGCCCCTTGGCGCCTAACTGTGTGCCGCATGGTGTGTGCTTGTGTTGCGCTAGGTGGGGCGCCAACACGGCTGCCCCTTGGCGCCTAGTTGTGCCAATGGTGTCTAAGTGATGTCTTAGCCTTGATTTTCAAAATAGTCCCTTGATTTCCAAAATAACCCCTAAGTACCAAATTAATCCTAATGTGTCAAAATAGTCCCTAATTACGAAATTAATCCTAATGTGCTAAAATAGTCCTTAAGTGCTAGAATGGTCCCTAGGCGTTAAATTGATCTTGGGTGTGGCAAAATGGTCCTTGGGTGTTGAAAAGGTCCTTAGGTGGGATTTAATCAATTGGTGTGAGATTTAATTTAATAAATGAGGTGTGTGTCGAGGTGGTGATGATAAAGAGGTGATGTGGCTTCGGGCAAAGAGGTGAGTTAATGATTGATGTGGTGAATTTATTGTGTTGTGATGCATTGTCATGGTGGCACATAAATCATATGCATCTAAAAGAAGTGATGTGGCTTCGGCCAAAAGAGGTGGTGGCTTCGGCCAAAAGAGGTGAGTGCCCGACGGGGTTATTGAGGTGATGATGGATCCACATGCATATTGCATACATACATATACACATGCTTTCTTAGTGAATCTTGATGATGCTAGTTAATCTAATGCTACTATTTCTTGGTGTTGCAATTAAATGATAAATGCCTTAATTGTTGTGTTGCTAGTGTTTTCCTAATATAATGTTTATCCTACTTGTTATTATTTATGTAAAGAGACTCACCCTACTACTTTTATGTTGCTTGCTCTCGTGGCAACGCGCAGGTGATACTGAGTGAAGGTGTTCATGCCTTCTTGGGTCGTTTGTGTCAGCTGTGATTAGTAACACCAGGGACGGGGAGTCGGGGATTGTAGTATTGCCATTTTATTTTATGTAATAGACTGATTTGGACTATGTACCGAATATGTTAAACTTGGTTTTTATTCCGCTGTGCTGTGAAACTATTTTCTGGATTATTGTAAACTTAAGACAGGTTTTGAGGGTTCGCCCCATTTGATATGATATATATTTCGCGCACTAGATGCGTTTGAGTTTTAAATGCTATTTTGTGGTATTTTGATGAAATGTAGCACTCTCTTTGAGGTGCGTTGAAAAGTTTTAAAAACTCTGATTTTTATTTATTAAAATAGTAAGTAATAGAATGGGGTGTTACAAATCTCAACCTAAGACATTGATTCTGACATCATTCCTACTCCTAAGTTGTATAACAATCATGCTTTCATTCTAACCACAAAACCTTAAGTAAGTAAAAGTCATCATGATCAATTACCAAAACCAATTATAATCATCACATACTTTTGCATTTCATCAAACGCCAAACAAGCATAACCAATCATGCAACTAATTTAAACACACAATTCCGAAAAGATTAAACATATAGGCATATTCTTCGATTTTCTCTATTCCTAGGGATTGGCTACATGTTATTTTACAACTCCTCTAGAAAATAACATGGAACATATAATCCTACCAATTTGAATAGAGTTCATATCACAAAAGAAACATAATTCAACACATGCATTATGATACGATTGCTTCGATACAAGACTTGCTATTTGCTTAAACAAATGAAATTAAATACTCTTGTCAACGTTTAGCAAGGAAAACAATTTAAGACATAGAAGTACACAAGGTATTCCGTTGCACAGTTTTCATCATTAGATTTATATTCCACATAAAACAATTTTCAAGAAGTGACAATTAATGCTAGTGATTTATATTCCGCAATCATACAGTTGTAGTTCACAGTCAAAAAGTACTTAAATTTGTTTACATTTATTCCCTAGACCTTGACAATCATTATTTGGATTCACATTCACATAACATAAAAATTCTAACTCATCTAATCATGCAATTTATGTAAAATCTCCTAATTTTCAAACATCATTAAACCACAAACTAATCGGTTCCAAAAGCCGAAATTATGTCACATTTTGAAATAAAACCCTAAAACATTTTGGGAACAGAAGTCAACACCAATTTGACATCACATTCATTCTCCAATAGCCTAAAATTCCCAATTACCGTTTCTTTTTGAAAATCATAGAACTTACGCTTTTTGTCCTAAAAAGGAAACTATATGCAACCCCAAATCTTACTATCACACTAACATGCACCCACATAAACAACTACTTATTAGTTCAAAATTTAATTTCCGACATAAACTCTAACGGTAAGGAAAATTAATCATTTAATTTTGACAAATCACATCATGCTCACGAAACAAGTCAAGTTGAAACACTGAAAGTGTCGAAAGTTCAAATTATGCAATCTTAATTGAGTTAATGAAAACATAGCATTACACAACATTTCATTTTAGCACACTAACTTCAAACAATTAAGCACAAGTCAAACTTAAACTCATATACATCACAAGAACAATCAACCTATAGCAGAGACGTCAATCAAGTGCAACAATTTTCAACAAGCAATCTTCAAATATTGTTCAGTGTATACTTACCACGGTTAGGTCATATAAAAATTACTTTCTACATTCTAACAAGCTAATCAAGCAATCAATCAAATTAAAATTAGTGCATGCATCCAAATTTAATAATAACCATGAGTTATTGTCGCCTCTTTCATTGGGGATGAGTGATTGGGGTGATCAGTCCCTCCTACTCATGCAACCAACTAATTAAGGTTACAAAAACTACTTTCTTTCAATTTATAACTACCACATTAAAAGACTTTTAACGCAGTCTGGAGTGCGGAGGCATCGTCACGACTCTCACTCCTTTGACGTCGTTAGAACTCTTTTAATTACACCTATCTTAATGATACAAACAACAGTCGTAACTAGCCAAAATCAACGCTACAACCAACAGTTACATATTTCATTCACACATACCTCAATAAATCAATATAACTTTTTAATCGTTATCCATCAAATAATTTACAAGGCATGTCAGTGCATGAACAACCAACAAAGTTAACAGTAATAAACAGCAACATAATTATGATTTAGAACGAGTACCAAGACTCGAGGGTTAACAGACTCAACAACTTGGCCGGGCGGACCGAACTGCTCTGATACCACTAATGTAACACCCCCTTTCTATTTACTACTATTTAGTCAATTTTAAAATCAGTTTTCAGAAAAATATTCCACGCACCTCAAAGAGAGTGCTACATTTCTTCAAAAACATAAAACGACGAATTGAATTTTCATAAAACAACTAGTGCGTGATACATAGCACGTCAAAATGGGGCGAACCCTCAAAAACACTTATTTAGTTATTTACAACATCCTGAATGTAATTCACCAAAGACAAATGAAACATCAACAAGTCTAAAAGCATTTAATACAACATCCTATATCGGACTAAATACATCCAAATAAATTACTAAGTATCTAAGACTCCCGCCCCGGTGCTACACATCGAGCATGACCAAAGACTAGACTACTTCTTTTGCCATCACCGCAGGTTCTTGGACATACGAAAGCAACACGACGCCTTGATGAGGGTGAGTCTCTTTACATAAATAATAGCAAATAGGATAAGCATTATATTAGGGAAAGAAACTAGGACCACAATTCCACAACTATCACAACATAGGTTAATTAAATCATCATCATCAAACACTCACCGAACACATGAGTATATGCATGAATGCAATATGCATGTGGATCCATCAACAACTTAATTTGCCTGAGGGCACACCAACATTTACTGACACCAGAGTCTCAACAACATTTACAGATCAAGTCTCAACGACATTTACAGACCAAAGTCTCAACGACAAATGCACATACCCTATGCGATGCCATGACAATGCAACATAACACACCAACCAGCAACTTCAACAACAACTAATAAACTCACCATTATTATTAATCAACTCGTTCATCAACAACATAAGCCTTGAGGGCACATCAACATTTAGGCCTAAGTCTCCTCAACATTTTATATCTCAACTTACAAAGATTGAAACTAGCATTTAACTCAACAATTACATCACGTCCCATTATTTGGACTAAAACATTACATAAGGACCAAATTGTCACACCACGGACCAAAATAGCACATAAGGATTTATTTGGCACACCAAGGACCAAAATAGTATTTTTAAGGAGTAAAAAGGTTCAAAGGGTCAAAATAGCATTTTGAGGACTAAAAAGTGTTCAAAGGACCAAAATCCCATTTTTGAGGACTAAAAGGTGAACAAGGACCAAAACCAAATTTTTCCCACACAACACCACCAAACCATTTCTTTTAAACAACTCATCAACAACCAATAGTCACCATACTCAATTCCAATTAATTTTAATTGAACTTCTTACACAATTATCACATTATACCAATTAATCCAACATTACATAAACTCCCATTTAACACTTAATTACCCATTTAACTCAACAACACCTAAACACCCATTTAATTCAACCACACCTAAACACCCATTTAATTCAACAACACCCAAACACCCATTTATTCCACAACACATGAACACCCATTTATTCAACAACACATAAACCATCATTTAATTCAAACAACTCATCAATAATCAATTAATTCAAATAATCACATAAACACCAATTTAATCCCAACAACACCTAAACAACAATTAATCCAAATAACACCTAAACAACAATTACTCCAAGTGACACATAAACAACAATCAACTCAAATACACATAAACAACAACCAATTCAAATAACACATAACCAACCAATATTTCAAATAACACATAAACAACCAATAATTACCCTAAACACCTAACCCACACATAATCACTAATCCTATAGACTATTATGGATGAAAGAGAGCCCCCTTACCTCCAAATTGAAGAACCTAGTAGTCTCTCCTTCAAAAACACAAGAACCACCAAAAATGGATACTCTCCTACTTTGAGCTTCAAAAACCCATTTATGGCAAAGTGAAAATGGAAAGGAATTAGGGTGTGAAATTTACACTAAAAGATAGAGAAAGAAAAATGAAGAAGATTGGTACCCAAACCAACTTACCCCAAGCCAAGATGACAATAACCCTTTCCTCCCTTTTCCTTTCTTTGCCGTCGCACCCTTTCTTCTCTCCTCTCCATTTTTCTTTTTCTTTTCACTTTTTTCTCACCTTCTCTCTCACGTTCTCTTTCTTTCATTTCCTTTCCTCCTTTGACTTTTCTTCTTTCTTTCTAAGACACTACATGGGCCTATTGGATCATGGGCCTATTAATTGCACCACCCCCATTTATTTCAACCAATCCCGATCATAATAAAATCACTACTCCCTTATTTATTAACCACCACCTCTTATTTATTTTAAACACCCTATATTATCTTAATATACACAACTAAAATATTTCAAAATTAAATTAGTCAAATAATTACTTAATTAAATTAATTAAATAATCACTTACTCAAATTAGTTAAATAATTCACCTAATTAATTTTGGGCGTTACAACTCTCCCCCACTTAGAATATTTTCGTCCTCGAAAATCTAACTATCATGGACATGTAAACTTAAACACTCCCCACAACAAACAATAGATTTCTAGTAAAGCACCCTAAATGAAACGCTAACCTCTAAATGTAACCATCACTCCTCCGTAGGCTCCGAACATGCCAGGACAAACACTCTCCCGTTATACTTCTCCTTCTTCGGCTTTGGACACTTGGTACTAATGTATCCCAATTCCCCACAGTTGTAGCAGACCACATCCTTCTTCTCACACTTAGCAGCTACATGACCTTCCTTACCACACTTGAAACACTTGTTGACCATGCAATCTGGACTCCTATGCCTCGGCTTACCACACTTGTGGCACACATTCCCCGTAGTAGCGTCTCCCCCACTTGGCTTCTTGCCCGAACTCTCATCTCCTCCTTCACTATCTTGTATGAACGATTGCTATCCTCCTCGAAAATCTACGCTAACTCATGAAATCAACATCCACTCTTCTTATCTCCTCTAACCGTTCTCATCTATGTTCTATCGTATACGTAACAGATCAAACACTCTTCCCTACACTCTTACTCCCCAATTAGGTATTCTAACCTGTTTGTTGTCAAAGTCCTACCCTACTACCCAACCCAAGAGGTGCTTTAGTGTTATCTCTAACCTTAAGCTTCTTCACATTATATTACTTGTGTTAAGAGACTCACCCTAGCTGCTTTTATGTTGCTTCTCATGTCGGCAACTTGCAGGTACACATGAGTAATAGTTGTGCCTAGCTCAAGTCGGTTGTTATGCGCTCCGTCGTGTAACACCGGGATGGGGCCGAGTAGATTTTAGTGCTTTTTATGCCGATCTTGTGTATTTTCTGCTAGATAGTCTTTTGAACTAAAACTATCACATTTTGTTGTAACTTTTTACTATGTATTATGACTTGATGTCTTACTGGCCGAGGTGCCTTATATGTCTTACTGGCCGAGGTGCCTTATGTTATGGGCTTAGACCCTTTTGCCGATGTGATGCGCATGATTACATGTTTAGTATAATGCTGTGCAACTGTTTGAACTTGATTGAATTTCTGTTTTCCTTTTTAAATCATCAAATGTAGCCCTCCTTTGAGTGGAATTTTGAAACTCTGATTTTTAATTTACTAGATCGAATTGATTAGATAAGGGGGTGTTACATCGCCAAAGATGTTGGGTTTCTTCTGATGAAATTCAATAGATCGGTCTAAAGCCATGAGCTTGGCAAACCGCAAGCCTCAACTCGGTTGTCCCTCACCGACCGCGCATGGTACCAAAGTTTCTCCTAAGATTGACCAACCTTAATATATATTTTGTGATGGATTTTACACAAAACGCCTCCCATTCGAAAATAAACCCTGTTGTAAATTCAAATAATTCATCCCATATTTCATCCTGTTCCTGGGTGTATCAGCAAATACAAGAACTGCCAACAGCGATTGGGCTGCGGCCCAGCCCATCATGACCGCCCAAGCACGCCGCTTGAGCGCACTTCTCCGCCGAAAAAAACTTCGCAAAACGGTCGGACCTCGCGGTATATATACGCCATTCACGCATGGCATCAGGTACGTTCTCTTACCTTGTGTTATCTTCCCGAGCGACCTCTCACTAGATCGTCGGAGTGTCTTCGCAGGTACCACTCGAGGTGCTCAGCGTGAAGCGAGGACCGTCCTTTCACTCATTCAACGACCGCCCACCAACGAGGAAACAACTACTTCACTTCATTGGAAAAATACGATCAATCGGCGACCACGGTGGGAGGCCCGAGCGCTATCCTACTCCACTCATGGCTCCACGCGACCGCCCCGCACGCGGGCCTCATCTCGGCTCAACCCTCCGGCAAAGATCCTCGGCAGAAGAAACCCCGGGGCGTGGCGATGACGATTCATGAATCTCGAGGGAATCGCGACAAGAACCCTCGGTGCGGGTCGCGGACCGATCTTGGAGCAGTACGCGACCGACGCTCCACCCCAACTACCGCCCGAGTTGGTTGAGGCGGGCATTGAAGAGCCGTTGCGAGCATGTCACTCGGCCGCTCTGCAGATCCTCCAAAGCAAGAATCGGTGATCGCAGACGAGACGCGCTTCATCTCTCAATATGAAAGAGGTTGATTCGGGCGCTCGCGCGTGCGAGACGGAGAACCTACGCCTAACGCCGCCGGCGCGCGCAGACATCGCTCCCCTCCTCGAAGGAGCATTTCGCGGAGAGAGCACTACTCATCGTTCTCCTAAGAAGACGGCGAGGCGCGCATAAGTCGCCCCTGGTAGGAACGTCTTGCAGACGCCGCTTCGATATCTTACGACGATTATGAGGATTCCGCTTACCGACCCGACGACCGCCGCCCGCCCTAGGTACTCATCCAACGAGTCATCCGGTTCACGTCGGTCGAGAAGCGGTCTTGGGATTCTCGTGACGAGCTTGAAGAATACGAGGATGGAAGAATTAGGGGCGTTCGCGTCGGCCAAGAAGAGGTCGAGCGAACGCGACCTGAAGACCTCCTCAACTTCCACCATCCGGCCCATCCGAGGGAATCTATGGAATGCCGGAGACAACGAGGCTTGCCTCGCTATGCAACCACTTTGGGTCGAGCGGCATTCGAGCGAGCACGCACCCATTCACCGAGAAATCAGCGTTCTGAGTCCGAGAGATTTGAGGAAGCCAATAATTACCCTAAACACCTAACCCACACATAATCACTAATCCTATAGACTATTATGGATGAAAGAGAGCCCCCTTACCTCCAAATTGAAGAACCTAGTAGTCTCTCCTTCAAAAACACAAGAACCACCAAAAATGGATACTCTCCTACTTTGAGCTTCAAAAACCCATTTATGGCAAAGTGAAAATGGAAAGGAATTAGGGTGTGAAATTTACACTAAAAGATAGAGAAAGAAAAATGAAGAAGATTGGTACCCAAACCAACTTACCCCAAGCCAAGATGACAATAACCCTTTCCCTCCCTTTTTCCTTCTTGCCGTAAGTCGCACCCACTTTCTTCTCTCCTCTCCATTTTTCTTTTTCTTTTCACTTTGTTTCTCACCTTCTCTCTCACGTTCTCTTTCTTTCATTTCCTTTCCTTCTTTGACTTTTCTTATTTCTTTCTAAGACACTACATGGGCCTATTGGATCATGGGCCTATTAATTGCACCACCCCCATTTATTTAAACCAATCCCGATCATAATAAAATCACTACTCCCTTATTTATTAACCACCACCTCTTATTTATTTTAAACACCCTATTATTATCTTAATACACACAACTAAAATATTTCAAAATTAAATTAGTCAAATAATTACTTAACTAAATTAATTAAATAATCACTTAATCAAATTTGTTAAATAATTCACCTAATTAATTTTGGGCGTTACAACTCTCCCCCACTTATAATTCACCTATTGAAAATGTGTCCCATATTTTTGGGTCATATCTTAGGAATTGGGCCCAAAATTCCATGATATCACCATCCCCAAAATTGATTTGTTGACCTCACCTCAAAGGAAATGACCATTTTACCCTTTTATTCAAAAATTTGATTTTCATGCCAAAAGGTTTAATATTTATGCGCAAAAAATCACAATTAAGCACAAATCTTCCTCAAATAATTCATTGATGATTGCTCAGTGATTTTGGGACGAAACCGTTTTTATTGTGAAATGACCAAAATGCCCTTTCACCCTAAAAATCCTAGTTCTTTGCCCAAAGCACATTTTCACTTCAAAAATGACTTTTCACCCTAGGAATGACCTCTAATACCTTGAAATGCATGTTGAATGGCTTGTCCTGAGGAATCGTCCCTTATTTGCGAAATGACTAAAATACCCTTTTGTACTGAAAAACCTTAGTTTGTCCAAAAAGCGCATTCCAACTCCAAAAATGATTTTAGAAGCTTTGAAATAACTTTTAGAACCCTCAATGCAATGCATGATGCTATTTTCTCTTCTATTTATTTATTTTTTGGGAAAATTAGGGTTTTGACCTAAGCCGGACAAAATTGGGGTATGACATGTGTCAAACACTACCAAAAAAATGCGGATTACTAGCGACAAGTTTCCTGCGGTCGGGTTTTGCTGTAATTTTGGCGCCATAACTTGCTTGAAGAAAGGCGCCAGTAGCAATTCATACGGTAATTTTTTACTTTATTTTACATTACCGTGGCCAAAAAATAAATTTTCTCCTACTCTCATTTCCCTCTTTCTTTCCTTCGAATTCTCTCTTAAAGTTTTCCCTAAACTTTCTCCTTTTTTCTCATACTCTCCAATTTCCATAAATTTCTTCATATATCTCTCTCCTACATTTCTTCTATCTTATCTTTCTTCCTTCTCATTTCTTCATTCTTATTCCTTCTTACTTTTTTATTCTCATTCCTCATTCTCTCCTATATCCTTTCTTCTCATACAATTACTTCATTTTAATTTTCATCTTCTTTTTTATTATTTCAGTTTTTTCTTTTTTATATAAATTAAAATAAATCTAATCATTTAATCATTTATATAAACCAAAATACAAGATTTAACTAATTATTTTTTATTAATTAAAAACCCACTGTAAATATATACTAATTATCCATTTACCCCCCTGTAAAAATAAAGTTCTTAAAAAAGATCTTGCAAATAATAAATGTCTCTAGTTACCCTCCTGCTGTTAGATTATGTTAACAACGTTAAGTGTATGTTGAAACACTTATTATTTTCAGGGGGTAAATGGATATTGAGCATATTTGCAAGGGGGTAAATGGAAAATGAACATATTTGCAAGGGTGTTTGCAAGGGGGTAAATGAACATATTTGCAAGGGTGTAACATATGTTTACGTAAGGGGGTAAATGGATAATGAACATATCTGCAGGGGGGTAACATATATTTACACTTAACACTGTCAACAATAATCTAACATGAGAGTAAATCAAATGTTTTATATTTGCAAGGTCTTTTTTAAGAGTTTTATTTTTACAAGGGGTAAATGGATAATGTGTATATTTGCAGGGGGTAACATATATTTAAGCCAATATTAAATTAACAATTTTGATTTTTCACATTACCTACAGTTTTTGGCCACTTGAAATGTAAAAAATAAAAACCTTCTACTCTTGCTTTACCGGCGACTTTTGACCATCAGAAATGCAAAAAAAAAAAAAACTTTTGAATTACCTGTGGTTGTTGGCCGACACGATGATCGGTCGCTCAAAACCGCTTTGTAACTCACGACAATTGAGTCGACGGAAATAATTACCTACGAAAATTTTTTTGGCGGATGAAAACTTCCAGAAAAGTGCATTTCCGGCGGATTTCGGCCGCTGCTAATTCTGATTTTTGTTGTAGTGAAAGACCATGTCGGCAACAAAGTAGGGATCATCATTTGACTAAGAAAGAAAAGTTGAAATACCCTTCACCATACCCAAGTCGCTCTGAGGCTAGTCTAAGAAAGAAAAGTTGAATCCATAGGAGGTTCACTTCCATTGCGATTGAAACCTCGTGAACATTACAGTGAAACCCGCACACAAAGGAACAATCCAAACCTTAACAATTGATGAAAGAAAAAGAATGGAAGAGCACCCATGCCGTGGGGAATCCCCTTCTACTTATGTTTGCTTTGTTTTACCCTACACTTTGTTGAATGACACTTTTCAGGAAATATTGTAATTAAGCCAGGATGACATATCAAGAACAAGCTCAATTTGCAAATGGAATTCTCACTACAACAACCTGCGAAGCACCTCGAGCCTCGACTCGGATTTCCCTCTCCGACCTAAACTTGTAACACCCCAAAATAATTCAATTAATTAACTTAGTTGAGTTATTAAGGGTTTGCAACATTTTACTTTTAAGTCAAGTAATTCATTAAGTGAAGGTTAAGCATGTGTTACTCTTTAGGAAAATGTCTAAGTTAGGAAAGGGTGTGGGTAGAAGAAGCCCACGGCCTAATAAGGCCAAGGCCTCATTTAAGTCCCTTAGGACATGTTAATTGGTGACTTTGTAGGAGACCATTACATTGTTCCACAAATAGTCAAGCTTACCAAATTAAGAAAGTAGAGAGAAGTGAGACATAGAGAGAAGGAAGAGAACCGAAGGGAAGAGTGAGCTGAATCTTGAAGGATTCCTAGAAGTGCTAGTGAAGAGGGTGTGTCTACGGTTATAATCAGGTTAGGGGGCTCTTTTAATCCTTGTAATGTTTTGTGTTTGGTAGAATTTTGGTGTGAGTGGTTCTGATCACCTTGCATGTGTGTTTTATGTGTTGTTCATAATGTGTTTCTTTGTGTTTTGCTCTTTCTTTGTGATTTGTGGTGAGTGCACGATGGTGGATCGGTTGGGAAAGAGAGAGGAGTGTAACACTCTCTCTGTTCTGTGTGGTACGAAGGGAGCATTGCATGGTGAGGCATCAGAGTGTAAATCAGTGTAGTGTGAAGAAAATGAGTTTGCATGTAGAGTTAGGGAGAGGATCGGAGCCAATGGAGTGAGTATCCGAGTGTGCATGAGTGTGGTGAGCTGGAAATGGGTTGCATGTTGGGTTTAAGTAAAGAAACAGAGTAAACCGAAGTACCCTTCAGCTTAGAGTGAGAGAAACCGAGTTGAGGGAAGTCAACGCCTATAGTGTCTTAGTGTTGAGAGTCTGTTGGTGAGTTTGACGGAGAGTATGTGTCTAAACACCATTAGCGAGGGGTAGGAACGCATAAACCGAAGTGTAGGTGTTTCGCCTTAAGGTTACCGAGGTGTAGAGGTAGTGAACCGAAGTCCTCAGGCCGAGGTAGCGTCACCGAGGTGAAACGCCCAAATGCCTAAGTGTAGGTGAACTGAACCAGGGAATGCCGAGAAGTGAATCCCATGAGTTAGAGGATTTTAGTGTAAGGGAGCGCGTAATTGTCACTAGTGAAAAAACAGGAATAGAATGGGACTTTTCAAGTCGGATGCCAATATATCCGACTTAAAATACGGACACGGTGGCAATTTTGTAATACCCTGGGAAAAAATTTCAGGCGCTCAACTTAGAAGTCGGATGAAAATTTACATCCGTCTTTAAATGGGTATTTTTTTGAGTAAAAAAATACTGAAGTTTCCATCTCTCTCGCCTCTCACTTCAATTCACTCTCGCGTGCGCTCCATCTCTCTCGTCTCCACTTCGCTCTTAACGTTTGAAACCCTAAACCCAGTTTTCCATCTCTCTCGTCTCCATCTCTCTTCTCCTTGTCTTTGAAACCTCATTTCCTCTTCTTGCAAAACCCTCTTGCTTTGAAACCTCATTTCCTCTCATTTTGCAAAACCATCTCTCCTCTTCTTTTGCAAAAACTCGTTGCATCTCACCACGATGGAAATCACGCATCTCATGAAACTCACCAAACTCTGTCATTTGCAACTCGCTTCTTCTATGATTGGTAGTGTCTCCTTTCTTGAGTTCTTCTCTTTCATTCTTTTCTTCCATTTTTCAATTCAATTTTCGCACACACACTTGTTAGGGTTTTGGTTTTGATGCTTCCTAATTGTTTTCTCGAATTGGGGTTTTGGGTTTTCTTTTGCCCTAATTGATCGGTTCCCATTGTATGCGAAACAAAGGAGTTTCTTTTGTGGATTTGAGTTGATTTTGTGTGCTTAGATTTGTTGTGTTGTCAATGTGTTTTGGGTGGGTTAATCGTTTAACTGATTACTTTGTTTACTTTGAATATGTGAAAACCGAAAAGTGAATTGAGTAAGTTTTATGAAATTTTAGAGTTATTTTGGAATTTCATTAGACTCTGCCCGATCTGTGTGTTTGATAAATTGCCCCTTGTTTCCCACCCTATTGGTTTGTTCTAGTTACTCTTACCTTGATATTGTGTTATGGAATGAACTAGGAAGTTTAATGCTCTGAAATCTCTTATCTTTTTCAATTTACTTGTCTAATTTTTATGCAATTTTTTGTTAATTTGTATTAAGGATGCAATGAAGCATTGGGAAAAGGAAATATACCCTGTAGTTGTAAGTAACAACAAAAGCATAAAACTGATGAACTCCCAACACTAGGTGGTGATAATGCTTAATGCTATGATTATGACATGGCATTGATCCCAAGCTCGGGGACTCTCGCTCGCTTATCATACAGACAGCTATTCTTAAGGTATTTTTATTTCCCTTACTTGTTTACTGTGCTTTGTTAATTTAATAGAACCAATCCTTAAAGATTTTGTTACATTTTTTTTTCATTTTATGCAATGCTAGAGTTACTTGTTGAATCGAATTTCAGAAAAATGTTACATTTCTAGGTATACACAAAAGAAAATTTGTTTTTCTTTAATTAATTGTTGTTTTGAACTTTTGATGATGTTGAGAGGTCACATTCAACTTAAACAGGAGCATGGGGTTGAATTGCGACATCTTTCAGCTGAATCGATTCAAAGTGACTGTAACAAAGTGGTTTACCTTGTGCGTTCTCAGCATAATTTGAAGGCGTCGGAACTGAGGTGAAACAAACTTTAAGTATTCAGCTTTTAGAGCAAAGGCTTCTACTTCTAAAAGAGTTTGAACAGTTGTGGTTGAGATGGGGAGGTTAGATGATGAATGAGGTTAGATGAGCAAAGGCGCTACCATTTTTAACATGATTTGGACTCTGAACATGTACACTCTCAGCATGCTCTCTAATTTGTTTATTGTTGACATGTTTGTGTGTTTCATTTTACTTCTTCAAATTCTATCTTGGTTTCATTTTGGTTCACGTGTTGCTGTGTTTATTTTACCTTTGATGGTTTCATTAGACTTATTATGTCTATATCCTATGTTATCTCATTAACATATCCTTATGACTATTCTGTGTGTATGTTGTTTGAAAAACTCTTGCTTCATCTATAGATGCTTTTCTTTATTAAGTGTTACCCTGATGTGTTTTTGTTGATTACTACATGCTTAGACTATAGATAATGTGATATTCCTCTAGGGAGTGTAGAGATAATACACCAATTTATATTCTGTCGTGTGAAATTTGAACGTTTTTCTTCCTTTCTGCGTGCAGTTGACTTAATGAAGCCAGAGAACACGGTGATAATTCGTAATGCAAAGATCGACATGTTTAAGGGATCAATGAGGCTGGCTGTGGACAAATGGGGCCGCATTGAGGTCACTGAACCTGTTAATACTAATAAATTTTAAATAACTCAACACCCTTCTATGTTCCCTTCCCCCTGCTTTTTTGAATTGCTTTTAATAATTTAGGTGATCAACTAAAAAGCTATGTAATGTGTTGTAACTGTGAGGTTGAGAGCTTTCTTGAAGTAGTTATTATTAGCTTTAAAGTGTGTGTAGGAAACGAGCGTGAAGCAAATAATTATCAAAAGAAAAATTTACTTTTAAAGTCGGATATTCATGTCATCCGACGTTATAATAAAACTTTCAAAGTCGGATGGCTATGTAATCCGACTTTAAAAGTGTTCCACGAACACTATAAAACAAACTATTAAAGTCGGATGAGTACGTTAATCCGACCTAAAACCTACTTTTAAAGTCGGAGTACCACCCGACTTTAAAAATATCAGACTTTCTAAGTCGCCTTAATAGAAGTCGGACTAACATCCGACTTTAAAAGCCCAAAATATCCGACTTTAAAACCCTTTTTTCCACTAGTGTGTGAGTATGTCACCGAAGTGAGGGTTTGAGTGTAACATGCCGAGGTGCCAAAGCTGAGCTAGGTGCCGAGGTGATGCCGAGTTGGAGTAGTTAGCCGAGGTACACACATAGTGTGCCGAGGTGATGTTAGGCGCCAATGTTGCCTAGCACATTGTGGGACGCCACTGTGAGTGCTATTTTAGCACCAAATGTACATAAGTAAGGGAGCGATAGAGTCCATTTTGGTCTTTAGGTGACATTTTGGTCCCTAAGTGTCGTTGCGGTCCTCAGTGTGACAATTAGTCCACCATGGAGTGCCGAGGTGATTGAGAGGTCGGTTGTAGGTCCTAGGGTGATTCTACCGGTGTAGTAGGGTCGACCTTAGCACTGTGATGATGTCTAGATGGTGTGGACGTCAGTGTGAGCGACGGAGTAGAATGACAGAGTAGAACGACGGAGTAACGACGGTGAACGACGGTGTAAGCATTCACATGCGTTATGTTTGATTGGTGTGTGATTGCATTTGTCATGAAGTCACATGTTCATGTGCATATTACGACGGAGGAGGTTTCGGCCTCGATGTGGTAGGACTTCTGTCTCCATATCAAATAACGACGGAGTAACGACAGAGAGCCGATAGGCTAAATAACGACGGTGGAGGTACCTCATTGCATAATGCCCTGTGGTTGGGTTGCATACACGCATACATTTCATAATTTAATGTGTTTTTGAGCTGATTGATAATTGTTGTGGCTATTTGAACTATCGGTGTGTGGCTGTATTAGCTGAACCGAGGTGCTTTAGTGTTATCTCTAACCTTAAGCTTCTTCACATTATATTACTTGTGTTAAGAGACTCACCCTAGCTGCTTTTATGTTGCTTCTCATGTCGGCAACTTGCAGGTACACATGAGTAATAGTTGTGCCTAGCTCAAGTCGGTTAACACTGGGATGGGGCCGAGTAGATTTTAGTGCTTTTTATGCCGATCTTGTGTATTTTCTGCTAGATAGTCTTTTGAACTAAAACTATCACATTTTGTTGTAACTTTTTACTATGTATTATGACTTGATGTCTTACTGGCCGAGGTGCCTTATATGTCTTACTGGCCGAGGTGCCTTATGTTATTGGCTTAGACCCTTTTGCCGATGTGATGCGCATGATTACATGTTTAGTATAATGCTGTGCAACTGTTTGAACTTGATTGAATTTCTGTTTTCCTTTTTAAATCATCAAATGTAGCCCTCCTTTGAGTGGAATTTTGAAACTCTGATTTTTAATTTACTAGATCGAATTGATTAGATAAGGGGGTGTTACATCGCTCAGCATGTTGGGTTTCTTCTGATGAAATTCAATAGATCGGTCTAAAGCCATGAGCTTGGCAAACCGCAAGCCTCAACTCGGTTGTCCCTCACCGACCGCGCATGGTACCAAAGTTTCTCCTAAGCTTGACCAACCTTAATATATATTTTGTGATGGATTTTACACAAAACGCCTCCCATTCGAAAATAAACCCTGTTGTAAATTCAAATAATTCATCCCATATTTCATCCTGCTCTCGGGTGTATCAAAGAAATACAAGAATCGCCATCAGCCGATTGGCTGCGGCCCGGCCACGTCATCATGACCGCCCAAGCACGCCGCTGAGCGCACTCGCCGGCCGAAAACTTCGCAAAACGGTCGGACCTCGCGGTATATATACGCCATTCACGCATGGCATCAGGTACGTTCTCTTACCTTGTGTTATCTTCCCGAGCGACCTCTCACTAGATCGTCGGAGTGTCTTCGCAGGTACCACTCGAGGTGCTCAGCGTGAAGCCAGGACCGGTCCTTTCACTCATTCAACGACCGGCCCAGTCAACGAGGAAACAACTACTTCACTTCATTGGAAAAGGTACGATCAATTGGCGACCACGATGGGGGAGCGGCGCTATCCTACTCCACTCATGGCTCCACGCGACCGACCCCCGCACGCGGGCCTCATCTCGGCTCAACCCTCCGGCAAAGATCCTCGGCAAAGAAACCCCGAGGGCGTGCGCGATGACGATTCATGAATCTCAAGGGAATCCGCGACAAGAACCCTCATCTTGGAGCAGGTACGACCGTACGCTCCACCCCAACTATCGCCCGAGTTGGTTGAGGCAGGCATTGAAGAGCCGTTGCCCGAGCATGTCACTCAGGCCGTTCTGCAGATCCTCCAAAGCAAGAATCAGGTGATCGCAGACAGAGACGCGCTCATCTCTCAGTATGAAAGAGGGTCGATTCCGGGCCGCCCGCGTGCGGAAGACGGAGAACCCTCTGCCCAACGCCGACCGGCCCGGCGCGCAGACATCGCTCCCCTCCTCGAAGGAGCATTTCTCGCCGGGAGAGCACTACTCATCGCGTTCTCCCAAGAAGACGGCGCGGGCGCGATAGGTCGCCCCTGGTAGGAACGCGCGCAGACGCCGCTCGATATCTTCACGACGATTATGAGGATTCCGCTACCGCCCCGACACCGGCCGCCGCCGCCAGGTAGGTACTCATCCAACGAGTCATCCGGTTCACGTCGGTCGAGAAGCAGGTCTTGGGATTCTCGTGAAGAGCTTGAAGAATACAGGGATGGAAGAATTAGGGACGTTTCGCGTCGGCCAAGAAGAGGTCAGAGCGAACGACCCAGAAGACCTCCTCAACTTCCACCATCTGGCCCATCCGGAGGAATCTATGGAATGCCGGGCAACGAGGCTTGCCTCGCTATGCAACCCTTTGGGTCGAACGGCATTCAGAACGAGCACGACCCATTCACTAGAGAAATCAGGCGTTACAGAATTCCGAGAGATTTGAGGAAGCCAATAATTACCCTAAACACCTAACCCACACATAATCACTAATCCTATAGACTATTATGGATGAAAGAGAGCCCCCTTACCTCCAAATTGAAGAACCTAGTAGTCTCTCCTTCAAAAACACAAGAACCACCAAAAATGGATACTCTCCTACTTTGAGCTTCAAAAACCCATTTATGGCAAAGTGAAAATGGAAAGGAATTAGGGTGTGAAATTTACACTAAAAGATAGAGAAAGAAAAATGAAGAAGATTGGTACCCAAACCAACTTACCCCAAGCCAAGATGACAATAACCCTTTCCCCTCCCTTTTTCCTTGCTGCCGTCGCACCCCTTTCTTCTCTCCCTCTCCATTTTTCTTTTTCTTTTCACTGTTTCTCACCTTCTCTCTCACGTTCTCTTTCTTTCATTTCCTTTCCTTCTTTGACTTTTCTTATTTATTTCTAAGACACTGCATGGGCCTATTGGATCATGGGCCTATTAATTGCACCACCCCCATTTATTTAAACCAATCCCGATCATAATAAAATCACTACTCCCTTATTTATTAACCACCACCTCTTATTTATTTTAAACACCCTATTATTATCTTAATACACACAACTAAAATATTTCAAAATTAAATTAGTCAAATAATTACTTAACTAAATTAATTAAATAATCACTTAATCAAATTTGTTAAATAATTCACCTAATTAATTTTGGGCGTTACAACTCTCCCCCACTTATAATTCACCTATTGAAAATGTGTCCCATATTTTTGGGTCATATCTTAGGAATTGGGCCCAAAATTCCATGATATCACCATCCCCAAAATTGATTTGTTGACCTCACCTCAAAGGAAATGACCATTTTACCCTTTTATTCAAAAATTTGATTTTCATGCCAAAAGGTTTAATATTTATGCGCAAAAAATCACAATTAAGCACAAATCTTCCTCAAATAATTCATTGATGATTGCTCAGTGATTTTGGGATTTAAACCGTTTTATTGTGAAATGACCAAAATGCCCTTTCACCCTAAAAATCCTAGTTCTTTGCCCAAAGCACATTTTCACTTCAAAAATGACTTTTCACCCTAGGAATGACCTCTAATACCTTGAAATGCATGTTGAATGGCTTGTCCTAAGGAATCGTCCCTTATTTGCGAAATGACTAAAATACCCTTTTGTACTGAAAAACCTTAGTTTGTCCAAAAAGCGCATTCCAACTCCAAAAATGATTTTAGAAGCTTTGAAATAACTTTTAGAACCCTCAATGCAATGCATGATGCTATTTTCTCTTCTATTTATTTATTTTTTGGGAAAATTAGGGTTTTGACCTAAGCCGGACAAAATTGGGGTATGACATGTGTCAAACACTACCAAAAAAATGCGGATTACTAGCGACAAGTTTCTGCATGGTCGGGTTTTGCTGTAATTTTAAGGCCATAACCGCCAAAGAAAGGCGCCAGTAGCAATTCATACGGTAATTTTTTACTTTATTTTACATTACCGTGGCCAAAAAATAAATTTTCTCCTACTCTCATTTCCCTCTTTCTTTCCTTCGAATTCTCTCTTAAAGTTTTCCCTAAACTTTCTCCTTTTTTCTCATACTCTCCAATTTCCATAAATTTCTTCATATATCTCTCTCCTACATTTCTTCTATCTTATCTTTCTTCCTTCTCATTTCTTCATTCTTATTCCTTCTTACTTTTTTATTCTCATTCCTCATTCTCTCCTATATCCTTTCTTCTCATACAATTACTTCATTTTAATTTTCATCTTCTTTTTTATTATTTCAGTTTTTTCTTTTTTATATAAATTAAAATAAATCTAATCATTTAATCATTTATATAAACCAAAATACAAGATTTAACTAATTATTTTTTATTAATTAAAACCCATCAGAATATATACTAATTATCCATTTACCCCCCTGTAAAAATAAAGTTCTTAAAAAAGATCTTGCAAATAATAAATGTCTCTAGTTACCCTCCTGCTGTTAGATTATGTTAACAACGTTAAGTGTATGTTGAAACACTTATTATTTTCAGGGGGTAAATGGATATTGAGCATATTTGCAAGGGGGTAAATGGAAAATGAACATATTTGCAAGGGTGTTTGCAAGGGGGTAAATGAACATATTTGCAAGGGTGTAACATATGTTTACGTAAGGGGGTAAATGGATAATGAACATATCTCATAGGGGGTAACATATATTTACACTTAACATCACAACAATAATCTAACAATGAGGGTAAATCAGAAATGTTTTATATTTGCAAGGTCTTTTTAAGAGTTTTATTTTTACAAGGGTAAATGGATAATGTGTATATTTGCAGGGGGTAACATATATTTAAGCCAATATTAAATTAACAATTTTGATTTTTCACATTACCTACAGTTTTTGGCCACTTGAAATGTAAAAAATAAAAACCTTCTACTCTTGCTTTACCGGCGACTTTTGACCATCAGAAATGCAAAAAAAAAAAAAACTTTTGAATTACCTGTGGTTGTTGGCCGACAGTAATTACTGGCTGCTCAAAACCGCCTGTAACTACCGACAATTGAGTCGACGGAAATAATTACCTACGAAAATTTTTTTGGCGGATGAAAACTTCCAGAAAAGTGCATTTCCGGCGGATTTCGGCCGCTGCTAATTCTGATTTTTGTTGTAGTGAAAGACCATGTCGGCAACAAAGTAGGGATCATCATTTGACTAAGAAAGAAAAGTTGAAATACCCTTCACCATACCCAAGTCGCTACGAGGCTAGTCTAAGAAAGAAAAGTTGAATCCATAGGAGGTTCACTTCCATTGCGATTGAAACCTCGTGAACATTACAGGTGAAACCCGCACACAAAGGAACAATCCAAACCTTAACAATTGATGAAAGAAAAAGAATGGAAGAGCACCCGCACTGTGGGGGAATCCCCCTTCTACTTATGTTTGCTTTGTTTTACCCTACACTTTGTTGAATGACACTTTTCAGGAAATATTATAATTAAGCCAGGATGACATATCAAGAACAAGCTCAATTTGCAAATGGAATTCTCACTACAACAACCTGCGAAGCACCTCGAGCCTCGACTCGGATTTCCCTCTCCGACCTCGCTTGTAACACCCCAAAATAATTCAATTAATTAACTTAGTTGAGTTATTAAGGGTTTGCAACATTTTACTTTTAAGTCAAGTAATTCATTAAGTGAAGGTTAAGCATGTGTTACTCTTTAGGAAAATGTCTAAGTTAGGAAAGGGTGTGGGTAGAAGAAGCCCACGGCCTAATAAGGCCAAGGCCTCATTTAAGTCCCTTAGGACATGTTAATTGGTGACTTTGTAGGAGACCATTACATTGTTCCAAAAATAGTCAAGCTTACCAAATTAAGAAAGTAGAGAGAAGTGAGACATAGAGAGAAGGAAGAGAACCGAAGGGAAGAGTGAGCTGAATCTTGAAGGATTCCTAGAAGTGCTAGTGAAGAGGGTGTGTCTACGGTTATAATCAGGTTAGGGGGCTCTTTTAATCCTTGTAATGTTTTATGTTTGGTAGAATTTTGGTGTGAGTGGTTCTGATCACCTTGCATGTGTGTTTTATGTGTTGTTCATAATGTGTTTTGCTGTGTTTTGCTCTTTGCTGTGATTTGTGGTGAGGTACGATGGTGGATCGGTTGGGAAAGAGAGAGGAGTGTAACACTCTCTCTGCTTACGTGGTACGAAGGAGCATTGCATGGTGAGGCATCGAGTGTAAATCGGTGTAGTGTGAAGAAAATGAGTTTGCATGTAGAGTTAGGGAGAGGATCGGAGCCAATGGAGTGAGTATCCGAGTGTGCATGAGTGTGGTGAGCTGGAAATGGGTTGCATGTTGGGTTTAAGTAAAGAAACAGAGTAAACCGAAGAACCCTTCACTTAGAGTGAGAGAAACCGAAGTTGAGGAAGTCAACGCCTATAGTGTCTTAGTGTTGAGAGTCTGCTGGTGAGTTTGATGGAGAGTATGTGTCTAAACACCATTAGCGAGGGTAGGGACGCATAAACCGAAGTGTAGGTGTTTCGCTTAAGGTTACCGAGGTGTAGAGGTAGTGAACCAAGTCCTCAAAGCCGAGGTAGCGTCACCGAGGTGAAACGCCCAAATGCCTAAGTGTAGGTGAACTGAACCAGGGAATGCCGAGAAGTGAATCCCATGAGTTAGAGGATTTTAGTGTAAGGGAGCGCGTAATTGTCACTAGTGAAAAAACAGGAATAGAATGGGACTTTTCAAGTCGGATGCCAATATATCCGACTTAAAATACGGACACGGTGGCAATTTTGTAATACCCTGGGAAAAAATTTCAGGCGCTCAACTTAGAAGTCGGATGAAAATTTACATCCGTCTTTAAATGGGTATTTTTTTTTGAGTAAAAAAAATACTGAAGTTTCCATCTCTCTCGTCTCCACTTCAATTCACTCTCGCGTACGCTCCATCTCTCTCGTCTCCACTTCGCTCTTAACGTTTGAAACCCTAAACCCAGGCTTCCATCTCTCTCGTCTCCATCTCTCTTCACCTTGTGCTGAAACCTCATTTCCCTCTTACTGCAAAACCCTCTTGCGCTGAAACCTCATTTCCTCTCCATTTGCAAAAACCATCTCTCCCTCTTCTTTGCAAAAACTCGTTGCATCTCACCACGATGGAAATCGGCGCATCTCGCGAAACTCACTTGAAACTCGTCACGCAACTCGTTTCTTCTATGATTGGTAGTGTCTCCTTTCTCGAGTTCTTCTCTTTCATTCTTTTCTTCCATTTTTCAATTCAATTTTCGCACACACACTTGTTAGGGTTTTGGTTTTGATGCTTCCTAATTGTTTTCTCGAATTGGGGTTTTGGGTTTTCTTTTGCCCTAATTGATCGGTTCCCATTGTATGCGAAATGCAGTGGAGTTTCTTTTGTGGATTTGAGTTGATTTTGTGTGCTTAGATTTGTTGTGTTGTCAATGTGTTTTGGGTGGGTTAATCGTTTAACAGATTACTTTGTTTACTTTGAATATGTGAAAACCGAAAAGTGAATTGAGTAAGTTTTATGAAATTTTAGAGTTATTTTGGAATTTCATTAGACTCTGCAGATACATGTGTTTGATAAATTGCCCCTTGTTTCCCACCCTATTGGTTTGTTCTAGTTACTCTTACCTTGATATTGTGTTATGGAATGAACTAGGAAGTTTAATGCTCTGAAATCTCTTATCTTTTTCAATTTACTTGTCTAATTTTTATGCAATTTTTTGTTAATTTGTATTAAGGATGCAATGAAGCATTGGGAAAAGGAAATATACCCTGTAGTTGTAAGTAACAACAAAAGCATAAAACTGATGAACTCCCAACACTAGGTGGTGATAATGCTTAATGCTATGATTATGACATGGCATTGATCCCAAGCTCGGGGACTCTCGCTCGCTTATCATATAGACAGCTATTCTTAAGGTATTTTTATTTCCCTTACTTGTTTACTGTGCTTTGTTAATTTAATAGAACCAATCCTTAAAGATTTTGTTACATTTTTTTTTTCATTTTATGCAATGCTAGAGTTACTTGTTGAATCGAATTTCAGAAAAATGTTACATTTCTAGGTATACACAAAAGAAAATTTGTTTTTCTTTAATTAATTGTTGTTTTGAACTTTTGATGATGTTGAGAGGTCACATTCAACTTAAACAGGAGCATGGGGTTGAATTGCGACATCTTTCAGCTGAATCGATTCAAAGTGACTGTAACAAAGTGGTTTACCTTGTGCGTTCTCAGCATAATTTGAAGGCGTCAGAACTGAGGTGAAACAAACTTTAAGTATTCAGCTTTTAGAGCAAAGGCTTCTACTTCTAAAAGAGTTTGAACAGTTGTGGTTGAGATGGGGAGGTTAGATGATGAATGAGGTTAGATGAGCAAAGGCGCTACCATTTTTAACATGATTTGGACTCTGAACATGTACACTCTCAGCATGCTCTCTAATTTGTTTGCTGTTGACATGTTTGTGTGTTTCATTTTACTTCTTCAAATTCTATCTTGGTTTCATTTTGGTTCACGTGTTGCTGTGTTTATTTTACCTTTGATGGTTTCATTAGACTTATTATGTCTATATCCTATGTTATCTCATTAACATATCCTTATGACTATTCTGTGTGTATGTTGTTTGAAAAACTCTTGCTTCATCTATAGATGCTTTTCTTTATTAAGTGTTACCCTGATGTGTTTTTGTTGATTACTACATGCTTAGACTATAGATAATGTGATATTCCTCTAGGGAGTGTAGAGATAATACACCAATTTATATTCTGTCGTGTGAAATTTGAACGTTTTTCTTCCTTTCTGCGTGCAGTTGACTTAATGAAGCCAGAGAACACGGTGATAATTCGTAATGCAAAGATCGACATGTTTAAGGGATCAATGAGGCTGGCTGTGGACAAATGGGGCCGCATTGAGGTCACTGAACCTGTTAATACTAATAAATTTTAAAGAACTCAACACCCTTCTATGTTCCCTTCCCCCTGCTTTTTTGAATTGCTTTTAATAATTTAGGTGATCAACTAAAAAGCTATGTAATGTGTTGTAACTGTGAGGCTGGAGAGCTTTCTTCGAAGTAGTTATTATTAGCTTTAAAGTGTGTGTAGGAAACGAGCGTGAAACAAATAATTATCAAAAGAAAAATTTACTTTTAAAGTCGGATATTCATGTCATCCGACGTTATAATAAAACTTTCAAAGTCGGATGGCTATGTAATCCGACTTTAAAAGTGTTCCACAGACACTATAAAACAAACTATTAAAGTCGGATGCGTACGTTAATCCGACCTAAAAACCTACTTTTAAAGTCGGAGTACCACCCGACTTTAAAAATATCAGACTTTCTAAGTCGCCTTAATAGAAGTCGGACTAACATCCGACTTTAAAAGCCCAAAATATCCGACTTTAAAACCCTTTTTTCCACTAGTGTGTGAGTATGTCACCGAAGTGAGGGTTTGAGTGTAACATGCCGAGGTGCCAAAGCTGAGCTAGGTGCCGAGGTGATGCCGAGTTGGAGTAGTTAGCCGAGGTACACACATAGTGTGCCGAGGTGATGTTAGGCGCCAATGTTGCCTAGCACATTGTGGGACGCCACTGTGAGTGCTATTTTAGCACCAAATGTACATAAGTAAGGGAGCGATAGAGTCCATTTTGGTCTTTAGGTGACATTTTGGTCCCTAAGTGTCGTTGCGGTCCTCAGTGTGACAATTAGTCCACCATGGAGTGCCGAGGTGATTGAGAGGTCGGTTGTAGGTCCTAGGGTGATTCTACCGGTGTAGTAGGGTCGACCTTAGCACTGTGATGATGTCTAGATGGTGTGGACGTCTGTGTGAGCGACGGAGTAGAACGACGGAGTAGAACGACGGAGTAACGACGGTGAACGACGGTGTAAGCATTCACATGCGTTATGTTTGATTGGTGTGTGATTGCATTTGTCATGAAGTCACATGTTCATGTGCATATTACGACGGAGGAGGTTTCGGCCTCGATGTGGTAGGACTTACTGTCTCCATATCAAATAACGACGAGTAACGGCAGAGAGAGCCGATAGGCTAAATAACGACGGTGGAGGTACCTCATTGCATAATGCCCTCGTGGGTGGGGTTGCATACACGCATACATTTCATAATTTAATGTGTTTTTGAGCTGATTGATAATTGTTGTGGCTATTTGAACTATCGGTGTGTGGCTGTATTAGCTGAACCGAGGTGCTTTAGTGTTATCTCTAACCTTAAGCTTCTTCACATTATATTACTTGTGTTAAGAGACTCACCCTAGCTGCTTTTATGTTGCTTCTCATGTCGGCAACTTGCAGGTACACATGAGTAATAGTTGTGCCTAGCTCAAGTCGGTTGTGTCTGCTCTGGTCGTGTAACACTGGGATGGGGCCGAGTAGATTTTAGTGCTTTTTATGCCGATCTTGTGTATTTTCTGCTAGATAGTCTTTTGAACTAAAACTATCACATTTTGTTGTAACTTTTTACTATGTATTATGACTTGATGTCTTACTGGCCGAGGTGCCTTATATGTCTTACTGGCCGAGGTGCCTTATGTTATGGGCTTAGACCCTTTTGCCGATGTGATGCGCATGATTACATGTTTAGTATAATGTTGTGCAACTGTTTGAACTTGATTGAATTTCTGTTTTCCTTTTTAAATCATCAAATGTAGCCCTCCTTTGAGTGGAATTTTGAAACTCTGATTTTTAATTTACTAGATCGAATTGATTAGATAAGGGGGTGTTACATCGCTCAGCATGTTGGGTTTCTTCTGATGAAATTCAATAGATCGGTCTAAAGCCATGAGCTTGGCAAACCGCAAGCCTCAACTCGGTTGTCCCTCACCGACCGCGCATGGTACCAAAGTTTCTCCTAAGCTTGACCAACCTTAATATATATTTTGTGATGGATTTTACACAAAACGCCTCCCATTCGAAAATAAACCCTGTTGTAAATTCAAATAATTCATCCCATATTTCATCCTGTTCCTGGGTGTATCAGCAAATACAAGAACTGCCAACAGCGATTGGGCCTGCGGCCCAGCCCATCATGACCGGCCCAAGCACGCTTGAGCGCACTCGCCGTGAAAACTTCGCCAAAGCGGTCGGACCTCGCAGTATATATACGCCATTCACGCATGGCATCAGGTACGTTCTCTTACCTTGTGTTATCTTCCCGAGCGACCTCTCACTAGATCGTCGGAGTGTCTTCGCAGGTACCACTCGAGGTGCTCAGCGTGAAGCCAGGACCGGTCCTTTCACTCATTCAACGACCGGCCCAGTCAACGAGGAAACAACTACTTCACTTCATTGGAAAAGGTACGATCAATTGGCGACCACAGTGGGAGGCCCGAGCGCTATCCTACTCCACTCATGGCTCCACGCGACCGGCCCCAGACGCGGGCCTCATCTCGGCTCAACCCCTCCGGCAAAGATCCTCGGAAAGAAACCCCGAGGGCGTGGCGATGGCGATTCATGAATCTCGAGGGAATCGCGACAAGAACCCTCGGTGCGGTCGCGGACCGATCTTGGAGCAGAAGTGCGACCGTCGCTCCCACCCCAACTACCGCCCGAGTTGGTTGAGGCGAGATTGAAGAGCCGCGTGCGAGCATGTCACTCAGGCCGTTCTGCAGATCCTCCAAAGCAAGAATCAGGTGATCGCAGACAGAGACGCGCTCATCTCTCAATATGAAAGAGGGTCGATTCCGGGCCGCCCGCGTGCGGGAGACGGAGAACCCTCTGCCCAACGCCGACCGGCGCGCAGACATCGCTCCCCTCCTCGAAGGAGCATTTCTCGCCGGGAGAGCACTACTCATCGTTCTCCGGCAAGACGAAGCAGGGCGCATAGGTCGCCCCCTAGTAGGAACGTGCGCAGACGCCGTTCGATATCTTACGACGATTATGAGGATTCCAGTTACCGTCCTGACACCGGCCGCTCGCCCACTAGGTACTCATCCAACGAGTCATCCGGTTCACGTCGGTCGAGAAGCAGGTCTTGGGATTCTCGTGAAGAGCTTGAAGAATACAGGGATGGAAGAATTAGGGACGTTTCGCGTCGGCCAAGAAGAGGTCAGAGCGAACGACCTAGAAGACCTCCTCAACTTCCACCATCCGCCCATCCGAGGAATCTATGGAATGTCGCAACGAGGCTTGCCTCGCTATGCAACCCTTTGGGTCGAAACGGCATTCGAACGAGCACGCCCATTCACCGCAGAAATCAGCGCGTTACGAGTCCGAGAGATTTGAGGAAGCCGCCTAACCTTAAACAAGTTCGATGGCCGTAGCGATCCGCATAAGCATCTCCGGTATTTTAATAATTACTGCTTTATTCTGAGTCGGGACCGACCATGAAATGCGTGTGCTTTTCCTCGATCGTTGGATGGCCGAGCATTGGAGTGGTGGGAATCCTTCGCCCAACACCATATCATCATGGGAAGACTTGATCGTAATCTTCTTGTCTCACTACACCGCAAATCGCCGCCAATATCGATTTGAAGAGCACTTGATTCCATTGTTCAAGGGATAATGAAACCCCGAGGCGAAGACATCGACCGGTTTAACATCGAGGCCGAAGTCCGTTCGTGACTTGTCGACACAAGGACAAGTTAAAATATATCTCGAGCGTGGTATTCGGCCGGACCACCGTTCGTAGAAGAATTCACTCTTAACCATTACCGGACCTCGCTTATTTCCTAACAAGGGCAAACGTCCACATGGCGTATGAAGAGACTTTAGCTGCAAGGAAGGCCGCCCGTGCGCGACCGAAGGAAGAGCGAGTAAGCCGCCTAAAGGGCATGAAGGTCGCCGAGACAACCGCCGGGACTTCGAGACAAGAAATTTGACCATCGTGACTTCGCTCAATACTTCCATTGCACGATCTACTGTGAATGCCAGAACAATGAATTCGTAGGAGTGAAGCGGCCCGATCCACTCATGCTCAAGAAGGGGGCACGGCCGACCAAAAGATATTGCCGCTACCACAAGAGCAAGGGTCATGATACCAACGACTGTATGGCCCTCAAAGACGATATTGAAGAGCTCATTCAGAAAGGCAAGTTGGGCAAGTACGTGAGGTCGGAGGAAGGCGACCGACCTCAAGAAAAACGAAAGAACCCGATCAAGACAGAGGAAAGGGTCCTCTAGCCATAGAGAGCACCCAAGACAAAGACCGATCTCAAGATCGTGACTCTCGGCGATCTAAAGGCCGTAATGTTGCGATGGTAATTCATGGTGGGAACCCGTTGGATCGCAGGAATCCAACAAAGCCACCAAGAGAAAATGGGATGAACTTCTAATGGTCGCATCAACTTCAAAGAGAAAGGCACCGGTCTCGAATAGACCTCCCATCTCTTTTGGGGACAACGACCTACACGATGGCAAGCCGAAACGATTATGTCCCGTTGGTGATAAGAGCGATTATGGCCAACACGAGGTGCAAAGAATTACAGTCGACCAAGGCGGCTCGGCCGATATCATGTTTGTTGAACCGATTGACAAGCTAAAAGTTGATCGGCGAGATAGTCCTCGCATCGAGCCCACTCCTCTAACAGCTTCAACGGAGCGACCACCTACCCGTTGGGAACGATCGAGCTTTTAGTCACATTTGGTGATGACACCGGGAAAGTACCATGTACAGGACGGTCCGACGACGTTCTTTGTACTTCCCATCAAATCCTCGCTACCAATGCATCATTGGTAGGCCGACTTTGGGCAAGCTAGAGGCGTTGCATCGACGATACATCCAAGATGAAATTCTACAAAGAAAGACAACCAGGTGTAGTCACCACGATGGCCGACTTAGAATCGCAAAGGCGAAGCCACGCCCTATATCGAGAAATTTGTGATGAGGTAGATCGTGGCCCAAATGCTCAAAGCACCAAATGGCGGCCACCAAGTAAATCTCGCCGATCCGGGCGCCGTTATGATCCGCATAATGACCTGACAAGACGACGACGATGATGTTTTAGCTCGAGAGCTTAAGAATCGGCTTTAAAGACCGTAACCTCATGGAGAATCGATAGATGTGCGGTTGGGGGCGACCCAACAAAGATAGCTTAAGCTTCGGTAGCGACCTACCGAGCAAGTAAAGCAAGACCTCGTGCAATGTTTGAAAGACTATGTTTGACTGCATGCTCGCATGGCGGGCATCGGACATGCCCGGCATTCCTATCGGTAGCTCGCCATCAACTTTCGGATCGATGAAGGGGTGAGGCCGATCGCTCAAAGAAGACGAACTCGTAACGAGGAAAAATCTCAAGCCGCCAGCAAAGGCCGCTGAGGACCTCATAAAGGCCAATTTCATAGAAGAGATCAAGTACACGACACGCTATCCAATGTCGTGTTGGTTAAAAAGAAGAATGGCAAATGGAGAATGTGTGTAGACTACACCGACCTAAATAAGGCATGCCCGGCGGATGCCTTCCCGTACCCAACATTGACAAATTGGTCGATGGTGCCTCGGGCTACAAATTATTGTCTTTTTGGGCGCTTACTCGTGATACAATCGATCACGATGTATCCACCCGATCGACACAAGACAAATTCTTCATGACAGATCGGGAAATTTTCAAGATAAGGTGATGCCTTTACGCTTTAAAGAACTGGAGCGACTTACCAAATGAATGATGAACAAAATTTTCAAGAGGCGATCATCGGTCGAATCTCTCGAGGTGTACTTGGGCGACATGATCATCAAAAGTGGGACCGATCCAAATCATGTGAACGACACGAGGAAATCTTTGAAGAAGCTAGGAAGAATTCACTCGGATCAATCCGAGAGAAGTGTACCTTTGGGGTGAGGTAGGCGATTTTGGGCTTCCACCTAATCGAAAGAGGATAGAAGCAAACCCCGAGAAATGTAGGGCGGTCGCCGACATGAGGCCGCCTAGCACCAAAAAGAAATCCAACAAATGAGCGGGATGGTAGCGCTCTCTGTCCCGATTCATACCAAAAGCGCTCGCAAGTCGCTTCCAATCGCTCGAACTCCTTAAGAAAGACGTAGACTTTGAGTGGGCCCGACCAGGTGCCCGGCAAGCATTGGACGAGTTGAAGGAGCTTTGGCTAGCCCACCAATTATGACCAAGCCGTTGCTTGCGGCGAGACGTCAGATTCATATACTTAGCTATAACGGAAGAAGTTACGAGTCTTTGTGCTAGTCGAGAGAGAACGATCTAAAATGTAATCCGGTCTACTTTATTAGTAAAGTGTCTTTGCAAGGGCCCGAGCCGAGGTACCGTAAAATAGAAAGTTTGCTCTTGCACTCGATTCTTTGCTCGAAGATTGAGACCCTACTTTGTGGCCCACCGTCGTCGTGGTAAGGACCGATCGGCCAATCGAGCAAGTCCTCCATCGGCGGATCTGGCGGGACGAATGATAAAGTGGGCGAGAGCTCGATGAATTTGGGATCAAATTTGAATCAAGATCGCCGCAAAGCGCGCAGTGTTGCGCGACTTTATAGCGTAAATGACTCGCTCTAGAAGATCAAGCCGCAACGACTGGGTTCTCCATGTAGATGGGTCGCCCAACAAAGAAAGGAAGTGGAGCGGGCCTAATTCTAGAAAATTCAAGGCCCGGCCGTGGAGGTGTCTTTGACTTTCGCTTTCCATACATCAAACAATCAAAGCCGAGTATGAGGCGTGCATAGCCGCTCGCACCGCGCAGGACTTCAATGTCGACCGGGTTGAACTTCGATCGGACTCTTTGCTTGTTATCTCGCAGATCAAAGAATTATATGATGCTAAGGACGACGTCTTCAAGAATTACCTAGCCGAGTAAGAGAGCTTCTCAGCGATTCGACCGCGTATGACTCATGTGCCTCGGACCAAAATGTTCGAAAGCGGACATTCTATCGAAACTTGCAAGTACAAAGACCCCGGGAATCACGTAAGTTTGATTCGGAGACTCTAAATCGGCGAGCGTGTCGACTCAAGCCAAGCCGATCCGTTGGCGCTTTCGTGTGTCAATACGGATTCGATTGGATCGCCCTATCCCGAGATACATTGTTGAAGGGGAAGAACCGAAAGCGATCCAAGCAAGCAAAGTTGGTCGCTCGAGCGACCCAAGTATTCGGTAATAGAAGGAAAGTTATACGTAAGAGGATTCTCCTCTACATTGTTAAGATGTCTTACGCCGGCCGGCTTCGACCATGTGTTGAGGATATTCATGAAGGTGTTTGCGGAAGTCACCAAGGTGCACGCCCATAGCTAAGAAAGCTCTCGTGGCCGGCTATTATTTGGGCCGACCATGGACGAGGATGCTAAGAAGCTTGTTCGTAAGTGCAAGAAATGTCAAGTACATGCCGATGTCCACATTGCACCCTCCTCGTGAGCCGCAAAGTCTTGTCTCACCTTGGCCGCTCACCGGTGGGGCATGGATCTGCTAGGCCCGCTTTCCACTCGCTCCGTGCCGCTTCAAGTTCTTGATCATGGCGGTAGATTATTTCACAAAGTGGATCGAGGCCGAGCCTCTTTACAACCATCACATCGGCAAAGGTAAGCAAATTCTTCGGCCGGGTGTGTGTTGGCCCGCTTTGGGATCCCCAAAGAATTAATAATCGACAACGGCACCCGGTTCGCGAGACAAAAGGTTCGAGAGAAATGTTGGCCGACTTAGGGGTAAAACAGCTTTCACCTCGGCCGAGCACCCTCGCATTTAACGCCAAGTCAAGCGCCAACGAGTTATCTGCGTGGGTTGAAGCGAAGACTCGATGAAGCGAAAGGGAATCTGGTCGAAGAGTCTGCACCGTTCTATGGGCTTACAGGACAACCCCTCATTCAACGGCACCGGGAGTCCCCTTTCGCATCGTATATGGGATCGATCTTTGTGATACCCATAGAAATGGGCGAACTAAATGGGAGAACTTTGAATCCCCTACGCGGTTAATAACGCACCGAGCTATACGAGAAGAGTTGGACTCGTGGAAGAGCTGCGTGCCCAAGCATCACTAAGAGAGCAATTGATCAAACGTAAGGTCGCAAACCGGATACAACGCTCGAGTTCGGAAGAGAGATTTCTCGGTCGGCCACTTCGTCCCGAGGCGTGCGGATGTGGGAAACAAGAATGCTCGACAGTGGAAAGTCGCACCGAATCGGAAGGTCCATACAGGGTCATCAAGAAGACCGGAAAGGGGGCATACGAGCCGGAAACCATGGATGGGCGACTATCCCCGCAACATGGAATGCAGAGAAACTCGTAAAATATTACGTTTGAATGTAATGAACGATTTGAATGTAATGAACGACCGATCGATAAATGAAAAGCAGGCAGGCGCTCTTTTTCCCACTGGGTTTTTTACTGAGGCCTGACCTTTAGAAATATGATTTGTTCTTTACTTTCACGCAATAATGTATGCCCGGTCACTCAAACATGCTCGTGGCAGAAGAGCGATCGAAGATTTATCAAACATAAATGGATCGTCGAAACGATTTGAACCGAGCGACCATCGAAATGGTCCCAACCGAGTGCCATCGAAAATGGCCCAAGGGTTAAGTAATAGCCCGTTATAGTAGGCCGTCGAAACGACCTACCCCGAGCGACCATCGAAATGGTCCCAACCGAGTGCCATCGAAAATGGCCCAATGGTTAAGTAATAGCCCGTTATAGTAGGCCGTCGAAACGACCTACCTCGAGAGATCATCGAAATGGTCCCAACAGGTGCCATCGAAATGGCCCGATCGAGTGTCATCGAAATGGCCCAATCGTGTACGAGCGCTTTCGATGGAGCGCAAAACGGCCGCCAAGCGGCCTACGAGTACGAAAACTTAGACAAATAAATGTACGAAATACACAGACATAACAACGCGAATTCAAGTGGATGAAATAAAGGACAAGACAAAATGTCATTACAAAACCGAGACGCCTTGGCCGACACCGAAGCGCCAAACATCTCGGCCGCAAGGCGGCTATAAATTGTTGTGCCCGAAGGCAAGTTAAACTATTACAAAAATTACACCGCCGTGGCGGGCTTCGAAAAGAACCGAGGCGGGCGAACAACATTACCCCGATCATCAAGTTCCTCGGGCAAAGATGATTTTGTTGTTCTCAACGTAATGGGCGGGCTTTATCATCCGCTTCATCAAAGTTGATCTTCGATCGCATTCATTCGCCCGCACCGCCCAGAGCGTTGTAGAACCGCTTTCGATCGCTGCGTTCGAGCATGCTCAACTATTGTTCGAACTCGAGCCTCCACTCGGCATTCTCGCCTCGGCTGGCTTTGTCGCTCTCTAAGGAATCGACGTCGGTCTTGATTTGTCACCCGACCGGCGAGTTCCTTGTTCCTCTTGGATAATTTGGCCCGGCCCTCCTCTCCCCGTTGAAGAGCATCTTTCTTGGCTTTGCAAGTTTGTCATACCTTTCTTTGCGCCTCGGCCAAGGCCTTCTCTTTCTCACCGAGCCCCCGCAAGCAAAGAGCGATGGATTGTTAGTCGGTCGAACAGAGACGAAAGTACAAAGGGCTAGGAAAATAAAAAGTAAAATACCTTTAGCTTCGCCCACCGCTCTTCCATGACTTTGTCTACTCCCGAGCAGAGGAAAGCACAGCATCGCCATGGGTTTCTTTCTCGAACCACTCCAACTCGACTGTCCCTAAACCCTCGAGCGAGAAACAGAATCTCCTCCTTAGCTGTGTCCACGCCGGTTCATCGAGCTTGGCCCGCTTTTTGGGAGCGATCATCTTGGCGAGGGGCGACGGACACCGAAGTTGGCTTTTTTCCCTACTCTTGGGAGTAGGGGCACCTTTGAGACCCTTTCCAGACGCTTCTTTGGCCGAGGTCCTTCAAATCTCTTGGCCCTGGAATTGCAAATGGGATTCGAACCGACTCAATCACGGCCCACGACTTTCCGGCCATTCTTTCGCAGCAACGAGTCAAAAGTTAGAAAAGAGTATTGACAACAAAGCATAAAGGCAAAGTTCAGAAGCAAACCAATCTCGGCCTCCAGAGCCCGGCCATCGAGCAAGACGAAGGGACGGCAAGGTATGTCGCCCTTAGGGTCTGGGGGGAGCATGCCCGCCAAAGTTTTAATCATCTCCAAAGAATCCAAGTCGACCTCACCCAGATCTTTGGCCGAATAGATGTAATCGCCCGGCCTCCTGAAGAAGTGTGCTTCGTTCCACATGATTGGGAAGTAAGGAGGACCGAGCATCCCGTCCGGTTGGACCTCAGATATGGCCTTACCGGCCTCCTTGGTGGGAACGATCCAAAAGTAGTTCCCTCTCCAGGCCGCGCCCAGCGACTCCTGATAAGCTTTGAAATATCGATCTTGAGTCTTCGCATCTTAAAAAAACTCGCTCCCTTTTCTCCTTGTTCGCTTTCTCCAGCGAGCCACTTTAGCTCAAAGAGAGCAAAGAATAGCATGATCGACACCGGCCACCAAGTTTGGTTAACGAGACTTCAAAGTCTTCAAGAACGCCCAAGCATTGGGATGGAGTTGAGAGGGGCGACCCGATATGACGTAGAACATCACGCTTGGAACTCGGTAAAAGGTGGCACGATGTTCATCCTCTCAAGCACGCATCCGATACATCGTGAACTTGAGATTGCCGGAATAAGTGGCAATGTCTTCTCCATCTTTCATGCCTCTCACCCTCCAAATTTCAGGTGATTCATTGATGCACGACTCTCAAGGTCGGGCAAGGCAAGGTGGCCGACCGTAAGTACACTCGGTGTGAGCGAAGAGTCTCGACACCCAAGACATGTCGATGGGTCTCGGGCTACATCGATTTGAACGTCGGCCACCTCTTCATTTGACCCTCCTTCGTTATTGGCCTCTCGACCAGAAGAGCTAGCCGCGGGCTGAACTACCGCCTCCTCGTTGGCTTCTTCAGCTCGGCCGCTTTCGACTTCCACCATCCCCTCGTCCGCGGCTTGGATGGTATTTGGCACGTCGTCATCAATAATCACCACCTCTACATCTTTCTCTACTCCCGCTCGAGACACGACTGTCTCCGATGGTGGGGTGTTGCACGGCCGAACGTCAGAACGGACAGACTTAGAGCTAGAACTCTTCATGCTAGCCGATCCACGACCAGAAGAGTGGGAACTCGAGCTCGTACTGCTCGAAGAACTGTTGCTCGAAGAGCCAGAGTTGTTGTCGCCCGAAGACGACCTAGACTCCTCTTCGTGGGGACTGGGCTCGGACGGCCTCGTCATATATGTAGCGAAAGATTGAGACGGCCTCGCCAGAAGAAGGGCGGTCGGTCGATTCGTCGTGCCATGCAAAAGCACCTGTGATAGAGGGATCGAGTCAGGTCGATCGAGTAGAACACTCGTGAGAGGGGGCGACATGGCTGTCCCCGGACCTGATACCCCCTACCACGAGGCGTGGAAAAGCGCAAAGTACATTCAACGAAAAACTCAAGTTAAAAAGCAAAAGAGATCGATCCATACCTTAAACAGATGTAGTAGATCGGTCGCGAAAAGACAAAAGTAGCTACGGATGCAAGTCGGCGGCAGACGAGTCGGTCGCTGGCAGAGCAATTCGTGAAAGTGTGAGAAATGATCTCAACTGATGGGGTATTTATAGTGAGGACCTATGGCGCGAAAGGGACCGGGAGACGAAGCGTCGCAACGCTTCACCTTCCCACCAATAGCCGTCTTCGGACAACCTCGGAAACATCAAACGTCACGTCTTAAATGTCAGGAAAGACCAACCGTCGCGTCAGCACGGCCGACGGTTGACGAGCGGCCGAGACCGTTCGGCCAAGAGAACCAACGGCCGCGTCCATCTCAGCAAGGTAACATTACTCCGGGGGGCATCGATTCAAGCCTCAGCCCGCTCTTAAGCGACCTAGGCTTGGGGGGCAACTGTTCCTGGGTGTATCAGCAAATACAAGAACTGCCAACAGCGATTGGGCCTGCGGCCCAGCCCATCATGACCGGCCCAAGCACGCTGCTTGGAGCGCAATTCTCGTCGGCCGAAAACTTCGCAAAACGGTCGGACCTCGCAGTATATATACGCCATTCACGCATGGCATCAGGTACGTTCTCTTATCTTGTGTTATCTGCCCGAGCGACCTCTCACTAGATCGTCGGAGTGTCTTCGCAGGTACCACCCGAGGTGCTCAGCGTGAAGCCAGGACCGGTCCTTTCACTCATTCAACGACCGACCCAGTCAACGAGGAAACAACTACTTCACTTCATTGGTCAAGGTACGATCACATCCCAACCTGTTTTGAAAAGATTTCAAATGAATTTTAGACGGAATCTATCCCAAATTTGTCTCAACTCTTTCCTGCCCAAATTCTGTCTTAAATCTGTCTGAATTATAATATAAATTAGGTTATCATGTAACTCACTATTCTTGTGTACAAGGTGATAACCTTACTAAGGGAGACCTCCAAAGTATGACGATAAAAAATCCTTAAAAAAATAGTAGCATGCATTAATTATACTAGCTAAAGGTCAATATGGTGCTTTGTTCTGTAGGTGTAGTACCCCAATTTTGTCCGTCCTTTTTAGCTTAAACCAATTTCAATTATCCAACTCAACTAAATCGAAATACCGTTGTTTAAATTAAGCAGGCACGCGAATGATCGATCTTTTTGTGCGTTCTTCAATTTAATCTTCGTATTTGGATTTAGTCGTACATAAGTAAGTCTATCAAAAGTCATTTTTTCTTGAAATTTGGCTTGTCTTTTCAATTCAGGCCTAAGTGTGCAATTCTGAGTTAATTTTAGTGTTTTTAGTTAATGAGTTCATTTCTTCTATTTTGGGTCTCGTTTTAGCGTATTTGTCTAGTCTGGCCCGTTCCCGTCTTTGTGTTTGGCCCGACTCTCTTACTTATTATTAATCTTATCTTGTGCAGTTTATTTAGTTTGAGTATGTACGTACAGTCCAAAAATGTCAAAAATTCTAATTAGTGTTATTTACAATTTAAAAGTGTTATATAATCCAAAAATGTCAAACAAAAATCTATTTAATTTTTATTACAAATTAGAAGTGTTCAAATGTCCAAATGTCCAAAAAATACAAAAAATAATAACAAAAAATATACAAAAATAAATAAATCCGAAAATACAAAAAATATAATAAAAGGCAGCAGCAGCAGCAGATCTGGGGTTCTAACAGCTGCTCTCCAAGCAGCTGGGCCTGAGTTGATCCGCTCCAAAACCTGAAAATAATTCAAGGCCCAGTCAAAGAGCAATTAATGCAGAAACCTAGTATTTTAATATAAAAGAGTCATCAAGTCAGGTCAAAGTACGATTTTCGAGGTAAATAAAGACTAAAAAAAAAAGCGATTAGGGTTTACACTGAAACCACTAATCACCTAAATGCATTATTTAGATCTGAGGTCAAAAAAAAGGGTTGAATAGTAGTAGTCAAGAAAAACCAACAGTAGCAACAGCAGAGCCACAACAACAACATCAGTCATTCAAACAAGCAACAACATAGATCTCGTTTTTATCCTTCTTTTTCAGAACAAATTGAAAATCAGGTTGGTTTTTTTTCTTTCTAACAGTTTTAGACACAAAAAATGTAGAATACATTGTTTAGCATTTTTCTTAGATCTGCTTGACTATACTTTATTTCGTTTTTATGTTACATTTGGTGTATATGAGTTAAATGTGATGAATGAACATATAAACAACCAATTAAACTCAAGAACAATCAAACCGTAATAAAAATGGGGTAGAAAAGAATCGACTGCAGAAAGCTTTAAAATCAAACAGAACCAAAAAATAAGAAAACTCACCTCCGGTGACCCTCCGGTCATCTTCTCCGGCGAGCACTCCGGCGAACTCATACCAAACAGAATCAGCCACCACCACCTCATCCCACCACCGTCACCTAACCACCATCCCCACCCAAAAGCCAACGCAGCCACCCCAAAACCGAACCCCCAGCCGTCAGTCACCACCACCGCAACCACACAAACGAACCAAAACCGTCACCTAACACCCCTAATCGAACCAGTGACAGATCGGAGGAGAAGACGAAAAAAAAACCGAAAAAAGCCAGAAGGAATCAAAACTGAATCTGGACTTGCCTCCAGCGAATAGCACCGCCGCGGCTTCGCCCTCAACGGCCGGTCCTTCGCGAACGCAGGCGACCACCACTCTCCCTCTCCCGTCGCGTCGTCTTCCTTCCCCTTTCCTCTTCAGTTTCGTTCCACCCCTCTCTCTCTCTCTCTCTCTCTCTTTTCTCCCTCCGCGAATCTCTCTTCATCCCCAGATTTTCTGGTCTTCTCTCTCTCAGATCCCCTCACTGTGGCGCAAATGAGGGAGAAGGAATAAACGGATCCCTTAAACCTAAAAACCCATTTTATGCCTTCGGTTACTATTATTTTTTTATTTATTTCTGATTTCCAATTTTTACAAGCTACACCCCACTAATTCATGCGCGCGCCCCTCCCTCACTTAAGCCCAGTTTCGCATACTGGGCTCCCATATGCAAACTGGGCTTGCTGTTTACACCCCTTGTTTTGTTATACCACTCCCAGTAACTAGTAACACCCCCATTTTGCAATTTTCACCTTTTTCTCGTTTTTTTAATTCTTTCTAACTCAAACACTTTTAATTAAATCAAAAACTTTGTTAGTGGTCATGTGAAGCCTTTGCTTGCATGATCATTAACAATGAGGACCTAGTGATGATCACTTGGAGCCTTTGCTCAATTGATCATCATGAACGTCTAATTTTTCGAAAGACTTTCAATAAATCAAAAAAAAAAACTTTGTTAATGGTTTTGCGAAGCCTCTGCTTGCATAATCATTAACAATGAGGAACTAGTGGTGATCACTTGGAGCCTTTTCTCAATTGATCATCACAAATGCCTAATTCGTCTAAAAAAAATTCAATAAATCAAAAAAAACTTTGTTAGTAGTCCTGCGAAGCCTTTGCTTGCACGATTATTAACAAGGGAGTGCTAATGGCGGTCTCTTGGAGCCTTCGCTCAATTGATCATCATGAAAGCTCAGTTTTCACAATTAAACAAGATAAAAAAATAAAAATAAAAACCAGAACTACGTAGCTTTGAATTCTCCATCGCACCTGGAGATACGTAGGAGCGGATCCCCTCCGTCAAGCACAACAAACTAAAAAAGATTTTTCCTTTCAAAAAATCAAAGCGGCTAACTCTCGTCAAGCGCCGCAAAAATAAAAAATTCCTTAAGTCTTTTCAACCAAGAGGCAAAGTTAAGTATTTTCAAAATCAACACTTAAAATCACACGTTTAATTGAAGGTTCCCTTTCAGTAGAAAGGAGGTGTGGGGCGCTAATACCTTCCCCATGCCTAACCGACCCCCGAACCCAAACGTTCCGGTTTTCCAAAAGACCATCCGCCTTCCCAAAAAAGTTTTTCTTCAATATTTTCCTTATAAAAAATATTGGTGGCGACTTCATTGTTTTAAAAAGTTGTAAACGAAGTAAAACCCCTCGGGGACTTTTTCGTGCGCAACAGTAGGGTAGCAGTGACCATCTTCTTGTCATGTCCTCTTCTTTTATCTTCTAGTTGTACGTGTCTTGGTCTGCACAGGGTGTACGGATTGTACGGGTGTCCCCTGTAGTCTATCTATGTTTCCTGGGTTGTCTAGTGCACTCCACGAGTTGCCTACTGATAACCCTCATTTATGATGGTTATTACTTGCTTTCTAAGCTTGTTTTAAGAGAATATATTAGCATGTTGTGTGAATTAGCGTGTAAATAAGTGTTTAGGTTAGAATTAATGGTGAAGGGTTGAATTGGTTTAAATTGGGCATATTTATGCCCTTTGTGCTTCTAATTGTGTTATGTTTAAGTGCTGCAGCAACAGGTGCGTGCGCAAAAGTGAAAATGCGCTAGATGAGAGAAAAAGCTCAGGGAAATGCGGAAAACACGGAAAGTGAGGCAAGGAAGATATTTTCTAGGGTTGCGTGCATAGAGACACTATATAAGCCAGCTTCTATTCCTCATTTGGGAGTTCTACCGAGTACTGTCGATGCTCTGCCGTCAAGAGGAAGTTTGGAGATAGCTCCTCATAGTGTGCTTAGCTCACCTTCGTTACCAAATTTGATACATTGCTGAGACCATTGTGACAGCATCACTGGAATTACGTTTCTCTTGGTGGATTTCTACTTAGAAGAGCTGAACCAGATCTCCATTGTCACCATTAGAGCTCATTCACTGTTCTCTCTTTATAGTATCATTTCTTACTTGAAATTTGTAATATGACTTCTAGTCTTTTGTTTAAGTTATTTTCCATGTTTTGCAAGCTCAATATGAGCTAAATACTCATAGTTGAGATGCTGGATCTGATGTAGCTAGATTTATTATGTGATTAATGAAGTATGTTTAATGCTGTGCATTTTACCTTGTGTGTGATAATATTTCCATTTTAGAGTAGGATTGGCCGTCTATTCTAAATATCATTTATAAATTCAGAGATGGTTTGTAAATTAATCTCACAAGGTAATATGGGTAGTGGACATTAACGAGAGATCTTGATGTTCCTTGCTTAACCATAGAGATAGGAGAGCATAACCCATAAGGTGAATACTGCCGGTGCTCAAGCAGCCTAGGAGGTACTTCTTTAGGGTTTAGAGATAAACTCTTGCAAGGAAACCTAGTGTGAAGTATTCGAGAGAATAACGTCTTATTCTTTGCAAAGACACTAATGTTGCAAAGATTGAACATAGACTTAATTGCATATTAATGAAGCTACTGAAGGGAATGCATCTCAGCTTGTTCTCATCACTGATTTTCCATTACCCATTACTTTTCAATACTGTTCATGTTACCCAACAATTGTGTGTCATTTACTTTCCTCACTAAATTGTTAATCAAATTAAACTCTCAAAGTTAAGCTTAATTCCTCGTGGGAACGATCTCACTTACACTTTATTACTTGTTTAGACAGTGTATACTTGCACTACCATTTACACACAACACCTACCGTGTCATTGGAATCATCCATGGTCTTTAAGCTCTCGGACACCCCGATACATCCCTTCTATCTTTCACCTTTCTTTAGGCGAATATGTTCCAAGCCTTTACGGGTGGCGATCTTTCTGTAATTCCACATTTCTGATACCTTAATTGTGTATTTATTGTTTTTGACCTAACACTCTATCCATTTATGATGTTTTCACTAACCCCCTTGTTTTCTGTCAAAACATTTAATGGCTCCTTATTTACCCTCATACTTTTAATGTTTCCCTGAATGCGTTTTTACCTACGTGCTTTGAATGTGTTCCTATCTCTCTTTATTAATGTATAAACAGGGTTGGCCCCTGACTTTGTGTTGTAATTTCCTTTCTTCATGTATCTTTTATGTGCTTCGTGAAATTTAGGTTGTCATCAGTATGGCTTGTACTATGTTTGCCTTTTGGGTAACATTCTATTGTAGTTTTCCTTTGTTGTGGTTTGCAGAGAATACCCGCTTTGCAAAAACCATGAGGTGGTTTGGGCTATTTAAGGTGGCAACAACGCGACTTCATCAAGATTTCATGGATGCCATCTAAATTGAAAATATCTCCCCCAAGCATGACGTGGTCGCTTCCCTATCGTCCATATCCAAGCACGATCTCGATGGCGGTGAAGGTGGTGTGCCTATCGTGGAGGACATTCTTCCAGGGAATGATCTTGACAGTGGTCGCCTTGCTAAACTCGTGGTTGATGATGTTGCCACACCTTCATGACGACAACATTGAGACTGTTTTGGGCCGTACTGTTTAAGTGTTAGCGCAGCATGCCCAAGTATAAGCCAAGGGTGTCAAGCCCTTGAGGAGCGCTTTCTTACGAGGAATTGCGAGGGTACCAAAAGAAGAAGAGGCTACTGGGGAGGAGCAATGCAGCCCGATTCTCATGAGGCAACAAGAATTTCTTGATGGTCGTGTTGAAGATAGCCCCGGGAGTTTTTGAAGGTTGTTTCTTATCAAGGGAAAATATGGAGCGGGAGAGAAAGAGTTTTTAGAGAGAGAAGCGCGTGAGCTATGCGCAACACCGACATATTCCGCCTTCGAGCATTGATTAATAAGGTTAGGGCAACTACCACAAGAAAGGACAATGAACTCAAGGTTAAGAGTAGTCGAGGATCTCAAGGTTCTACCGAGTGACACAAAGAACGATAGGGCATATGCCATAAGAAAGGCCGTTGAACTGGGGGCTCTATATCTCTTAGTCAAGCAAGGAAAGTAAGAAGCCAAAGAATGGCTAACGACAAGCTTGAAATAAGTCGTGGAATTGAAGACGAGGTTGGAGTCTGCAATGACAGATCAAAGTTGTCCTAAGGGTGAGTTAAAGAGAATTTGTGAAAGGGTGGTCTAGCTGGAGGGTATGAAGTAGAGGAATTTTGAGTTGAAAAGGAATATAGGTAGATGCTCAGACAAATTAAATGTCGTTGACGGAAAGTATCGAGAAGGAGAGGTGAGATTTGTTAAGCTTGGGGTTGCAAGATTATTGGTCTCAATATTTGGGTGAGGTTGAGATTGGAAGAAATCAATCCTGGTCAAGAAATAAACATCGATGATAATCTGATAGATTCAAAAACGAATGAGGTCATTATGTGATTTAAGTAGGTTGTCTTGTCTTTTTGTTTTCTCAATGGCTGTTGTGGCCCTTTTGGTGTTTCGATGTTGCCTTTTAAATTTTCATTAGCTTTTGTTTAGGGTTTGTAACACCCCCTTTCTAATACTACTATCTAAATGAATAAAAATCAGAGTTTTCGAAGTCCTTTTTAATGCAACCACAAGAGGGTGCTACACTTTCACCAAACAACATAAAACAACACCTGAATGCTCATATAACAATAGAGTATGTGATACATAGCACATCAATCGGACGAACCTCAAAAACACTGCTTAGTGACATTACACCCACTTAATCACCACACAACAGAATAAGACATGTTTCATAAAACATATTCAAATACATCACCCAATAAACAGTTCAAACAACTTCAATTAAAACAACTAATAAACTAATCGCCCCTGCCACTCGTATCGAGCAAGACACCACAACCGGACTAAGGTAGGTAGAACCTTCACTCGGGATCACCACGTTGCTGCCGACATAAGAAGCAACATAGAATGCAGAAGGGTGAGTCTCTAGCACATATAATAGAATGTATGATAAACATCATGTTAGAGAAAGACAACTAGAAACATCACTACTCAATAGACAAACACACAACATCAATTTATAACACATCAACTCATAATCATCAAGATATATCACCAATTTAATGAGTATATGCATGAATGCAACCCAACACCAAGGATATATGCATGTGGTACCATCACCGTCACAAATATCGCCATTCGGGCTTGTCCGTCATAATCATTAGTAATATCAAGGCCGAAGCCTACACCGTCACTTTGATGCATATGAGGCATGTGACTCCATGAACAATGCATCAACCACACAATCATATCATGTATGAATTAACACCGTCACTAGATTCATCACTGTCATTTAATCCACCGTCATTAGATACACCGTCATTAAATACACCGTCAATAAATACACCGTCATTAGATACACCGTCATTTAATTCACCAATACATCATCAATTAATAGCTCTATGGCTAACAACAATACATCAATCAATAGCTCTATGGCTAACATCAATACATCAATCAATAGCTCTATGGCTAACATCAAACTCACCGGATAAATCAACACCAAATGTCATGGACTAAACTGTCACTACAAGGACCAAACCGTCACACAAGGACTAAACCGTCACTCCCAGGGACTAAACAGTCACACAGGGACTAAACTGTCACATAAGGACTAAACCGTCACAACAAGGACTAAACTGTCACATAAAATGGCGCCTGGTGGCAACACAGGCACCACCGGCAGCCACACAGCACAAGTGCTGAATTCCTACAGCAGTGCACCTACTTCGGTGAATTAATTAAAATAGCAAACGACATCGGATTTCAACAAAAGACCACTCATTGGAAATCTCTCTGAGTGTAGTTTCTACCTATGATTTTAGTTTTTCAAAATAAGTATCCAGTTGGTACAGTTTTTCAAAAAACTACACTGAGGTACCAAAATCGGACAGAACTCTTTACCCAACTTGCAACCAAATTTTCTTTCTCATTTCTTAATGAAATTTCGTAAAACCAGTGCCTATTTCGTAGAGAATTAAGTCTAATTTTCAATGAAACAAGAATCATTCAAAATGGAGTTCAATTGAGAACACAAAACCTGCAAAAACCGAACCTACTCACAGTTTGACTCCAAAAATTTGACCTAACTTTGGAGACTCATAACTTGAGCTACACAACTCCAAATTGAACGAAACCAGTGCCAAAACGACCGGCCTTAAGTCTATTTTCAAAAACAATCCACCACACAATTTTTGGATCAACCAAACAGTACCAGTTTCAGAAATACCGAAACAGTGTCCAGAAACGCACAGAAACCATAAGCAAGTAAAACTCATCATCAACACCCAATAAAATCAACATGGCATTTCATCAAACACCACATAAGCATAGTAAATTCACCTTTAAAACTCATAGAGTAATATCATCAAACACCTTGTAGGCAACATATGTTCATAGTTCATTTCAACACCAAAACACCACAATTTCACCAAATTGAATCAAACACAACATTAATCACACAATTAACATCACAGTCAATTCAATAATCATCCTAGAGTCTAACCCATACATAATCCTCATCATATACCCCATTATAGGTGAAAGAGAGCCCCCTTACCTTAATGGATTGAAGAAAACAAGCACTCTCTCCACCAAGAATCCAAGAATCACCAACAAGCAGGCTTCTCTTCCTTGCCTTGAATTCTCCACGCCAAAATCTTCTCTTCCTTTCCCTTGGAGCCGTCGCACCTCTCTCCATCTTCTCACTTTCTATTTTTTTTTCTTTGCTTTGGTTGAAAATGAGCACTCACCCTAGACTCCTAAGCTTATTACATGAATATGGGCCTAACTAATGGATCATGGGCCTTTATTTACACCTCCTCAATTACTCAAACACCTCCTGAATAAAATAAAACTCCAAATTAATTATTTGACTTAATAAAATGTTGTAAGCCTTAAATAACCCAATTAAATAAATAATTGAATTATTTTTGGGGCGTTACAAAGTTCATACTGTTGGTCTCTATAGTTTTCAGTTTTGATAATTTATAGTGGTTTTGGCCTTTTTTGTCTTTATAGAAACGATTTAGTTCTCTTTGACTTTGATTATTGTTGCTTGTGAATTTATTTTTGACCAAACCAAGGCTCCAGTTTAGTCAAGCTCTGGGATTTAGCTTGACCTTTTAAACTCGATCATGAGAAACCCAACATACCACACGAGGATGGAGAGGGAAATTCGAGTCGAGGCTAGGGTTTGGTCAAGCTCTAGGCGTTAGACCGACCTCTTAAGTTTGATCTGAGGAAACACAACGTATCGCACAGGAAAGCAACAGAAAAACTGAGTTGAGGCTCGGGTTTTGTCAAGCTCTAGGCTTTAGAATGACCTTCTAAATTTGATCAAGAGAAAGCCAATGTACAACATGAGGATAGAGAAGGAAAACTGAGTCAAGGCTCGGGTTTGGTCAAGCTCTTATCATTAAACCGACCTCCTGAAAGCTGAGTCGATGCTTAATTTGGTCAAGCTCTTGGACTTAGTCTGATCTCCTGAATAAGATCAAGAGAAACCCAACGTACTTCGTGAAGACATATAAGGAGAACTGAGTCGAGGCTCAAGTTTGGTCAAACTTTTGGGTTTAGACTGACCTCCTGAATTCGAGTAGAACATACCCAACGTACTTCACAAAGACAACATAGGAAACCGAGTAGAGGCTCGGGTTTGGTCAAGCTCTAGGCTTTAGACCAACCTCCTGAATTCGATAGAGAGAAACCAAACGCACCTCACAAGGACGGAGAGGGAAAACCAAGTCGAGGCAGGGGTTTCTCCAAATATCGTCGTAGCAAGACTTCATGATTTTAAAGTTGGTTATCTTTGATTAAAATCTTCTTGGAAATTTCCTTTTAAGAAAGTAGGGTAAAAAAATAAATAAAGGTAGATACCCTAAGCCGTTCAAATTTGGGCCTATGTTAGTCATTCTTCAACTTGCTCGAATCAAAGGTAGGTTTTTTATTGTAGAATTCCACGTTTTCTATAGTTCCTTATTTTTACCTCTAGGATTGTAGTCCCACTGGAAAGGGTCAAATCTAGAGCTCATACTTTCCTTCCTCAGACTAGTCTCATAACATCTTCGTAAGATCTGTTGTTTTCCGCAGATTACTCCAACGTCGTTGCTTGTGGGTTACTTGACGTATAGGTGGGCATAGAATACAATGGCTCCAAGACAGTTGAACGACAACCTTTCAATGATTGCACTGAAAGGGAAAGTAGTGTCTTCCACCATATAGTTCAATCAAAAGTTGTTTGAAGATTTATGTAGCCTCGCACCACGACTTGTTCATCGGAGAACCCCACTAGGGTATCGTGGAACTGCTATAGTAGACCCTTGGATATCCCCAACTCCTCAAAGAATGACCAAGAAATTACGTTATCTAAGTTTCGCCATTGATTAGAATGCGATGACCTGATATCCCGAGGGGGGATAATTCCTTTAGAATCCTTATCTATAAAAGGGATTGTCTACATGTGTGTCACCTTATCACTTGCTTCTGTCATTTCCACCAAAAGGACTGTAATGATGTACCTTTTTCTCACCGAGTTTGAGGCTCCTCCAACAAATATTCTGGCTATGGTGGTCAAGCTTCCCTTAATCAGCCTCTCATATTGGGTGTTGTCTCCTTTTCCCTTTTTCGTGTCTCTATTAGCGTCATGATATTTTGGCTGTTGACTTTGCAACTTTATGGTGGGAGTGTATTTTTCCTGCTCATTCGTTTGTTTGTTTGACATTCCACCCTTGTTTTTTAACATACTTTTTTAGCTCACCACATTGATTGAGTTTTTCTATTTTTTGCTTCAAACTAAAGCAGTTATCCACGTTGTGGCATGTGGTCTTGCGGAATTTACAGTATGCTGACACGTGGAGCAGGACAGGAGATTATGTTTATACCCGAGAGATGGGCGTCACTGGGGTGAAATATTGGGTCGAGTGTGTTGAGTGTCGCCCTGGAGCGCCCTGTCCTCCCACTTGTTTGTTCGATATTTAATCACCTTGTCCCTCTTTCTGTCCTCATTTGAGGTCGTCTTTGTTGTCCCTTGCTTTTTTTGAGGCAGTCACTTCTTCCATGTCAATATGCTTTTCTGCCCGTGTCTGGATTCCATCCACCGTGGCTGGTTTCTGAATGAACAAGGCTTCATTGAAAGTTCTGATGCGTAAACCTTTGAGAAAGGTAACAATGAAGAATTTTTCATTTGGTTTGTCGACCTGCACGGTCGTTTTATTAAAACAAAATAGGAAGCTCTTGAGCGAATCATTGTGACCCCGATGAAGTTTGAAAATTTTGGACATAACAGCTAGGTTTACTCGATTGGTCTAGAATTGAGGGGTGAATCTGGCAGCCAGGTCTTCAAAGTTGGTGACGAATCTTGAAAGTAGGTTGATGAACCAACATTGTGCCAAACCTTTAAATGTGAAAATGAACGTTTTGCAACTAACGCGTTGTCACCGCCACTAGTGAACATTTGAATCAGAAAGGCAGCAACGTGGTCATGAGGGTTACCTAAATCGTCGTAGGTCATTATGACGTGCTCCCAAAAGCGCTGGGAGACAGCCCGCAGCTTAGATTTCCTTTGAGAATGGTTGGAAAGTCCTCAGGGGAGCTCTTACTTCTACCGGGGTCTGGGAGGCGTTTTGGAGAGCCCATATTTGCTCATGGAGCTCACGTCTGCGAGATTCCATGGTGTGCATGCGAATTAGCTACTTCTGGTTTCTAAGTTGCTTCTCTGAGTTCTGTTGCTCCAGCGTTCGAATGGACTCTTACATTCAACGCATTTCTTTCGTCTGATTCAAACATTGTGTTCCCACCATGACTCAAGTAAAAGCACTTATCTCTTTAACATTGTGAAGCCCTCTGGAAAGGAATTTTTATACGCAACTCAAAGATGGGCGACAATGTTCTCCAGTGAAAGATGAAGGTGGTGCAACCCTTAAGGTGATAACATTGCTAAATGAAACCTCCAAAGTATGATGAAAAAAATCTTTAATACAATAGTAGCATGCATTATTTACACTAGCTAAAGGTCCCTAACATGCTCTGCTATGTAGGTCGCCAAAGTATTGGGATGACCATTATTTTGGATACGAACCAATGGCCACTTGCCACGTTTTCTTCCTTTGTCTTCTAGTAGAACGCATCCTGGCCTGCACAGGTAGTACGAATGTCCCCTGTAGTACTAGTTGTGTTTTCAAGTGTCTAGTGCCGTCCTCGAGTTGTCTACCTCGACCGTTGGAAGTCCTCCTTAGTGTTTACTCTCCTCAAATTGGCATTCCGGACACTCTCGATACAATCACTCATTGATTTGCGATGGAGTTGGTGAGTTGTTTGAAAGTCATTAAACCGCTAGTTGCTAATACTCCCATCGGTCCGTATTATAAGAAAAATTTCAGTTTTAGGTTCAGTGAATAACTAATGTATCTAACCTATATATAGGCCAAAAACGCATCTGTTATTCAATGAACCTAAAACTTCATATTTTTCTTATAATAAGGACCGAAGGGAGTATATAATAACTAATTTGAAAAGTCTCCAACTCCACCGTCGCTGTAGTTGTGTAGTGACTTATCTAATGACTACTTCTTTAAATTTAATGACCGATTTAGGTACCCATTTTAACATTCGATTGCTACGTTCTGAGAAAATTTTCAGTGCCTAACACGTCGTGTGACTAAATATCGAAGGATTGTGCAAAGCCTTAAGTTTCATTTGTTTGTCTTCTTAGATGAAATGACAAATAAACACTGCACATACACATTACCACTACTCACACTTGGATTTGAACTCGAGAGCCGACGACGTCTCCATGTTGCTTTGAATTCCCAAGGAAACCAACAGTGAGTTTCAATTTTATTTTAATTCACTGTTTAGAGGACATCAGTAGGTGAAACCTACTAGTGTAGTTTATAGAAGGCTTGCCATCAGCTTTTTATAATTACCTTTTTGTCCTCTTGGAGCAAAAGTTCGAATAGATCACTGAAAAGGCAATCACAAGAAAAAGTAAGATTTGGAAATGTTCAATGTGAGGGGAAAATTTGATGATCTTATAGTTCCATTTATAGTGGTAGATTTAATTTATCTGTTGGCGGTATTTCGCTACCCAAAGAAAAGAACAATTGTTCTCGTAATCTGGTATTTTGGGTCCTTATGAGAGGGACCAAAGGAAGAGATTAAAAGGGCATAGAAATACAGAGATATGGGAAAGATCCGTGCATTGAAGAAGACATTTTTTAATAATAAGTTACCAGTGTGTCGTAGTCTGGTGCTTTTTGTCTTCTAGTATTTTGGATTTGGCATCTAATTAACTCTTCTTTACCCTTTCTTCTGTGAAGACAATTCAGCTCATCGATGCAATTTTGCCCAGTGCACTGAGTGTGCTTGCTTCTCTTCAATCACCAATACTGTGTTTTTCTTTTCTGCACGATTTTCTCCCCAATCAATTTCTTACTGGTTGTTTTTGGTTGCTTTTATGGTACCCAGATCTGACCATTTGTGTACCATTCACAAATGTGGTAGCCATTCATAAATTATAAATATATTGAAGGGTCAAGATATGCAACCCAATACCTATTTCATCTGAATAGGTTTTAAAGTTTCCAAAGTTTGTATTTTTGACCCTTATCATTTTGAAAATAATTTTTGTAAATTATTTTTACCTAACAGTTAAATGTTATTTTTACTTTTGATTTTATTAAACTAAATTTTTACTGTTTTAAAAAAAATAACCTTATGTTATTGAAAAAAATTGTAAATTATTTTTACCTAACAGTGAAATGTTAGTTTTACATTTGATATCTAGAAATTACTGTTTTATTGTTTTAAAAAAATGAATGTTCAAAATGATCGTTGATTAAAAAGAATGGTTATTTGTCTTCTTCAAGGCTTCTTCTTCTAATTGGTTTACTTCTTCTTCTTCTTCCTATTTTCTAATATGTATTGTTAACCATTTATTTCCTTGTGCATAAACCACCACTTCAAAAAAACTACTGCATATCACCAACAATAGTGTAGAGTTATAACGAAGAACAGACAATTTTGAACAAATCAAACCAATTGTAAACGACATTAACTACTTTTAATTTATGTAAATAACCAATGTCTCCTACATCCACATTAACACAGATCTAACTATATCTAATTCCACATTTTTCTCCATTTTTTCGCCTACAACATAGTTCAAATAAATCTTGTTTTCACCTAACACCATAACCCACAAATCACTAATTTCTTAGTTTCCAATTCACAATAAACTTCGAAATCTTCCCTTAACCACAAACCGAACCCATTTCCAAGTCAAAACACAAAATCGAACTTACGCTACATAATGGGATCTGTCATTTCGTACCTTTCAGCGTATTTTTGCCTCAAACCCGTTCTACGAATAGCAGCTTACGGTGAAGCTCACCAAGAAGATGAAAATTAGGTATGGATGAACCTTACAGTTGTGGATGGTACCCAAATTGTCAGAAAAGCCATCATTGTTTTTTCACAACTTTAAGAACCATCGAGAACCTACTCTGATCGTAATGAAACCACAAATATTAAATACGAAAAATCAACGAAGCGTGAATTTCTTGAAGGAACTTTTACGGAATTAATTACCACTACAAAATCTTAAATTCCATCATTTATTATTTTTATTAGTTTTTAATTTTTCATAGTCTACAAAAATCTAAAAAATTTGCATAAATTTTTATTTTGGTTTTGTTAGATTTTTAGTGGTGTTTTTATAATTTTTTAGATTAGATTTGACTCTTTAACGTATTTTTAGTAACCTTTTATAACTTTTTTATAAAAAATTAAAATAAATAATTAAAAAAAACCATTGTATATATGTACTCAAAACGTATATACGATTGATAATTTGATTTAAAAAAAATACATTTTTAAGGGTATTTTGGGCATTAATGAAAAACGTGGTATAAAAAAAGGACCCTAAAAAATTATGCATATACATCATCATATGTTGCTCGTCAAAACTCAAAACAAATCAGTTTTGTCTATAACGCACCGTTATTATAGAATTTAAATGTGTCAATAATTTAAAAACTTTTTTTGCATCTGTATTCGTTTAATAATTTGAGGAATGAAATTGTTTAGCATAAGACGTATTAGTTATCAGACTAATGAAAGATACAATTAAGGACAACTATTTTTGTTATCAGACTAATGTTACCTTTTTTTTTCTCAGTTACCAAATTATCCCCCAATTGGTGTTGTAATAATTTTATGAGTTAAGGATGTTTACCAAATTAATTAACGCTTAATTGATAGTTGATACCATTTTTTTTGAAGCAAATTGATAGTTGATACCATTTTTTTTTGAAGCAAATTGATAGTTGATACCATAAAAAAAAGAAGGGTTTTTTTTTTGGACCCCCACCCTCTCCCCTTAAACCCCCACCCACACTGAAATTCCCAAAATGCCTTCAAAAAATCTGTTTTTTTTACAAAATTACACGAATCGTATATATATATTTTGGGGCATATATACGATGTGTAATATTTTGACATCGTAAATATGTTCATTGTGCGTATATACGATTGATGAGTTTTAAGTCAATCGTATATACGCCTGAGGAACCTATATACGATGGGTTAAAAATGCACATCGTATATATGTCCCAAAAGAGATATATACGATGGGCTTTTTTTTGTTAACGGTTATGATTTTATTACCGGTTATAATTTGAAGTCTCGTGATTTGATTAACATCAACGGTGTAGATATATTGGATAAAATAAACGCGTATAATTACAAAAACGCGATATAGTAATATATACACGTGTAATACAAAAAATGTGTGAATCTATCTACAAGCCGTCAATAGAATCATCGGCTAAATCTATACATCTAGACGCATCACTGTGAGTGGGAGGTCGCGGGGAGGACACATAGATCGCCATAGGGGTAAAACGTCCCAGGCATACGGATGCAACCATGAAGCGGACTACGGTGAGTAGTGTTGGTACCAGCGTGGGGCAATAGGAGGCAACAGATAAGTGGGAGAGATTGAAAGATGCAACCAAAGTACATTTTGCTCGTTCGAATGATATATGATTTTGAACTTAGATGAACCGTAAGTGCCTCTCAAAGGCAGATAAGTGAAATTCATAGGCAAAGAAAATTGAACCAATGCAACATTATACTTGGTTGCAACCATATACCCCATCTCAGGCAAATCAAACCACTTTGACTCGGTGACGTCCAGTATGACTCAATAGTTAAAGCTTTGCGAAGCTCTAACAGTCGGTTCTTCCCAAACATGTCTGAATACAATATTTCGCTGTCATTTGTTTCCTGAATCAAAGCTTGCCTAATCAGAGGCCAAGAGTCCTCACCCATGTCAAGTCCAACCCCGACTGCTCTAAAACCGCGATTCTGAGTCACTTTCAACATCAACAATTTTTTCAACATAGTTGCGCACGTGTCTGGAACAAACGGTAAGTGGATTTTAGTCTCATCTGTCTGTGATAATACTCTAGAAGCACCCTGAGATAATTTGGTTGACCGCTGTGTAGGAATTTTGGAAGCCCCGGATTCTTCAGTCTGTTTTACCTTCACATCCACATGCTCCCACCCAGAAGGATCACGCTTAGCATCAAAAAAATTCTGTTTTTTCTTCTTTGGTGCACCTTTCGTTCTGACTTTTGATTTAGGTGCAACCACAGAAGAAGTAGAAGGGAAAGCTATCTCATTCAGCTGCCTCTTAATAAGATATTTTTCCTCCTCACTGACTTTATCAAATCTTGCCTGGATAGCATCAAACTGATAAGAAATATCACAGGTAGATGATTTATCCTGAGTGGATTTATCATCTACCGCATCCAAACTCAAGTGTTTCCAGTGATCATCAACAACATTAAGCGGAATAGAATTGCTTGAAGCATGAAAAATACCGATCTCACAAGCACAAGGAAGTAGATGTGTCTTCCTTTGAATGCACCGACACACGCCCTTTGTCATATCCAACCCCAGATTTTGACCTTTCAAACTCTTTCACCATGTGACCCAATCTGAGATAACGAAACAAGTCCTTGAAGATTTTTAAACAATGGAATATTAGACTTGACTTGATTTTCTTGATGCTTCTTTGAAAAGACCCGATAATTTGATCAAAATGTATTGTCAGCATGTCATCAATAGATATCAAACATTTTGATAGATCACCCTTCGAAGTCTTCAACTGTCTTTTCAAAGACCAATGCAACGAGTCCGCTCTGAAATAATAAACAAGTGTCAAAGAAATTTAATCGATTTATAAAAATATGTCCACGTGTCAAAAATATCGAGTAATGAGATAGAAATAATAAACAAGTGTCAAAGAAATTTAATCGACAATAAAAATATGTCCACGTGTCAACAAATATCGAGTAACGGATAGAAATAATAAACAAGTGTCAAAGAAATTTAATCGACAATAAAAAATATGTCCACGTGTCAAAAAATGTCGAGTAACGGATAGAAATAATAAACAAGTGTCAAAGAAATTTAATCGACAATAAAAAATATGTACACGTATCAAAAAATATCGAGTAACGGATAGAAATAATAAACAAGTGTCAAAGAAATTTAATCGACAATAAAAAAAAATGTACACGTATCAAAAAATATCGAGTAACGGATAGAAATACACGCTGGTCGTGGAATTCCCCAAGTGTGGGATCCGGTTAGTCCATGCCGAGATAAATCGCTCCTTGTGCGGTGTCAACCATGTGTCGTGCACATATTTAATGAGAGCAGTTTATCGAGCAAGCGACCTCAAAAACTTCGATTAGATAAGTACTCGACTCATCAACGTAATCAATAATACATAGCGGAGAGATTGGACCTCCTCCCGTCTATCCTTGTGCACCAACTCTTTAATCTTCGCTTTGACATTTTTTGTAACATGCCAATGACACAATAAATTTGTAGAAGAAGGAAAGACATCAAGAATAGCGGACATACAATAGAGATCTCTGTCATGCAAAGAAAACTCGAGGATGAATAGAATGCAAATCACAAATATCTTTCAATTTTTTGCAATACCCAAGAAAAATGAATAGCAAGCTCCTGTCCAATATAGGCAAATGCAACATGGAAACTCAACTCGGTGCTAGTCACTCCCACAATGCAAAAGAGGCAAGTTGTATCTGTTGGTCTTGTAGGTTGAGTCAAGAATGAGAACCTTCGGAAACAACCCGAGTAACTTGCGAAGTGGGATGAGCCCACATGATATCACCGACTACATCGGACCGGAATCTGTCTACTCCAACATAGATAATTATGTGATGCAATCGGTCCTCAACACCTCCCGAATGTCCGTTCTAGGACCTCTCTTTGTAGACCGGTGTTTGTGTGCGCCTATAAACTTGACGAAGAGTAGTCACATTCTCCTGGATCTAGCTTCTTCAAAGCGATAATAGTAGCTTTCGGTCCGACATCAAGATCCGCATGCTTGTTAACGGATCCTTTTGCGCTTTAGACGAGGCCCCAAATAAACAAGTACCAATGGAAGTTTTAAGCAACTCGTGCGTGTGTCTACCACATTTAACCGTCACACACCAACCCCACGGCTAACAAAGGCAAGTAGCTTTCAATCTAAAAGGACAAACTTCTCCTTTTAGAACCGAAAACCCTTGAATCATTAGTAAACGCCTTGCTTCTCACAAACAAAAACAATCTTATCTCGCCTCCCCCTCTTTCCAGCTGTAACGCCCCAAAATAATTTAATTCATTTATTTAAATTAACTTGCAACATTTATTTAAGTAGATTAATTAAAATAAAGTTTATTTCATTTAGGAGGTGTTTAAGTGATTAGGAGTGGTGGGAGTAATTAAAGGGAATTAAGTCGTGAGGAAATATTGGAATTAATTAATTAATAGAGTTTATTTTGATTAGGAGTTGTTTAAATAGTTAGGGAGAGGTGGAAGTAAATAAATAAAAAAGAGAGGTGTAGGAAATAAGAGGTCATTGGCCCAAATCAATTGGGCCTAGGGTAAATGAAAGAAGAAGAGGAACGGCTGAGAGGGAGTGAGGAGGAGCCGTGAGGAAAAATGAGAGGAAAGGGAGAAAAGAAGAGGAGGAGAGAAGAAGAGAAAGGAAGAGGAGAGAGAGAAACCGAAAGTTCTCTAGGGAGAAGAAGAAGAAGAAGAGGTTTCGCATGGAGGGCTTCATGGAGAGGGAGGAAGGCATGTTGTTGATTCCTCATTGATCTAGAGGTGAGCGTGGCTAGGGTTTCAAAGGGAGAAGGAGAAGCTCCGTTCGTTGTGTTCTTGGGGTTTTGTACGTGATTCCTTCGTCGTTGTTTCCGGACGCACAAATTCGAGGTAAGGGTGAGCGTTTCGGTTGACATAATTGGGTATATATGGGGTTTTGTAGGATTAGATATTACTTATGAGGTTTTGATGAATATGATGTTTTTGATGAACATGAGGTGTTGATGAATTTGGATGATTTTTGATGAATTTGATGGTTGATGAGTTTGATAACCGTTTGATGATTGAATTGAGGAACAAATGTGTTTTTGGTGTTAATCATGGGTGGGAAGGATTGTTTGATGTTCTTGGTGAGCTTTGATGATTTTAATTGATGAAAAATTCGTATTTTTGGAGTTAAAATCGAGTTGGGTGAAAAGTCGCACATTTTTTGGAAAAATTTACGCATAATACATCGCTTATTACGAATTTGGCGCCTCACCTCGGGCGCTGCAGCGGGCGCTTCACACGCCATGCAATGCCCAAATTCTGCGTGTTTTACGTCCAACGGCGCCTCACTCTCGCTCACTCGCTTTCATGCGCCAAATGCGCGCTGTTTTCACTGCTTTCCACTTGTTTTGTCAATTTGTTTTTGTAAATTGAATATCTTTTGAATCGGGAACCCGATTGAGGTGTTCTAAGATGCGTTGGAAAGCTTATTCAGAGGCCTAACTGAATATTCTACTTTTAAGGCAAAATAAAATGTTTATTGTTTCTGTATCTACTGAGTAAATGGTGTGGTTTTATGAAAATTGTGATACTATGTTTATATAAGTGAATTGTTATGAAATGCTATACTATTAGTACACTAATTGACTATGGCTAGACTGTGGTTTACCACTAAGGCCAGAATTTCCTTCGCTGGTGTATTTACAAGGGCATCACTGAGAGTCTTGCAAAGGTGGCCAATGCCTGTTGCAAGTAGTATCAGTTACCTGAGTAATCCCATAGTCAATCAGTGCACTATTTTATAACACCCTAATCTAAAAGAACAGCGATGTTTTTGCGAAGAGTGTACTCTATGAGTAATATGTGTGTTATGATGATGTAAAGGTGGCCAATGCCTGTTGCAAGTAGTATCAGTAACCTGAGTAATCCCATAGTCAATCAGTGCACTATTTTATAACACCCTAATCTAAAAGACAAATGAAGTATATATATATATATATATATATATATATATATATATATATATATATATATATATATATATATATATATATATATATATATATACGTATTGAATGATGATGAGGATATGTGTTATGATGATGTAATATGAACAACGATGTTTTTGCGAAGAATGTACTCTATGAGTAATTGCTTGATGATGATGTATTATGATTCGTGATGATTGATGATGTGTAAACTCTATGAGTATAATTATGGTGATGATGTATAATGATTGTGATGATTTGCGAAGGAATACACTCTACGAGTGTTTTATGATGACATGCCTTGAGTGGTTATTTCTTTTATGATGATGATGATGAGTACTCCGAGTGAGTGTTGATTGAGTTGCACATGTGTTATAAAGTCTCATGGCATGTGCATACTATGACTAATATTGATGATGTTATGCCTTGAGTGGTTTTTCTTCTATGATGAAGATATGCCTTGAGTGGTTTTTAAAGATGATATGGTACCATCATGCATATGCCCCAGTGGGGTTGCATCTTCATGCATAATCATGACTCGTGTAATCGTTGTTGTTATGCGTGATTGGAGCCGGTGTTGCGTGATTGCAATGTAGTGATGATGTTAATGTTGTGTAATTGCCTCGTGCCTATTTCCTCTGATTATATATTTGATTATGTTTATCTCAAAATTCTCACCCTTCTCGCTTGGAATGTTGCTCTCGTCGCAACGCCAGCAGTGATCGCGAAGGAAGGAACTCATCGCCTTCCTTGTTTAGTCGTTGGGAAGTCTTAGAGTCGCTCTCGGATACCGTAACACCTAGGGGGCGTACTTGGAGTTATTAGTAGTTGAATAATTATCTTATGACCATGTTTATGTCATGATACGAGTTTGAGAGACATAGTGAATTGTTGTTTAATTCTGCTGCGACCTCATTATTTTGAAGTTTGAAATTATATTGATTGAGTATTAGCACGAATTATAATGGTGCGAAAGTTGAGTTTTAACGAGTGATGATGATGTGGCATTCCTTTCCTACTAAATAGATATTATTTTCGAAACGAAATTACTCTGATAATGATGTGTACGTTTCGGGGTAGAAAAGGGGTGTTACACCAGCTGCTTTTTCTGATCTCACAATAACAATGACTACACCGATACTTCTACCAACAGCTTTGGCCCACTCCTCCACAGCCTGGTGCGTAGAAAATATCTACAAAATATATAATTTACTAAGTACTTAAGTAATTTAATTCTATTTACCAAACTTGAGTAACAAAAATATACCGTATCCATCTTGAACGTCAGTGTAGCATCAATATTTGTTCTATTTACCAAACAGGAGCCAACTGAGAGTCGGCATCTGCTGCTGTAGGCGGGTCAATATCTGTTCCAACAAAACAGATAGCAACTCAGGAAAAAACGAAAAAAAATAACCCAGTCGTATATACCTCTTCAACCTTGTATATACGATGGGTATTTTTTTCACATCGTATATACATGGCCCAGATGTATAGACGATTAGATCTTCAAAGCCCACTCGTATATAACCTATATATGATGGGTAGTCAACGAAGCATTTAATAATGCAATCGTACATATGTGTTGAAGGACATATATACGATGGGTAGTCAACGAAGCATTAAATAGTGCAATCGTATATATGTCTTGAAGGACATATATACGATGAATACTTTTTTAGGTCAACGTTAAATATTAAATGTAATCGTATATACCTTCCATTGAGGTATTGTTTTTTGGTGTTTTTAGCAAACAATCACTAGTTTTCAATATCGAGACTGTGAGATCAAACTAGAAAATCTCTTTGACGATTGCCATTGAATTTTGTGTTTTTCACGTACGTAAGAACAGTAAATAGTAGAGGGAAACAGATTGAAAGTAAAATAAAAGAAGTAAATTCAATGAAGGTAAAAAGAAAGTAAAAGTTTGCATTAAACGAAGAAAGAAAAAATGGTTCACCAACACGTACAAAGTATCTGTTTCACTCGTGTTTCGCCTTGGCTTGGAAGTTGAGTTTCTCAGAGTTCTTGTAGAATGTGGTGACCTCGATTTTCTATTACAAAGGGGTATTTATACCCGTAGGAACAATCGTGGGGGGAAAGAGTAACTGCCTCCTAAAACTACGGGAGAGTAACCGCCCACTAACTGCTGCTCTGCACTTTCGACTAACCCGTTGTCAACCGCTTGACGTGTTGAGCCCACTCTGTCGAAGTGTTGGGTCTTCTCTTGTCGAAGGTTTCTTGCATTACTTGCTTCATGGCTTTGAGAGCTAAGCGTGTCGAAGCTCACTTGCACTCTTTGCACTTGTCTGTCTTTCCTGTCGAATTTATGGTGCATTGACTTGAATATTGACCTATGGCCCACAGAACAATATTAAATGTGAAGTCAACTCCATTTAAAGCTTCATTTAATGTACTGTCGAAAATTTTGAGGTAACAGATTGCCCCTCAAAAAATGCTTTTTCAACGAAATAAGGAAAGGAGTTGAGAAAAGGCATTTTTTGAATACTGTGCAATGGTCACTTTTGCCGCCTTTTGCACTTCAACAGTGGTCGAAAAGACATTCATCATTACTTGCACAGGTAAAACGAACCGTTTTATTGGCACACGTTGCATAGTTGGTGGGCCATCACGTCTCCCAAACGTCGCAAACGTGCGAGTTATGGCGAACGTGCCAATAACTGTTGCTTCCAAACATATATAAACGGCTACAACCCTTCAAATTCCTCTTTACTCGGTTTGAAACCTTGTGAAGTTTTTGCGTTCTTCATCCCTGCGTTTTGCGAAAAACCTCAAATTTACCAAAGTTTCAAACTTTCGTACTTTTCCTTTAATCTACCCCCAGATTTCAACTCGCATTCACTTTCTCTTACTTATGGCTTCATCATCTCCTGTAGCGACGCGACCTGAGAGTTCAAAGAGGAACGACGAACCCAGAAACGTTCAAACCCTAGATGGCTTCGTTGATGAACCCGACATCAACGACGAACGATCTACCCAACGCGGACTCGTACTAATCCCTTCTATCGAGGTTTATACCCATGCTTACTTGGGTCCTCTCGCCCGATACCTTCTTTGGAAAATACCGAAGTTTCGAGATTTTCCTAGCCATGTTCGCCTTCAACCTAGAATCTTTCTTTGAAACTCCTTTTCACTTAGAGTTTCGACTAACCCTTCTAGGGTTTTTAGTCCGCTCCTAGGCTCGACCAACAAAACTACATAGATCGGCTTGACAAAGTAGAAGCTAAAAAGCCAAAATCTGGAAAAAGCAGGCATCTTCGACCTTATCCAACTGCTCTAGGTATGGGCCTGGTATGATAGCACCTACTTTTGGCTGCTATGCGCTTCTGGGATCAGACTACCCATAGCCTCCACCAAATGTGGCATGCTATCCCCACTCTGCTAGATGTGGCTGCCATTACAGGCCTGAAACCCTTAGGAGAGACCTTTGATCCCACACGTCCTGACTATGAATACGGTTTCAAATTCAACAATGCCACCTTTGCCCCTTACATTGCTGAGCACCATAGGCTTGACACTGAGGAAGTGTCTGCTATAGAACATGTAGCCTTTCTAACTCTGTGGTTATCTATTTTCGTTTTTACGCACACGCTCCCTCCAAGTTTCCAAAACTTACATCCCCCTGGCATGTCAACTCCATGAACGAGAAGACATCAACCTTGCCAAGTTGATTCTAGGCTCTCTCTACCAGCAACTTGATAATGCTGTTATAGAGTTGAAAGAGAATGAACCAGCCACCAAGTTTTTGGCCTCTGGCCCACTATGGCTGTTGCAATTGTGGTCATTGGCCACTTTTTGAGTCTCGACTAAACTTGTATATCCCCAAGTCCGCTCGACTAACCGTGGAGACTAGCGATCTTGAAGGATTCGATTGGCACGAGTTTAGGCCTAAGCAAGCAACCCTTTCTCTACTGAAGAATCCTTTCTAGCCTATTTCGAAATCTTCTTGAAATGTGCCACTTTTACAGATTCTATGGCTCCCTTTGTCCAGAGGTCTTGTGGTCCAACATGGTTTAAACAACCGTTTCCTTCCCCTTCTTCGAGCCTTGCTGAGGAAGTTAACCGAATTTGGCAAGCTTACCTCTCTCCTTCTATCCTCTCCACCAGGCTCACCCCTGGCAAAACAAAAAATAGTTTGGGAATTACTAGATATTTCCCAAGTTATTTTGCCAGGCAGTTTGGGCTTTGTCAAATTCGACCTGCCCCAGTGTGCTTTCACAGGCGAGAATTTACAAGTCCAGAATCAGAGGCAGCTTATAAACAAGCCTTCAAGAAATTCCATTACAGAGCCTTGAACTTTGAACCTCTCAAATTCAATCCGAGGTTTTCATGCACTGAGAAATTTCATGAATGGTGGACTGGTTATTACACCAATGCTGCTGGGGAAACCATCGACACTTTTGCTGAAAACATTGTGAAGAAATTGGTAGCAGCTTTCCCTTCGAACAACACTGGTAAACACTTTTCGACACTCAAAGCTTTCTAAGTCTTAACCACTTATAACTTGGCTTCATTTCCATTTGCTTACCAATGTTTTCGACATTTTTAGAAAAACCTGCAACAAAGTTGAAGGTCAAGGTAGGCAAAGCTACCACATCAAAACCTCCTCCCCAAGTCATGAAGAAAGTGGCAGCAAATCCCATTCCAGACAACACTCCAAAAAAGGTATGGCACTTTCCACTTATCTTAAGTTGTCTGTTGACTATGGCTTTTATTCATGTCGGAAATTTCCTCCAGGCGACAACCCAAACAGCTAAACCTCTTCAAAATCCCAAAGCCAAAAAGAAAATGGTTATTCCCTCCAGCTCTGAGGTACTCTATACACCTTATTACATGTCGAAATTCCTCTTCGATTTTATCATCTACTTATTCGTGGCATCACCTGTACCAAAACTTGATTTCTTTTGCAGGACACTGAAAGTGATGACAACATTCCTCTCACTCAGAGGTCGAAGAAAAGGGCCTTACCTGAATCTCAAAGGGCAGCTCAAGGCATCACCATCAACGAGCCTTTTGAATCACCTTCTTCTCCTCCAATCAAGAGGCTTAAGGTACATGAGGTAACTTTCCTTTCGACGTCATTTCGTACCTCTTTGATCTTCACCTTTCCAGTTCTAACTTAAATAGTATTACTCACTGTAAACAGGTAGGTGGGTTACTTGTCGACAATCCTACTGCCGAATCTTTGACTGAAGTTGCTGAGCGGGAATTATCGGCTCCAATGCTTCCTTTTCCTTCGTCGCCTCAAGGTGTAATTGCTGAAGAAGTTTTTCAAGCACTTGCTGACCCTGGGATTCCTATTTTCGAAGAACTTGCTCCGAATGCTGATAATATGGAACCAGAGGATGTTGTCGAAGAAAATGTTCAAGTTCCAGAACCCAACATCCCAGAAATCGAAAGGCAAGAAGTGGTGGCTACCTCTGTTGAAATTCCTGCAGAGAATATAGTTAATCAAGAGCAAGAGGAGCCCAGAATGGAGGAGTCTGCAAATCAAGGCGCTTCTGCCAAAGAATCATCCAACAGCGCTATTAGCGATCACGAGTTGGCTGAACTGAAGAAGACAGATCCTTTGGCAGCTTTGAAAATCATGCTGAGTCTTAAAAGCTCGTCGAGTCGCTTGATTTGCAGCTCTTCGAACAACTCTCTCAGTTCCATTAATCAGGAAACAATCGAAAAACTACTTCGCCAGCTGAAGACGCAGGTTCTAGAAGGGAATCTGGTGGCGAATATTGAGGGTGATCCATCTGTGTACCTTGAGGTAAAATCCCTCATTCATAAAATCACTAAGTTGGATCCTCCCCAAGACCTCCTCACCTTTTTCATGGAGTTCGGCCCACTCTTCGAGCAACTCTCCCTCTTGATCAACCAACGGTCGAATGTTCTCAAGCAAAAGGCTCAAGAAAATCAACTCTGCGAAGCGGCGCTTGCCTCCCTCAAAGCTGATCAAGACGACATAGAAGATCTCGAAGCCCAAGCAGCCAATGATGAACAAGCAATTGCTGAATGGGATGAAGAGATTACGCGTATTGACGAAGAGATCAGAACACTCCAAACTAAGTTGTCAAACGCTAAGTATCAGAAGGGCTTGATTGTCGAAAGAATGAATGCTGCTTCTTCGTCAATCAAAACAACGAAAGCAATGACGGCCATAGAACATCTGGAGAAAGCTGACCAGCATCAAGCCAATCTTGCTGAACTTGACAAAAATTTGCACCTTCTTGATACTTCTATCTCTTTGAGCGCCAAAGATTCGGAGAGGCATAAAGTCGACTTTGTCGAACTTCTAAGGTCTTGTAATAGTTTAGAACTTTTGAAATGGCTATGTAATTCTGACATTTCATTATACGTTGCCATTTATGAACAATTTGCGTTTGTTTATGCTTGTTCAATTTTTATTTCGGTCAATGTTGGCCTGTATTGCTTTAAATACTTGCCATTTATTCTAAAGATTCTATTTTCGTCACCTAGCTCTTCGACTTCATAAGCGCCATTTGAAAAGCATTACAACACGCGAAATGGGCCTTCCCACCCTGGTGACCATTTGCCTAAAACTCTATCTTTTTTATCCATAGGTAATAGGACTTTCCACACTAACTCTCCTTCCTCAAAGGTTTTTAACTTAACCTTTTTGTTGTAAGCTTTAGCTACTCTCTCTCTCTCATCGAATAAGCATCTCTAAAGCTAACAGCCTTTCTTCGTCTAAATCAACTAATTCATCAATCATCATATCCCAATAATGATCAAAGGGAATTTCGCATTGTTTCTGAATCCTTGTTGATTGTAAACAAATTTCAACAAGTAACACTGCATCATGTCCAAATGTTAACTTTGTAAGGAGTAGTGTTTATAGACTCTTTTAGCGAAGTTCGACAAGCCCATAACACTTGGTCAAGAGAATCGTACAACTTTTAGGCTTACGTCCAACGTGCTTTTTGATCAAGTTAATAATGATTTTATTTGCAGCCTCTACTTGACCGTTGGCTTGCGCGTAGTATGGTGTCGAAGTCAACAACTTGAAACCAATTTCAGCAGCAAAATCTACCATTTTTCGACCGGTAAAAACAGTACCTTGGTCTGTAGTGATGCTTTCGGGATTCCATATCTCAGAAATGATATGGTTTTGAATAAACCTTATTACTGCTTCTTGATCAACGTTGGCTAAAGGTATTGCCTCTACCCATTTAGTAAAGTAATCAATTCCTACCAGGATGTACCTGTGGCCTTTCGACGAAGTTGGTTTTATTTCTCCAATTACATCTAGAGCCCAACCTCTAAATGGCCAAGGTTTCACTATAGAATGCAATTCATTTGCAGGCACATGCTGGATTCCGGCATGTCTTTGGCATTCTTGGCAGCCTTTAGCAAACTCTATGCAATCTTTTAAAATGGTTGGCCAGTACATTCCTTGTCGAAATAACAACCATTTCATTTTGTGGCCTACTTGATGTGAGCCACATGCTCCACCATGTGTATCAGAAACCGCTAAGTATGCCTCGTTTTCACTAAGGCATTTTAACAGTACTCCTTCAGGAGTTTGCTTGAACAACTCATTTCCGACTAACACATAGCTTAGAGCTCCGTACTTCACTTTTTTATTAGTGTTTCCCGTAGGATTTTGCAAATACTCTACAATGGGTTTACGCCAATCATCATCAGCCATATTGTCAATAGAAAAAATTTCTGCTAAGTCAATATCGTCAAAAATGTGGCGTTTTTACGCCAGCGTGCTTGCATTTATTGCCCCCCCAATTTTTGGTGTTGACAATAGCGTCGAAGGAGTGGTATTATAAAGAGAGTCTTCTGAGATTAGTTTATCTTTTATCTCAATTAACACTTCTAGGCTTTGCTTTGATACTTTGTAGCCTGAAGCAATCTGTGCCAACTCATTCGCCACGTGATTTTCTATTCGTGGTAAGTGTTCTAGGTGTACACATGCAACCTTTTTAACAAAGTGTTGGCAACGACGAAGTATTTAACAAGGTGTTCATTGATGCATTTATATTCTTTTGTCAACTGTTTGACAACCAATTGAGAATCACCTTTTACTTCGACATTAGTTGCCCCCAATTCGAGCAGAATTTGAGGCCCACTATTAAAGCCTCATACTCAGCTTCATTATTGGAGCAAGAGTCTCGAATTTTAAATTTATACTTCGTTGGAATGTTTTCTGGGGAAATGATTAATATCCCAATGCCCACTCCATTTTTATGGCTTGAGCCGTCGAAGTATAGTTTCCAAGGACGTATGTCTAACGAATGTATTTCATGTTCGACAACAGAGTGGTCCACTATGAAATCAGCAACCACTTGTCCTTTGATTGATTTAAGGGGCTGATACGTTAAGTTGTATTCTAACAAAGCCAAAGCCCATTTTCCAATTCGACTATGTAACATTGGTTTTGACAACATATGTTTAATGACATCAAAGTGCGAATAAACATAAACATCTCACGACTTTATATATTGCTTCAATTTCGTACAAGAGAAATACAAGCAAAGGCATAACTTTTCTATTGGACTATACCTTGTTTCAGCATCAATCAAAACCCTACTAAGGTAATAAATGGGTCTTTCGACACCATTATCATCCTCTTGTGCTAACATGCTACCTATTGTGTTATCGTAAGTCGCTATATACAGTTTTAGCAATTTGTTTCTAATAACAGGCAGTAAAATTGGTGGATTGACCAAATAAGACTTGATTGCGTCGAAAGCATCCTGATGAACATGCTCCCACTTGAATGCATCTTCCTTCTTCAGTCTCAGCAATGGCGAAAAAGCTTGTGTTTTGCCACTTAGATTTGAAATAAATCTTGAAGGAAATTGATTTTTCCAGCTGATGGATCAAGTTCTTTCTTGGTCGAAGGAGCCTTCGTTTCCATAATTGCTTTAGTCTTGTTTTGGTTGATCTCTATGCCTTTCTTGTGTACTACAAAACCCAAGAATTCACCGCACGCATACGTAAAGCACATTTGGTTGGATTCATTTTCAATCCATATTTCCTCATTCGCTCAAACGAACGTCAAGATGGTCTAAATGACCAATTTCGAGGATGACTTAACCACCACATCATCTATGTATATTTGCATAAAATCGTCAATAAAATCATGAAACATAGAATTCATTGCCCTCTCGATAAGTAGCACCAAAGATTCTTTAAACCAAAAGGCATTACTACCCATTCATAAACACCTAATGCCCCCGACATCGAAAAGTTGTTTTAACACGTCCTCTTCAAAGAATAAAAATTTGATTATACCACGAGTAGCCATCTAGCATACCGAGATAATCAAATCCTGCTTTCTTGAATCTATTAGCATTTACTCTCACAAAGGTGTAGCGTATTCATCCTTAGGTGTTGCATTATTTAGATCCCTAAAGTCTACGCAAACTCTAAGTTTTCCGTTTTCTTCATTATCGACAACATTAGCTAGCCAATCAACATACCCGCAATTTCGATGAATTTGCTTTTGAACAAACCTCTCTATTTCTTCTTTGATCTTAGCCAATATTGGAGGAGCAAATCTCCTTGGTGTTTGCTTTACTGGTTTCTTCCCTGGTCGGATAGGTATTTGAAGTTCCACCACTTCTCGACTTAGACCAGGCATTTTGTTGTACTCCCAAGCAAAGCAATCTTTGAACTCCTGCAGAAGTGAAATAACTTGGGTTTTGAAGGCAGCATCAAGGTGTGCACTAATATATGTTGGCCTTTTGACTAGGCCATCTCCCAAATCCACTTCTTCCATCGGATCTTGAGCTTGCATGCGCTTTGTCGAATCTTTAGGGTCTTTTTCAAAACCCAATGGTTCGTCGTCATAAATGCAGTCAAGCTTGTCATCTATGACTTCACCATTTTCTTCAGATGAAGGCATGGCTTCGACAGCCATTGTTTGTTGATTTATTTCGCTTCCAAAGCCGCTTTTATTTTAGTTTCGCCATATAGGCCGTAATTCTATCCCAAGCATTGGGTGCGACATCTAAAACCTTCTAAGAGTCGATATCCCATCCCGTTGGGGGTAGAACACCCTCAGGATAGACACTTCCATCTTCTATCGCTTCTTTTCCCAAATAAAACCATGTGTTGGGTATAGTCGAACAGAGGAAAGCACATTGTCAGATGATATGTATGCCTGACTAGAAGATGTGCATGGCGCAATATTCGCCATTTGTTTTTCAAAATTCTCCTTGGTGACGTTGTTGACATCGCCAGAGGAAGTAACTTTGGTCCGCTTCGACATATTCTACCAGACCATCATCCTTCCACATCACCAATTTCTGGTGTAGGCTCGAAGGCACAACGCCTACTCCATGAATCCACTCTCTGCCAAGGAGCATGTTATAGCTTGCCTTGGAGGCTATGACAAAGAACATGGTAGTTCTCTTTACAGTACCTACCACCACCTCCACTTCGACGACCCCCAAAGACCGGCCGGATTTGCCTTCATAATTAGTTAACACAATGTTATGAGGCTTTAGGTCTGTGTCGAACATCCCTATAGTCTTTAGCATTGCTTGAGGCATCAAGTTAACAGCAGCGCCTCCATCTACCAAGATCTTGTTGATGCCTACGCCATTGACTTTGGCTTGGACATACAGAGGCTTCAAATGATGCTGCATGCCTTCGTTTGGCCTCTCGAAAGTGGCCATTTGTTCTTCGACACAGCCGTTGTTCATTACATAGTAACAAACTGGCTTGTGGTTAGCCATATCCTCGTGAAGTTTTCTTCGACATCATTTGGGGCTTGTAATGACGTCATATTCGCTGGGTAGAATAGACACTACATTGCAAATGACATCAAAACTGGCCTCAGAGTCTTCAAAATCTGAAGTTACATCTTCATCCATGTCGAAGTCGCGACTTTTCTTCCTCAATGATGACAAAGGGAGGAAAGATTCTTTCCATCGCAGCCTCCTTGGCTCCTCTATTACAATAGATTTGCCGCCGCCTTATTTCCAACCTTTACTTGATTGGCAAAGACCTATGTTCACTTTCGCCGTTCCCACGGCTCTGAGAGTCGTATTCTTAGCCGTTTTTGAACCTCCTGGCGTTCTCTCGTCAGCAGCAGGTGCTGCCTTCTTCTTCGAGCGCTGATAACGACGCCATTGGGTCTTGGTCATGGGATTCTTCCCTTTATAATTATTCTTATAATTATATTTCGCACCCTCCCTCGCATTTGGTTTGACTGTCTCGGCCGTGTGAGAGCGAAGACTCCTATAATGTTTACACCCAGCATGTATCCATTTTTCATTTTGGAGATTTGCTCTTGGAACAAATGGCTTGGCCGACGCTGACAGCACAAACTCCTTCTTGGCTGCGCTCTTACTAGCAAACTGTGGCTTGCTTGTTGAAGGCCTGTTCGAACCCTTGACCTTATAAGGAAGGTCCCCCCTCTTGAAGCTGAAATTTGGTTTTTTCTCTGGCCATTTCCTTTTTAGAGGCTGTCGAACTTGGCAGCATTCGACACTTTTAGCCGCTTCCTTGTCAAACACAGCACTACATCTGGGGCATAACATTACCTCAGAGTTCTTCAGCTTGCACCTATTAAGGAAGTCTATTAACTCTTCTTCAGCTTTGGGGTACACGAACTGTACCTTCTCTTCATACTCCTCCTGAGTAAGCTCTTGCACAAAGACGCCTCTCGCACTACACTTTTGATCCTGTCTCGCCGAAGGCCCAACAGGCTTAGGAGAGCCTGCCATCTTCACATCTACCATGCTTATGTTCATTTCCATCGGTTCCGCATACATTGCCTCCGCCTGATGGAGTGGATCAGAATCAATCTGCATGGGAGCTTTGTTCTTTTTCTCACCGAATTTTAGTCTCCCTTCTTCGATTGCTTTACAACTATGTCCCCGAAAGTACACAACGGTCGCTTGTATGTCCCAAAAATTATGAAACTTACAATAACCCTTTTTCTTCCTCTGCTCGAGAGGAGGAACTTTCGAACCATTTGGCACTATGATTTGGCCATCGCTTTACTAACAAATCAAATATTTCATCACATTTAGTAACATCAAAAGTGTATGTTTTAGGCACAAATCTATCATTTTTAGGCTCTACAGAGTTATTCCCATTTGCGAGCCTTAATAATTTACTGCAGCATAGGGAGGACCAGGCTTAAGTTCACCCACATCTATTTCCTCGGACTCGACATCACTAAATGCGAAGTCGAATTCCTCATCGACATAGGCTATTTTCTCTTTCTTATGAAACCCAACCGAGTTTTCTTTTCTATTGAACTTATTCACTCTAGCCTTTTCCTCTTTAAGCCTTTCAACTTGTCGAACTCTATCGGCTAATTGGGCCATGTCTCTCAAATGAGAGGTATCCAATTTCTTTCTAATTGAATAATCAAGGCCACTGCGCACCATTTCGACAAGCTCATGCTCGAGCACTTGTGTGAAACACCTATCCTTTAATAGCCTAAACCTATTCGGGTAGTCGTCGATAGCTTCGTGCACTTTACGTCGAACACCGCGCTTCTTTAAGACTAATCTTCGATCGACCCATATAAAATCGCTCATGAAAAGCCTTCTAATCGCCCCCATGTGTACATGGAACTCGGGGTAAAGTGGTAAACCACGTAAAGGCATTCTTAGTTAGAGAATTTGGAAAATATTTCATTTTCAAACTCTCATTTTGGGCTATATCCCCGCCTCGGTCATGTAACGAGCAATGTGTTCGACAAAGAGATTCATTGGTATCACCCCAAATTTAGTAAATTTAGGAATTTTCCAACCTCTTGGCAATTCTACCGCAATACATATTCACACAAAGGGTGATATGAAATTAGGCCTATGTAAACCTACGTTAAGGCCATTCTGTGCCATTATGGTTTCTACCAAATTGGCTATGTTGTCTTGAGCACAAACGCGTTTTTCCGTTGCACTTGTCGAACAACCTCATCGCTCGTTACTCGTTTCGATGCACCATAACTACTTCGGGGACATGGTTTCCCATCCTCGTTGTTCGCCCACAACCGCCGGGCTTCGATAATGGCGATCTCTGCGGGGTATTAGGCGCATTATTCCCACCATTGGGTAATTGCCTATTATTCCCTGTAGGAGCCCCAAAGAAATCTGCTATCCTACCCATTTGGTTTGCTAACATCTGGTAACTCGTATTGGTATTCTGAATCAACGGATTGAAAACAGTACCAATTTGTTGGGTGAGCATATTAACCATATCGTGATTGCTCTCGTCCCACTTGTTTGTCTTAATGCCAACAAGGACGCATTGGTTAATGCAATCGGTTCGACCAGTGTGCTTTCAGAAGACACATGAGAGGGGGAAAAGGTCGAAACGTGTGGCATTCCAGTAGGCATGCCATATACACCAAAAGGATATGGTGGTAGACTCATGTTCTAGAAACGTGTCTCCAAACTGTTCCCTGTTGCCATATAAGGACTAGAAGGAAGTCCTATACTTTGTGGCAAAGACATAGACTGTGTCGACCCAACATTGGTCATTGACATCGTGGGAACGGTTATTGATGTTACTGGGGCCATTGTCCCTGTAACATTTCCAATACTGACACTTGTAGAATCTACGGTTGTTCCTTGCCCTTGTGATACCACAGGGTTAGAACTAGAGGCGTTGTTAGAATTGGTACGTACCATTCTACCACTCCTCAAGTGCATACAAATACACACACTTATAGAAACAACACAACGTTAATGGCAAAAGTCCCACTGGGCGTGCCAATTTGTTTGCTGGTGTTTTTAGCAAACAATCACTAGTTTTCAATATCGAGACTGTGAGATCAAACTAGAAAATCTCTTTGACGATTGCCATTGAATTTTGTGTTTTTCACGTACGTAAGAACAGTAAATAGTAGAGGGAAACAGATTGAAAGTAAAATAAAAGCAGTAAATGCAATGAAGGTAAAAAGAAAGTAAAAGTTTGCATTAAACGAAGAAAGAAAAAATGGTTCACCAACACGTACAAAGTATCTGTTTCACTCGTGTTTCGCTTTGGCTTGGAAGTTGAGTTTCTCAGAGTTCTTGTAGAATGTGGTGACCTCGATTTTCTATTACAAAGGGGTATTTATACCCGTAGGAACAATCGTGGGGGGAAAGAGTAACTGCCTCCTAAAACTACGGGAGAGTAACCGCCCACTAACTGCTGCTCTGCACTTTCGACTAACCCGTTGTCAACCGCTTGACGAAGTGTTGAGCCCAGCTCTGTCGAAGTGTTGGGTCTTCTCTTGTCGAAGGTTTCTTGCATTACTTGCTTCATGGCTTTGAGAGCTAAGCGTGTCGAAGCTCACTTGCACTCTTTGCACTTGTCTGTCTTTCATGTCGAATTCATGGTGCATTGACTTGAATATTGACCTATGGCCCACAGAACAATATTAAATGTGAAGTCAACTCCATTTAAAGCTTCATTTAATGTACTGTCAAAAATTTTGAGGTAACAGGTATATACGATGCAAGATATTGTGGGTCCCAGTCAGAGAGAATTAAATGAAAGTCAAAAATTGATTTATGGCAGGGGTATAATCGGTATATCACAAATGGGTGGGGGTGGGAGGGGATGGGGTGGGGGTATAAAAAAACAAAGCCAAAAAAGAAAGTTAAATAGATTGGTTGCTGCAAAGGGGGCTGGCTACATTGCCGTCATACAAAACCTCGCTGTAAGGCAGACCTATTTTGCAGTCCTACAATAACTCAATCGAGATCTGAATCGTGGAGTTTGCACTTACAAAGTATTAAAAAGAATACTCCCTCCGTCTCATATTAACTGTCATGTTTGAAATGTTTATTTGTCTCAAATTAATTGTCACTTTAAAATCTCAATACAACATTTATTATTACTTTTCAACAATACCATTACTTTATAATATCAATAACCGTGCCATCTATTCAATCAATAAAAGTGTAAGGGTATTTTAGTCCAACCACATCTTTTTACCATAAAAGTTAGCATAACCAATCATTTTCTTAATATCCGCGCATAACCTTAAATGACAATTAATATGAGACGGAGGGAGTAGTGACTTAGGAGGTGTTACATTATCTTAGGGACTAATTAGTAATTTGGTAGTTAATATTTCTTAGAGCTCTATATATAGAGCATATTGTACTCACATTTAGTATCTTTTTTCAATATGATTCCTTATGAAGAGTATCTACCTCTTTTACCTCATGAGTACACTTATGCTCAATACCTCTCCTATGAGTTTGATCTTTGCATGTATGATCCTATGATTCTTAGCACAAAGAGTCACTAAATCCTTGACCAATAAAAAAGTGTCACTAAATCCAACTACTCTGTTTGCTTGATGCATCACGTGCAGCAAAAATGCCGCAGAGGATCCAAGTCCCTCATTTGGCCCGCAACTCAACAAAATTGGACAACAACAATGCTTTTGTTAACATGTCCGCTATTTGCTTCTACGCAGGAACATGCTCAATGTAACACCCCATTTCTACCCTAAGAAATAAATAAAATTTATCGAGTTCAAATTTTTTTTTAACACATTCAAAGAGATGCTACATTTTCTTCACACAAACAACAACATTATAATAACCAAGCTCTCTTAAAAATTAATACATTTACACAACACACAGCACTGGGATGGAATCCTCAAAAATATATTACTTTAGTTCTCATAACATGAGTTTTCAACGTCTCGCAGCGGAATAAAATTAATATCTTATAAAACAAAATACAGTCTCAACAATAACATAATAATCTCCATAAAATTACTCAACAAGGCAAATAAACAAAGACAATAAACTAGCGCCCCATCCCCTGAGTGTTACGTATCAGAGCTTATAGACCGACTCAGGAGTGAAGAAATAACAGCCTTCACTCATGGCTACCTGTAATAATAAGAACAAAGGGGTGAGTCTAAATCGCATAATAAGGCTTATAATAAGTAATATGCTAGAATATAGAACTACACCCATCACAAAGAACACTCTTATATTTTATTTATATAAAATCATATACACCGACTATCATTATATATATATATATATATAAAACTCTCAACAATATATATATTTATTTACATATATATATATATATACACATATACTAGTTACAACAATATTCTTATATATATATATATATATATATATATATATATATATATATGTTTTTATACGCATAACAACTTCAGCAGCATTTATATATATATATATATATATATATATATATATATATATATAACATCCTACAACAACGTGTGTGTGTATATATATATATATATATATATATATATATATATATAACATTATATAGCAACTTAATTATATATGTGTATATATATATATATATATATATATCGTACCCATAGCACTTACACAGTCCATATACAGCAACTTCTACAACATCTACACTTATGTATACATATACATATATATATCAACATCCACACCGTATGAATATCACACTATTCACATTTTATAATAACATAAGTATCACACCGTCACATCACACCCAACAATATTATCAAATGATGCGTATGCATGTATGAGGTGCAAAATACATGTGGTACCATCATAATTCTCATAGCCAATTGGGCACGTCGCGATCATGACCTAAAAAAATGCATCGTCGCGACCGCAGCCGAATGTATGCATGTGACTCCATGAACACACCACAAGCACAATTTCTCATAACAACAAGTCACACACATCATCTATTTCAATTATAACGTCGAGACCGCAGCCTAAAATTCATCACCAAACACGGTCTGTAGACCCATCATCACTCAACAACATCACTGGCACATAAAGTGTGCGGCAAGACCACTTTCACAAAGACCCAAAACAAAGACGGAAACACAATTGGATGAAAGACACAAGTGCCAAACACCAAACAAACAAAGAAAGTGGCACCCAATAGCCTAACATTTATAAACACATGCTAAATAAGTTAGGAAAATATTGACAAGCACAAAATAGATTCATGCCTTGTTGTTTTTAAAAGAGAAATCGATTCATGGCTTTCATTTTCAAAGAGGGAATCGATTCATGGCTTTCATTTTCAAAGAGGGAAATCGATTCCTTGTTTTTATTTTAAACGGGGAATCGATTCCTTGCTTCCATTTTGAAGTGGGAAATCGATTCCTTGCTTCCATTTTGAAGTGGGAAATCGATTCCTTGCTTCCATTTTGAAGTGGGAAATCGATTCCTTGCTTCCATTTTGAAGTGGGAAATCAATTCCTTACTTCGATTTTGAAGTGGGAAATCGATTTCTTGCTTCCATTTTCTAAAGAGGGAATCGATTTCTTGCTCATGTGTTTAAAGGAGGAAATCGATTTCTGGCTTCTGTATAGAGCCCAGAATCGATTTCAAGCTTCACTTTGGAGAAAAAATAATCGATTCTTCTATTTGTTTAAAAATCACAATTACAAACATAATCGCTCGTAATCATCCAGACACACTCAATCAATCACATACATCAAAACAACAATCAAAATCGCAATGAGATTAATATAAATCCTACAACCCACATACATCCCATTATAAACCCTATTATAAGGTAAGACCCACCCTTACCTTAAGTTTTTCGAAGATGATGATCCTTCTACGTGAACACCGAAGTAACCACAACAACAACTCTTCTTCTTCTCTTCTCTCTTGTGCGATCTCCTTCTTTCTCTTTTCTCTCTTGTGCGCTCTCTCTTCTCTCTTCTCTCCTTACGTTTCTTTCTTTCTTTCTTTGATTCTCAACTGATGCGAAAAATGCATCAACCCTAGCGCCTAGGAGCCTAAGTCAATGGGCTTGGGCTCTTGGGCCATTCCTTACCACCCCGGAATTACTGACACCGCTTCCTTCATTTTAAAAATACAACAATATATTAATATTTTAATATACAAAATTAATGCAACACTTAAATAATTCAATTAAATAATTAATTAAATTATTTTGGGTGTTACACTCAATCTTTAGCTTCTTCTGCTCGACGTTCTCTCGCACAAAGTAGACATTGATCTCCAGATGCTTCGTTCGTGAGTGAAGACCTAGGTTGTGAGAGATCATCACTGTGCTTAGGTTATCACACAGAAGAGTTGGGGTTTGAAACGAGATACACAATTCAGATAATAGCGACTGTACCCACATCAACTTGGCAGTAGCATTTGCGATCCCGCGATACTCAGCTTCTGCGTCGATCGAGCTACCTGATAACTCTATTTTATATAGAGTTATTCATATGTTTAAACTTAGTAAATTGCTCTCTTTCAAGTAAAGGTAAGGAGTTTATATAGTTTTTTGTGTGATATATGATAACTTGAGTGTTTGACATGGTTAAAGTTGTTAACTAGGCTATTTTGGATATATTGTGGTATGTTTGATGAGTTTGTTCAGTGCAGCCAACAGATGCACTTGCATTACAATGCTCCTGCACTGCATCTGCATTACACCAGCTTGCTTGAAGTGACAATGGAAGCACCTCAAATTTCACCAAAGCTTTATCACCCTATGACATCATGCTTAGTCATGGATCACATGGAGGAGCATACCCACTTGCTAGAGGAGGTGCCTACCATAGCTCACCATAGAAGACTAGCTTTGAAGAGTCATTTACTTATGGACATGTGGCCATTCACTATTGGACCTCCATATACACTTGAGTGTATGTTTCAACTTGTGAGACAACTTCTGAAAAGTAACCATGGTTACACCTCTAGTTTACTTCAACTACAAGGAAGGAAACCCTCTCATGAAGAAAGATCAAAGCCTATATAAAGACCTTCACTCTTCACTTGGAAAATCATCTCTCAAGAGATCATCATCTCTCATATCATCTCATACACTTCAATTTACGTTTCTAGTAATGTAGTTTTAGTTAGTTCTTAGATTGTAAGAAGGTAAGGGAGGAATTGACAACTTCTTCCTTCACTTCTACATAGAGGTAGCTTAGTGCAGTGGAGTAGTGCACCCGCATCACTTGGCAACTTCATGCAAAGGAAACTACAACCGTGTAACTTCTATCTTATTGTTTCCTTTTGTTATTTCAATTATATGAATATGACTTGTTCTGTTTATATAAGCCTTGTGATGACTTGCATGAACTAAACTCTTTTGGTTGAGATGTTCTAACCTTATAATGATCTTTTAAGTAAGTTATTGTGTTCATATGTGATGTTTGCATTCTAGTTCTTGTATGATAACTCTTTCATATTCATCAACATGGGAACAACAGGTATGTTTAATGATAGAGATAGGCCAATTAGAAATTATACCATGTTTGATTCTCAAATCATGCAACCTTGCATAGTTAGGCCTAAAATCTCCGCAACACATTTTCAATTTAAACCTATTATGTTCCAAATGCTTCAAACAATAGGCCAATTTAGTGGTTCTCCACAAGAGGATCCTCATTTGCACTTAAAACAATTTTTAGAAGTGTGTAGCAATTTCTTCATTCCTGGTGTTAGTGAAGATGCTTTTAAATTGAAATTATTTTCATATTCTTTGAAGGATATAGCTAAGGCTTGGTTGAACTCTCTAGAGCCTAACTCTATCACTACTTGGAATGAGATGGCTCAAAAATTTTTAGCAAAATATTTTCCACCTATCAAAAATGCCAGGATGAGAAGTGAAATCACTACTTTTAAACAAAAAGAATTTGAGTCATTGTTTGAAGCATGGGAAAGATGGAAAGAATTGTTGAGAAAATGTCCTTACCATGGAATTCCTGTTATAATTCAAATGGAAACATTCTATAATGGTTTAGAACCTCAAACCAGAATAATGCTTGATGCATCATCTGGAGGAGTGTTGTTAAATCTATCTTACAATGAGGCTTGTGCATTAATTGAAAGAATTTCATCATATAGCTCTAGTTGGCCTACTGGGAGGGTAAGTGCCCAAAAGAAATCATCAGGGGTACATGAGATTAGTGATATATTAGCCCTATCTACACAAGTAGCCTCTCTAGCAAATATGATAAAAAGCTTCACTTCTACCAGTGCACCTGCGCCTAGTGCAAATTTGCATTAATGTAAACAATCTACAAAGAACCAAAGAACAAGCACCTCCAAAGAATGATTAGTTGTGTACATTATAGGGGAGGTCACTTGTATGAAGAATGTCCCAACAATCCTATTTCTGTTAACTATGAAGGGTATAACCTAAATAACAACCCTTACCCAAACACCTACAATCCAGATTTGAACACTCAACCAAATTTCTGGTGGGGGAGTAACAATGTTGTTGCACCAAATACAGTTGCACCATCTACTCCACCAGAATTTCCTTCTCAACATGTCCAAAGACCATTTGCACCAGAAATGGAAAACTCCTTGGAATCTCTAATGAAAGCATTTATGAGTGAAACAAGAGAATTTATGAGTGATGTAAAAAGCTCAATCCAAACTCATGGTGATGCCATTAGAAACTTAGAGAATCAGGTTGGACAATTAGTTACTACTCTTTACCAAAGACCAAATGGATCATTACCATCCACCAAAGAAGCTTTAACTTCACAAAACCTTAGGAAAGAGCATGTCAATGCTATATATTTGGGAAGTGGAAAAGATTTGAATGAGGAATATGATATAGAAGGTGAGGGTAAGGAAGAAAAAGAAAAAAAAATGAAAAAAATGAGAAATGCAGAAAAGAAAAAAATTCTAGCAATGCAGGAGCATCCAATGCACCTGCATCAGTCTCAAGCAATGCAAGAGCATCCATTGCTCCAGCATCCAATTCTGCACCTATGCCCTTACCTATGTTTGTTCAAGAGTACCCTCCTCCTCCTTTTCCTCAAAGGAAGAAGAAGACTCATGAAGATAAATAATTTTTAGAGGTGCTGAAGCAACTCCACATCATTAAGAGCTCTAAGGAGAGTCAGGGAGGAAGAGATGAACCAGAAAAAGAAGAGAGTATTAAGGAGATTGAGCCTGAACCCGGCCCTAGAGCAGTACTCAACAAACAAACAACTCTCTCACCCCAATCCTCACCTCACATTAATCCAACTCCACAATCTGCTTCCCAATCAGCCACCATCACAACAATCAAAACACCACCCAACCAGCCTATATTGCCACCAAAATACACCAAAGAAATTCAAGGTACTGCTAAGAACCACAAACCCAAAACCATCCACCAAACACCTCAACTAGAACCACAAGTTAAAGGGAGACAGTTCTTTTGTCCAACTCAAAGCTTAAAGTACTCCCTGAAAAGCTCAATTCTAAGCAGTCAGGACCTTTTAAACTGGTGAGAGTGTATCCTAATGGGGCAGTGGAATTGTTTGATGAAACCACTAAGTGCATATTCAAAGTAAATGGAAAATGGGTGAAGCAGTACTATGGAGCACATGTGGAGAGAGACAAAGTCACCACAGAGTTACCAAAACTCTAACATGAGGCTTAGTCTAGCTAAAGACTATAAATTAACCGCTACTGGGAGGCAACCCAGATTTTTAAGACTAATTGTGTTTTGTGTGTTTTTGTTTTTACTTTTGTAGGTGTGAATGAATGGTCTTGTGCAAATGCTGTCAATTAGGCAGAATTTTGATGCAGTAGCACCTTGTGCAGCTGCATTAGTAGCTGATATCTGCCACAAGACTTAGTCAGGCTGAAGACTCTTAAATCAAGCGCTTATGGGAGGCAACCCGTGATTTTGAAGTATTAGTTATGTTAGTTTTAATTTGTGTTTTGAAGTGTTTTGTAGGGAAAACAGGTTAAAAGAATTCCCAGTGCTGCTGCACAGCATACACCTGCACTACCAAAATTTCAGTGCTCCTGCATCAAACTCCACAACACACATGAGTGAAAATTTAAATGATGAGAAAGTGTTGCAGAGCAATCTGATGCATGTACACCTGATGCAACTGCATCCACCACTGGTGTACCTGATACAAGTGAACTAGTGCAGGTGCATCCAAACATGAGGAACTCAAATAGAAGAGAAATAAGGTAAAGCATTTTACAGTGAGGTCTAACTCAAGGCTAAGGAGTGTGTCATCAAAACAATAATTTTATTTGAATATTGTTAAATATTATGTTTAATTATGCATTTTGATAATTATATTTTGTATTATGTTATTTCGGGAACTAATCCTCCTCCCATGGTTTTTATTTTAAAAGAGCAATGAGGACACTGCTCAACTTTAAGTTGGGGGGAGAAGTTAACTGAAGTTAACTTATTATACTTATTATATTATGCATATCATATGTGTTTAACTATAGTATGTGTGTCTGATTTGATATATGTTTGTTATTATATAAGTTTCTTTTTATGTGTATCTACATGTTTAAATATACACAGCTTGTTTAAGTTTACTAAGTATGCATGTTTAAAATATGTGTGTTTTGACTAAATATTTTTGATATTAAGTATTAGATGTACTTAACAAAGTAGTATTTAAGTACATGAAACTATTTTCTAAAGAGATGTCTCTTTTGGAAATAGTGGAAAGTATGAAGAATACTATCACTGTTAAGAGTATTTTAGTAGATGTTTAGTTTTTTAGAAAATATAGTGTAATCCTATGAATGGATTTTTAATGATGAAAAAAAAGAAGCCTTGTTTCTAAGAAAATAACCAAAATTATTTTTACTTCAACACCTCAAAACTGAGTTTGTGAAAAGAACCTTGCTATTTAAAGAACAATCTGATGCAAGGGGAATTTTTGGTGAGCTTAGGTCAAAACAAAGTTTTATTAAAAAGTTAGAAGAGCTTAAAGAATTAAGTTTGGGGGTGTTTTATGAAAATTAGGGCTGAATTTGAAAAGTATAACACTACAAGAAAAATGAGATTTTTTGGCGGATTTTTCCGCCAAAAAACACCCAATTCCGCCGCAAAAAACACCCATCATCGCGTCTTGCCATCGAATCGAACTTCTACACAAAGGAACACAATTAGCTACAACAGATATAACACTTAGACACTTGGTCGGACAGACCACTTCAGCTCTGATACCACTAATGTAACACCCCCTTTCTAATCAAGTATTATTTAATAGATATTATCAGAGTTTTCAAAATTTAAATCATCGAAAGAAAGTGTCACATTTCAACGCTTATAAAAACAACCAACTTATAATCCAGTGACATGAAGTCAACAAAATAATAGCACGATATATAGCACGATAGTTTAGGGACGGGCCCACAAACACCTGTTTTAGTTTACAGCACCAAAATAAAATACCTCCAACACAGCGGAAAATTATTAGTCTAGAATCATACTTAATACATCACCACGAATAGTCTAAAAACATAAAAATAGCAATAAAAGTAATACTACGCCTCCCCACAGTGCTACATATCGAGTGACACGACTACTAGCAAAGGGCATAAGAATGCCTTCACTCATGATTACTGCAGCTTCTTGAGCATAAGAAGCAACACAAGCAGTAGGGTGAGTCTTTTATACAAATAATAATAGATAGGATAGGCATTACATATTGGCAAGGCAACAAACATTACTAATTCACCGCATTATCAACACATCATCAATAAATTCATTAACATGGTATGATTTGTATGCATGTATGCAACATGCATGAGGATCCTTCATCACCACTATTTGCCTTGAGGGCACTCATCGCTTTGGACCGGAGTCCCACGTCGCTTTGGCCGAAGCCTACACATCGCTTTATGCATATGCATCATGAGACTCCATGTCAATGCACCACAAACACACATATTGCCACAACTTATTAGGCTCACCATTTTTCAGTTATTAACTCATCTCCATCTCACCAACAAATTAGCCTTGAGGGCGTCTCATCGCTTTTTGGACCGAAGTCCCACACCGCTTTCACACTTCGCTTAGTTACAATTTAATTTATACTCTCACGTTAATATTTTAGCTCACAATCACTCCACCACGCGAGAGTTGGACCAACTAACACCCTAGGGACCACAATACACCTAGGAACCACACTAGGCACCACTTGGCGCCACGGGGCAGCCACTTTGGCGCCCCACCGCAACACACTCACACACCCACGTGCACAACCAGCTCAACCGGGCGCACTAGGCTGCCACATTTGGCGCCTGCACCCAAGACACACACACACACGCACACACATCGCACAACTGGGCGCACACAGACACGCAGGGCAACCACATTTTGGCGCCCTGCTCAGACACAACCAGCACACACAGACACGCACAAGGCGCCTCGGGCGCTGTGTGCGCATACTGACAAGGCGCGCACGATCCCTAGCAAAATGGCGCCTAGGCCGATACACCCCACACACCTCACACAATTATTTTAGCCCCTCAACAACCCCAATTCCCCAACATTCTCAGAATATGCCCACACCATTCCAGCAACAATTTATAGGGCTTCTCATCAATCATTATACTCTAGCATATTTTCACTTGCCACTCAATTGGGGGATTTCCACAAACATTTAGCATGCATAATTCAATCACATTCTCATGGCATTCCAATTAGGCTAAGAACACATCAACAATCATGGGTTTAACACAAACGATTGATTACTCAGCCATTCAACAATTCAAACAATCATAATCCAATGAATTCACGTTCAAACATCACAACTCTAATAATCTACAACCCAACCTACACATAACACAATTCCTAAGAATTATTATTGGTATAGAAGAGCCCCCATACCTTGAAATGCTAGAAATTCGAATTCTACTCCAAGGAAAATCACAAGAGCAAGCCGCTTCCCTTCCTCTTTCCAAAACCGTGGCTGTCCTTCTCTTTGAACGCATGGGAGAGCAACAAAAATATGATGAGGGTTGAGGATTATGACGGAAAAGAAAGGAACATGAAAAAGGAAGGATCAAAGTGAATTACCTGCAGAAAACGTGAGAAGAAGCTTTCCTTCCCTTCCTTTCCTTTGCCCACGCCGCGCCTCACACAACACTTCTCCCTCTCTCTGTTTTCTTGCTTTTCAACGTGGGAATGAATAATGAGACTCTTCTCAAGGGTTTTGGGAGTTTTAGGAATGGGTTTGGGTCAAAAATTGACTTGGGCCCTAATTGCACCCCCTTCTTTATTTAATTAGGCACCCTCTGAAATAAAAGAATTCCAACATTATTATTCAATTTAATTAAATATTGTAATCCCTCAAATAACTTAATTAAATAAATAATTAAATTATTTTAGGGCGTTACAACTCTCCCCCACTTAAAGAATTTCGTCCTCGAAATTACCTGAGTCAAACAACTCCGGGTATGCTTCTTTCATCTTACTTTCCAATTCCCAAGTCGCACTCTCGCCAACGGCCCCCAACCAAACTACTTTCACTAGCTTGATCTCCTTCCCCCGCAACACCTTCACTTCACGGTCTTCAATTCTAACTGGCATAGTTTCCACTGTGTGGTCTCACGCACAATCTCCGGGCCTAACACCACACTTTCTCCCGATTCATACCAACACAAGGGTGTTCTGCATCTCCTACCATACAATGCCTCGAAAGGCGCCATCCCAATACTCGCGTGAAAACTATTGTTATAAGTGAATTCAATCAATGGCAAATGGGAATCCCACGAACCCCCTTGTTCAAGGACACACGCCCTCAGTAAATCCTCTAGTGACTTGATAGTCCTCTCAGTTTGCCCATCAGTCTGGGGATGATAAGCGGAACTAAACCTTAATTTAGAATCCAATGCCTCATGCAAGCTCTTCCAAAATTCAGAAGTAAACCTAGGGTCCCGATCAGACACGATACTCGAAGGAACACCATGCAGCTTCACAATTGTCTTGACATAGATACCTGCCAACTTCGGAACTGGATAAGTAATATTGATCGGTAAAAAGTGAGCAGACTTTGTCAACCTATCAACAATCACCCAAATAGCATCAAATCCCTTTACTGTATTCGGCAATCCAGTTACAAAATCCATAGAGATACTATCCCACTTCCATTCTCGTACATCCAATGGTCGATCAACCCCGCCGGCTTCGATGCTCTACCTTGGATTTCGACACGCCAAACAAGCATACACAAATTGGGCCACATCACGCTTCATGCCAGGCCACCAAAACAGTTTCTTCAAATCCTGATACATCTTTGTGGCTCCCGGATGAATACTCAATTTACTTCGATGTCCCTCTTCCAGTATTGATTTCTTAATCTCTTCATCATCAGGGATACAAATCCTCCCTCGGTATCTTAACACACCTTGCGCATCTAACTCATAATCTTTAACCTCGGAGTGATCAATCCCCACTGCCAATTCGACTAGTTTAATGTCTTGCTTTTGAGCCTCCCGAATAACATCCAAAAATTCATTATGGATCTTCAACATTCCCAGCCGCACACTCTTAGGCGTCACTTCGCAGACCAAACTCAAATCCCGAAACTGCTCAATCAATTCGAGCTCTTTCACCATCAACGCAGACACATGAAGGGACTTCCTACTCAAGGCATCGGCTACAACATTAGCCTTCCCCGGATGGTAATTCAAACTAAAGTCATAGTCTTTCAATAATTCTAACCACCTCCTTTGTCTCATATTCAATTCTTTCTGATCAAACAAATACTGCAACCCCTTATGGTCACTGAACACCTCAAACTTAGAACCATACAAATAGTGCCTCCAAATCTTCAAAGTAAAAACGATTGCCGCAAGCTCCAAATCATGAGTAGGGTAATTCTTCTCATGAACTCTCAACTGCCTAGACGCATAAGCTACTACCTTACCTTCTTGCATCAGCACACCTCCCAAACCCATCTTGGAAGCATCACAATACACCACGAACGGTCGATCTGGAACAGGCAATACCAGAATAGGAGATGTTGTCAACCTCCGCTTCAACTCATTGAAGCTCTCTTCACACCGTGCATCCCACACAAAGGCTTTTCCCTTACACGTCAGTTGAGTCAACGGAAGGGCTAGCTTAGAGAAACCCTCAATAAACCTCCTGTAATAACCAGCCAACCCCAAGAAACTCCTGATCTCAGTCACTGACTTTGGGCTCTCCCATTGCAACACCGCATCAACCTTGGCTGGATCTACAGCTATACCATCACCGGAAATTACATGGCCAAGGAAACTCACTTTATTCAACCAGAACTCGCACTTTGACAACTTTGCATAAAGCTTCTTTTCCCTCAGCACCTCTAGCACTAACCTCAAGTGTTCTGCGTGCTCCTCTTCCGTCTTGGAATACACTAAAATGTCATCTATAAATACCACCACAAAACGATCCAAGTGACTATGGAAGGTACGGTTCATGTACTCCATAAACACCCCGGGTGCGTTGGTCACACCAAACGGCATTACAGTATATTCGTAGTGTCCATATCTAGTTCTGAAAGTTGTCTTCTGAACGTCATCATCTTTCACCTTGATTTGGTGATATCCCGACCTCAAGTCGATCTTGCTGAACACTTTAGCACCCACCAACTGATCCATCAGGTCATCAATCCTCGGGAGCGGATACCTGTTCTTGATTGTCACCTTGTTCAACTGTCTATAGTCTACGCAAAGTCTCATACTCCCATCCTTCTTCTTCACTAACAACACAGGTGCTCCCCAAGGCGACACACTAGGCCTTATGAACTTCTTCTCAAGTAACTCTTCTAGCCGTTTCTTCAATTCAAATAATTCAGACGCCGACATCCTGTAAGGTTCCATAGACACAGGCCTCGTACCCGGCACAAGATCAATAGTGAATTCAACCTCCCTCTCCGGCGGAACACTCGGAATCTCATCAGGGAATACCTCCGGAAACTCGCACACTACCTTCAACCCTTCAATGATATCTTGACTCTCAACAGACAGAGACGCCATCAAGGCAAATAGATGAACTTCTTCCTTCATTAACCTACGCAATTGACTCGAAGGCAGCAAAACAGATTCTTCCTCTTCAGGAGGAAGGAAACTCACGGATTTACTAAAGCAGTTGATATGCACATGGTTATCAACTAACCAGTCCATACCGAGGATAACGTCCATTCCCTCCAAAGGCAAACAAATAAGGTCTACAAGAAAATCTCTGCCGAAGACTGACAGAGGACACTTAGCACACACTAGGGAGGTAGTTACCGAACCCTTAGCCGGAGTATCAATAACCATCTCCTCATCATAGAAGACAATTCAAGATTCAATTTCTCAAAGACACAATGCAAAGAATGAAAGAATGAGTAGCACCAAAGATCTCTACTATGGCAATCAAAGGAGTATCATAAATAAAGCAAGTACCTCTGATCTCGTTAGCACCCTCGGATCCTGCCAGTGCAAACACCTTCCCCTTAGCTCTCTCTCTCTTGGGCTTAGGACAGTTAGCACTTATATGTCCCGCTTCATCACAATTAAAACAAATGACCCCTTTCTTTTCACAGTTAGTAGCTATATGGCCTTTCTTACCACACTTGAAACAAAGGGCCTCAGGACACTCACTACTCTTATGACCAGGCTTCTTACAAGTAAAACACACCATACCCGAAGAGGCACCTCCCCCACTTGAACTCTTACCAGCACCTGCTTTCCACTTGTTTTTACTTCCATCAACATCATAGGGTTTTCCTCTAAACTGAGAGTTCCTCTTTTCCTTCACAGCCTTATAAGCAGCAGAACTGTCTTCCTCGAAGATCCTACACTTATCAACCAATCTAGCAAAATCCCGAATCTCCTGATACCCAATCGCTTTCTTTACGTCCGGGCGCAGACCACTCTCAAACTTGACGCACTTGGAAAATTCAGAATCGGCTTCATTGGCATAGTAAGGACAAAATTTGGCCAACTCCTCAAACTTGGCGGCATACTCACCATCTTGCCTTATTTCCTGTTTTTCGGCTCCAGAACTCCACTTCCTTCTTAGCTCGCACATCCTCGGGGTAATACTTTCTCTTGAACTCTCTTGTGAAAACCTCCCAAGTAACTTCCTCACCAAAGACCTTCCAACCTTCGCGACATTCCCAACCACCGGTCGTCGACTTCCTCTCCCCAAAGATATGGGTCCCCAACTTCACTTTCTCAAAGAAGAAGCACTCCATGACGCGCGAAGATCCGCTCTATCTCCTTTAACCAGGCCAAGGCCCCATCGGGGTCATACCGACCCTTGAAGGTGGGTGGGTTTTCTCTCTGAAACGTCGCTAAGTTACGAGCATTCACAGCAGCACCAAGGCCCCATCGGGGTTTACTTCAACACCTCAAAACTGAGTTTGTGAAAAGAACCTTGCTATTTAAAGAACAATCTGATGCAAGGGGAATTTTTGGTGAGCTTAGGTCAAAACAAGGTTTTATTAAAAAGTTAGAAGAGCTTAAAGAATTAAGTTTGGGGGTGTTTTATGAAAATTAGGGCTGAATTTGAAAAGTATAACACTACAAGAAAAATGGGATTTTTTGGCGGATTTTTCCGCCAAAAAACACCCAATTCCGCCGCAAAAAACACCCATCATCGCGTCTTGCCATCGAATCGAACTTCTACACAAAGGAACACAATTAGCTACAACAGATATAACACTTAGACACTTGGTCGGACAGACCACTTCAGCTCTAATACCACTAATGTAACACCCCCTTTCTAATCAAGTATTATTTAATAGATATTATCAGAGTTTTCAAAACTTAAATCATCGAAAGAAAGTGTCACATTTCAACGCTTATAAAAACAACCAACTTATAATCCAGTGACATGAAGTCAACAAAATAATAGCACGATAGTTTAGGGGATCGGCCCACAAACACTGCTTTTAGTTTACTGACACCAAAATAAAATACCTCCAACACAAATGGAAAATTATTAGTCTAGAATCATACTTAATACATCACCACGAATAGTCTAAAAACATAAAAATAGCAATAAAAGTAATACTAAGCCCTCCCCACAGGTGCTACATATCGAGTGACACGACTACTAGCAAAAGGGCATAAGAATGCCTTCACTCGCGACACTGTAGTTGCTTGAGCATAAGAAGCAACACAAGCAAAGAGGTGAGTCTTTTATACAAATAATAATAGATAGGATAGGCATTACATATTGGCAAGGCAACAAACATTACTAATTCACCGCATTATCAACACATCATCAATAAATTCATTAACATGGTATGATTTGTATGCATGTATGCAACATGCATGAGGATCCTTCATCACCACTATTTGCCTTGAGGGGCACTCATCGCTTTGGACCGAGTCCCACGTCGCTTTGGCGAAAGCCTACACATCGCTTTATGCATATGCATCATGAGACTCCATGTCAATGCACCACAAACACACATATTGCCACAACTTATTAGGCTCACCATTTTTCGCTTATTAACTCATCTCCATCTCACCAACAAATTAGCCTTGAGGCGCCTCATCGCTTTTGGACCAAGTCCCACACCGCTTTCACACTTCGCTTAGTTACAATTTAATTTATACTCTCACGTTAATATTTTAGCTCACAATCACTCCACCACGCGAGAGTTGGACCAACTAACACCCTAGGGACCACAATACACCTAGGAACCACACTAGGCACCACTTGGCGCCACTGGGCAGCCACTTTGGCGCCCCACCGCAACACACACTCACACCCACGTGCACAACCAGCTCAACCGGGCGCACTAGGTCGCCACATTTGGCGCTGCACCCAAGACACACACACACACGCACACACATCGCATACAATCAGGCGCACACGGACACGCAGGGGCAGCCACATTTTGGCGCCCGCTTTCGAACACAACCAAAGACACACAGACACGCACAAGGCGCCTCGGGCGCTGTGCGCGCATTCTGCACCAAGCGCGCACGATCCACTAGCAAAATGGCGCCTAGGCCGATACACCCCACACACCTCACACAATTATTTTAGCCCCTCAACAACCCCAATTCCCCAACATTCTCGAATATGCCCACACCATTCCAAAGAACAATTTATGTGGCTTCTCATCAATCATTATACTCTAGCATATTTTCACTTGCCACTCAATCGGGGGATTTCCACAAACATTTAGCATGCATAATTCAATCACATTCTCATGGCATTCCAATTAGGCTAAGAACACATCAACAATCATGGGTTTAACACAAACGATTGATTACTCAAATGCATTCAACAATTCAAACAATCATAATCCAATGAATTCACGTTCAAACATCACAACTCTAATAATCTACAAACCAACCTACACATAACACAATTCCTAAGAATTATTATTGGTATAGAAGAGCCCCCATACCTTGAAATGCTAGAAATTCGAATTCTACTCCAAGGAAAATCACAAGAGCAAGCCGCTTCCCTTCCTCTTTCCAAAACCGTGGCTGTCCTTCTCTTTGAACGCATGGGAGAGCAACAAAAATATGATGAGGGGTTGAGGATTATGACGCTGGAAAAGAAAGGAACATGAAAAAGGAAGGATCAAAGTGAATTACCTGCAGAAAACGTGAGAAGAAGCTTTCCTTCCCTTCCTTTCCTTTGCCCACGCCGCGCCTCACACAACACTTCTCCCTCTCTCTGTTTTCTTGCTTTTCAACGTGGGAATGAATAATGAGACTCTTCTCAAGGGTTTTGGGAGTTTTAGGAATGGGCTTGGGTCAAAAATTGACTTGGGCCCTAATTGCACCCCCTTCTTTATTTAATTAGGCACCCTCTGAAATAAAAGAATTCCAACATTATTATTCAATTTAATTAAATATTGTAATCCCTCAAATAACTTAATTAAATAAATAATTAAATTATTTTAGGGCGTTACACCGCAAATACAGTATTTTCAGTGATTTTTCCACGCAGAAAATGGTCGTGGCAACGTATTTTCATGGAAATTCATGTAATTTCTCGCGGATTTTAAGTCATTTCGCGGATTTTTATGGGGATTTTGCGCGAAATTCCGGGAATTTTGAACTTTCATGGATTTTTCCACCAAAATTTTTTTTTTTTTTTTTTAAAATCACTAAAATACACTAAAATCCGCCAAAAAAAATTTATTTTATTATTTTTTTTAAATCCGCCGAAAACTACACTTAAATCCGCCGAAAAATACTTTTTTTTAAAAAAAAAAATTTAAAAACATTTTTAAAAAGCTGAAAAAACGTTTTTTAAAATTAAATAAATTTTAAAAAAAATATATAAATAACATATTTAAATTAAAAAACTAAAATTGTGATAAAACCAAATAAAATGTTTTTTAACAACTAATAAATTTAAATTAAAAATATAAATAGCATATTTAAATTAAAAACTCAAATACCAAATAATAAACATCCATAATCAACAATAAAAAAAAACACTCATAATCAACCAAATAATAAACATCCATAAATTCAAATCCAACAAATCACTCCGATATCCATAATAATAAACATACATAATCAAATATAAAACTACTAAGGTGCGTGCTCATCGAGTCATCTCTCGTGATAATATTGATCACCTCGTCTTTGGTTGATCATCACCGAACAAACAAGCCTCTAACGCACTATAATTTAGATCAATATTATTATTGAAGAGATGGGGTGATTCTTCGCCGGGTTGAATATACTACACGCCACTTGAGGTGGTGGCCAGTCTTTGGGAAGATATCGATGGATATCGCTTGTCCACCGGAGTGGTGATCGGTGCTTTGGGAGGATCTTTGGGAAGGATACTTGAGGTGGTGGATACCGCTTGAGAATAATGGGGCCGGGAGTATGCCGCCGATATCGCCGAGGTACGGAGGATACTGAGGCCAAGACGTGGGTACGGTAGGAAGCCATATGTGATGATGATGATGATGATGGCCTCGAAGGATGGTTCATCCGAGCCATCATCTCGCCGCAAACGCCTCGCTTCTCCTAGCTTGCTCAGCAGTCAAGCGCCTCAATGATGATCCTAGCGCGCTCGCCAGCGCTCCTCAATGATCCTAGCTTGCTCTTCCGGTTGTCGTGCATATTGCTCCGCCGCTCGCTCAACCTCTCGGTTAAATTGCTGGGTCAATTGATCTACCACCGCGTTGGGAGCAAAGATAAGAACGACCAGTACTCTCGTCCCCCGAATATGATCGACTCGGCAGAATGCTTTCCTTGAAGAACTTGGGTCCCATGCTACCGTCTTCACAAACGATCACTCTTTTTGTGGGCCAACCGCTTATCCCACATGAGCGACCCACTCTAGCCTCCTCCTCACGATCGATCGACCCATCGCTCTGCAAATGAGACTCACGCCACTCGGCCATCCCAAAGATCATAAGCATCCTAAAAAAACAACGAGATAAATAAATAAATATTAATAAAAAACAATAAAAACAATATAAATATATATATATATATATATATTGTATTTAAAGATAAATAACTAATAACATAATGTAGTTTTACTCGAATCCTCCTCGCCTATCGTGGATAAATGAACCATCCTCCTCTCGCATATACAAGTTGCGATGCAACTCGAGCAAACCGACCTCCCGTCCCCAGCTTCTTCCTCCTAGATACATAATTTTATTATTTAATAACAACTACTTAATTAATTAACACATAGTTAATAAATTTAATTAATTGATGAATAAAAGTAATAGTTATAAAATTACGTACCATGCGCTGGTGATGAGTTCCAAAGACTAACACATCCACACGAGTGATTGCGTAGAGGCGCCGGCATTTTCGTAAGCACGGTTCTTCTTAGCTTTCTCTTTTATTTTTAAATTCGTGGAGTGTCCAAATACGCGAGCGATTCGCATAAGCCTCTGGTCCCCTAAAAGCGTGTTTTGCCTTTGCTTGCCGTGACACCCCGCAAGATTTCAGAGTATCTATCATCGCATCTCTTGTTGAACGCATGCTCAACATCTTTCTCGTTGTTCCAGTAACCATGTACATTGTTCCTATTTAAAAAAATTAGAAGAATATTGTTAATACAGCATAAATTAAACAATTCAATAAAATAATTAAAAATTAATTATTTCATAGAACTTACTTGGAAAGAATTGAGCATGGCCCTAAAATAGTTTTTCCCATTTTCTTTATCTTTCTTAACAACAGTCCAATTTTTCCAACCTTTGAAAAATTTCACTGAATTGCGTTTATGATCATGGTATCATGCGAGCTTTGAAGGAATAAACTCAAAATTTTTAAAAAAGCTGAATATTTTGGACCACGAAAGTAGTTGTATAAAAGGCAACAAAAAATTAATAAATAATTATATACTTACGAATCTCCTTGAGGCACCACGATGCGACGACCATCTTCAACATGTGTCGGCCGTAAGTCATCCCCGCCAACAGTCACCGGAAGAGGTGCAGCACTACTACTACTACTACTCGCACCATCTGTGGTTGGCTTTGGCAAATATCTGCCAAGAGGAACAACACAACGACGCGTTAGGCGAGTAATAATCTTCCGGCTCCCACCTGCCGTATCCGCGACAGGTGGAGGAACATCGTATGTGTCGTCTCGATCAGATGAGGATCCAGATGATGATGACATACCTATATACATATATATATATATATATATATACATACATTTAAATATTAAAAAAAGAAAGATGTATATATATTGCATAAACATTCATACAAATATTCATACAAAATAACCATAAATATCCATACTATTACCATTACTAATTAAGTACCAAATAAAATGAATAACTAGAAAAACTAATTTGAATCCCACTCATTCTCAAAATCATCATCATCGGATGAGCGAGGAATTATTGATACACCAATATGTTCTTCCTCGCATCTTCATCAAGATCTTCTTCGTCATCAACTTCATCGCGGTGTTTGGTTGATCACATAAACGAGTAATGGGTTCCACTTGAATCACTTCATTTACATTAGACATCTCATCCATTTGAAATGGGACATCTTCCAAAGGTGTCATTTGTCTCAATCCGCCTCTTGGTTTTGTCTTAATTGCGACACACCAACCACGCCTATCACCGCGTTGATGGATAAGGGACATAATAGACTTGTCTCACATTTTGAGCAATGACGAACGGATCATACAGTCGATATCTACTACTCATTATTGTACAAATGCATTCTGACTTCATCTTCATTTTTTATAAATCGAATTGAACATTTCGCGCACGACATCTAATTCCCCTTCTCGCGCAAATCCTTCGTCCACGCTTTAGCACAAAAATAAACTCTTCTACTCCTTCTGCAAATCGTCTCTTTAAACCGCTTCTTCCAGGATATAATCGATCATACATCCAACTACGATCCATGTTTTCTAAATCCTAGTACTACGTGTGCTACAATAAAAATTATCATAAACAATAACTAATTACTTTTCATTTCATAAATAATAAATCAAAATTTATTTTTCTTACTTACATATTCATACACATACATACACATACACATATACAAATATCATATGATCATATACATACACACACACATATACACATACAAATATTTACATACATGCACTAACAATGTAACATTACATTAATTAATTAATTATAATATAAATAGATTTTAAAACATTTTACACATTTTATATATTATATATGTTATGGTAAACGTAAATATTAGTCATTTTAACTAACACTCTATTAACTAACAACATAAATAATATTTTAACACATAAATATAACGATAAATTACATATCATACCTACTTAAATGAAAATAAATGAATTTTCAAAAATATAATAAACTTTAACAAATTAATCAAAATAATGATTGTACAATGAATTTTCGAAAAACTAATATATTCTTGTTTAGTTAATAGAGTGTTAGTTAAAATGTATTAAAAACATGAATTAATAATTAAAAAATATATTAATTATTTTATTTCGGATTTATCTATTTTTTATTAAAAAAATATTAACATATCTATTTTTTATTAAAAAAAATTTCAAACATTTTATATAATATGTTATCGTAAACGTAAATATTATTCATTTTAACTAACACTCTATTAACTAACAAACATAAATAACATTTTAACAATAAATTTTTATTCATTTTAACTAACAAGTCTATCAAAAATTTTATTCATTTTTTTATTAACAATAAATTATCATGATTGTCGAAAATATAATAAAATTTAACAATTTAATCAAAAAAATGATAATATAATGATTTTCAAAAATATAATCAACTTTAACAAATTAATAAAAAGAAGGATTATACAATGAATTTTCGAAAATTTAATATATTATTGTATTTTCTAACTATAATGATAATATAATGATTTTCAAAAAATGATAATATAATGATACATTAAATTTATTTTTAACAACTCTATCATTATATTTCGTATTTTCTAAATAGAAATTAAAATTTAATAAATATTTTATTTATTTTATTTCGCTTTTTATGTATTTTTTTAAAAAATTAATATATGATTTGATTAATCACTAATTTGGTACTTATATTATCATAAAAAAATATTAGAAACAACTAATAACTTCAATAACTAACCGGTGGTGCTGAGAAGACTCTGACTTGATGCTAAACCGAAGTCCTTCCAATAAACGAACAGTGGTCACCAAACTCAAACAACTCCTAAACAAACAACATAACAATTAGTAACTAATAGTTTATAACAAAGCATAAGCTAAAATTAAGTATAAACTAAAACAAACCTTTCAAAGTTTGAGAGAGGAGAAGAAAAAACTGAATTTGATAGAAGATTGAGTGAAGAAATGTTAAAGTTTAAGAGAGTGGAGAATTTGAGAATTTGATAGAAGTTTGAGAGAGGAGAAGAAGTTTGAGTGAAGGAAGGAGTGAATGAATGAATGGAAGAAATGAGATATATGAAGAGAGGAGAAGAGGTAAAAGTGCCGTTATCATCAGTGTGTCGTTTTACGGATTGAGAGACGCCGGGCGGATTGGGAATGCCTTGAAGGCCGCGTGACGTTTCGGCGGATTGGTGTCTGTTTCGGCGGATTTTTGGTCAGTTGGACCTCCTCGTTGACCGCGCTGCAGTTTCGGCGGATTGGGGGGATGTTTGCGGCGGAAATTTGAATTTCAAATTTCCCCCCTGATTATTTAGTTGTCATTTTCATGGATTAGGGGTCCTTTTCACGGATCTAGTTTTTTTTTTCGACCCTTTTTTCCACTTTATAATCCCCCACAAATACCATAATTCCGCCGAAAACGTCAAATATCCCCCAAAAAATTTCTGGTGGATTAAATCCCCCACAAATGTCAAAAATCCGCCGGAAATTTTCTGGGGGATTAAAATCCGCCAGAAAGTTTTGCCTTGGATTTTAGGTTTTTCTTGTAGTGTAAGAGTAAACAATATTGCACAAAAAGGTTACAAAAGTGTGGTAAAAAGATCAAAGCCATATTGACCTGAATCAATTGAGCTATACCTGTGCCAAAGTGCATGAATGCATCTGGAGGACAGTGAAAAGCTGTACCTGTGCCATGCAGGAATAAATGCATCTGGAGGATAGTTCAAAACTGTACCTGTGCCAAAGTGCAAGAAAAAAATGCATCTGGAGGTCAGTGAGGAGAGCAATATGAGTTATCAAAAGAAAATAAAGCGAAGATCGGTCAGTGAAGCACAATGCAATCGCACCAAGAAAATCAAAATGCAGAAAAAATTAATGCAAAAAGCACTTCAAAGAAGTGATGCATCTGCATAAAAAGAACCACAAAAATAGAAAAAAGTGCATTGGCTCAATAGCTTTGAAAAATTCAATCAAGTCCTTTGTTGTTTTAAAACTCCCCAACACTTGAGGATTTTGTTAGTCTAGTCTTTCTTTTGAAAAATATTTTGGTGTGACCAAAGGTAAACTAATCTTTTCAAAGGCTAGGAGGAAGTTTTCACTTAGTCTTAGAACCAATCTCAACTCAGTGGGTCACACACCCACACACAAAAGAGTTTGAATAACTTTGGTAGTTTTGGAGAAATAAAGGCACAAGAAAGATTGCTGAAAAATGATTCATAGAAAGCACCTCATGAAAATCAAAGTATCAAACTGATCTATCTTCTATCTTATCAAGTGTATTTTGTTTGTCTTTGTCATTACTTGAGGACAAGCAATGGTTAAAGTTTGGGGGTGTGATAACTCTATTTTATATAGAGTTATTCATATGTTTAAACTTAGTAAATTGCTCTCTTATATAGTTTTTTGTGTGATATATGATAACTTGAGTGTTTGACATGGTTAAAGTTGTTAACTAGGCTATTTTGGATATATTGTGGTATGTTTGATGAGTTTGTTCAGTGCAGCCAACAGATGCACCTGCATTACAATGCTCATGCACTACAATGCTCCTGCACTGCATCTACATTACACCAGCTTGCTTGAAGTGACAATGGAAGCACCTCAAAATTCACCAAAGCTTTATCACCCTATGGAATCATGCTTAGTCATGGATCACATGGAGGAGCATGCCCACTTGCTAAAGGAGGCGCCTACTATAGCCCACCATAGAAGACTAGCTTTGAAGAGTCATTTACTTATGGACATGTGGCCATTCACTATTGGACCTCCATATACACTTGAGTGTATGCTTCAACTTGTGAGACAACTTCTGAAAAGTAACCATGGTTACACCTCTAGTTTACTTCAACTACAAGGAAGGAAACCCTCTCATGAAGAAAGATCAAAGCCTATATAAAGACCTTCACTCTTCACTTGGAAAATCATCTCTCAAGAGATCATCATCTCTCATATCATCTCATACACTTCAATTTACGTTTCTAGTAATGTAGTTTTAGTTAGTTCTTAGATTGTAAGAAGGTAATGGAGGAATTGACAACTTCTTCCTTCACTTCTACATAGAGGTAGCTTAGTGCAGTGGAGTAGTGCACCCACATCACTTGGCAACTTCATGCAAAGGAAACTACAACCGTGTAACTTCTATCTTATTGTTTCCTTTTGTTATTTCAATTATATGAATATGACTTGTTCTGTTTATATAAGCCTTGTGATGACTTGCATGAACTAAACTCTTTTGGTTGAGATGTTCTAACCTTATAATGATCTTTTAAGTAAGTTATTGTGTTCATATGTGATGTTTGCATTCCAGTTCTTGTATGATAACTCTTTCATACTCATCTTTAGAATTGACCAACTAAAAGTGAATGTAAATCATAAATACAGACATGGTTTATGATTATAACTCAAGAACTAATAGGGATAAGTATTTAATAAAGGAAACTTTGTTAATTACATGCTAAAACCTAGACATAGGATATCATAGTCCTTAGAATGATGCAAATACAAGAGTGAACTTATTTAGCAACTTGGATCATTGTTAGGAGGCAAGAGAGGCATTGACAACTCTTTTCTTTACTGCAAAAAGCAAAGATCATAAGAGCTTGTAATGAAACTCTAAAGAAAGTGACCGAAAAGCACATACTGATGCAGCTGCATCAGTGCACCTACATCACATATAACACAAAACTCTTAAAAGTGATTTATTTGGTGAAGACATCTCAACTATCATTCTCCACTGATTTCTTACATTTTTTATTGCTTATTTACATTCTGTTTGTTTATCAACATCACTTCTTTGTGAGTAGGATAGTGGTTACCTTTCACTAGTAAACTATTTATTCTAAACTTGTAAATTAATCCAATCCTCGTGGGAACGAACTCTACTTTCACTTTATTACTTGATACGATTATGTATACTTGCACATTTGTGTGTATATCAAGCGCACCACTACCATGTTTTGCTTTTCCGCACTCCACGATATTAGATTTGGCCCAAAGTACAAGCTTGCACTGGAGTTGGACCATCTATCGTCACTCGCACAATCAATGTCACTGTACACTCGAATAGAGAAGGGAGCGGTAGATTGTGTCGGTTGAAGCAAAAGCCCTAAGTTGGAAGTACTACTTAGGTAACGAAGAATCTATTTCACTGCAAGCCAATGAGACTCATGCGGTGAGGCAAGGTATTGGCACACTTTGTTGACGCTGAAGGCTAGATCGGGTCTAGTTATGGTGATATACTGCAAGGCACCCACAATGGAGTGATATTGATGAGGATCAGCCAGAGGATCGGTACCGTGATGACTGAGTTTGACAGTGGACACCATTGGAGTGGACTTTGGACTACAACCTATCATGTGAGCTCCTTCAAGGAGATCTGTTGTATATTTCGACTGTGTGAGCAACATAGAACCAGATTGCAGGTATTTTACTTCAGTTCCCAAAAAATATTATGGCTTCCCTAAATGTTTTAATACAAACTGTGTCTGTAGCTTGGTAATTAGGTCATGAATCAAGGTAGAAGTAGAGCCAGTAATGAGTATATCATCAACATAAACTAAGGCATATATTTGAACACCTTGTTGTGTAGACAAATAAGGAATGGTCACACTTTCTTGGTTTGAATCCAAACTGCACGGGTATACCACTAGTTATGTATTGAGATGTCAATCAAGATAAATAAAGGTAAATTAACAATTTTGTATGAAAAAATTAATTTCCAGATTGTGTGCAAAACCGTATGCCAACCCTAATAGGTGTTGCATATTGATTGCTTACTTCAACGACAATATAAGTACTAGTGCGGTGACCCGTCCGATGGACGGGGCCAATGCTTCAGGTTCTATAGAGAGAGGGGGCAATGGTTTAGCGTCACCCTTTACATATTTTGGCTCAAAATTAATTTGAAATTTTGTTACAAAATTAACTTTTTTTAAAATAAAATTCGTTATTAAGGAATAAACTTCGCATATTTAAACAATTAAAATTTTTCACTAAAGTACCCAAAAAGTATACTGCATAGTGTTACACTTTATATAATTTGTTACGAAATTAATGTTCGATTCCGTTACTAAGAAATAAACTTTGCATATTTAAACAATTAAATTTTTTCGATAAGACTAAAAGGTATAATCAGTATAGCTGTTACACTTTTTATAATTTGTTACTGAAATTAATGTTCGATTCCAAAACTTTGATTATGGAGGTACATTTTCTATTTAATCGTAAAGTACCACTAAAATATAAAACATGAAAGAAGAGAGTGAGAGAGGAGAAAAGAGAAATAAAAATATGAAGGGGAAAAAAGGAAGGAAAAAAAGGGGAGAGAAAGTTTGGAGAAAAAAAGGGGGTAGGGGAGGGGGAGGGGTTGGGGTTTGGAGGGAAGGGGGGAATTTTGGAGGGAAATCTTGTAGATCCCACAAAGGGAGACTCTACAAGATGTATATATAAAGATATATAAAGATACCTATAGGCACAACTATGACAACGTATTTATAATATGCTATTATACTTTTGAAGAGTTTTCCAATTGATTGCTATTACAGTATGCCTTCTCCTTTACCTTTTGATTATTGTTTGTCGTAATAGTTGTTTTGTCATTCTACTACTTACTTCTCTACGTGTTTTTACAATTTATAAATAGTTATGTACTTGATTTGTGCATGACGACGAATTTCCATGTTCGAATTACACAAATGATGCTCTGATTTATAATTTATTTGTTCACTCTTGAGTTTGTTCAATGTGAAAAAAATGCCTTACGAAAATTGATTTTTCAGTAAATAGAGAAAATATGTATACGGGGAAAGGAAAGGTTTGGGTTCAACTTGAGTAGCTGCTTGCAATGAGCACCTCGACTTGTGTGCACTTCAATCTCACTACTTTCATGTTTTTGTGTTCCGTGGTTTGCAGGCTCTCCAAATTACAATAATTGCGTGCTTTTGCTTTCTCTATCACTCTCTATTTGGGTAAATTTTCATATTATCATGGAGTTCAGTTGATCTACAACTTTTCTTTCATTTTCACTAGTGCAGAAAAGACTTTTAGTATCGGTTATTTTGCACTTTAAGTATCGGTTATCTGTCGATACTAATTCGACCGATACTAAATATCTGACATTTAGTATCTGATCGTACCTGACCAATGAAGAGTTGAAGTGGTTGTTGCTTCGTCGAATGGGCCGGTCGTTGAATGAGTGGAAGGACCGGTCCTGGCTTCACGCGTTGAGCACCTCGGGTGGTACCTGCAAAGACACTCCGACGATCTAGTGAGAGGTCGCTCGGGCAGATAGCACAAGGTTAGAGAACGTGCACGATACCATATGCGAATGGCGATATATATCGCGAGGGCCGACCGTTAGCGAGATTTTCGGCGGCGAGAATGCGCTCAAGCGGCGTGTTTGGGCCGATCGAGTTGGGCCGGGCCGCAGCCCGCTTCTTGCCGCTGGCGCTTCGTATTTGCCGATACACCCGAGAACAGCGCTTGCCCCCAAGCCTAGGTCGCTAAGAGCGGGCCGAGGCTTGAATCGATGCCCCCGGAGTGAGGTTACTTTGATGAAACGGACGCGCCGCTTGCTTTTCCGATAGGGCGGTGTCGACGCACCGCCCGCCAACCATCGGCCGTCCGACGCGACGGTTGGTCTTCACCGACATTCCGGACATGACGCTTGGTGTTTCCGAGGTTGTCTGGAGGCAACCATTGGTGAGAAGACGAAACGTTATGACGCTTCGTATCCCGGTCCCCTTCGCGCTATAAGTCCGCACTATAAATAGCCCTTCTGCTGAGTTCATTTCTCACACTTCCAAGAATTGCTCTGCCAGCGACCGACTCGTCTGCCGCCGACTTGCATTCATAGCTGTTTCTGTCTATTCGCGACCGATCCGCAACATCTACTAAAGGTATGGATCGATCTTTACTTCTATTTTCTGAACTTGAGTTTTTTCTTTGAAAGTGTTTCGTACTTTCCCACGCCTCGTGATAGGGGGTGTCAGGTCGAGGGATGGCCACATCGCCCCCTCTCATGAGTGTTCTGCTCGATCGACCTGACTCGTTCCCTCTATCACAGGTGTTTTTGCATGCCCCGGACGAAACTGACCGCCCGTATTCCCGGAAAACCACCGCAATCCTTTGCTACATATATGTCGAGGCCGGGCGAGCCCAATCCTCACGAGGCGGAGCCTAAGTCGTCTTCGGGCGACAAAGGTTCTAGCTCTTCAAGCAGTTCTTCGAGCAGTACGAGCTCGAGTTCTCGTTCTTCCGGCCGGTCTTTTTCTTGGACGCTTGAAACAACTACAGCGCCCTTTCCTCTGTCAGGATCAGTTTCTTTCTGTTTCTCTTGAGGTCGGTCGCCTTCTTCCGACCTCACATACTTTCCCAACTTTCCTTTCTGAATGAGCTCTTCAATATTATCTTTGAGGGCCATACAGTCGTTAGTATCATGACCCTTACTCTTGTGGTAACGGCAGTATCTTTTAGTCGGTCGTGCCCCCTTCTTGAGCACGAGTGGATCGGGCCGCTTTACTCCCACAAATTCATTATTCTGGCACTCGCTATAGATCTGTGCAATAGAGGTGTTTAGCCGAGTCGCGATGATCGAACTTCTTATCTCGAAAGTCGACCGATTGTCGCGCGACCTTCATGCCCTTTGGCCGCTTCATCGCTTTTCTTCTTTAGGTCGTGCGCGACGGCCTTTCTCGCCGCCAAGGTTTCTTCATACGCCATGTGGACGTTAGCCTCGCTAAGAAGTAGAGATCTTGGTAATGGTTAAGAGTGAATTCTTCTACGAACCGGTGGTCCTGGCCGAATACCACGCTTCAAATACTTTAACTTGTCCTTGTCCGACAAGTCACGAACGGACTCGGCCTCGGTGTTAAACCGTCGATATATCGCTCGGCGCCTCATTATCTCCTTGAACAACAGAGTCCAAGTATTCCTCATACCGATATTGGCAGCGGTTTGCAGTGTAGTGGGACAAGAATATTCTGATCAGGTCGTCCCAAGAGGAGATGGAATTGGGTCGCAGAGACTCCCACCATTCCAATGCTCGGCCGTCCAATGATCGGGGAAAAAGCTCGCATTTCATGGTCGGTCCCAACTCCTCGTAATGCCAGTGAATTATTGAAGTAACGGAGGTGTTTGTCCGATCCCCTACCACAAACTTGTTGAGATTGGGCGGCTTGCGGAGATCTCTCGGAATTTTGTAACGCCTGATCTCCCTGGAGAATGGGCCGTGCTCGTTCTGGACGCCGTTCGACCCAAAGGGTTGCATTGCGAGGCATGCCTCGTTGCCCGGCATTCCATAAAATCCTCCGGACGGGCCAGTCGGTGGAAGTGGAGGAGGCCTTCTGGGTCGCTCGCTTTGGCCTCTCCTTGGCCGATGCGAAACGTCCCTAATTCTTCCATCTCTGTAATCTTCCAGCTCTTCTCGAGAATCCCAAGATCTGCTTCTCGATCGACGTGACCCGGACGACTCATTGGAGGAGTACCTGGTGGGTGAGCGACCGGTGTCAGGACGATAGCTAGAATCTTCATAATCATAGGACATCGAACGGTGTCTCACGCTGCTCTCGCCAGGGGCGACCGCGTGCCACTCGCTTCTTGCTTGGGAGAGCGATGAGTAGTGCTTTCTCGGCGAGAAATGCTCCTTCGAGGAGGAGGAGCGGTGTCTTCGCGCCGGCCGGCGGCGAAAGCGTATGTTCTCCGTCTTCGCCGTGGCGCCCGACTGACCTCTTTTTCTTGACGAGAGATGAGCGCGTCTCTGTCTGCGATCACCTGGTTTTTGTTTTGCAAGATCTGCAAAACGGCTTGAGTGACATGGTCTGGTAGAGGTTCCTGAATGCCCGCTTCAACCAGCTCGGGTGGCAAGTCTCCAGGAGCGGGCGGCTGAACCTGTTGGAGGATAGGTCCGCGACCGTTGTGCACCGAAGGCTCTTGTCGTGGAAGTCCTTGAGACTCGTGGACCGTGACGCCACCACGCGCGGTCGAGGTCTGCTGCTGATTCTGCCCGGAGGGATTGAGTCGAGAAGTGGCCCGCGTCTGGGGCCGGTCGCGTGGAGCCATGAATGAGGTAGGATAGCGCACGGGCCTCCCACTGTGGTCGCCAATTGATCGTACCTGACCAATGAAGAGTTGAAGTGGTTGTTGCTTCGTCGAATGGGCCGGTCGTTGAATGAGTGGAACGACCGGTCCTGGCTTCACGCGTTGAGCACCTCGGGTGGTACTGCAAAGACACTCCGACGATCTAGTGAGAGGTCGCCGGGCGGATAGCACAAGGTTAGAGAACGTGCTGATACCATATGCGAATGGCGATATATATCTGCGAGGGGTAGACCGTTAGCGAGATTTTCGGGCGGCGAGAATTGCGCTCAAGCAGCGTGTTTGGGCCGATCGAGTTGGGTCGGGCCGCAGCCCGCTTCTTTGCTGGCGCTTCGTATTTGCTGATACACCCAGGAACAGTATTGGTTAAATAACTGATGCTAAATGTGACTTTTAGCATCGGATTTTCAAAAAACCGATGCTAAATGACGTTTTTTTTGGTGTTTTTTATGTCTTGAAAACATACTATTAGTATCGGTTATTTAAATAACCGATGCTAAGGGTCCATCTTGGTGATTTTTAGCAACGGTCATCCTTAATAACCGATACTAAAAGTCTATCTTGGTGACTTTTAGCAACGGTCATCCTTAATAATCGATACTAAAAGTCTATCTTAGTGACTTTTAGCAACGATCATCCTTAATAACCGATACTAAAAGTCTATCTTGGTGACTTTTAGCAACGGTCATCCTTAATAACCGATGCTAAAAGTCTATCTTGGTGACTTTTAGCAACGGTCATCCTTAATAACCGATGCTAAAAGTCTATTTTTGGTCACTTTTAGCAACAGTCATCATACATAACCGATGCTAAAGGTCCATTTTTGGTGACTTTTAGTAACGGTCATCTTACATAACCGATGCTAAAGGTCTATCAATTGACCAATTTATAATATCCTGATATACAAAAATATTTCCAAACAACAACACATAATAAAATCATAAAAATTCTTCAAATTCCATTGAAATTAATATCTTACAATACAATTTATGAAACTTAAAATTTCTATAAGTTTCTAAAACAAAAACGTCAAACTAAGGTAAGGTCCTAAGATGAACTACTTCCTTTGATTTATCATCTTCTGTTCCATTCCTTTTTACTCTCTTGCCTCTACGAGAACTCTGAAAAAACATGCAGAACATACATCAATCTCTGTCTTGCATATTAATTAGTCAAAAAGAATAGGAAGTGATACGTGTTTCGTAGGGAAGCAAACTTACATTTTCTGCAGATTGTTTCCCACGTGTATGAGCCGCATTCTTTGCGGGGCGACTCTCTTGGCACCTCGGTAACCCCGCACCTCGAGAAGATCAACTTGTAAGTATAAGTGATAACTTGAGTTGCTTAATCAAAAAATCGCTTTGGTCAAATAAATTTCTTTCACACATGTCCCCTAGCTCATTAAATTTCTCTCCACTTTCTATTTTATATAATCTAGATAAGATATCAAAGCACAAAAAATCATCAAGAACCGGCACTAACTTAACTCAAATCAACTTAGCACAGAAGATTCTAACAAAAATGGTAAATTCAATGACAAGTAGCACAGATTAAGTGGGATTTGATTTGATCAAATAAGTCTGCAGATCAAGGAGTCCCAGTTGGTCACTAATGCTCGTGCCAATATCTACAGTACCATTCAGCTGGTTGTCTTTCAGCACCCTATGAGTTGCATAATAAAACCAGCTTATGTATTGATGTAACAATGATGAGACATCAACAATTACTTGCAGTTGTATTTAAACTTTGAGAGCCCTATAAGATTTTTAAGGACATTGGGATGGATCTTACACTCGTGAATTGAAGCATTCAATGCCTTCCCACTGGTTGACCACAAGGATTTGCTCCCTCCCAACTAGGTGGTGTATTCTACCAATCATGCTTTAAAGTCAGAAGAGCAAGGTCTGCATCATAAATTAAAAACACAATTGAAGACAAATTTCATTCACTAAATCTCAACACAAAAGCTGTTACAGAAGATAAGAGACAATGCTATTCAGGTATTAAGATAGTTTGCAACTAAAAGCATGTCAAATACTTCTGATTTCAAGATGATAAAGCTGAGTTTTGTAGATTATAAACTTTTCAATGGACGATGAGAATAAATCCAATGTAAAGCATAGCAATGATAGCACTAAAACTAAACTTACAATCCTCATTTGCTGTTCTTGCTACCACAACTAACAGATAGCTGAAAAGGAGTAGTAAGAATACTAAAATTCTTTCACCCATGATCAACCTAAAGGATGACACAAACCTCGGCTACTCACAAAACTGTCTAATGCTGAGGGCATTTATGATCATTGAATTGCTAAAGTTAGCAACATGTCATAGAACTAAATATGAGGGCATTTATGATCATTGAACTGCTAAAGTTAGCAGCTGGGTTGCATTACTTGTTATTATTAAAAAGCAAAACAATAATGGATACCTCTTCAACATTGGTGAAAGTGGCTTCTTCTAGAATGTCAGAATACCCTTGAGCCCGCAAATGGTGAGAACGCTCATGAGTACAATAAAGCCATCCCTTACTTCACCTAGTACCACACGGTATGGCTTATTTGGAGGAACTTTTTTCCAAAACTCTGCATCATGAAGAAAGTAAAGATTATCACAATAGTAAACTAACCAATATATTTACACAAATATAAAACATTGACATTTAAGTTGACAACAGTTTTCTTTGTGATGCAATTAACCTTATGTAAATGTGTAGATAACATTCTTTACAGGTACTTACAAGCCATCCACTTTACTGGAATTCCTGTGAAGTTCTTCCGCACGAACACAAAGCTCATTTCAAGATGCTAAAGAAGGGAGAGCTGTAAATTGCTTCAAACATAAGGTCTTATATCTGGGAATAATACAAATTAGCGGCCATCATTCTAACTAGTAAGCAAACATCCATTTTCACTAATACATTTATGATGAAATTCATTGAAAGTCAGATTTGAATTTGTGTTTAATATCATGTGCAAAATGCATAAAAACTACATTAGACATACCGATGGACGATCGACTGGCTCCACTGAAAATATTATGTGCAATATCATAATGTCAATACCAACTTCACAATTTCCTCATACACCTTCAGTGCACCAGAATAATCCTCGTCCATAACCTTAACTTGCGCCATCGACAACATAAATTCCCTCACTTTTTTCTGAATCCCTCTTTTCCTCCTGAAAAATTTCACCACTTCTTCAATCCTCTTCAACAAACCCTTCATTGGTTGTTCAATTCCGAAGTGCTATTAAAAGACCGTGATAAGCTTACACATTAAATGGCTCTAGCTTCAGCGCAATTTCAATCTATCTATAAGAGAAATCTAGAGAAAGAAAACCTAATAATGAATGAGAGGGAGAGAGGGAGAAACAACAAAGTGATAATACAAAAATGTTTTTCCTAAGAAAAAATAAGAACTTAGAGAAAATAGTGAAATAAAATAGCATTTGACTTATGAATCTCACACTGTTAGATGGAGAGTTGATGAATTAGGGATTTCACACCGAAGAGAGAAGCAAAGCAATTAAGAAACAATTGCTTAATAAACATCAATCTTCACCGTTCCCATGTTTGAATTCTTAAAAAAGCAATAAGCACATGCATTGTATAAGAGCGAGCACATAGAAAGCTTCATAAATTATTCATTAATGAAAAAAAAAATGATGAATAAGGAAAGCAAACCTCGTGATCACAATCGACTAGCTGCTGCTCGCTAAGACTGACAAGTTCTCCGGTAGCGAGAAAATGAGCACCTTCGAGAGCACCAGTTGTGCTAAAGCTACAACACGATCCACACGAACCCTAATTGCATAAAAACAAAATTAAAAATTAATAAAAACAATAAACAAATAATCATTTTATTTGCAATTTTGCAGTACCTGATTCTTAACAGGGGTAACAGCTCCATGTTCTCTCCAATCAAAATCAGTAGGAAGATTATCAGTAGGAAGAACGGGAGCAGGTTTTGCATCAGAAGGCAATCCAACACCACGAAGCCCTAAAACGCTTTTCCGAAACTCCGCAGGTGTCAGATCCGAAAAACGAGTAACGCCATGAACAGCCGAAGGATCCATCAATTGATGACGACGAGCACGGTGCATGTTAAACTTGAAAATATTGAATCTATAATCATGTTCATCCTTCGAAGAATACGTCTTCCCGAATCGATCTCCTCTTAAATTCATTAAAATGATGCTCTGTTCCCAATCGTACACTATCGTCGACAACCTGAGTCTCATCGACGACTTGACGAATCAACGGATCTGCGCCGTTGTTGGGGGACTAAATGGGTTTGGTTCGATTTCTACCGAAATTTGTGGAGGCGAGAAATTTGTGGATGCGATGAGAGGAAGCTTTGTGCGTGAGTGAGATCTGTTTGTGTAGAGAGGAGGGTTTGCTCGCGAGAGAAGAAAGCTGATTGTGAGAGAAAGAGTGTTTGAGTGAGAAACGAGAATTAACGCGTGAAATAGAAAGGGACCTTTAGTATCGGGTGTTAAATTACCTGATACTAAATGTGTTTGTGATACACATTTAGTATCAGTTGTTTTAACAACCGATACTAAAAGTCTGATGAAAATTGAAAAGTGATTAAACAACCGGTTTGTGATACACATTTAGTATCGGTTGTTTAAACAACCGATACTAAATGTAGGCGTGAAAATTGAAAACTTTCATTTAATTTCAAAATTGCCACCGCGTCCACATTTAGCATCGGCTGTTCAAACAACCGATACTAAATGGTGCTGTTTAATGTCCTTTTTCCACTAGTGTTTGTAGTCTATTGCCCACATAGTAGTTTCAGTGTTTTTATGCACACAATGTTGTTTGAGTCCGATACATGGAAATAGTATTGTCACTGAATCATTGTGTCTGATACCATTTTGTAGTTTTGTCTACAATTTTTTTTTGTGCTCATTTTAATTTTACCAATTGCTCTTTAATGTTCAGTTGATTTAAAATTTATAATAGTATGACTTTATTTTGACACATATAATAGTGTCACTGAATGACTAAGTCTGGTATCGGTTTATAGTAGTTTGGCTACATAGGGTTGTAGACCACACGAGTACTGCACCATTTTCCCTACAAGGGGGTGCAGATTTATGCTTTTACAATGAGCACCTCTGTATCGTTCATGTTAATCCATATGAAAACCGTGATGACCTTTCGAAAATATTCCTTTGTATCATCATCAAAGAAGACTCATATTTTTTTATTTACTAATAAATAAAGTTCATATCACACATTATATAGAACTTTTTATATTTCATCTAATTAAGTTAAAGATTATTGAATTACAGGCTCCTTATTATATTCTAATAACTCAATATACAAATGTTTGTTATATTTTAACAACATAATTATGAATTAAATTAAAAAAACATGTATACCCGTGCAATGTGAGTCATATATATATATATATATATATATATATATATATATATATATATATATATATATATATATATATATATATATATATATATAACCATGAATGAGCCACATAGGACTCCACATCGATAATCGTAATAAATAGTCAAGATTCCATGTCAATTCCACCTCAAAGAAATGTCCACATTACAAACGCTTTGAAATTGATCCTTACTAGTATATAACCGTGCGATGCACGGAACACGGAAAGCAATTTCCTTTTAAAATGTCTTACTAAACAAAAAATCAAAAGGAGGTAAATGGAATATCTCAATGGAAGGTGTAATATTAAATATATTTACAGTGCTAAAATTTGGTATGATAAATATCGATTTTTAAAATCAATACGTTTTTGTCCAAAAAAATATGGTTAGTTGTTTGTGTTGTAAAGTAAAAAGAATCACTTTTTTATCGGTGATTAATGTTTATGAATACTAAAACGATTGTCGGATCAGTGATTCAATACTGTAATTTCAAGACAAAGGCTAAAAAGAAATATATTGCAAGTTGTAACTATTTATTTCATATACTTTTTATATCGTCTCACGACATTTAATTGAACTTATAAAAGATCAACAAAGTGCTTTTTTTTTACCAAAAAAATGCATGTGTTGTTAAATATCATGAAGTATTATCAAAAGTTATGAAACATTATCAAAAGTCATGAGGGACCAGTTAAACATAATAAAAAATATGTAGAGACCAAAAGTACGTGAAATTGTTTGCTGGGACTTAAAATAAAAATTTAAATTTTATAGGAACCACATCCAAATTAAACCTTTTAATTTAATATCATACATATCTTTCCACATCCAAGTTAAGCCTCCCACAAATGCTTGTGGTTTTCATAACATCATGCATACACGCATCTGATTTTAAATGTCTGATCACAATGTTTTCAATGCATCTAGGAGCAAGAGTCGTTAAAACCCCTTATTTGTTAATTGTTAAAGCAATGAAATTTTTAAGGTGCTAAAGCAAAAAATTATACGCGTTTCTATTTTGTTTAACATGATAGTTGCTATTTTGATCCCACTATTACCTATAGAAATTAATGTAATCCACTTTTTGGCCAATTTTTTTTAGCCTAACATTTAAGAAAAGATGTGTAGTGTTGAAAACCTTGTAGCAATCACTGTTTGTGTCTAGATTAGGCGAAGGTGGCTTGAACTCGTATATGGTATACTATAATACGATTTTGTGGTGATTGTATAATGTGCCACTTGAAGTTTATCGTATCTAATTCAGTTGTGAGGAAGACATTTTCTTTTAGACCACTATAAAAAAAATTATATGCTAATAAACTGAGTAAAAATTTAGAGAAATGCATTTGTGGTGGTAAAAATAAAGAGGACATGGTGAATAGTATGTCTTTTTAGTTAGGAAGCATGATAAACTGAGTACCTCATTTCCATTCGGGATTAAAGATTCATGCATAAGTAAATCCAAGTAATCATCTAGACCAAGTTATTTAATATGTTGAATACATGATTGTTTTATAAATCTTTCTAATGGTGATGAGCTTTTTTATCTTACTTTTGCATAGGTAATTTTTTCTAGTCTGTACTTGAAGATTAATTGTGGCCTTCAAAGGTGTAAAGTGCTAGCGTTACTCTTCTAGTATATTCAATAAACAACTCTTTAGTGCAATTTACTTTAAGTCTAATTACATACACAAAATGCAACAATTAGGACAGCTGGGTATATGCTTTGCGGGGCAGACAAAATTGTATAATTAATAGATAAATTAGCTTTATCTATATTGGTTAATTTGTTAATTATAATAAATAATAAATGTTTGGTCAAAAAAATAAAAATAAATGGCGTCAATAATTTATATCATAACTAAAATAACACTGACATTTAATTAAAACGTTAGTAGAAATATCAATCTTCATTGCAGCTACTTAGTAGTATGAATATTAAATACTCTAAGTTGCAAAAAATTGTGAAAACTTGTTGTGGTGGCAAATTTCTTTAGTTATTATTTCTTAATTAATTAAAATTTTAAGCTGATTATTCAAAAATTCAACTTGTTTATCAATTCATCGTTGTATACTCAATCTGCAGTTCTGAGAGATGATCTTAAAAAATTAGGGTTCCATGATAAATCTTCAGATCATCGACAGCAAAATTGGATACGACAACTGCTATCGCAAGGTATTACAACTTTAGTTTCTGCATCAACCCTTTTACAATATTTTACCACCTATCCTGCAGTTTCTCCAGTGAGAGGTATGTTTCAGTAATCGCCTGACATTGAATTCACACACTTGCTTCACATAATCACCTTCAACACATAAATCTAATCCATCCACCTATAATCTGTAAATAAGAACAACCACTATTTTATCTTCTTTTTCTCTTTTTAATTTTACCACTCTTGTTATTGCATCTTAAGTATAGTTGGTTGTGCTAATATCGGTTTAATTTAAATTTAACCTAAATCAACAACTGTGCGTAAATTTATGATTTTGATAAGGGAATCTCTAAATAATTAATACATGTATTAATTTAGTACATTAGTCCAGTCAAAGTTCTTCATCTTATATGTTTTATTAAATAGTTCCCCATCTTTTAATCGTTTGTATATGAAGGTGACAACTCATTCCGAAACTATTTTGTTATTCGTAATTGTATGAAAAGAGATTATGTAAGATAGAAAGCCTAAGAATGCTGGTGAGTAGCATGACTTGGTTATGTGCAGTGATAATTGATGCAAATTTGTGTTTTATTTTACCCAAATACTTCGGGGAAATATTTGGAGTAATGGTACAAAATCCATTGACATTGGTTGCTATAGACCAATCAGAGTGGGCAGTGCATTGGAGAACATGTAATGGTCGAATGTACTTTGATCATGTATGGATGCAAATTGTGCTTAACTTCTCCCTTAATCTCGGAGACATGGTGTTTTTCAAATAAGATACGAGCTCGAGGATGAACATGGTGAGTGATAGCTGTAACACCCCCTTCTAATTAACTAATATTTAATTGATAAAATCAGAGTTTTCGAATATCACCCACAAGAGAGTGCTACATTTACTTCAAGAAAAAAAACCAACAAGCATCAATGGCGCAATACAACAAACAACAACGAGATATATAGCACCACGGTCAAAGGGACGAAGTCCCAACCACATCGGTTTAAGGACATAACAGTCCACATAATTCACCACGCAGCAGAAATAAACATATTCTCAAATACACCACCAAGTTACAATTCAACAACTTAAATTAAAATCACTAATAGACTACTCGTCCCCCCAGTGCTACATATCAGAGCAAGACGCCACAACCGACTAGGAGAAGGTATGAGGACTACCTTCACTCAGGATCACCTACACGTTGCCGACATAAGAAGCAACATAGAAAGCAGAAGGGTGAGTCTCTAACACATATAATAGGATGTATGATAAACATCATGTTAGATGAAAAACAACTAGAAACACCTCGGCTCAATAAACAACACACAACATCAAGTTATAACACATCCACTCATAATCAACAAGACTACATCACCAATCGATGAGTATATGCATGAATGCAACCCAAACTCCACGGGCATATGCATGTGGATCCATCACCAAAATAAGCCTTGATGGCACTCACCAATAAGGCCGAAGCCTACTCACCAATAAATGCACATGGTTTATGTGACGCCATGAACAATGCACCATAACACACCATATTCACCATAATGAGCAATATGCATATTCACCAATAATTATTAGACTCACCATTGCTATTAATTAATTCACCATCACCAAGAAGAGGTCATAGATGTAACACCCCTTTTCTACCCCTCAAATTACACGTCATTATCAGAGTAATTTCCTTTTCAAAATATTAATTTAATTGGTAGAAAAGAAATGCTACCTCGTCATAACAAAAAAAAACTCATCATTTGCACTTTAAAAAGTTTGTGCAGCAAAACCACCGTCATAAAAATTAAACTCCAAAACAAAAGGAATTTTTCAATCACAAATGAATAAGAATCATCCCTCGCCAAAACCACTCAAACACGTCGCACATCAACCATAAAATCATTAATTAGTTAATTAATAAACTAACAAACTTAAACTACGCCCCCTAGGTGCTACAGTATCAAAGAGCGACTCGACAGACATCCCAACGGCTATCAAAGAAGGCAGCAGGACCTTCACTCGATTACCTGCAGCGTTGCCACAATAGAGCAACATTCCAAGCAGAAGGGGTGAGAATTTCAACAAAACATAATCAAGCACATAGTAGAGTAATGAAGACAAACAATCATACAACATCATTATCAACACCATATCATCATCGCCAAACATCAACTCAAACCACAATTGGGCAACACGTCACAGTCATGAATATGCATGTAAATGCAACCCACACCTGGGCATATGCATGATGGTACCATACTCGTCATAATAAGAGGCCGAAGCCTATTCGTCATAAGAGGCCAAGCCTATTCGGCCACCGAGGCCGAAGCCTATTCGCCACCGGAGGCCAAGCCTATTCACACCGGAGGTCAAGCCTATTCACACCGGAGGCCGAAGCCTATTCGCCTTAGTATGCACATGCCATGAGACTCTATGAACACATGTGCAATTCATCAAACACTCACCTGGAGTACTCGTCATCATCATCATAAAACACTCATAGAGTGTATTCGTCATAGTCATCAATATCATATATATATATCACATCATCATAATCACTCATAGAGTGAACTTGTCATATTCGTCAAAATCATATAGCAACATCATCACAAAGATATAACACATCATCATAATCACTCATAGAGTGAACTCGTCATATTCACAAAAATCATATAGCAACATCATCACAAAGATATAACACATCATCATTGAGCATATATGTATATTTATATATTTCAGTTGTCTTTTAGCTTAGTGCGTTATAAAATAGTGAACTGATTGACTATGGGATTACTCAGGTAACTGATACTACTTGCAACAGGCATTGGCCACCTTTGCAAGGCTCTCAGTGCTGCCCTTGTAAATACACCAGTGAAAGAAATTCTGACCTTAGTGGTAAACCACAATCTAGCCATAGTCAATTAACCCACTAATAGTATAACATTTCATTCTTATATGAGCTACCACAGAACAGATTAGTTTGCCTTAAAAATAGAATATTCAGTTAGGCCTCTGAATAAGCTTTCAAACGCATCTTAGAACACCTCAATCGGGTTCCCGGTTCGCAAGATATCAATTTTTTTCAAAAACCTTACAACACGTTACTTTTAGGCATACAGCAGCATTTCATTCGTATAACAGCTACCCCAAAACATTTTATTTCGCCTTAAAAATAGAATATTCAGTTAGGCCTCTGAATAAGCTTTCCAACGCATTTTAGAACACCTCAATCGGGTTCCCGGTTCGCAAGATATCAATTTTTCAAAAACATCACATCACTTTAAGAAATACAGCAACTCAGATTTTAACAAAACGACAGCAACAACATAGGATTTTTCTGTTCAAAGGCAAACAGCAGCTGATTTTCCATTAAACAAAAAAAAAACAGTAACAACATCTATTTAAATCAAAAACAGCAGCTAATTGTTAATAAAACAGCAGCCCTACATCACTCTAAGATCGATTCTACCCACCCAATATTACCAAACTCGAACTTCATCTCTACAATCCATCCACAACATCAAAAATCATGAAAATCATATCACAACAACATCAAAATTCGTCATTCACATCAATTATTCATCAATAACATCAAAAATCGTCAATTCATATCACAACAACATCAAAATTCATCAATCAACATCAATAATTCATCAACAACCTCAAAAATCATCAATTCATATTTCAACAACATCAAAACCCCACAAACCCACCACATACCCAATTATGTTAAACCAAAACGCTCACCCTTACCTCCTAAACGTATGCTCCGTGGAAGATGATTGAAGCACCAAAGAGTAACTACAGCAACACAACGAGCAAGAAGCACAAAGTAGTGATGAAATTTCACCCGAAGGAGAAATACTGTTGTTGTAGCGATTAGTTGTATCAAACAGGAAAGCATATTGAATGAGAGATATGAGGCATAGAAGGGTGAAGAGAGTGCTAGTCACTTTGCTATTGAGGAGGAAGAATAAAGATTTGAATAAGGAGTATTTGTTTCTTTTCTTGACGGCGCACAAACCGAATGAACCTTCCTATCCGTAAATGATGATATGTATAATAGGTTCATCATATTGCATGCTTTATTGGGCCCAAGTAAAGTATATTAGGTTTTCAGGTTTCTTGCGCTTCTTTCTTTTTGTTAATGTTTTATTTCTATTTTATATATTTATTTATTTTTTTTTGAAACCATGCTTAGCTTTTTGAGCTGGCTTTTCACGGCAAGTAAGTCCTCTCTTTTCTTTCCTAAAAACTACTATTATCTTGGTATATAACTATTATAATGTATAGAATATAATAATTTATACCACAACAAATAAATAATAATCAACAAAAATAATTTATGACAACTGACTTATAAAACTTAACAATATTCTATCAAAATATACTAGCTTTTTAAACAAGCATACAAAAACTATCAAAACTGTGAATATATGCACACCCACATATATATAATTATTAGTATGAAAATTTGGGGTGTTACAATAGACCCATCACCAATAATTTATTTCTCATTAGAGACATCACCACTTAACACACCTTCCATTATAGCTCTAAGGCTAACGTCAAACTCACCGAACACATCGACACCAAAAATAGTGGACTAAACTGCCACTACAAGGACCAAATCGTCACATAAGGACTACTGTAACGCCCCAAAATAATTTAATTATTCATTTAATTAAGTTATTTAAGGCTTGCAACATTTATTTAAGTAAAGTAATTAATTTAGAGTTTTATTTAATTAGGTGTTATAGTGACTAGTTATATTAAAAGAATAATAGGGTGTTTAATATAACTAAGAGGTGTTAGGAAGTAAATAAGGGAGTGGTGATTTAATTATGTCAGGGAGTGGTTGAAGTAACTAGGAGGTGCAAATAAAGGGCCCAAGGCCCACTAATAGGCCCAAATTAAAGGGAATAACCTTAGGGGTAGGGTTCTCTTTTCCCATTTGAAGAAAAGAAAAAGAAAAAGGAGAGGGATAGGGTATAGGAGGCCGACGGCCAGCTCTTGGAGGAGGGGGGTTGAGCATTCCTTCATTTCTTGCCTTGGGTAAGTGGTTTTGGTACCAATCTTCTTCATTTTTCTTTCTCTTTCTATTAGTGTAAATTTCATACACTAATTCCTTTCCATTCTCACTTTACCATGGATGGGGCTTGGAGCTCAAAGTGTTGGAGAAGCTATTTTTGGTGGTTCTTGTGTTGGTGAAGGAGAGACTACTTGGGTTCTTCAATTTTGAGGTTAGGGGGCTCTCTTTCATATATAATAGGTTGTAAGATGAGTAATTATGTGTGGGTTAGGTGTTTAGGGTAATTAAATGGTTGTTTATGTGTTGTTTGAATTAATTGGTGTTATGTTTGAATTAAAATTGATGAACCCATGCTAATTGTTGTTAAGATGAACATGATATGCAAGGTGTTTGATGTATTGCCTCAATGAAATTGAGTATGAAAATATGATGATTGCAAGGTGTTTGATAACTTGCCTAAATGAATTGGTGTTGAAATTGGAGTGTGAGGCATTGTGCCGTGATTATAATTGGTTTGGGTGATTGATCATGATGAGTTTTACTTGCTTATGGTTTTGTGTGCGTTTTACGACACTGCTTTGGTCTTTTTAAAACTGGTACTGTTTGGTCGATTCAAAAATTATGTGGCTGAGTGTTTTCGAAAATAGACTTAGAGCCAGTAGTTTTGGCACTGGTTTCGTTAAATTCGGAGTTGTGTAGCTCCAGTTATGAGTCTCCAAAGTCGGGTCAATTTTCTAGAGTCAAACTGTGAGTAGGTTCGGTTTTTGCAAGTTTTATATCTTCCAATGAACTCCGTTTTGAACTATTATTTTTCCATTATAAACTATACTCAAATTGCTTTTGTTCCGACGAGTGGTCTTTTGTAATTTTTCGATGTCGTTTACTATTTTAAATAATCCGCCGAAGTAGGTGTACTGCTGTAGGAATCCAGCATTTTGTGCGGGAGTTGCCAATGTTGCCCAAAGTGTCAAAAATGCTAATTTGGTCCCTATGCACTATTAGTCCTTCTAAGATGTTGTTTTGGTCCCTATGTGACTGTTTAGTCCCTTAGGTGACCGACCGTTTAGTCCTTGGGAGTGTCGGTTTAGTCCTTAGAGGTGAGCTGGTCCTTGACTTTGGTGTTAGTACTAGAGTTGGTGGTTGATGAGGTCTTAATAAATTTAAGGTGATTGATTAATATTTGATGGTGGTTGAATAATATCTTATGGTGGTTGATTAATATTTGATGGTGGTTGATTAATACTTGATGGTGGTTGTTTAATACCTTAAGGTGGTTGTTTAAGGTAATTATTTAAGGTGGTTGTAGTTTTCGGCCTCGATATCATATGATGGTTGTTGATATCTATTATGATGGTTGTGCAATGGTGGTGATAATTCACATATAATGAGATTGTGTGTGATTGATGCATTGTTCATGGTGTCTCATATTTCATATGCATCAAATGATGGTTGTAGGCTTCGGCCTTGATATCGTATGATGGTTGTTGATATCTATTGTGACAGTTGTGCCCTCAAGGCAAAATTTATGAAGGTTGATGGTACCACATGCAATTGCATACATGCATACATTCATGTAATTGATGTTGCTTTATGATGGTTGTGAGTTGTTGTGCTATACTTAAAATGTCATAAGCTAATTCTTGGAATGTGATTAAAGATAGTTGCCTTCCCTAATATAATGCTTATCCTATTTGCTATTATTTATGTAAAGAGACTCACCCTACTGCTTTCGTGTTGCTTCTCATGTCGGCAACTGCGCAGTGATAGCGAATGAAGTAGTTGGTTATGGTCATGCTCTGATATGTAGCACGGGGAGGGGCGTCTTAGTTACTTAGTATTTTATTTTAGGGTTATTAGTCTGATATTTGGTGATGTATTAAAGTACTTCTAGACTTGTTGTTATTCCGCTGTGCTGGAGAATTATATTCAAGTTGTTGTAAAACTAAACAAGTGTTTTGAGGGTTCGCCCCATTTTGACGTGCTATATACCACGCACTAGTTGTTTTATGAAAAATATTATGCGTGGTTTTATGTTTGACGAAAATGTAGCACTCTCTTTGTGGTGCGTGGAAAGTTTTTGAAAACTCTGATTTTTAATTGGCTAATTAGTGGTGAATAGAAAGGGGGTGTTACATTAGTGGTATCAGTGCAGCAGCTTCGGTCTGTCCGCCAAGTTGTCGAGTCTGTAACCCTCGAGTCTTGGTACTCGTTCTAAATCATAATTATGTTGCCGCTTATTATCAAGTACATTTGTTGGTTTTGTTCTTTCATTGACATGCCTTGTAATTTATTTGATGGATAGCGATTGAAAGTTATATTGATTTATTGAGGTATGTGTGATTGAAATATGTAACTGTTGGTTGTAGCATTGATTTTGGTTGTTTGCGACTGTTGTCTGTATCATTAAGATATGTGGATTAAAAGAGTTCTAACGACGCCAAAGGAGTGAGAGTCGTGACGACGCCTTCGCACTCGCATTTGCGGCGTTAAAAGTCTTTAATGTGGTAGTTATAACTTTGAAAGGAAGTAGTTTTGTGACCTTAATTAATTGGTTGTATGAGTAGGAGGGACTGATCACCCCAATAACTCATCCCCAATGAAAGAGGCGACAATAACTCAGGGTTATTATTAACTTTAGATGCATGCCCTAACTTAATTTGAGTGATTGCTTGATTAACTTGTGAGACTATGGAAAGTACTTTCATATGACCTAACCTCGGTGAGTTATACACGGGACAATATTTGAAGGATTTCTTGTTGAAATATGGTTGCACTTGATTGACGTCTCTGCTATAGGTTGATTGTTCCTGTGATGCATATGAGTTTAAATTTTGACTTGTGTGAGTATGCTAAAATGAAATGTTGTGTAATGCTATATTTTCATTACCTCAATTAAAGTGGCATGACTTGAAGTTTCGACATTTTCAGTGTTTCAATTTAACTTGTTTCGTGAGCATGATGTGACTTGTCAAAATTAAATGATTAACTTTCCTTACCTTCTGAGTTTATGTCGGGAATTAAATTTTGAACTAATAAGTAGTTGTTTACGTGGTTGCATGCTCGAGTGATAGTAAGGTTGGGGGTTTGCATATAATGTCCTTTTTGACAAAACTGTGAGCTCTATGGTTTTCGAAAAAAAAAACGGTACTTGGAAAATTTGTGCTATTGGGAATGAGAGTAATGTAAAAATTAGTGTTGAATTCTGTCCCCAAGTTGTGTTAGGATTTTTATTTCAAAATATGACATGACTTCAGCTTTTGGACCGATTAGGTTGTGGTTTGACGTTGTTTGAAAATAATGAGGTTTACATTAAATTGCATGGTTAGGTGAGTTAGAATTTTTATGTTATGTGAAGGTGAGTCCAATAATGATTGTCAAGTTATTAATTGTCAATCCTTGATTTGTTTTACGTGACTTTTAAATCTAATGATGAAAACTGTGCAACGAGACCTTTTGTGCACTTCTATTACTTGATTAGTTTTCTTTGCTAAATGTTGACAAGGGTATTTAATTTCATTTGTTTAAACTAATATCAAGTCTTGTATCGAAGCAATTGTATCATAATGCATGTGTTGGTTATGTTTCTTTTGGTGATATGAAATCAGTTCAATTTGGTAGAATTATATGTCCCATGTTATTTTCTAGGGAAATTGTAAAATCGCACGTTAGCCGATCCCTAGGAATAAAGAGATCGAAGAAGATGCCTACATGTTTAATCTTTTCGGACTTGTGTGTTTAATTTGTTTGCATGATTGGTTATGCTTATGTGTGTTCTACGTGTGTTCTTTGGAGGCAGGGAATTAATTAAATCTTGTTATAATTTTCGTGTCCTCAATGAACTTTAGTAGTATTTTGTGCTTAGAATGAAAGAATGATTGTTATACAACTCAGGAGTGGAAACGATGTCAAAATCAATGTCTTAGGTTGAGACTCATGGAAACCGGTAAAGCTTTGCATACTTTTTGCGAACTTTCTGAAAATACTGTTTTTATAAAACTCGGTGTAGAATTATTAGTAATGGTGGCTGAATTATGATGGTTGTTTGTGTTGTTGAATACACTGTTTTGAGATGTTCTGACATGGGTTCAGTATTTCAGTGACTGAGAACGTTTTACTAATTGAAAAATTATGTGGTTTGTCATTTCGAAAACTTGATTGAATGCTTGTTAATTTGCCACTGATTTGGTTGCATTTGGGGTTGTAGAACTCGAGTTATAGGTGAAACAAGTTAGGTTAAGATTCTGGAAACAAGCTGGACATAGGGTCAGTGTTTTGGTTACTGCGTTTTCAAAAGAGCTCATTTTCGAACGAATCCAATTTCTTTGAAAACTTGACAGAATTTGCCTAACTTTATGCACAAGTTTCATGCAATTCGATCGAGTTTTGGTCATTATAGAACTGCTTGAATTTGAAGGACAAAAACTGCATCTTTTGAAACTAGTATGTGTATTTTTGAAAACTGTACCTATTGAACACTCTCCTTTAAAAACTGAACTTAGGGATAAGAAATAGACCCATAGGGCTTTCCAACAGGTATTTATTTGTCGAAATCCGAGGTCGTTTACTATTTTAATTAATTCACCAAAGTAGGCGTAGGGTTATAGAATTTTCTGCACCTGAGTTTAGTTAGATTAATTGGAACGTTGAATAAAATGACTAAATTGTTGAATAGATTGAAGTTGAATTTTGTTGTTGTGTTGTGTTCAACGTTGTTGTTGGTGGTCGTTGAGTCTATTGGTGAGATTGGTGTTGATGTGTTAATTGTGGTTGTTGGTGTTGTTGGGCCTCTGGTCATGATTGTTGATTGTCTCTTGTGTCGCATGCGTTTGCGTTCTGTTGAATATGAAAATAAAGGTGACGATATAGGCATCGTATCTAGAAATAACAATGTAGACCTAGTGTCACAAAGCAACTACGAGGATTCGGTCCTACTAATTGGTGATGACGCCACGAGTGGGCTATGTTATGGTGGTTGGGTAGTCGGGTAGGATTTTGATAACCCACAGGTTAGAATACCTATTTGAAGAGTAAGAGTGTAGGGGAAGGCGTTGGTCTGTTGCGCGTACGATAGAACATGGATGAGAACGGCTAGAGGTGATAAGAAGATTGGATGTTAATTTCGTGAGTTTGGCGTAGATTTTCGAGGACGAAAATATTTTAAGAAGGGGAGGGTTGTAACGCCCCAAAATAATTTAATTATTCATTTAATTAAGTTATTTAAGGCTTGCAACATTTATTTAAGTAAAGTAATTAATTTAGAGTTTTATTTAATTAGGTGTTATAGTGACTAGTTATATTAAAAGAATAATAGGGTGTTTAATATAACTAAGAGGTGTTAGGAAGTAAATAAGGGAGTGGTGATTTAATTATGTCGTGGAGTGGTCAAGTAACTAGGAGGTGCAAATAAAGGGCCCAAGGCCCACTAATAGGCCCAAATTAAAGGGAATAACCTTAGGGTAGGGTTCTCTTTTCCCATTTGAAGAAAAGAAAAAGAAAAAGGAGAGGAGAGAGGGTATAGAGGCCGACGGCCACTCTTGGAGGGAGGGGGGCTGAGCATTCCTTCATTTCTTGCTTGGAGTAAGTGGTTTTGGTACCAATCTTCTTCATTTTTCTTTCTCTTTCTATTAGTGTAAAGTTCATACACTAATTCCTTTCCATTCTCACTTTACCATGGATGGGGCTTGAAGCTCAAAGTGTTGGAGAAGCTATTTTTGGTGGTTCTTGTGTTGGTAAAGGAGAGACTACTTGGTTCTTCAATTTTGAGGTTAGGGGCTCTCTTTCATATATAATAGGTTGTAAGATGAGTAATTATGTGTGGGTTAGGTGTTTAGGTAATTAAATGGTTGTTTATGTGTTGTTTGAATTAATTGGTGTTATGTTTGAATTAAAATTGATGAACCCATGCTAATTGTTGTTAAGATGAACATGATATGAACTATGTATGCAAGGTGTTTGATGTATTGCCTCAATGAAATTGAGTATGAAAATATGATGATTGCAAGGTGTTTGATAACTTGCCTAAATGAATTGGTGTTGAAATTGGAGTGTGAGGCATTGTGCCGTGATTATAATTGGTTTGGGTGATTGATCATGATGAGTTTTACTTGCTTATGGTTTTGTGCGCTTTCGACACTGTTTCGGTCTTTTTAAAACTGGTACTGTTTGGTCAATTCAAAAATTATGTGGCTGAGTGTTTTCGAAAATAGAATTAAAGCCGGTAGTTTTGGCACTGGTTTCGTTAAATTCGGAGTTGTGTAGCTCCAGTTATGAGTCTCCAAAGTCGGGTCAATTTTCTAGAGTCAAACTGTGAGTAGGTTCGGTTTTTGCAAGTTTTATGACTTCAAATGAACTCCGTTTTGAACGATTCTTTTTCTATTATAAACTATACTCAAATTGCTTTTGTTCGGGCTAAGGTTTTGTCCCATTTGGTCAAGTTTAAGTCATTTTAGAGTAAAATGAACTGGGAGGACAGAATCTGTCCAATCTGGGAACTGTTAGGGTTGTTTATAAAAACTGTACTAATTGGCTCATTGTTTTGAAACTTTAAAGATATATCCAGAAACTACACATCCGTGGCTTTCCGATGAGTGGTCTTTTGTAATTTTTCGATGTCGTTTCTATTTTAAATAATCCGCCGAAGTAGGTGTACTTCTTTAGGAATCCAGCATTTTGTGCGGGAGTTGCCAATGTTGCCCAAAGTGTCAAAAATGCTAATTTGGTCCCTATGCACTATTAGTCCTTCTAAGATGTTGTTTTGGTCCCTATGTGACTGTTTAGTCCCTTAGGTGACCGACCGTTTAGTCCTTGGGAGTGTCGGTTTAGTCCTTAGAGGTGAGCTGGTCCTTGACTTTGGTGTTAGTACTAGAGTTGGTGGTTGATGAGGTCTTAATAAATTTAAGGTGATTGATTAATATTTGATGGTGGTTGAATAATATCTTATGGTGGTTGATTAATATTTGATGGTGGTTGATTAATACTTGATGGTGGTTGTTTAATACCTTAAGGTGGTTGTTTAAGGTAATTATTTAAGGTGGTTGTAGGCTTCGGCCTCGATATCATATGATGGTTGTTGATATCTATTATGATGGTTGTGCAATGGTGGTGATAATTCGCATATAATGAGATTGTGTGTAATTGATGCATTGTTCATGGTGTCTCATATTTCATATGCATCAAATGATGGTTGTAGGCTTCGGCCTTGATATCGTATGATGGTTGTTGATATCTATTGTGACGGTTGTGCCCTGAAGGCAAAATTTATGAAGGTTGACGGTACCACATGCATTTGCATACATGCATACATTCATGTAATTGATGTTGCTTTATGATGGTTGTGAGTTGTTGTGCTATACTTAAAATGTCATAAGCTAATTCTTGGAATGTGATTAATGCTAGTTGCCTTCCCTAATATAATGCTTATCCTATTTGCTATTATTTATGTAAAGAGACTCACCCTACTTCTTTCGTGTTGCTTCTCATGTCGGCAACCTGCAGGTGATAGCGAATGAAGTAGTTGGTTATGGTCATGCTCTGATATATAGCACGGGGAGGGGCGTCTTAGTTACTTAGTATTTTATTTTAGGGTTATTAGTCTGATATTTGGTGATGTATTAAAGTACTTCTAGACTTGTTGTTATTCCGCTGTGCTGGAGAATTATATTCAAGTTGTTGTAAAACTAAACAAGTGTTTTGAGGGTTCGCCCCATTTTGACGTGCTATATACCACGCACTAGTTGTTTTATAAAAAATATTATGTGTGGTTTTATGTTTGACGAAAATGTAGCACTCTCTTTGTGGTGCGTGGAAAGTTTTTGAAAACTCTGATTTTTAATTGGCTAATTAGTGGTGAATAGAAAGGGGGTGTTACATTAGTGGTATCAGAGCAGTTCGGTCTGTCCGGCCAAGTTGTCGAGTCTGTTAACCCTCGAGTCTTGGTACTCGTTCTAAATCATAATTATGTTGCTGCTTATTACTGTTACATTTGTTGGTTTTGTTCTTTCATTGACATGCCTTGTAATTTATTTGATGGATAGCGATTGAAAGTTATATTGATTTATTGAGGTATGTGTGATTGAAATATGTAACTGTTGGTTGTAGCATTGATTTTGGTTGTTTGCGACTGTTGTCTGTATCATTAAGATATGTGGATTAAAAGAGTTCTAACGACGTCAAAGGAGTGAGAGTCGTGACGACGCCTTCGCACTCCAGACGGCGTTAAAAGTCTTTTAATGTGGTAGTTATAACTTTGAAAGGAAGTAGTTTTGTGACCTTAATTAATTGGTTGTATGAGTAGGAGGGACTGATCACCCCAATAACTCATCCCCAATGAAAGAGGCGACAATAACTCATGGTTATTAGATGCATGCACTAACTTAATTTGAGTGATTGCTTGATTAACTTGTGAGACTATGGAAAGTACTTTCATATGACCTAACCTCGGTGAGTTATACACTGGACAATATTTGAAGGATTGCTTGTTGAAATATGGTTGCACTTGATTGACGTCTCTGCTATAGGTTGATTGTTCCTGTGATGCATATGAGTTTAAATTTTGACTTGTGTTAGTATGATAAAATGAAATGCTGTGTAATGCTATATTTTCATTACCTCAATTAAAGTGGCATGACTTGAAGTTTCGACATTTTCAGTGTTTCAATTTAACTTGTTTCGTGAGCATGATGTGACTTGTCAAAATTAAATGATTAACTTTCCTTACCTTCTGAGTTTATGTCGGGAATTAAATTTTGAACTAATAAGTAGTTGTTTACGTGGTTGCATGCTCGAGTGATAGTAAGGTTGGGGGTTTGCATATAATGTCCTTTTTGACAAAACTGTGAGCTCTATGGTTTTCGAAAAAAAAAACGGTACTTGGAAAATTTGTGCTATTGGGAATGCGAGTAATGTAAAAATTAGTGTTGAATTCTGTCCCCAAGTTGTGTTAGGATTTTTATTTCAAAATATGACATGACTTCAGCTTTTGGACCGATTAGGTTGTGGTTTGACGTTGTTTGAAAATAATGAGGTTTACATTAAATTGCATGGTTAGGTGAGTTAGAATTTTTATGTTATGTGAAGGTGAGTCCAATAATGATTGTCAAGTTATTAATTGTCAATCCTTGATTTGTTTTACGTGACTTTTAAATCTAATGATGAAAACTGTGCAACGAGACCTTTTGTGCACTTCTATTACTTGATTAGTTTTCTTTGCTAAATGTTGACAAGGGTATTTAATTTCATTTGTTTAAACTAATATCAAGTCTTGTATCGAAGCAATTGTATCATAATGCATGTGTTGGTTATGTTTCTTTTGGTGATATGAAATCAGTTCAATTTGGTAGAATTATATGTCCCATGTTATTTTCTAGGAAATTGTAAAATCGCACGCTTGCGATCCATCCCAGAATAAAGAGATCAAGAAGATGCCTACATGTTTAATCTTTTCGGACTTGTGTGTTTAATTTGTTTGCATGATTGGTTATGCTTATGTGTGTTCTACGTGTGTTCTTTGGAGGCAGGAATTAATTAAATCTTGTTATAATTTTCGTGTCCTCAATGAACTTTAGTAGTATTTTGTGCTTAGAATGAAAGAATGATTGTTATACAACTCAGAGTGGAAACGATGTCGTAATCAATGTCTTAGGTTGAGACTCATGGAAACCGGTAAAGCTTTGCATACTTTTTGCGAACTTTCTCAAAATACTGCTTTTATAAAACTCGGTGTAGAATTATTAGTAATGGTGGCTGAATTATGATGGTTGTTTGTGTTGTTGAATTCAACTGCTTTGAGATGTTCGACATGGGTTCAGATTTCAGTTGATCGAGAACGTTTTACTAATTGAAAAATTATGTGGTTTGTCATTTCGAAAACTTGATTGAATGCTTGTTAATTTTCCACTGATTTGGTTGCATTTGGGGCTGTAGAACTCGAGTTATAGGTGAAACAAGTTAGGTTAAGATTCTGGAAACAAGTTGGACATAGGTCGGTGTGTTTTGCTTCATCGCGTTTTCAAAAGAGCTCATTTTCGAACGAATCCAATTTCTTTGAAAACTTGACAGAATTTTCCTCACTTTATGCACAAGTTTCATGCAATTCGATCGAGTTTTGGTCATTATAGAACTGCTTGAATTTGAAGGACAGAAACTGCATCTTGTGAAACTAGTAAGCGTATTTTTGAAAACTGTACCTATTGTACACTCTCCTTCAAAAACTGAACTTAGATATAAGAAATAGACCCATAGGGCTTTCCAACAGGTATTTATTTGTCGAAATCCGATGTCGTTTACTATTTTAATTAATTCACCAAAGTAGGCGTAGGGTTATAGAATTTTCTGCTCCTGAGTTTAGTTAGATTAATTGGAACGTTGAATAAAATGACTATATTGTTGAATAGATTGAAGTTGAATTTTGTTGTTGTGTTGTGTTCAACGTTGTTGTTGGTGGTCGTTGAGTCTATTGGTGAGATTGGTGTTGATGTGTTAATTGTGGTTGTTGGTGTTGTTGGGCCTCTGGCCATGATTGTTGATTGTCTCTGGTGTCGCATGCGTTTGCGTTCTGTTGAATATGAAAATAAAGGTGACGATATAGGCATCGTATCTAGAAATAACAATGTAGACCTAGTGTCACAAAGCGACTACGAGGATTCGGTCCTACTAATTGGTGATGACGCCACAAGTGGGCTATGTTATGGTGGTTGGGTAGTCGGGTAGGATTTTGATAACCCACAGGTTAGAATACCTATTTGAGGAGTAAGAGTGTAGGGAAGGCGTTGGTCCATAATGCGCGCATTTATAGAACGTGGATGAGAAACTGGCTAGAGGTGATAAGAAGATTGGATGTTAATTTCGTGAGTTTACGAGATTTTCGAGGACGAAAATATTTTAAGAAGGGGAGGGTTGTAACGCCCCAAAATAATTTAATTATTCATTTAATTAAGTTATTTAAGGCTTGCAACATTTATTTAAGTAAAGTAATTAATTTAGAGTTTTATTTAATTAGGTGTTATAGTGACTAGTTATATTAAAAGAATAATAGGGTGTTTAATATAACTAAGAGGTGTTAGGAAGTAAATAAGGGAGTGGTGATTTAATTATGTCAGGGAGTGGTTGAAGTAACTAGGAGGTGCAAATAAAGGGCCCAAGGCCCACTAATAGGCCCAAATTAAAGGGAATAACCTTAGGGGTAGGGTTCTCTTTTCCCATTTGAAGAAAAGAAAAAGAAAAAGGAGAGGGAGAGGGTATAGGAGGCCGACTGGTCACTCTTGAGGAGGGGGGTTGAGCATTCCTTCATTTCTTGCTTGGGGTAAGTGGTTTTAGTACCAATCTTCTTCATTTTTCTTTCTCTTTCTATTAGTGTAAATTTCATACACTAATTCCTTTCCATTCTCACTTTACCATGGATGGGGCTTGAAGCTCAAAGTGTTGGAGAAGCTATTTTCGGTGGTTCTTGTGTTGGTGAAGGAGAGACTACTTGGGTTCTTCAATTTTGAGGTTAGGGGGCTCTCTTTCATATATAATAGGTTGTAAGATGAGTAATTATGTGTGGGTTAGGTGTTTAGGGTAATTAAAGGGTTGTTTATGCGTTGTTTGAATTAATTGGTGTTATGTTTGAATTAAAATTGATGAACCCATGCTAATTGTTGTTAAGATGAACATGATATGAACTATGTATGCAAGGTGTTTGATGTATTGCCTCAATGAAATTGAGTATGAAAATATGATGATTGCAAGGTGTTTGATAACTTGCCTAAATGAATTGGTGTTGAATTTGGAGTGTGAGGCATTGTGCCGTGATTATAATTGGTTTGGGTGATTGATTATGATGAGTTTTACTTGCTTATGGTTTTGTGCGTTTTCTGGACACTGTTTCGGTCTTTTTAAAACTGGTACTGTTTGGTCGATTCAAAAATTATGTGGCTGAGTGTTTTCGAAAATAGAATTAAAGCCGGTAGTTTTGGCACTGGTTTCGTTAAATTCGGAGTTGTGTAGCTCCAGTTATGAGTCTCCAAAGTCGGGTCAATTTTCTAGAGTCAAACTGTGAGTAGGTTCGGTTTTTGCAAGTTTTATGTCTTCAAATGAACTCCGTTTTGAACGATTCTTTTTCCATTATAAACTATACTCAAATTGCTTTTTTTCGGGCTAATGTTTTGTCCCATTTGGTCAAGTTTAAGTCATTTTAGAGTAAAATGAAGTGGGAGGACAGAATCTGTCCAGTCTGGGAACTGTTAGGGTTGTTTATAGAAACTGTACTAATTGGCTCATTGTTTTGAAACTTTAAATATATATCCAGAAACTACACATCCGTGGCTTTCCGACGAGTGGTCTTTTGTAATTTTTCGATGTCGTTTCTATTTTAAATAATCCGCCGAAGTAGGTGTACTGCTGTAGGAATCTAGCATTTTGTGCGGGAGTTGCCAATGTTGCCCAAAGTGTCAAAAATGCTAATTTGGTCCCTATGCATTATTAGTCCTTCTAAGATGTTGTTTTGGTCCCTATGTGATTGTTTAGTCCCTTAGGTGACCGACCGTTTAGTCCTTGGGAGAGTCGGCTTAGTCCTTAGAGGTGATTTGGTCCTTGACTTTGGTGTTAGTACTAGAGTTGGTGGTTGATGAGGTCTTAATAAATTTAAGGTGATTGATTAATATTTGATGGTGGTTGAATAATATCTTATGGTGGTTGATTAATATTTGATGGTGGTTGATTAATACTTGATGGTGGTTGTTTAATACCTTAAGGTGGTTGTTTAAGGTAATTATTTAAGGTGGTTGTAGGCTTCGGCCTCGATATCGTATGATGGTTGTTGATATCTATTATGATGGTTGTGCAATGGTGGTTATAATTCGCATATAATGAGATTGTGTGTGATTGATGCATTGTTCATGGTGTCTCATATTTCATATGCATCAAATGATGGTTGTAGGCTTCGGCCTTGATATCGTATGATGGTTGTTGATATCTATTGTGACGGTTGTGCCCTCAAGGCAAAATTTATGAAGGTTGATGGTACCACATGCATTTGCATACATGCATACATTCATGTAATTGATGTTGCTTTATGGTTGTGAGTTGTTGTGCTATACTTAAAATGTCATAAGCTAATTCTTGGAATGTGATTAGTGCTAGTTGCCTTCCCTAATATAATGCTTATCCTATTTGCTATTATTTATGTAAAGAGACTCACCCTACTGCTTTCGTGTTGCTTCTCATGTAGGCAACCTGCAGGTGATAGCGAATGAAGTAGTTGGTTATGGTCATGCTCTGATATGTAGCACGGGGAGGGGCGTCTTAATTACTTAGTATTTTATTTTAGGGTTATTAGTCTGATATTTGGTGATGTATTAAAGTATTTCTAGACTTGTTGTTATTCCGCTGTGTTGGAGAATTATATTCAAGTTGTTGTAAAACTAAACAAGTGTTTTGAGGGTTCGCCCCATTTTGACGTGCTATATACCACGCACTAGTTGTTTTATGAAAAATATTATGTGTGGTTTTATGTTTGACGAAAATGTAGCACTCTCTTTGTGGTGCGTGGAAAGTTTTTGAAAACTCTGATTTTTAATTGGCAAATTAGTGGTGAATAGAAAGGGGGTGTTACAACTACACCGTCACCTAAGGACCAAACTGGCTTCACCATTCAGCCACTTAGATGTACTCGGCACCAAACAACACCCAAAATTGCGCCTGGCAGCAACCTGCGCCACACTAGCGTCAAAAGAGCACCTCGGTACACTCACACTGCACCTCGGTACACTACACTTCGACACACTAGGCTTCGATACACCTACAATTCAACACACCTACACCTCGACAACACTAGCTTCGATATACATACACTACACCTCGGTAGATATACACTATACCTTTTACAACTACACGTCAGCAACTATACTTCGGTATATATACACTACACTTCGGTATACATACTATACACTTCGGTAACTACAAGTCGACACCTACACTTCGACTCACACACCCTTACACTTCGTCACCTAAACTTAGTCACGTACGCTTCGACACACTTACACGTCGACTCCCATATACTTCACCACATCTACACGTCGACTTCCATAGACTTCGACACATCTACACGTCGACTTCCATAGACTTCGACACATCTACGCTAGCAACTACACCTCGGCTCATATGTCGCCCTAGGCACCTAACCTTCATCTTCCCTCGTTTCTTTGATTCTCATACTATGATCAAACTTAAACCACAACTACTACACCTATATTCATTCAAAATTTGTCCCACACACTCATCAAAGTAATCAACAAAGGTGACTACACCAAAAATAATGTACGGATACTTAGGGTTCCTCAAATCCCATTTCTTTCCTAGGTCTCTCATATGACCCATCATCAACAACACATACACACTTCACAATTTCACCAAAGTGAAGCAACACAACATCAATCACACAACAAGCAACACAAACAACTCAAAATTCATCCTAGAGTCTAACTCGCACATAACACTCATCATATACTCTATTATAGGTGAAAGAGAGCCCCCTTACCTCAATAGATTGAAGAATAAGCACTCTTTCCACCAAGACTTCAAGATCCCCCAACAAGCAAGCTCCTCTTCCTTGAACTTGAGATCTCCACGCCAATATCCTCTCTTCTTCTTCCTTGAGCTATCGTACCTCTCTCTCTACTCTCTTACTTTACTCTTTGACTTTTCTTTGTTTTGATTGCAAATAAACTCTCACCTTCGACACCTTCCTTTATATCATGGATATGGGCCTCTTAATGGATCATGGGCCTCTAATCACACCTCCTCCATTACTCAAACACCTCCTCAATGAAATGAAACTTCCAAATTAATAATTTGACTTAATTAAAATGTTGTAAGCCTTAAATAACCCAGTTAAATAAATAATTGAACTATTTTTGGGGCGTTACAACTCTCCCCCACTTAGAATATTTCGTCCTCGAAATTTTACCTGAATCAAACAACTATGGATATGATTCTTGCATCTTACTCTCCAACTCCCAAGTCGCATTCTCACCAGCAGCTCCCAACCAAACTACCTTTACCAAATTGATCTCCTTCCTTCTTAAAATCTTCACTTCTCGGTCTTCAATTCTAATCGATCGCCTCAACAAAGTGAGGTTATCTCTCACTTGCACATCATCCATCCGAATCACATGAGACGAGTCCGGAACATACTTCCTCACCATGACACATGAAACACATAATGTAAATTGAAAGATTAGGTGGCAAGGCCACCCTGGTAAGCAACCTTCCCAACTCTCCCAAAATGCTGTATGGCCCAATAAAACGAGGAGACAACTTCTTAGACTTCAAAGCACGACCAACACCACCACATGGGTGACTCTCAAAAACACATGATCACCACTTTTGGAATTCCAAATCCTTCCTCCTCTTATCATGATAACTCTTTTGCCTACTTTGTGAAGCTTTCATCTTCTCACGAATCAGCTTCCCTTCTCAGTGGTCTCTCGAACGATCTCGGGTCCAAGAACCACACTCTCTCCCGACTCATACCAACACAACGGAGTCCTACATCTCCGACCATACAACGCCTCAAAGGGTGCCATCCCCACACTAGAATGATAGCTATTATTATAGGTGAACTCAATTAATGGAAGATAAGAATCCCACGCACCACCATGCTCAAGAACACAAGCTCTCAATCTCTAACGACTGAATGGTCCTCTCTGACTGTCCATCAGTCTGCGGATGATACGCCGAGCTCAAACACAACTTAGAACCCAACGCCTCATGCAAACTCTTCCAAAATTCCGAGGTAAATCTAGGATCTCTATCTCAAACAATACTCGAAGAAACCCATGAAGCTTCACAATTTCTGATATAGATCTCTCGCCAATCTCGGAATCAGATATGTGATGTTAATAGGAACAAAGTGAGACGACTTCGTTAGCCTATCAACAATCACCCAAATTGCGTCATACCCCTTCACCGTACTAGGTAAACCAGTCACAAAATCCATAGATATGCTATCCCACTTCCACTCCGGAATTTCCAACGGCTGCATCAGCCCTGCCGGCTTCTGATGCTCCACCTTTGACTTCTGACAAGTCAAACAGGCATAAACAAACCGAGCTACATCCTCTTCATCCCCGTCCCACCAAAATAATTTCTTCAAATCCTGATACATCTTTGTAGCTCCTGGATGGATACTCAATCTACTTCTATGACACTCTTCAAGAATTGCTTTTTTTATCTCCTCTTCATCAGGAATACAAATCCGATTACGATATCTCAACAAACCTTGAGCATCCAACTCAAAATCCTTATTTTCCGATCGACCAATTCCAACCACCAAATCCACAAGCTTAACATCTAGCTTCTGAGCCTCTCTAATGCTAACCAAAAACTCATTTGTAATTTCAACATACCCAACCGAACACTCCGAGGTGTCACTTCACAAACTAAACTCATATCTCGGAATTGCTCAATCAATTCGAGCTCCTTAACCATCATTGCCGACACATGCAAAGACTTACGACTCAAGGCATCGGCTACAACATTAGCCTTTTCTGGATGATAATTCGCATCAAGTCATAATCCTTCAACAACTCCAACCCTCCTCCTCTCGCCTCATGTTCAACTCCTTTTGATCAAACAAATATTGCAAACCTTTATGGTCACTAAACACTTCAAATCTAGAACCATAAAGATAATGCCTTCAAATTTTCAGCGCAAACACCACTGCAGCCAGCTCCAAATCATGCGTAGGGTAGTTCTTCTCATGAGTCCTCAACTACCTCGAGGCATAAGCAACTACCTTACCATTCTGCATAAGTACACAAACCTAAAGCCCATCTTAGAAGCATCACAATATACCACAAAAGGTTCACTCTGGATTAGGCAACGTCAAAATAGGAGACGCCTTCAATCTCTTCTTCAACTCATTGAAACTTTCCTCACAACGAGCATCCCAAACAAACGCCTTCCCTTGCAAGTCACCGTGAGTCAACGGAATTGCCAACTTGGAAAAGCCTTCAATGAATCTTCTATAATAACCGCCAACCCGTAAAACTCCTTATCTCGGTTGACCAACTCAAGGCGCCTCCCATTGCAACACGGCCTCAACCTTAGAAGGGTCCACTGCAATACCATTACCGAGATTACATGACCAAGGAAACTTACTTCTCTTAACCAGAATTCACACTTAGATAGCTTAGCATACAGCTTCCTATCCTCAAGATTTCCAATACCAACCTCAAATGCTCTGGCATGCTCTTCTTCCGACTTGGAGTAAACCAGAATATCATCAATGAACACAACCACAAACCGATCTAGATACTCATGAAAAATACGATTCATATATTCCATGAATACCCCCGGAGCATTCGTAACACCAAATGGCATCACTGAATACTCATAGTGACCATACCGAGTTCTAAATGTCGCCTTAGGAATATCTTCATCCTTCACCTTGATTTGATGGTAACCCGACCTCAAATCAATCTTAGTAAACACTTGAGCTCCCACCAATTGGTCCATCAAATCATCAATTTTTGGAAGTGGATACTTATTCTTAATCGCCACCTTATTCAACCGCCGATAATCAACACGAGAGCCTCATGCTCACATCCTTCTTCTTTACTAGCAACACAGAGCGCGCCCACGACGCGACACACTTGGCCTTACAAACTTCTTCTCCAAAGAAATCCTCAAGTCGCTTCTTCAACTCTGACAACTCGAATGCAGACATTCTATAAGGTGCCATAGACACCTGGCTAGTAGTACTGTACCGGATCAATAGCAAATTCGACTTCCTCTCGTGTGGTACATCCTAATCTCGTCAGAAATACCTCAGAAATTCTCGCACCACCGGCAATTCATTAATCTTAGCTTGATTCTCGACAGACAACGACGCCCTCAAAGCAAACAGCATAACTCCTTCATTCATTACTTTGTGCAAATGACCAGCAGGCAACAAAACAGATTCTTCCACCTCGGAAGAAGGGAAACTCACAGGCCTACTAAAGCAATTAATATGAACATGGTTATCCACTAACCAGTCCATACCAAGGATGACATCCAACCCATCCAATGGCAAACAAATCAAATCAACAATGAAATCTTTGCCGAAGACCGACAGAGGGCACTTCGCACACACAAGAGAGGTAGTCACCGGAACCTTAGCTGGAGTATCGATAACCATCTCCCTCATCAAAGAAGACAAGGCTAGACCCAAATTCTTAACACATATAGCAGAAATGAATGAATGCGTGGCACCGGTATCAACAATAGCAATCAAAGGAATACCATTAATAAAGCATGTACCTCTTATCTCATTAGACACCTCGGATCCCGCGAGAGCTAACACCTTTCCAACACTCTTCTCTTTCTTCGGCTTAGAACCCTTGGTACTAATATGCCCCACCTCTCCACAGTTGTAGCAAACAACATCCTTCTTCTCACAATTAGCAGCTATATGACCTTCTTTGCCACATTTGAAACACTTGTTAACCAGGCAATCAAAACTCTTATGATTGGGCTTACCACACTTGTAGCACACAATGTTCACAGGGGCATCTCTGTAACACCCAAGTAATTTAATTAATTATTTGATTAAATTATTTAAGTGTTGCAATATTGTTACTATTATTATTAGTATTATTATTATAATTATTGATATATTAATTTAATTATAATTGAAGGGAGTGGTATCAATAATTCCGGGACGGTAAGGTTGGCCCAAGAAGCCCAAGCCCGAGACTTAGGCTCCTAAGGCGCTGGGGTTGGAGTTTGCGCCTCATTCTGGCAAAAGAGAAAGAAAGAAATCGAAAAGAGAGAAGGGAGAAGAGAGAAGAGAGATCGCAAAGAGGAGAAGAGAAGAGAGGGTGAGATCGCACAAAGGGAAAAGGGAGAAGAAGAGCTTCTTGTTGCTGTGGTTCTGTTGGTGACTCCGTAGAGAGAACTCCGTCTTCAGTTTAACCAAGGTAAGGGTGGGTCTTACCTTATAATAGGGTTTATAATTGGATGTATGTGGGTTGTAGGATTCATATTGATCTTGTGATTTTATTGTTGTTTTTGATGTATGATTGAAATGTATGATGAATTGATGCTTTCTATGTGTTGTATGTGATTGATTGAGTGTATCTGGATGATTCTGAACAGTGATGTTTGTAATTGTGAATTTTAAATCAATAGAAGAATCGATTGTTTTTCCTCCAAAGTGAAGCTTGGAAATCGATTCTGTGCTCTATACAGAAGCCAGAAATCGATTTCCTCCTTTAAAAACATGAGTTAGAAATCGATTCCCTCCTTTAAAAATGAGCTAGAAATCGATTCCCTCCTTTCAAAACATGAGTTAGAAATCGATTCCCTCCTTTAAAAATGAGCTAGAAATCGATTCCCTCTTTTAAAAATGAGCTAGAAATCGATTTCCCCCTTTAAGAACATAAGCTATGAATCGATTCCTCCTTTGAAAACAAGAAGCTATGAATCGATTCCTCTTTTGAAAACAAGAAGCCATGAATCGATTCCCCTTTTAAAAACAAGAAATCATGAATCGATTTCTTACTTGTCAATGTTTTCCTAACTTATTTAGCATGTGTTTTATAAAATGTTAGGCTAATGTTTGTTATCGCTTTGGCACCTAGTGCTTGCTGCTTGTGTCCGTGTCTTTGCTTTAGTCCTTAGGTGCTGTTTTAGCCCTTAGGTGCTGTTTTAGTCCTGATGGAGTTGTTTAGTCCTTTAGTGCTGTTTTAGTCCTTGTGGCAAGTTTCCTACGACTAAGTTGATGATGTATGATTAGATGATGATGTTGATGACGTATGATTAAGTGACGATGTTGATGACGTATGATTAAATGACGATGTTGATGAAGCTGTGCATATGTTGTATTACTATATTGTTGACTGTTTTTCCGATAAGTTGCTCATGAAGTCGCATGCATTACATGTGCATAATTATTGACGATGTGAGGCTTCGGCCTTTGAGCTAACGACGATGAATAAGGCTCAATTAACGACGATGTGCCCAATTGGCAAAAATTAACGACGATGAATGGTACCACATGCATGCTTGCATCTCGTTACATTCATTCTCATAATTTATAATTATTATGCTGGTGGATATATGACGTGACTGTAGTGACAGCTGTTTGTATATAAATAGGTTATTATAGTTGTTATAAATAAATATTGAAAGTTGTATGTATATATATATGAAGCTGTGATTGGTATAGTTCTGCTATCTAGCATACTACTGTCATACCCCAATTTTGTCCGGCTTAGGTCAAAACCCTAATTTTCACCAAAAATAAATAAATAGAAGAGAAAATAGCATCATGCATTGCATTCAGGGTTCTAAAAGTTGTTTCAAAGCTTCTAAAATCATTTTTGGAGTTGGAATGCGCTTTTTGGACAAACTAAGGTTTTTCAGTACAAAAGGGTATTTTAGTCATTTCGCAAATAAGGGACGATTCCTCAGGACAAGCCATTCAACATGCATTTCAAGGTATTAGAGGTCATTCCTAGGGTGAAAAGTCATTTTTGAAGTGAAAATGTGCTTTGGGCAAAGAACTAGGGTTTTTAGGGTGAAAGGGCATTTTGGTCATTTCACAATAAAAACGGTTTCGTCCCAAAATCACTGAGCAATCATCAATGAATTACTTGAGGAAGATTTGTGCTTAATTGTGATTTTTTGCGCATAAATATTAAACCTTTTGGCATGAAAATCAAATTTTTGAATAAAAGGGTAAAATGGTCATTTCCTTTGAGGTGAGGTCAACAAATCAATTTTGGGGATGGTGATATCATGGAATTTTGGGCCCAATTCCTAAGATATGACCCAAAAATATGGGACACATTTTCAATAGGTGCACTCTCATTTGCATGCCCAAAAATTCAAAATTCAAATAAAAAGTATAAAGTGTCCTCAATAAGACAAAAGACCAAAAAGAGAGCAATTTTCCCCCATTTTTCCCCCATTTCGAATTCTCTCTCTTCCTCATAGAGTTATGCCCTCTTTTGTAAATTACCCCACCCATTTACACTCACCTCTTCACAAGAAAACACAAAATTTCCTCTTTGGTAACATTCCATCTCAATTATACCATCAACCCCACAATAAGACAAGTTTTTCACACAAACTCTCCCCCTCACTTGTGTTTTCTCATTGCCCCTAATCCATGTGCATTCCAATCCTAGCCCTTCATTTAAATTCTATCTCAAATCTCAATGGTTTGCAAAAGCACAATGTCCTATATACCCTTAATTTTGCATCTCATATAAAACCCAAAATAAGAGACCATGAGGAGGACTCTCTCTCATTTTTACCCTAGCACACAATACTCTCCTCTCTTCCCTCTCTCAAAACCAAAGCTACCTCTCCCTCATCCTTTCTCCATTTTTTCAATTTTTCACCATCAAAACTTCAATATTCTTGATTTCTACTCTAGTTCCACTTCTAATCTTGCATTATCATCAAACTTTCAACAATAATTCTTCAAGATCAAGAGATTTTCGTGGGTTTCAAGAAGAGGTTCAAGTGTTCTTGGTTTTTATTTGATCTTCTTCTTCATTTCTTTTGAAAGTTCTTAAGGTAAGCCTTAGATCTTTGTTTTTGTTCACTTTTACCATGTAAATTTCTCTTCTACTCCCAACTTCTTCTTGATTGCTTGTTGTTGTTTGCTTTGAGGATCCATTTCAAACATTATGACAAGGAAATTGGGAGCCTTGGGTGTTTGAGATGGGTCCTTGGCCTTGAAGGAGTTTGTTTTTGTGCATGAATAATTTCCCTTGAATTTCCACACATTTTTCACTAAATTTCATGAAATAAAACCTCATTTTCCTTCAAAGATGTTTCGGCCATATAGTGTTTTTGGTTGTTCATGCATTTCTTTGACCATTTCTTGTGTTCAAATTGAATAAAAAGGTGGACCTAGCCAACTATGCTCTTGGGTTCATAAGTAGAAATTGATCTATTGTTCTTGCATTTCCTTTGATTTTGAGTTGAAATAAATGATGAAATGACAATTGTTTGAGCATCAAATGTATAAGTAGATCCTAGGGTTTATGTTCATATGCTCATTGATGTGATTTGGTGGCAAGAACATGATGAAATTTGTGCTTGGTTTTGCCTTGTTATGCATTTGGCCAAGAGCCTCAATTTTTACCAATTTGTTGCTCATAAATTGCTGATTTGATCTTGTGTTTGTAAATACAAGTTGTGTAATTGTGTTTTCACTTTTCACTTTTAACCACTCACTTACTTTTTACTTTACCATTCATTAATTATTTACCAAAAAACATAAAAACATTTTTGCTTTTATTTACCTTTTACTCAAACATTTTTACCATATTCTTACTCTAACCTTTTACCACCTAATCAAACATTTTACCCCACCTCATTTAATTTTTACCACTTTGCATACCCTTTTACTTTACTACATTGCATCATTGGTTTTACCTCATCTCATTAAACTTTTCACCCTTTTGCATTTCATTTATTTGCATCACTTGTATGACACATTCTTATGTTTGCACATTAGTACTTGCATACTTTCATATGCTCACATGTTCATACATTCATACATGCTTAGGCCTATTGCATTCTCTTACCCTCTCACATGCTCATGCATTCATTAATCCCATGTTTAGCATTCATTCACATGTTCATGCATACTCAAATGTTCAAACCTTGCACAATAACTATGCTCATGCATTCATAGTCTTGTATACTCAATCATTCATTCGTGCATAGTCTTGTATGCCTATTCATTCATGCATAGTCTTATATGATCATTCATATCCTTGTATGCTCATGCATTTGCATATTTGTCTAATCATGCACACCATCGCTTGCATGTTCATTCATCTAACTAAGAATATTCTATGCCTATAATTAATTGTATATCTCTTGTTCATGATGCCATTTAAATGTCTTGACTTAATTGTTTGCAATTCCTCCCCCATGCATGTACTCTTATATGAAGACGTAAGCCTACTACTTGTGTAGCATAGAGTCATTAAGATAAATGCACCTCTCTCACACACACACTCACAATTATTTTGAGAACTTTGTCTTGCATCTTTGATAATTGAATCCCTTGATTATATTGGCATGCTTAATCTTAGTTAATGAGTGACATGTTCATCATTGCTTGATTAGTTGAATATGTTTGAAGTTTGTAACCAATCATTGATAATAACTTCACCCTTTTCCCCCAAAATCTTTCAAACTCTTTTCTAATTAATGCAAGTTATAAGTGTGGCTATCTAAATCCACTTTTACTCATATCATGTTCAATATTCATTTTCAAAATAGTCATTCCAAGTTAACTCATTCGAACACTTGAACCTAAAACAAAACCAATTATCATTAATGATCACTCGCACCGTTGCCGTTTGGTTGTTAATGATAATCTCATTTTCAAAAGAGTTAGTAGTATGACCACTTTAAACCATTGTTGTTTGGTCATCGCGAACGCTCAATCCAATTGTAAATTCCTTTTATCACGACATTCTCTCCAATTCAAACCAACAAAAACACTTTTCAAAAACAAATCTTTTCAAACATCAAAATCAAAACTAATTGCTACTAATGATCACTCGCGCTGTTTGTAACACCCCCTTCTAGATTTACTAATTAACTTAGAGTTTTCAAAAACTTTTCCACGCACCTCAAAGAGAGTGCTACATTTCATCAAAACATCACAGAATAGCATTTAAAACTCAAACGCGACTAGTGCGTGAAATATGTATCATAGCCGTGGGTTAAACCTCAAAACTCGCTTAACGCTTACAATAATCCGTAAAGTAGTTTCATAGCACAAATGAAATAAAACCAAGTTCAACATACTCAATACATAATCCAAATCAGTTTAATACATAAATTAAAATGACGATACTACAACCCCCGTCCCTGGTGTTACTAAATCAGAGCTGACACAATAACCCGAGAAGGCATGGGCACCTTCACTCAGAATCACCTGCATGTCGCCACGAGAGCAGGCAACATAAAAGCGCTAGGGTGAGTCTCTTTACATTAATAACAAGTAAGATGAGCATTATATGAGGGAAGCATCTAGCAACATCAATCCACAACAATTAAGACATTTATCATTCGATTATAATACCAAGAAGCGACAATAATGGATTAACTGAGCATCACCAAGAATTTCTAAGAAAGTATGAGTATATGCATGTATGCAATATGCATGTGGATCCATCACCACCTCAATAACCCCGTCGGGTACCCACCTCTTTTGGCCGAAGCCATACCACCTCTTTTGGCCGGGCCACACCACCTCTTTTATATGCATATGATTTATGTGACACCATGACAATGCATCACAAAGACCGTAAATTTATCACATCAAGTATTAACTCACACCTCTTGGGCCGGCCACCACCTCTTTTGGCCGAAGCCACATCACCTCTTAATCATCACCACCTCACCACACACCTCGCTTATTAGATTAAATCTCACATCAAAAATTAAATTCCACCTAAGGACCCAAACACCCCATAAGGACCTTTGCAACTCCTAAGGACCATTTTAATACACCCAATATTAGTGTAGTACTTAAGGAATTATTTGACCCATTATGATTAATTTGGTACTTAGGAAATTATGTTGACATATTAGGATTATCCAAACACTAAGGGACTATTTTGTCACACCAAGGATTAATTTAATGCTTAGGGACTATTTTGTCACACCAAGGATTAAATTAATACTTAGTGGACTAAAAATGGCACTTAGACTCCATTAGGCACATCTAGCGCCAAGGGCAGCCATTTTGGCGCCCCACCTAGCACAACACAAAGACACAAAGACACACTTATACGCACCGGCGCCAAATTCACGATGAATTGGCGCCTCATCGCAGTGCAGTGACACGCGCCACCCACCACCCACGCAAGCACATACTAGTAGACACAGCGCCAAATTCCGGTGAATTGGTGCCCCCCTGCACACCGTGCCACTGCACATGCTCACTCCCTCACCAGGCGCCAATTTCCTATGGAATTGGCGCCCCTGCACATGCCCAACCCCTTGAACAGTGACCCTGGCGCCACTTTGCATAGCAAATGGCGCCTGCTTCCAGCACACACACGCACACACTTAGCCACCACGCAGCGCCCCAAAGAGCTTCTTTCCCAAACATTTTCGCCCCCCTGCTGATCACTCACGCCACCAACACAACACACACTAGGCGCCATTTCCTTGGGAAATTGGCGCTCCTCAAAACACACACAAAACCAACAACAACTCTAACACATTTTTACTCACCAATTCAAATCTCCATTTAATAACATTCATCTAGACTATTAATCACCATCATTAAAATCCACACATTCTCACATTTATTCACATTGAAACATTTAATCAAACAACTAGCATGCATATTTCACAACACATTAAATTCCAACAACAAGCATCATAATATCACCAAGTTGAACATCCAATACAACACAACATATGATTAATCACAAAATCCATACAATCAAATCATGCTAGAGCTATTTCCTATACAACACATATCATACAAGTTATTATAGACATAAATGAGAGTCCCCTAATCTTGATTAAGTTAGAACCTCCAAGAAAACAACAAAAACCACAAAATGGAGTACCCCACCTCTGATTTCCAGCAAAACCAAATTGTCTCCTCCCTTGGGGGTGAAAATGGAAATCAAAATGGGCAAGAATGAGACCATAGAACTCATAGAAATGGAATAAGGTAAAGAAATGGGGAAGGTTGAGACCAAAATTCACTTACCAAACCAAGAACTCAAGAAAGCTTCCTCCTTTCTTCTCCTCCCTTCACGCCGCGACTCCTTCTTCTTCTCCTCTCTATTCTTTTATTTTCTTTCTTTCAAAATGGGACACTATGACACCCTAGTTTAGGAACCCCTAGGTTTAAGACTAGCATTGGGCTCACTAATGGCCCTTGGGCCTTATTCCCACCTCTCCAATTAATTTATTCCACCTCCTGAAATAAAAATAAATCCAACTTAAGTATCCTATTTAAATAGATTAGACCCCTATTTGATAAAATAAACTCAACTATTTAATTAACTTAATTAAATGTTGCAAGCCTTAAATAACTTAATTAAATTAATAATTAAATTATTTGGGCGTTACAACTCTCCCCCACTTAGAGAATTTCGTCCTCGAAATGACCTGAATCGAACAACTCTGGATAAGCCTCCTTCATCTTACTTTCCAACTCCCAAGTCATGCTTTCACCAACGGCTCCTAACCAAACCACCTTCACCAAATTGATCTCTTTGCCTCTCAAAACCTTCACCTCACGATCTTCAATTCTAACTGGCATAGTCTCCACCGTAAGGTTCTCCCTCACCTCCACATCATCCATCTGAACTACATGCGACGGGTCAGGAACATACTTCCGCAACTGAGACACGTGGAATACATCATGCAGATTAGCAAGATTAGGTGGCAGAGCCACCCGATAAGCAACTTTCCCAACTCGCTCTGAAATCTGACATGGTCCGATAAAACGTGGGGTTAACTTCTTAGACTTCAACGCACGACCCACACCTGTCGTTGGAGTAACTCTCAAGAATACATGATCACCAGCTTGAAACTCTAGATCCTTCCTCCTCTTATCATGATAACTCTTCTGTCTACTCTGCGAAGCTTTCATCTTCTCCCGTATCATCTTCACCTTCTCTGTGGTCTCACGCAAAGCTCGGGACCTAGTACCACACTTTCTCCAGATTCATACCAACATAACGGAGTCCTACACCTCCTCCCATACAATGCCTCAAAAGGCGCCATCTCAATACTCGAATGAAAACTATTATTATAGGTGAATTCAATCAGTGGCAAATGAGAATCCCATGAACCTCTCTGCTCAAGAACACATGCTCTCAACAAGTCCTCTAATGACTGAATGGTCCTCTCCATCTGCCCATCTGTCTGGGGATGATACGCTGAACTCAATCTCAATTTGGAACCCAAAGCCTCTTGCAAACTCTTCCAAAACTCAGAAGTAAATCTAGGATCCCTATCAGACACTATACTCAAAGGTACACCATGCAGCTTCACAATTGTCTTAACATAGATATCTGCCAACTTCTGGATCGATCAAGTATTAATCGGTAAAAAGTGAGCGGACTTCACAACCTATCAACCACCACCCATATAGTATCAAATCCTCTCGCGGTAGTCGGCAAACCAGTCACAAAATCCATAGAGATACTATCCCATTTCCATTCCGGAACATCCAATAGTTGCATCAATCCCGCTGGCTTCTGATGTTCTACCTTCGATTTTTGACACGTCAAACAAGCATACACAAACTGAGCCACGTCACGCTTCATACCAGGCCACCAAAACAGTTTCCTCAAATCTTGATACATCTTTGTGGCTCCCGGGTGGATACTCAACTTGCTCCGATGACCCTCTTCTAGAATTGCCTTCTTAATCTCGTCACACTAGTGCAGAAAAGGGATTTAAAGTCACGCAAATTGGCTTTTTAAAGTCACGCGTCGGCGTGACTTCTATTAAGGCGACTTCGTATGTCAGGAGCTTTAAAGTCACGCGCCGGCGTGACTTCTATTAAGCGACTTCTTAAGTCGGACTTTTTGTCGCTTGACTTTAAATGTGTTTACATTATAAAGTCGTGGTTGTACTACTTTGACTTCAAAGTTTTTTTTTTTTTTTTTTGCCTTTTGGTCATTCCCTGATATATATATATATATATATATATATATATATATATATATATATATATTTGGCTCCACTAGGTATCAAATTCATTAAACTAGCAACAAACATTCTATATAGAATTACAAAATTACTATATTTAATACAATAGAAAAAAACAATAGTATATTAATAACTATAAGTATTGAGATTCGATGTTGGGTACCTTAAGGGCACCAAAGACACGGTTGCGGTTGTGGTCTTAACAAGACCAACATCAAGAAGAGCACTAATGGCCTCCTGGTCTCGGCAGCTCCACCGAATAATCCTCTCCAAAGAGCTTTGATCAAAACAATATATTGAATTAGTTAACAAAGATCAAAATCAAGTGTATGGAGAGAACATTGCAAATTCATAGATATACCTCAACATTTCCCTCGTACTCCTCATCCATCTCAAGTGTTTTAAGAACTCGACGGCTAACAGGAGTCCAAGCAATAAGTTTGGTCAACCACAATAGAGAATGCGCCAAAAAGATACATATAAATTTTGAAGAGTATGGTGGGATGTCCGAAAGCACTTTCTCTTAAACAAAATACTGCAGCATAGTTTGTAAGGCCTACTTCAAGACCATACCGTGGCAAATCATGTGCATATGCAAAGAAGAAGAACAATATCGATGTCGTGTAGTAGTCACCCCTTCCTTTACCTCTCTAAGTTGAATTTCTTTCCAAATTTTTGGCAAAACAATCAAAGGTTAAAAATGTATGAAAACTAAATCTAATGGCTACTATTTTAATGATCGCATGACTAATCGCACTCAATCCAGCTTCCTAGAATTTACCTAAAATAACATATTTATCAATCAAGTTACTGTAATACAAATCTAAGCATCTTTATCAATCAACACTCATCTATTTTGTAATTGGTACTTTATGATATATAGATACTGTGAATCTTGAATCACATCAAATCAAATCAAATCTTATACTCCTATCTAATTTGCAACAACAGACATATATATCCTACAAGTACAAATAAAAGTAAAGTAGGAGTATGTAATTTTGCAACTCACCTGAGGGGACTAACGATAGCAGGAGGAGTATTGGGAAACCAGGTCAAAACAAGCCTAACAATGATCAACGTATTGTAAAAGCTCAAGAAATTGAGAACTCCATTAGCCACCACTAAACCCGCCACCAAATCCCTAGGTAAAACAAGTAAATTTGTAATTACTCACCACCTCCTATTCCTGTAGTTATTGCACCGAATCAACCAAACCATTAAAATATTTAATAACACCATTTCATTCGCTTTTTCCCTATAAAACCAAATTATAAATTGAAATAAAAGGGTGGGGGTAATTTTGAATTACCACACACATGTGTTGTGGAACCGAGAGGAAAGAGAGAGTAGTTTCTTTATGAAAGGGTTTTGAGAAGCGAGCGAGTGCGAAAATGTGGAACAATGATCGCAGAATAAGTGGAGATGGATGCGCGGAGTTCGTGGAGGGAAGTTGGAGAAGGGAGTCCGAGAATGGGGAGTGCCAATGGTGATTGAGCATTTCCCCAACTAAACGAGAGCTTCTTGGTTTCGTGTTTGCCGATTGGATTTGAGTCGTTCGCATTCACGCCATTTTAGTTCACTCTAGTTGAAACCTATCTCAACCAAAGAGGATAACTATAAACGAAATGGTCATGAATCGAGAAAAATGGGGAAATGGAAAGACGAGAGAGAGAGAGAGAGATATGCACCATTGCCGCTGGCTCGATCTCTTGCCCGAAACGCGAGAGAGAGACGATGAGAGCGCGAGAGAGGCGATGAGAGCGAGAGAGAGAGAGGCAGAGAGAACGCGAGAGACGATGAGAGCGCGAGAGAGACGATGAGAATACGAAACGTTCAACCTGAGAACGTTTTGATGTGTTTTACGTTTTTATTACTTTTGAAGTCAAGCAATTTTACGCTTGACTTAAAAACCTGAGAACGTTCAACCTGAGAACGTTTTTATTACGTTTTTCCACTTTTGAAGTCACACATATTTTACGCTTGACTTAAAAACTAGCGTGCCAAAAATAGTTTTCGAGTTTATTACAAGTTTGCCACCGCGTCCACTTTTGAAGTCACGCATATTTTACGCTTGACTTAAAAACTAGCGCGCCTAAAAAAGTTTTCGAGTTTATTACAAGTTTGCCACCGCGTCCTTATATCAAGGCAGGCATCTGAGCGCGTGACTTTAAATGTCTATTTCTTTTCCTTATTTTGCACTAGTGTCATCACTAGGAATACAAATCCTTCCACGGTACCTTAACACATCTTGCGCATCTATCTCATAATCTTTACTCTCGGATTGATCAATCCCAACTGCCAATTCAACTAACTTAATGTCCCGCTTCTGAGCTTCCCGAATAACATCCAAAAACTCATTATGGATCTTCAACACACCCAATCTAACACTCTTAGGTGTCACCTCACAGACTAAACTCAAATCCCGAAACTGCTCAATCAATTCAAGTTCCTTCACCATCATTGCAGACACATGTAAGGACTTCCTACTCAAAGCATCGGCTACAACATTAGTCTTTCCCGGATGATAGTTCAAGCTAAAGTCATAGTCTTTCAACAATTCCAACCATCTCCTTTGCCTCATATTCAATTCTTTCTGGTCAAACAAATACTGCAATCCTTTGTGATCACTGAACACCTCAAACTTAGAACCATACAAATAATGCCTCCAAATCTTCAAAGCAAAAACAATTGCCGCTAGCTCCAAATCATGAGTGGGGTAATTCTTTTCATGGATCCTCAACTGTCTTGAAGCATAAGCCACTACTTTACCATTTTGCATCAGGACACCTCCTAGCCCCATCTTAGACGCATCACAATATACTACAAAAGGCTCTCCAGATTTAGGCAATGTCAAAACAGGTGATGTCGTCAACCTCCTCTTTAATTCTTGGAAACTTTCTTCACAACGGGAATCCCACACAAACGCCTTTCCTTTACAAGTTAACTGAGTTAGCGGGAGTGCCAACTAATTAGAAAACCCTTCAATGAACCTTCTATAATACCCGACCAATCCAAGAAAACTTCTAATCTCTGTAACCGACTTAGGAGCCTCCCACTGCATCACCGCCTCAACCTTAGATGGATCTACTGCAATTCCATCACCAGAAATAATATGTCAAAGGAAGCTTACTTCCTTCAACCAAAAGTCACACTTAGACAATTTAGCATACAACTTATTCTCTTTCAACACCTCTAGCACCAATCTCAAGTGCTCTGCATGCTCCTCCTCGGACTTAGAGTACACCAGAATATCATCTATAAAGACCACCACGAACCGATCCAAGTAGCTATGGAAGATACGGTTCATGTACTCCATAAACACCCCTGGGGCATTAGTGACACCAAACGGCATTACAAAGTACTCGTAATGCCCATACCTCGTTCTGAACACTGTCTTCTGGATATCTTCATCTTTCACTTTAATCTGGTGATAACCCGACCTCAAATCAATTTTGCTGAACACACTAGCTCCCACCAACTGGTCCATTAAATAATCAATCCTCGGAAGCGGATACTTGTTCTTGATTGTCACTTTGTTCAACTGTCTATAATCAACACAAAGTCGCATACTCCCATCTTTCTTCTTCACCAAAAGCACCGGCGCTCCCCAAGGCGACACACTAGGCCTTATGAACTTCTTCTCAAGTAAGTCCTCTAGCTGACTCTTCAACTCAGATAATTCGGATGCAGACATCCTATAGGGTGCCATAGACACGGGTCTAGTACGGGCACTAGATCAATAGTAAACTCTACTTCTCTCTCGGGTGGCACATCGGAATCTCATCTGAAACACTTCAGGAAATCCACAAACTATTGGCAACTCTTCAATCTTGGCTTGGCTCTCAGCGGACAACGATGCCATCAAGGTAAATAGCTTAACTTCTCCCTTCATAGCTCTATGTAATTGACCAGAATGCAACAACGCAGATTCTTCCTCCTTGGAAGAAGGAAAACTCACGGATCTACTAGAACAATTAATATGCACATGGTTATCAACTAACCAGTCCCTACCAAGAATGATGTCCAACCCTCCCAATGGCAATCAAATAAGATCAACAAGAAACTCTCTGCCGAAGGCCGACAGAGGACACCTAGCACACATTAGGGAAGTAGTTACTGACGGCGATAAGGTCAATAACCATCTCCCTTCTCATAGTAGACAATACAAGACCCAATTTCTCAGCACACAATGCAGCAATGAAAGAATGAGTAGCACCAGTATCTACTATAGCAATCAAAGGAGTACCGTTAATAAAACAAGTACCTCTAATCTCGTTAGCATCCTCGGACCCCGCCAAAGCAAACACCTTCCCTTTAGCTTTCTCCCTCTTGGGCTTAGGACATTTAGTGCTAACATGTCCCGCTTCATCACAGTTGAAGCAAACCACTTCTTTCTTCTCACAGTTAGTAGACTTATGGCCCCTCTAATTACACTTGTAGCAACGGATCTCAGTGCACTCACTACTCCTATGACCAGGTTTCTTGCAAGCAAAACACACAACACCCAGATTCACCTCCCCACTTGAACCTTTACCAGCACTTGCCTTCCACTTTCCTTTACCTCCGCCAACATCATAGGGCTTTCCCAGAAACTGAGCATTCTTCTTTTCCCTCACAACCTTGTAAGCAGCAGTACTATCTTCTTCATAAATCCTACACTTGTCAACCAACTTAGCAAAATCCCGAATCTCTTGATACCCAATTGCTTTCTTAATCTCTGGCTGCAGACCATTCTCAAATTTGACACACTTGGAAAATTCTGAATCGGCTTGGTTGTCATAATAAGGGCAGAATTTGACTAACTCCTCAAACTTGGCTGCATATTCAGCTACTGACTTGTTTCCCTGCTTCAGTTCTAGAAACTCTACCTCTTTCTTGGCCCGCACATCTTCAGGATAGTACTTCCTTGTGAATTCCTCCTTGAATACACCCCAGGTGATCTCTTCACCCGCAGCTTCTAGCCTCTGCTTCTTTCTCATCCACCAATCATCAGCTTCTTCTTTTAGCACATGAGTTCCAAACTTCACTTTCTGAGCTGGGGTACACGCCATAACACGGAAGATTCGCTCTATCTCCCTCAGCCATGTCAATGCTCCATCTGGATCATACCTACCCTTGAAGGTGGGTGGGTTCTCTCGTTGAAACGTAGCCAACTTGCGGTCCTCAACATCCTCCCTACAACCTCTCTATTCCCCCATAGCCTGAGCTATGGCTTGCAGAGCCTCGGCAAGAGCAGCATCAATCCTTTGAGCCATTTCCAACCTAACACTGCAGCATTAACACTCATTAAGAAACAAACTAACACTACCTAATTGTCATAGATACTATGACAGACAGACTTGGCCGGACAGACCGAACTGCTCTGATACCACTAATGTAACACCCCCTTCTAGATTTACTAATTAACTTAAATAAAAATCAGAGTTTTCAAAAACTTTTCCACGCACCTCAAAGAGAGTGCTACATTTCATCAAAACATCACAGAATAGCATTTAAAACTCAAACGCGACTAGTGCGTGAAATATGTATCATAGCCAGTGGGTTAAACCTCAAAACTGCTTTAACGCTTTACAATAATCCAGAAAGTAGTTTCATAGCACAGCGGAAATAAAACCAAGTTCAACATACTCAATACATAATCCAAATCAGTTTAATACATAAATTAAAATGACGATACTACAACCCCCGTCTCTGGTGTTACTAAATCAGAGCTGACACAATAACCCGAGAAGGCATGGGCACCTTCACTCAGAATCACCTGCATGTCGCCACGAGAGCAGGCAACATAAAAGCACTAGGGTGAGTCTCTTTACATAAATAATAACAAGTAAGATGAGCATTATATGAGGGAAGCATCTAGCAACATCAATCCACAACAATTAAGACATTTATCATTCGATTATAATACCAAGAAGCGACAATAATGGAGTATATGCATGTATGCAATATGCATGTGGATCCATCACCACCTCAATAACCCCGTCGGGTACCCACCTCTTTTGGCCGAAGCCATACCACCTCTTTTGGCCGAAGCCACACCACCTCTTTTATATGCATATGATTTATGTGACACCATGACAATGCATCACAACACCGTAAATTTATCACATCAAGTATTAACTCACCTCTTGGGCCGAAGCCACCACCTCATTTGGCTGAAGCCACATCACCTCTTAATCATCACCACCTCACCACACACCTCAGTTATTAGATTAAATCTCACATCAAAAATTAAATTCCACCTAAGGACCCAAACACCTCATAAGGACCATTTTAATACACCCAATATTAGTGTAGTACTTAAGGAATTATTTGACCCATTATGATTAATTTGGTACTTAGGAAATTATGTTGACATATTAGGATTATCCAAACACTAAGGGACTATTTTGTCACACCAAGGATTAATTTAATGCTTAGGGACTATTTTGTCACACCAAGGATTAAATTAATACTTAGGGACTAAAAATGGCACTTAGACTCCATTAGGCACATCTAGGCGCCAAGGGGCAGCCATTTTGGCGCCCCACCTAGCACAACACAGCACCCAGCACACACTTATACGCACCAGGCGCCAAATTCACAGTGAATTGGCGCCCCTCCCTGCACAGACACGCGCACAGCCACCCACGACGCGCACATACTAGACACAGGCACCAAATTCCAGTGAATTGGCGCCCCCCGCACACCAGGCGCCAATTTCCTATGGAATTGGCGCCCCTGCACATGCCCAACCCCTTGAACAGTGACCCTGGCACCACTTTGCATAGCAAATGGCGCCCCTGTTTCCCAGACACACACACACACACTTTAGCCCACCACGGCGCCAAAGAGAGCCTCTTTCCCAAAACATTTCGCGCCCCTGCCTGATCACTTACGCCAGCCAACACAAAACCACACTAGGCGCCATTTCCTTGGGAAATTGGCGCCCCTCCCCTCAAACACACACAAAACCAACAACAACTCTAACACATTTTTACTCACCAATTCAAATCTCCATTTAATAACATTCATCTAGACTATTAATCACCATCATTAAAATCCACACATTCTCACATTTATTCACATTGAAACATTTAATCAAACAACTAGCATGCATATTTCACAACACATTAAATTCCAACAACAAGCATCATAATATCATCAAGTTGAACATCCAATACAACACAACATATGATTAATCACAAAATCCATACAATCAAATCATGCTAGAGCTATTTCCTATACAACACATATCATACAAGTTATTATAGACATAAATGAGAGTCCCCTAACCTTGATTAAGTTAGAACCTCCAAGAAAACACCAAAAACCACAAAATGGAGTACCCCACCTCTGATTTCCAGCAAAACCGAATTGTCTCCTCCCTTGGGGGTGAAAATGGAAATCAAAATGGGCAAGAATGAGACCATAGAACTCATAGAAATGGAATAAGGTAAAGAAATGGGGAAGGTTGAGACCAAAATTCACTTACCAAACCTAGAACTCAAGAAAGCTTCCTCCTTTCTTCTCCTCCCCTTCACGCCGTCAGCTCCTTCTTCTTCTTCTCCTCTCTATTCTTTTATTTTCTTTCTTTCAAAATGGGACACTATGACACCCTAGTTTAGGAACCCCTAGGTTTAAGACTAGCATTGGGCTCACTAATGGCCCTTGGGCCTTATTCCCACCTCTCCAATTAATTTATTCCACCTCCTGAAATAAAAATAAATCCAACTTAAGTATCCTATTTAAATAGATTAGACCCCTATTTGATAAAATAAACTCAACTATTTAATTAACTTAATTAAATGTTGCAAGCCTTAAATAACTTAATTAAATTAATAATTAAATTATTTGGGCGTTACACCGTTGCCGTTTGATTGTGGGTGATAATTTCATTCCCGAGGGAGCTAGTAGTGTGGCCACTCTAAACCGTTGTTGTTTGGTATTCACAAACGCTCCTCTTCAATTGCGAAAACCTTTTCAATAATCGAAATAAAAACCGGTTGTCATCAATAGTCACTCGTGCCGTTGCCGTTTGATTGTTAGTGATGATCTCATTTTCAAAAGAGTTAGTAGCGTGGCCACTCTAAACCGTTGTTGTTTGGTCACCGCGAACACTCAACCCCTTTGCGAAAAACTCTAAAAAAGATTAAAAAAATCTTTTCAGACAAACAAGAACTACGTAGCTTTGAATTCTCCATCGCACCAGGAGATACGTAGGAGCGGGAGGCCAACTCTCGTCAAGCGCTAAAAATAAAAATTTTCATTAAGTCTTCTCCTTCCCTTTGCTATAAAGAGGCAAATTTAAATATCTTCCAAATCAACACTTAAAACCACACGTTTAATTAAAGGTTCCCTTTCGATAGAAAGGAGACGTGGGGTGCTAATACCTTCCCATGCCCTAACCGAATTTCCGAACCCAAATTTTCCGGTTTCTAAAAGGCCACTCGCTTTCCAAAAGGTTTTCTTCAATATTTTCCTTATAAAAATATTGGTGGCGACTTCATTGTTTTAAAACGTTGTAAACGAAGAAAGATCCTCTCGGGACTTTTTCATAGCAATACCGCGACTTCACTGATGACTTTTCCTTTTTTTAAGTGGGTCAAGCCTAACTAATTAAATGTGTTGTTTAATGTGCTATCGATTTCATTTGGATACCTTGTTTGCTTCTATCTCTTTAGGTTTCATTTTCTTTCTTATCATGTTGTATGCATGTGCATTTGTTTTCTCTTCTTCCATGTTTGTTTTTCCTTCCTCCTCTTTGCTTATGTGCTTAGTACCCTCATGCATTTCCCCAATCCCAATCATGTTCCCTTCTTCTTTGCTCCCTTTCTTCAAGGTAAGCTCATGCATTTCTCCCCAATTCTATCATGATCCCCTCTTCTTGGCTCCCTTTCTCGAGGTAAGCAATGCACTTGATTGTTGTTGAAACCCTAGACTAGCTTATTTGATATTGAACCCTAGAGTAGACGACATGTTATTGCTTGGACTGTTCTGGGTTTTCCTTCGCAGGTGGGGGTTATATGTGGGTAGTTTTAGGCGGTATGTCCTCGCTACACACACTCACACCTTATGCTTACTATGTTTTGAGAGGGGCCTAAAACCCAAGGTCTGACAAAACTTAGGAGAGTGGAAATGAGTAGTGACTGGCAATTGGACTGTTGTCCTTCTGACTCTCACGAAAGTTTCAGCCAGAGTATGCTCTTTCATGATACCTCACACCAGATGGCGTTCCATCGTTGTGGGTGCTATTGTAAGAGAGAATTAGCTCTGTAACTCAAAGTGAGGAGTGACTAGAACCCATATGGGAGGAACATTTGAGTTGTCCTAGAACCTAGGTCCCCGCCTTTGTAGGACCCAAGGGGCATACCAAATTGTGTGTTGCATTGTAATCTAGGCATGTTTTCAAAAAAGGAAAAGGAGATTTTTCAAAAAAAAATAAAATAAAATAGAGAAAGAGCTGCCGTTGTAGCCTTTCTTTTGCCGGTCCGTACGGGGCAGCATGTGGCCCACTCTTTTCAGGAAAAGAGGAAAGAGCTGACGTTGTAGCATTTCTTTTGTCGGTCCGTACGAAGTGACATATGGCCCACTTTATTTTCAAAAAAAAAGGAGGAGAAAGAGTTACCGTTGTAGCCTTTCTCTTATTGATCCATATGAAATAACGTACGACCCGCATTTTCCAAAAAAAAAAACTTGAATCATTGCCAATAAAAACTCTTTCATTTATCCTGCATGCACATAGAGCATCATCATCATTTGCATACATCCTTGCATTACATAAAACAAAATTTTCAAAAAAAGGGCAAAAAGCAAAACTTTCAAAAAAATCATCATAGTCTTTTCTTTTACCGGGCTATATGAGGTGATGTTCCCAAAATTTCAGTCACCAAACTCGGAAAAAATGTTTTCATCTTATTTTTCACATGCATGTCAAGTCGCATTATCGCCGTCATTTTCATATAAAGACATCATTTGCATTGCATAAAACAAAAACTTGATAAAATTCATCCATGCATTTTGCTCTATCTCATTAAGGTTTGTCAGGAGTGCATTCTCCGCACGTGTGCGTTTCCATTCACTAAGGCTTTTTCCCCTAATTTTCTCGAAAGATCCAAAAAATCGTGTCTTATTAGGGGCGTGTTTCATGCATTATTGTTTTCCTTTTTCACACATCATGAAAAAATAATACATTAACCTCTCATTTTGCATGCAATTCCATTCAATAAAAAATCATGTCTTTCCATGCATTTTTTTTATCATTGTGAGTATCATGCATTTCATTGCACAAAAAAAATGAAAACAAGAAAGCATCTCATTCATAATCATGAACAAAAATCATCATCAAATGTATTCAAAATATAGCATTCATGCATCATTTCATCACTTTAGTTCAAATACATCATTCCTCCATACATGCATCTTTCAAAAAGGGAAGGGGCATTGGCATTTCATACTTTGCCTTGCCTATAAAAAATCATCATTTAGGAAAAAAGCATCAATCCTGCATCTTTCATCATTCAAAAGAAAAGGGGGCATCGGCATTTCATATCTTGTCTTGTCTCTATAAAAATCATTTTGAAAAGAAGCATCATTCTTGCATCATTCATCATCCAAAAATGCATTGGCATTTCATATTTCGTCTTGCATAAAAAGAAAACATCAACAAGAAAAAACTTTTAGAATAATCACACTTTTCAAGTGAACATGCTTTCATGCATTTCATTTTCATCATGTATACGTCATAATGTTTTCATCCATGCATTGCATACAACAAAAATGTTGTGATGAGAGACGAGATGTTCTTGCAAAGTAATCTTTCTTTTTTGGAAAAGTTTACCCTCACTCATTTGCAAACTCAAGGTGTTCCAAGGCCCTCAGTTTTTTTTTTTCACATCAATAGCTCATTTGTATTTCCTTCAAAAAAAAAAAGCATTGCATCTCATCCGTTCCATGATAAAAGACTGTAACAGTTCATCAAAAAAGGTTTTTATATTATGTTTTGACCAATTTTAACTCTCTGTGAAGCGTTCTTCTAGTAAGTATGCATGCCACGTGCAGTTTCTCTTGTTTGAGTCAGTCAATTTCCTTCATTTATCATCATTCCCCATCCAAGTCTAATCCCGCCCCGTCCACCCATAAAGTGCATATTCTCTACCATTAGTGCATACTTGACTTTTTGGTTCATTCTCGCTAACACTTTAAGTCCTCCATGCTGGGGCAATTCTGTGATCACTAATTTTCCTTGTCAAGATCATATTCCTTTAGTGCCGTCTTTCTAAAAAATATATAATAAATAAAAAGATAAAATAAGCTCGCTAGGTTGAAAATCCATAAAGGCGGCCTAGGCAAAAAGAGCGCCTGTGGATTGAAAACTGCAAAGAGCGGTCCAAAAAAATTAGCGCACAAAAAAAAAGGGGAAAAGAAAAGAGCAAACACATGAAGATAGATAAATTATTGTCCTAAAGTTAAGTCTTGAGAAATAAGCAATCGGGATTTGAAATGAAATTTGGTCATCTCTCCATACCCTCAAAAACCTAAAATCCCAGAAAGTCCATTTCCTACCCCCTTAAGCCAAAGATTCAAAATCACAAAAATACCCTTTCTTACCCATCTTAAGCCGAGAAAAGCCCAAGATATCCCCATCACCCTAGACGAGGGTTAATTCCACATCAAAGATTGTATATCATTTTCACCCAAGTCAAAAGGAAAGGAAATTCACAAAAGGAGGGGAATAACAAAGTTTCAAAAAGGAGAACCCCAAAACAAAGAAAGGGAGACAAAGGGAGTATAAATTAAGAGTCAACACATTTTGCCATGAAGCATAAGAGCTCCCTTCGAAAGGCCCTCAAATTCAATGGGTTCAATCATTTCCCCTTCCAAAAGGCCCTCAAATTCAATGGGTTCAATCATTTCCCCTTTCAAAAAAAAGCCCTCAATTCATTGGGTTTAACCATATTTTCTTTCATAAAACCTTCAAACACCTCATCAAACCTAATAACCATTTCCTTCATAAACCATTGACCATCGGCCAACACCGAATAAGACCCATCCTCCCCATCAACCCCAAACACTTCATTAAGCTCAATCATCCCCTTCTCCACATCACAACCCTAAAAAGTCCATTCCGATCAATGACTAATTGCTTTCGTTTTCTCAAGTTTTAATCTTAGGACAAATAAGTTTATCTATTTACGATGTGTCCGCTCAAAAAGAAAAAACAAACAAGCGTAGAAAAAGAAAGTCGCTCAAAAAGAAAAAAACAAACAAACAATCAAAAAGAAAGTTGGTAAAAAAGGAGAAGGACTTGCACTCCAAGATGCATTCATGTTGCATTAAAACAAGGTCCGTGGTCACCAAGTGGAGCCTCTCCTCATACTAAAAAGTCAAAACTTTCATTGCATTTGAGTTGTTCTTAAAGATAACCAAAAGTGTGTACTAGGGGGCATTCTCTTCACCTCTCACTCCACTCAACTTTGGGGAGGTTTGTTCATTGCCCACCCCATTCATATATCACCCTCAGTTCATAACCATCACCATAACTCTGTCGCCTTTCACAACCTCACTCAAAGAAACCATTTGAAATGTCATTCGAAAGTGGGGGAAGTGCGTTCCCATTCCTTCACCTCATTCATTCCTATAAAACCTCACCGGGGCAATCTATCAACTCACTATCCTAAACAAGGCCTTGTCATTCTAATTGGGGCAGCTTTGTCCTTGTTATGACTGGGGCAACATCAAACTTTATGGGTTGAGACAAAATCTCTTTTGCTCCACCCTTCATTTCAAAAGCCGAAGCATTCCCAATTCATCATCTTCTACACCCCTAGTTGTTGTCACCACTAGACAGGGGCAAGCTATTCAATCATCAAAGACCTGAATTGGGGCAATCTTGTATCTGTTAATCCCTCATGAGCTTCGGCAATAACCATGTCTGTCATTCCTTCACTTTCTATAAATGTCCATGCCCTAAACCAATTCCAAGTTAACTGACTCATTCATTCACATTTGCACTCTTATGCATGCTTACTAGACAATGCTTCAAAAAGAGAGAACACAGGTTGTTTACGTGATATCTAAAATTCACCATCATGGAAAGAAAAAGAAAACAAGTGAGGTTGTTGTAAATAAAAACCTTGAGACCACCGGAGTTTGAATCAAATTCAATTTTTCAAATGTAATGGTCAATAATCATCTCAATTCCTTGCATTCAAAGTCTAGCATCTCATCATCACAGAAATGTTTACCTCATGCATCTAGGCATTTCAATCTATTCACTATGGCATATGCATCAAAGCATTACATTTGCATCTTCACATTTTATGCATTCATCACATAGCGAAAAGAAAAAACGGTCTACGTCAGTTGCACCATATTAATACTTGCATTTCATAGAGGAAAATAGTAAAGAAGAAAAAGCATTCATCATCATTGCATCAAACATCAAATCAATTTTCAAAATGCAAAATCATTTTCAATAAATAGGAGACTAAGTCGAATGTACATTCGAAATGGTCATCACGATAGGACACTTGAATTGATCACCCAAGAATCCTGAGGTCCCTATGCAAAAAAAAAAAAAAAAACAAAAACATTCAGTGTCGTCTACATCATAGTAGTGTTTGCATTCCATAAAACAAAAAGAACCAAAAATTCATCATCCCATCAAACATTAAAGCAATACAGAGTCATCACATCAATACTTGCATCTCATAGAAGAAAAGAAAGCTAAAACATCCCATGTCATTCATCATTTCATGTTATTTATCATTTTATTTCGCATAATAGCAATATTCACATTTCATAGAAAAAAGGCAAAGAAGGAAAAGTTTTCCATTGCATGTCATCTGTCATTTCATCAAAACACAAGGGCATTACATATCATCAAATACCAAAATTTTGCATTCGCATACCTGCACTTCATAAAAAGAGCAAATGAAAAACAGATGATCAGAAAAAGAAAGCTGATCAAGAAAAATCAAATCAAAAGGAAAACCTCAAGAGTGTTCCACCACATGCATCATCACACCAAAATCATAGCATTGCATGCACTCGCATACCATGCTCCTGCATAACATGCCTTTTGCATAACATGCACCCAGGCTTCATGCACCATCCCTTGCATCAACCGGCGTATGCGGTACCTCAATTCAATACGCCAAAGATTGGCCATCTCAATCGACCAATCAACAGTTTGCGAATCCTTCAGACCCATGTGTCCCTTCAGACCAATCGTCCCTTCGAGATCCGTCGTTATCGAGCACCGACGAATCATCGGACCCTAGGGTCCTTCAGTTTAGCTCAAAACAACAGTCCAAACAGCGACTTTGAACTCGACCTTCATTTCGCCAAGTCATCACTGAGCATGACGAATCAGCCCCCCAGACTTCGTGTCCTTCAGACTAGCTGTGTCAGTATAAAGCATAGCGTAAGTCCATCAAGGTAAAATGTATCAGTCCCACAACTTGATATTGAACCTCAGGCCGCTCGAACAGGCAACCTTCAGAGCCCAAGTGCTCCTTCAGAGCCACAAGTGCTCCTTCAGAACCCAAGTGTTCCTTCAGAGCCACAAGCGCTCCTTCTTTACTGCATTCTTTAACACTTTCTTTATTTCCTGCTAGTGTCGGCCTATCAGAGGTCGATACCATCTTTACTACTTTATTTCTTGTTTTTGCTGCCTGAGGGTTGGCACCAACCTATTTCCTGCTTGTGTCGGCCTACCAGAGGCTGGTACACTCTTTATCGCTTTCTTTATTGCTTTCTTTATTTCCTCCAGTGTCGGCCTACAAGAGGCCGGCCGGTGCATTCCTTATCACTTTCTTTATTTCCTGCCGAAGTCGGCTTGCAGGTCGATACCTTCTTTCTTTTTTCTTTTTACCGCTTTATTTCTTCCTCGCTTACTGCTTTGAGGGGTTGGCACCAATCTATTTCCTGCTTTTGTTGGCTAACAGAGGTCGACACTTCATTCATTACAATCATTTCTCGGCCGCATCCATTCACCCAAAAAAAAAAACTAGAAGATAAAAAAGAAAAGAAAATTCGGGTTTTTCCCTAAGTAGACAAAATCGGTATAATTTCTGAATTCTTTATCTCTATTTTGCCTCGGAATATGTTTCGGCCAATTCATATTCCTTGTTAAAATCTAGATAAAGAGGGGCAGATGTAACGCCCAAAATAATTTAATTATCTAATTAATTAAGTTATTTAAGGGTTACAACATTTAATTAAATTAATTAAAATAGTTGAGTTTATTTTATCTAAAAGGGGTCTAATCTACTTTAAATAGGATACTTAAGTTGGATTTATTGTTATTTCAGGAGGTGGAATAAATTAATTGTAGGAGTGGGAATAAGGCCCAAGGGCCATCATTGGGCCCAATAGTAGTCATAAAACTTAGGGGTTCCTACACTAGGGTCTCATTACCCTCATTTTGAAAGAAAGGAAAAAAATAGAAGAATAGAGAGGAGGAGAGGGAAGCTCGACGGCGTGAAGGAGGGAGGGGGAAAGGAAGAAACTTTTCTTGAGCTCTTGGTTGGGTAAGTGAGATTCTAGTCTCAATCTTCATCATTTCTTTTCCCCATTCCATTTTCTTAAGTTCTATGGTCTCATTAGTGTCCATTTTTGAATTTCATTCTCACCCAAGAGGGAAGACATTTCGGCCTTGGCTGGAAATCAGAGGTGGAGGTTTCATTTTGTTGATTCTTGGTGGTTAGTTGAAGCCTTGACTCATTAAAGGTTAGGGGACTCTCCATTACATTTATAATAATTTGTAGGATATGTATTATAGGTGGAATAGCTCTAGGAATGACTTGTTTGTGTGATTTTGATGTTGATTATATGTTGGTTGATGTATGAGATGCCTAATTTGTTGATATCATGTTGCTTGTTGTTGGAAAAATATGTGTTGTGAATTATGCATGCTATATGTTTGATGAAATGTCTCCATGAGGAGGAGTATGAGAATATGGTAATTTAATGAAGTTGATTTAATACCTATATGTGTGTTGTTTATGTGGGAATTAAGTTGTTGAGTAAAAATTAGGTTTGAGTTGGTTTGGTGGAGGTGTTTGGAGGGGGCGCCAAATGCCTAGGCAAATGGCGCCTAGAATCTGTTTTGGGCTGAGAATGGTTTAGTGTAGGGAGGGGGCGCCATTTGCTAGGCAAAGTGGCGCCCAGTTTGCGGTTTTTATGAATTTTGTCTCGGTTTGGGTTGAGTCTGGCAGGAGGGGCGCCAATTCCTTAGGAATATGGCGCCTGTGTCTAGTGTGTGGCGTGACATGTGCAGGGAAGGGCGCCAATTCACTAGGAAATTGGCGCCTGGTGCGTGGGTGTGTGTTGCGTGCGTGCAAGGGATGGGGTGGGTGCAGGGGGGCGCCAGTTTGCTGGAAACTTGGCGCCCTGTGCTAGTGTGTGCGTGTCTCCTCTTGCGCGTAGTGTGGGGCGGTTGGTGTCAAGGTATGGGGCGCCATTTTGGCTGCCCCTTGGCGCCTTGGTGTCCAAAATGTGTCTAAGTGATAGTTTAGTCCCTGAGAATTAATTTAATCCTTGGTGTGACAAAATAGTCCCTAAGAATTAAATTAATCCTTGGCGTGACAAAATAATCCCTTGGTGTCTAATTAATCCAAATATGTCAACATAAGCTCCTAAGCACCAAATTAATCATAATGTGTCAAAATAATCCTCGAGTACTAAATTAATCTTTGGTGGGTCAAAATGGTCCTTGAGTGTGGAAAAGGTCCTTATGAGGTGGTTGGGTCTTTAGGTGAGAATCAATTTAATAAATGGTAAAGTGGTGGTTAATAAATGACGTGGGCTTCGCCAAAGAGGTGGGTTAATAAATGACGTGGGCTTCGCCCAAGAGGTGGGTCAATTAATGATGTGGGCTTCGGCCAAAATGGTGAGTTATTACTTGATGTGATAAATGCGTGATGTTGTGATGCATTGTCATGGTGTCGCATAAATCATATGCATTTCAAAAGTGGTGGGTGGCTTCGCCAAAAACATGGTGGGTGGCTTCGCCAAACGTGGTGGTTGCTCGACGGGGTTTTGAGGTGGTTATGGATCCACATGCATATTGCACACATGCATATAACCATGCATTCTTTGAATTCTTGGTGATGATTAATTAATTCATTATTGTTGTTTGTTGGTATTCTAATTGAATGGTAGATGCCTTGATCTCTGTGGTTGTTGTTACTAGATGTTTTCCTAATATAATGCTTATCTTATTTGTTATTATTTATGTAAAGAGACTCACCCTAGCATTTTATGTTGCTCTTCCTCGTGGCGACATGCAGTGATTCTGAGTGAAGATGTCTAGGCTTCCTTGGGATTTTGTGTGTCGGCTCTGATCTAGTAACACCGGGAAATGGGGTCTTAGTATCGTTATTTTATGTTATGTATTAAACTGATTTAAATTATGTATTGAGTATGTTGAACTCAGTTTTATTTTCCGCTGCTGTGAACTGTTTTCTGGATTATTGTAAACACTAAACAAGTTTTGAGGGTTTTAACCCACGTGGCTATGATATGCATTTCACACACTAGATGCGTTTGAATTTTAAATGTGCCTTGATGGTGTTTTTATAAAATGTAGCACTCTCCTTGAGGTACGTGGAAAAGTTTTTGAAAAACTCTGATTTTTATTAGTGTAATTAGTACTTAGTAGAAGGGGGTGTTACAGCAGATGTCATACCCCAATTTTGTCCGGCTTAGGTCAAAACCCTAATTTTCCCCAAAAATAAATAAATAGAAGAGAAAATAGCATCATGCATTGCATTCAGGGTTCTAAAAGTTATTTCAAAGCTTCTAAAATCATTTTTGGAGTTGGAATGCGCTTTTGGACAAACTAAGGTTTTTCAAGACAAAAGGGTATTTTAGTCATTTCAAAATAAGGGACGATTCCTCAGGACAAGCCATTCAACATGCATTTCAAGGTATTAGAGGTCATTCCTAGGGTGAAAAGTCATTTTTGAAGTGAAAATGTGCTTTGGGCAAAGAACTAGGGTTTTTAGGGTGAAAGGGCATTTTGGTCATTTCACAATAAAAACGGTTTCATCCCAAAATCACTGAGCAATCATCAATGAATTACTTGAGGAAGATTTGTGCTTAATTGTGATTTTTTGCACATAAATATTAAACCTTCTGGCATGAAAATCAAATTTTTGAATAAAAGGGTAAAATGGTCATTTCCTTTGAGGTGAGGTCAACAAATCAATTTTGGGGATGGTGATATCATGGAATTTTGGGCCCAATTCCTAAGATATGACCCAAAAATATGGGACACATTTTCAATAGGTGCACTCTCATTTGCATGCCCAAAAATTCAAAATTCAAATAAAAAGTATAAAGTGTCGTCAATAAGACAAAAGACCAAAAAAGAGAGGCAATTTTCCCCCCATTTTTCCCCATTTTCGAATTCTCTCTCTTCCCTCATAGAGTTATGCCCTCTTTTGTAAATTACCCCACCCATTTACACTCACCTCTTCACAAGAAAACACAAAATTTCCTCTTTGGTAACATTCCATCTCAATTATACCCTTGACCCCACAATAAGACAAGTTTTTCACACAAACTCTCCCCCTCACTTGTGTTTTCTCATTGCCCCTAATCCATGTGCATTGCAATCCTAGCCCTTCATTTAAATTCTATCTCAAATCTCAATGGTTTGCAAAAACACAATGTCCTATATACCCTTAATTTTGCATCTCATATAAAACCCAAAATAAGAGACCATGAGGAGGGGACTCTCTCATTTTTACCCTAGCACACAATACTCTCCTCTCTTCCCTCTCTCAAAACCAAAGCTGCCTCTCCCTCATTCTTTCTCCATTTTTTCAATTTTTCACCATCAAAACTTCAATATTCTTGATTCCTACACTAGTTCCACTTCTAATCTTGCATTATCATCAAACTTTCAACAATAATTCTTCAAGATCAAGAGATTTTCGTGGGTTTCAAGAAGAGGTTCAAGTGTTCTTGGTTTTTATTTGATCTTCTTCTTCATTTCTTTTGAAAGTTCTTAAGGTAAGCCTTAGATCTTTGTTTTTGTTCACTTTTACCATGTAAATTTCTCTTCTACTCCCAACTTCTTCTTGATTGCTTGTTGTTGTTTGCTTTGGGGATCCATTTCAAACATTATGACAAGGACATTGGGAGCCTTGGGTGTTTGAGATGGGTCCTTGGCCTTGAAGGAGTTTGTTTTTGTGCATGAATAATTTCCCTTGAATTTCCACACATTTTTCACTAAATTTCATGAAATAAAACCTCATTTTCCTTCAAAGATGTTTCGGCCATATAGTGTTTTTGGTTGTTCATGCATTTCTTTGACCATTTCTTGTGTTCAAGTTGAATAAAAAGGTGGACGTAGCCAACTATGCTCTTGGGTTCATAAGTAGAAATTAGGGTTTCTATTGTTCTTGCATTTCCTTTGATTTTGAGTTGAAATAAATGATGAAATGACAATTGTTTGAGCATCAAATGTATGAGTAGATCCTAGGGTTTATGTTCATATGCTCATTGATGTGATTTGGTGGCAAGAACATGATGAAATTTGTGCTTGGTTTTGCCTTGCTATGCATTTGGCCAAGAGCCTCAATTTTTACCAATTTGTTGCTCATAAATTGTTGATTTGATCTTGTGTTTGTAAATACAAGTTGTGTAATTGTGTTTTCACTTTTAACCACTCACTTACTTTTTACTTTACCATTTATTAACTATTTACCAAAAAAACATAAAAAACATTTTTGCTTTTTATTTACCTTTTACTCAAACATTTTTACCATATTCTTACTCTAACCTTTTACCACCTAATCAAACATTTTACCCCACCTCATTTAATTTTTACCACTTTGCATACCCTTTTACTTTACTACATTGCATCATTGGTTTTACCTCATCTCATTAAACTTTTCACCCTTTTGCATTTCATTTATTTGCATCACTTGTATGACACATTCTTATGTTTGCACATTAGTACTTGCATACTTTCATATGCTCACATGTTCATACATTCATACATGCTTAGGCCTATTGCATTCTCTTACCCTCTCACATGCTCATGCATTCATTAATCCCATGTTTAGCATTCATTCACATGTTCATGCATACTCAAATGTTCATACCTTGCACAATAACTATGCTCATGCATTCATAGTCTTGTATGCTCAATCATTCATTCGTGCATAGTCTTGTATGCCTATTCATTCATGCATAGTCTTATATGATCATTCATTCATATCATTGTATGCTCATGCATTTGCATATTTGTCTAATCATGCACACCATCGCTTGCATGTTCATTCATCTAACTAAGAATATTCTATGCCTATAATTAATTGTATCTCTCTTGTTCATGATGCCATTTAAATGTCTTGACTTAATTGTGTGCAATTCCTCCCCATGCATGTACTCTTATATGAAGACGTAAGCCTACTACTTGTGTAGCATAGAGTCATTAAGATAAATGCACCTCTCTCACACACACACTCAAAATTATTTTGAGAACTTTGTCTTGCATCTTTGATAATTGAATCCCTTGATTATATTGGCATGCTTAATCTTAGTTGATAAGTAACATGTTCATGATTGCTTGATTAGTTGAATATGTTTGAAGTTTGTAACCAATCATTGATAATAACTTCACCCTTTTCCCCCAAAATCTTTCAAACTCTTTTCTAATTAATGCAAGTTATAAGTGTGGCTATCTAAATCCACTTTTACTCATATCATGTTCAATATTCATTTTCAAAATAGTCATTCCAAGTTAACTCATTCGAACACTTGAACCTAAAACAAAACCAATTATCATTAATGATCACTCGCACCGTTGCCGTTTGGTAGTTAATGATAATCTCATTTTCAAAAGAGGTAGTAGTATGACCACTTTAAACCATTGTTGTTTGGTCATCGCGAACGCTCAATCCAATTGTGAATTCCTTTTATCACGACATTCTCTCCAATTCAAACCAACAAAAACACTTTTCAAAAACAAATCTTTTCAAACATCAAAATCAAAACTAATTGCCACTAATGATCACTCGCGCCGTTGCCGTTTGATTGTGGGTGATAATTTCATTCCCGAGGGAGCTAGTAGTGTGGCCACTCTAAACCGTTGTTGTTTGGTCTTCACAAACGCTCCTCTTCAATTGCGAAAACCTTTTCAATAATCGAAATAAAAACCGGTTGTCATCAATAGTCACTCGTGCCGTTGCCGTTTGATTGTTAGTGATGATCCCATTTTCAAAAGAGTTAGTAGCGTGGCCACTCTAAACCGTTGTTGTTTGGTCACCGCGAACACTCAACCCCTTTGCGAAAAACTCTAAAAAAAAGATTAAAAAACAAAAATCTTTTTCAGGACAAACAAGAACTACATAGCTTTGAATTCTGCATCGCACCACACGTTTAATTAAAGGTTCCCTTTCGATAGAAAGGAGACGTGGGGTGCTAATACCTTCCCCATGCCTAACCGACCCCCGAACCCAAATTTTCCGGTTTCTAAAAGGCCACTCGCTTTCCAAAAAGGTTTTCTTCAATATTTTCCTTATAAAAAATATTGGTGGCGACTTCATTGTTTTAAAACGTTGTAAACGAAGAAAGATCCCCTCAGGGACTTTTTCGGGCGCAACAACTACTTATAATAAACTTTATTATACGGTTTGAGACTCACTCCCTTACGTTGTTTATTACCACAGGTAACCATGAGTGAAGGCTTGTTTCCTTCCCATGTTTGAATTCTTAAAAAAGCAATAAGCACATGCATTGTATAAGAGCGAGCACATAGAAAGCTTCATAAATTATTCATTAATGAAAAAAAATGATGAATAAGGAAAGCAAACCTCGTGATCACAATCGACTAGCTGTTGCTCGCTACTAAATGTAGGCGTGAAAATTGAAAACTTTCATTTAATTTCAAAATTGCCACCGCGTCCACATTTAGCATCGACTGTTCAAACAATCGATACTAAATGGTGTTGTTTAATGTCCTTTTTCCACTAGTGTTTGTAGTCTATTTCCCACATAGTAGTTTCAGTGTTTTTATGCACACAATGTTGTTTGAGTCCGATACATGGAAATAGTATTGTCACTGAATCATTGTGTCTGATACCATTTTGTAGTTTTGTCTACAATTTTTTTTTGTGCTCATTTTAATTTTACCAATTGCTCTTTAATGTTCAGTTGATTTAAAATTTATAATAGTATGACTTTATTTTGACACATATAATAGTGTCACTGAATGACTAAGTCTGGTATCGGTTTATAGTAGTTTGGCTACATAGGGTTGTAGACCACACGAGTACTGCACCATTTTCCCTACAAGGGGGTGCAGATTTATACTTTTACAATGAGCGCCTCTGTATCGTTCATGTTAATCCATATGAAAACCGTGATGACCTTTCGAAAATATTCCTTTGTATCATCATCAAAGAAGACTCATCTTTTTTTATTTACTAATAAATAAAGTTCATATCACACATTATATAGAACTTTTTATATTTCATCTAATTAAGTTAAAAATTACTGAATTACAGGCTCCTTATTATATTCTAATAACTCAATATACAAATGTTTGTTATATTTTAACAACATAATTATGAATTAAATTAAAAAAAACATGTATACCCAGCAATGAGTTCATATATATTTATATATATATATATATATATATATATATATATATATATAAACCATGAATGAGCCACATAGGACTCCACATCAGATAATCAGAATAAATAGTCAGCATTCCATGTCAATTCCACCTCAGCCAATGTCCACATTACAAACGCTGAAATTGATCCTTACTAGTATATAACCCGTGCGATGCACGGGAACACGGGAAGCAATTTCCTTTTAAAATCTCTTACTAAACAAAAAATCAAAAGGAGGTAAATGGAATATCTCAATGGAAGGTGTAATATTAAATATATTTACAGTGCTAAAATTTGGTTTGATAAATATCGATTTTTAAAATCAATACGTTTTTGTCCAAAAAAATATGGTTAGTTGTTTGTGTTGTAAAGTAAAAAGAATCACTTTTTTTATCGGTGATTAATGTTTATGAATACTAAAACGATTGTCGGATCAGTGATTCAATACTGTAATTTCAAGACAAAGGCTAAAAAGAAATATATTGCAAGTTGTAACTATTTATTTCATATACTTTTTATATCGCCTCACGACTTTTAATTGAACTTATAACAGTTCAACAAAGCGCTTTTTTTTTACCAAAAAAATGCATGTGTTGTTAAATATCATGAAGTATTATCAAAAGTTATGAAGCATTATCAAAAGTCATGAGGGACCAGTTAAACATAATAAAAAAAAATGTAGAGACCAAAAGTATGTGAAATTGTTTGCTGGGACTTAAAATAAAAATTTAAATTTTATAGGAACCACATCCAAATTAAACCTTTTAATTTAATATCATACAAATCTTTCCACATCCAAGTTAAGCCTCCCACAAATGCTTGTGGTTTTCATAACATCATGCATACACGCATCTGATTTTAAATGAATGTTTTTAATGCATCTAGGAGCAAGAGTCGTTAAAACCCCTTATTTGTTAATTGTTAAAGCAATGAAGTTTTTAAGGTGCTAAAGTAAAAAATTATACGCGTTTCTATTTTGTTTAACATGATAGTTGCTATTTTGATCCCACTATTACCTATAGAAATTAATGTAATCCACTTTTTGGCCAATTTTTTTTAGCCTAACATTTAAGAAAAGATGTATAGTGTTAAAAACCTTGTAGCACTCACTGTTTGTGTCTAGATTAGGCGAAGGTGGCTTGAACTCGTAGATGGTATACTATAATACGATTTTGTGGTGATTGTATAATGTGCCACTTGAAGTTTATCGTATCTAATTCAGTTGTGAGGAAGACATTTTCTTTTAGACCACTATAAAAAAAATTATATGCTAATAAACTGAGTAAAAATTTATAGAAATGCATTTGTGGTGGTAAAAATAAAGAGGACATGGTGAATAGTATGTCTTTTTAGTTAGGAAGCATGATAAACTGAGTACCTCATTTCCATTCGGGATTAAAGATTCATGCATAAGTAAATCCAAGTAATCATCTAGACCAAGTTATTTAATATGTTGAATAAATGATTGTTTTATAACCCAAAGTAATTTAATTATTTATTTGATTAAATTATTTAAGTGTTGCAATATTGTTACTATTATTATTAGTATTATTATTATTATTATAATTATTGATATATTAATTTAATTATAATTGAAGGGAGTGGTATCAATAATTCCCAGACGGTAAGGTTGGCCCAAGAAGCCCAAGCCCGAGCCTTAGGCTCCTAAGGCGCTGGGGTTGGGGTTTGCGCCTCATTCTGGCAAAAGAGAAAGAAAGAAATCGAAAAGAGAGAATGGAGAAGAGAGAAGAGAGATCGCGAAGAGGAGAAGAGAAGAGAGGGTGAGATCGCACAAAGGGAAAAGGGAGAAGAAGAACTTCTTGTTGCTGTGGTTCTGTTGGTGACTCCGTAGAGAGAACTCTGTCTTCGGTTTAACCAAGGTAAGAGTGGGTCTTACCTTATAATAGGGTTTATAATGGGATGTATGTGGGTTGTAGGATTCATATTGATCTTGTGATTTTATTGTTGTTTTTGATGTATGATTGAAATGTATGATAAATTGATGCTTTCTATGTGTTGTATGTGATTGATTGAGTGTATCTGGATGATTCTAAACAGTGATGTTTGTAATTGTGAATTTTAAACCAATAGAAGAATCGATTGTTTTTCCTCCAAAGTGAAGCTTGGAAATCGATTCTGTGCTCTATACAGAAGCCAGAAATCGATTTCCTCCTTTAAAAACATGAGATAGGAATCGATTCCCTCCTTTCAAAACATGAGTTAGAAATCGATTCCCTCCTTTAAAAATGAGCTAGAAATCGATTCCGTCCTTTCAAAACATGAGTTAGAAATCGATTCCCTCCTTTAAAAATGAGCTAGAAATCGATTCCCTCCTTTAAAAATGAGCTAGAAATCGATTTCCCCCTTTAAGAACATAAGCTATGAATCGATTCCTCCTTTGAAAACAAGAAGCTATGAATCGATTCCTCTTTTGAAAACAAGAAGCCATGAATCAATTCCCCTTTTAAAAACAAGAAATCATGAATCGATTTCTTACTTGTCAATGTTTTCCTAACTTATTTAGCATGTGTTTTATAAAATGTTAGGCTAATGTCATTGTTGCTTTTTTGGCACCTAGTGCTTTGCTGTTTGTGTCCGTGTCTTTGTTTTAGTCCTTAGGTGCTGTTTTAGCCGTTAGGTGCTGTTTTATTTTGTCGTTGTTTTAAATGAAGTAAGTGTAGCATCCCGTTTGGATGAATTAAAAGAAATAATTTTTAAACTCTGATATTTTTATTATAAATTGCCGGGTAGAAATGGGGTGTTACAATCTCCCCCACTCGGCTCCCTGCCTGAACCAGCTTTCCACTTGCCCTTACCACTAGAAACCTCATAGGGCTTCCCACGATACTGAGAACTACGCTTCTCTTTCACAATCTTATAGGCAGCATTGCTATCCTCCTCAAAGATTCTGCAACTGTCAACCAACTCGGAGAACACTCGAATCTTTTGGTATCCAATTGCCTTCTTGATGTCAGGCCTCAGACCATTTTCAAACTTGATGCACTTAGAGAACTCGGCAGTAGCCCCATTGTAGTGAGGGTAGAACTTAACCAACTCTACAAACTTCGCCGCATACTCGGCCACCGACTTGTTCCCCTGCTTCAATTCTAGAAATTTCGTCTCTTTCTTGCCCCGAACATCTTCAGGGTAATATTTTCTCATAAATTCCCTCTTGAAGACATCCCACGTGATCTCTTCGCAAGCATTCTCCAACCTCTGCAGAACCTCAAGCCACCAATCGCCGGCCTCCTCGGTTAACATGTAAGTACCATACCTCACCTTCTGAGCAGTCGTACAATCCATAACACGGAAAATCCTCTCAATATCCTTCAACCATGCAAGAGCCCCATCAGGGTCATACCTCCCCTTGAAAGTAGGAGGGTTCTCCCTCTGGAAAGCAGCTAGTCTACGAGCTCCAGTATCCTCGGCAGCTTGCTGATTTCCCACAGCATTCGCCATAGCCTCCAACGCAGCAGCAAGAGCAGCGTCATTCCTTCCGGCCCTTCCAGCCATCTTCACTAAACATTTAAACAAGATCGATTCAGAACGAGCCACAAGACTCGAGGATTTGGAAACTCAAGACTCAACAACTTGGTCGGACAGACCGAACCTGGCTCTGATACCACTAATGTAACACCCCCTTCTAATTAACTAATATTTAATTGATAAAATCAGAGTTTTCGAATATCACCCACAAGAGAGTGCTACATTTACTTCAAGAAAAAAAAACCAACAAGCATCAATGGCGCAATACAACAAACAACAGCGAGATATATAGCACCACGGTCAAAGGGACGAAGTCCCAACCACATCAGTTTAAGGACATAACAGTCCACATAATTCACCACGCAGCAGAAATAAACATATTCAAATACACCACCAAGTTACAATTCAACAACTTAAATTAAAATCACTAATAGACTACTCGTCCCCCCAGTGCTACATATTGGAGCAAGACGCCACAACCGACTAGGAGAAGGTATGAGGACTACCTTCACTCAGGATCACCTGCACGTTGCCGACATAAGAAGCAACATAGAAAGCAGAAGGGTGGGTCTCTAACACATATAATAGGATGTATGATAAACATCATGTTAGATGAAAAACAACTAGAAACACCTCGGCTCAATAAACAACACACAACATCAAGTTATAACACATCCACTCATAATCAACAAGACTACATAACCAATCGCATGAGTATATGCATGAATGCAACCCAAACTCCACGTGTAACACCCCCTGCTCAGTTAATTATTTAACTTATAAAAATCAGAGTTCAAAAATTATTTTTCCTTTGCAAAAGATACATCCTCAAGGGAATGCTACGTTCACCAAAACATTTCTTAAAACAATTGCATAATACTTTCCACAATAAAATACAAATGCGTGATGAATAGCACGACTTGGTTTATCGAAATAGTCTTACATCATCAACTCAATTAAATCTGACTAAAACAATATCAGAACTACCATGACTACTCGACACTCCCACAGTGCTACGCATCAGAGCTATACGCCACACTCAGACTGAGTAAGGAAGAACCTTCACTCGGGATCACCGCGTTCTTGACATAAGAAGCAACATAACAAAGATGTAGGTGAGTCTCTAACACAAATAATACAATGTATGATAAGCATTATATGAGAGGAGACACCAAACACCCCAAGAAGAACAACAAACACACTTCTTATCGAGTCTTAACACCTCGACTCCTAACCATCACTCAACAACACACTTGACTAAGTCTTAGCACCTCGACTCCTAACCACAACTCACCACGCCTAACACTCATCACATATCACACAAAACACATCAACAAATTCATGAATGCAATGCATGAATGCAACCCTTCACACCTAGGGCACATGCATGTGGTACCAATAATCATCATATTCCATTGCCATATAGGCAACAACGCCCCTTACCATTGCCATAAAGACAACAACGCCCCTTACCATTGCCATAAAGACAACAACGCCACTTTTGATGCATATGAATCATGAGACTCGATAAACAATGCATCAATCACAATCAACACACAACAACATTTGCCTTGCGAACACACAACCGTCACTATTTTGCCACTCAAAGTTACCCACTCGGGGTTCACATCATTAGCCACTCAGGCTACCCACTCAGGGTTCACAATAACAACAATAACAATGCCACAAAAGCCACCCTTACCTCAGTCACTAGCTCTACGGCTATCATCATCTCATCGTCACTCAGTTCATCATCATTTACACTAGTGTCTAGTTCACCTAGACATCATCCATAACACTAAGGCTAACGTCACTACACCACAACATAGCTCTACCGCTAAACAACCGAATTCCCTCTCTCACACCTCAACACCATCACCGTGGACTACACAGCCACTCCGGAGACCACAACGTCACTTAAGGACTAAATCATCACCTAAGGACCGAACCATCACTTAGGGACCACACAGACTTCATCACTCAGCCTCTTGAACATACATAGCGTCCAACCACACTCATAGTCGCGCTAACAACCCTCGCGCACACACGGGCGCTAACAACACCTCGGCACACTAATTGGACACCTCGACACCACCCACTGAACGTAGTGAACTAAACTATCACTACCAGGCCCACCTCATCAACTAGGGACTACACCTCGACCTCTACACCGCACCCTACATACACCACACCTTGACGACACTACCTCGGCCTACATTCACTACAACAACTACACTTAGGCTTGTGTACACCACACTCCAACTACTACACTTAGGCATTCACACCTAAGCACCACACTTCACCCCGCCTACTACACTTAGGCAGCTATACTTAGATATCTGTACACTTACACTTCGGCTATTTCACCTTGGTATACATTCCCATACCTCGGTAGCTATAAGTCGGCGCCTACACCTCTGCGCTACAATCCATTACTCTTCGTATTCAACACTTAATCACTTACGCATCATTATACTACCACTTCAACTTCCTTAAGCTTAATCATCTCTACACTTCATTGCTCACGCTCAACCTTTACGTATTTACGTATTTAACCTCCATCTTACCTCGTCTCATTGATCATCGCGACTACAATCACCTCACGCTACCTCTACTACACCGATTCACTTGAACCTATTTCAAAGCCCGTAATACCTTCCATCACTTAAACTGCACCATGTCAACAACACTTCATCAACACTTCAATACCCATACACGCACGTATCACACTCCTATCCACATGCCACACACAAGCACACCCATTTAAGCAACAACGCCTAAAACTCGACTCACTTACAATTCAGCATGCATACTTACATCTTGACAGATGCTTATCCAAATTCTAACAAAAATCCTGCAGAGTCTCCTCTGAAATACGGACATCCCAAAGTAAACTATTCACCTGCATAACCAGTCCAGACAGCAAAACATAAGGCGCGCCCATACGTGGGCACCAAGGCAACATCGTGCCCTGCGCGCCAACGCCAAATAATAAGTAGGCAACCTACCAACGCACCAACACCCCGACCGCAACACACTCCCAAGGCGCACTCCTATGTGAGCACAAGGCATCATCGTGCCACGCCTCACCCACACACACCAGACAACAACTCAACAATTCCACACCGTATTTCATCAATTGAATAATACACCACTTAATCACAAATCACACCATAACACACAACACATAAGGCATAAGCCACACCAAGATTGATTCCACAACATTTTATCACGACACATTCCACCAATTAACCTCACCTCCAAATACCACTTTCCACCCAAAATAATTCCAATTAAGTCATTTATACCTAGAGCACCCACTTGCTCATTTTTCATTTTCTCTAAACAACATACCCTCAATTCAATTCACACACACTCAAATGATCACTCATACTCATAAATCATTCTAAACACATCAAAATCAAAATATAGTGTTAATCACTATTCATCATCTTCCCAAATCTCATTTTCACACAACATTCATCATATATTATATTATAGGCATTAGATAGCTCCCCTTACCTTAGGATTTGAAGAAACCCAAACTCCTTCACCTTCACCACTTCAAGAGCCACCAACAAGCCAATCTCTCAATCTTTGAGCTTCAAACCTCTCTCATGGTGGAATGAAAATGGAAGGGAATGAGACAATAGAACTCATATGAATGGAATAAGGAAGAAAAATGGGAAGATGAGACCAATATCACCTTACCTTTCCTCCTCTACCCACCCATGCCTCCTCCCTTCCTTTCTTCCTCTCTTCTTCTTGGTGCTTCTTTCTTTCTTTTCCTCTCTTATTCTTTTTTTTTCTTTGTCACGGGTTCCCCTGCTCCAAATAGTCCCCCTCCCTTTTAATTCATTTCCTTCCTTTCATTCATTAATTAATTAACCCTAGGCCCACTCATACCCTTATTTGCACCCCTCTCTTTTGCTTTCACACACCCATCCATTAAAAGCCCATAATGCTATCTACACCTCCCATTTCAATTAATTCCACCACTCCCTAATACTTAAACACCTCCTAATAAAATAAAACTCCAATAATTAATCAATTCTAATATTTCTCCACAACTTAATAAATCTACTTAAATAAATGTTGCAAGCCTTAAATAACTTAATTAAATAATTAAATTTTTTTGGGGCGTTACACCACGGGCATATGCATGTGGATCCATCACCAAAATAAGCCTTGTGGGAACTCACCAATAAGGCCAAAGCCTACTCACCAATAAATGCACATGGTTTATGTGACGCCATGAACAATGCACCATAACACACCATATTCACCATAATGAGCAATATGCATATTCACCAATAATTAATAGACTCACCATTGCTATTAATTAATTCACCATCACCAAGAAGAGGTCATAGACCCATCACCAATAATTTATTTCTCATTAGAGACATCACCACTTAACACACCTTCCATTATAGCTCTAAGGCTAACGTCAAACTCACCGAACACATCGACACCAAAAAAAAGTGGACTAAACTGCCACTAGAAGGACCAAATCGTCACATAAGGACTACACTGTCACCTAAGGACCAAACTGGCTTCACCATTCAGCCACTTAGACGTACTCGGCACCAAACAACACCCAAAATTGCGCCTGGCAGCAAACTGCGCTATACTATCGTCAAAAAAGCACCTCGGTACACTCACACTGCACCTCGGCACACCACACTGCCCCTCGGTACACTACACTTCGACACACTAGGCTTCGATACACCTACAATTCAACACACCTACAACTCGACAACAGTAGCTTCGATATACATACATTACACCTCGGTACATCTACACTTCGGTAGATATACACTATACCTTTTACAACTACACTTCAGCAACTATACTTAGGTATATATACACTACACTTCGGCACTACACTTTGGTATACATACTCTACACTTCAGTAACTACAAGTCGACACCTACACTTCGACTCGCACACCCTTACACTTCGTCACCTACACTTAATCACCTACGCTTCGACACACTTACACGTCGACTCCCATATACTTCACCACATCTACACAGCGACTTCCATAGACTTCGACACATCTACACGTCGACTTCCATAGACTTCGACACATCTACACGTCGACTTCCATAGACTTCGACACATCTACAGTTAGGCAACTACACCTCGGCTCATATGTCGCCCTAGGCACCTAACCTTCATCTTCCCTCGTTTCTTTGATTCTCATACTATGATCAAACTTAAACCACAACTACTACACCTATATTCATTCAAAATTTGTCCCACACACTCATCAAAGTAATCAACAAAGGTGACTACACCAAAAATAATGTCCGGATACTTAGGGTTCCTCATATGACCCATCATCAACAACACATACACACTTCACAATTTCACCAAAGTGAAGCAAACACAACATCAATCACACAACAAGCAACACAAACAACTCAAAAATCATCCTAGAGTCTAACTCACACATAACACTCATCATATACTCTATTATAGCTGAAAGAGAGCCCCCTTACCTCAATAGATTGAAGAATAAGCACTCTTTCCACCAAGACTTCAAGATCCCCCAACAAGCAAGCTCCTCTTCCTTGAACTTGAGCTCTCCACGCCAATATCCTCTCTTCTTCTTCCTTGAGCTATCACACCTGGTGCATGGAAATCACATACACTTGTGTGCAAGTATACACTGTCCAAAAACAAGTAGTAAAAAGATCAAACCCACAGAGATTGAAAAACTCACTTTTAAAATCAATATAAAGTAATATAGTGTAAAGTAACTAAGTAACAAAATAATTTTGGATTTTGTTTGATGATCACAACTAAGTTAGAAAGCAAAGTAAAAAATGTTGATAGTGTAAAAGAGAAAAGCTAATTGGAATGTCTTCATCAAGTAATTTACTTATAAGTGTATGATGCAGTATGTGATGCAGCTGCACTGAATGTTGTTGCATTAGCTATGTGTCTTTCGGTCACTTTCTTCAGAGTATCATTACAAGCTCTTATGATCCTTGCTTCTTTGCAGTAAAGAAAAGGGTGTTAGTGCCTTTCTCGCCTCCTTGTCAATTATCCAATTTGCTAAATAAATTCACTCTTGTATTTTAAGTACCCACAATTATCCTATGGACTATACTATCCTATGTCTAGGACTTAGCATGGTTTTCACAAAGTTTTCTTTATGTAAAACACTCACCCATATTAGTTCTTGAGTTCTTATTTGTAAGCCATTTCTGGTCATTTACAATTCTTACTTATTCTAAGTGATCAAGTTCAAAATAAGTAATGAAAATATTATCAAGCAAGAACTAAAGTACAAACATACATACATGCAACATACTTACTTAAAAGCTCATTAAATGATTAGAACATTCCAACTAAGAAAGGTTTAGCTAACAAGAGACATTGCAAGATATATATAAACTGAATAGACCATGTTTATATATATAGAAATCACAAAAGAAAAACAACAAGAGTAAAGTTACAAATGTTGAAAACCTTTGTAAGAAATCTTCTAGCAATGCACTAGCATTACTCCTTAGCACTATACAAACACTATGAAAATGAGTTAAGGAGGATTTATGAATTCCTTCATCTTCCTCTAAAAATATAAAAACTAACTATGTATATTGAAATTTTGATCTAACTTATGGATTGTGATATATTTCCAAATGAAGATGTGAGGTCCTTTTATAGCCTTCAAGTGAGGTGCTTCCTTCCTTCATGTTGAAGTCATCTTGAGTGGATCATAGCTGTAATTGCTTTCCAGAGGTTTATCCATGTTGAAATCTTTGACTAATCACATAGGGCGGTTCATTGATGTGTGAACATGTGTCCCTATGTTGGTGACTCTTCAAAGCTATGCCTATAGCTATGTGTGAATGGTAGGCGCCTACTATACAAGGTTGGATGGCATCAGAGAACTAAGCAGGAGGTCATCAATTGCAAGGTGGATGCATATGAAACAGATCGCTTATTCACCAAGTAGTGCGCTTTGATGCGAGGATCGGTCAGAGCATTGATGCGATTAGCATTGAGACTCAGCGAACAAAAACATCAAACATACCACAATATATCCAAAATGGCCTAATAATAACTATAACCATTCAAATCACTCAAGTTATCATATATCACATAAAATACTATATAAACTCTTTATTATTACTTGAAAGAGAGCAAAATACTAAGTTTAAACATATGAAATACTCTATATAAAATAGAGTTATCACACCCCAAACTTAAACCATTGCTTGTCCGCAAGTAATGACAAAGACAAACTATTAAAAACTAAAATTCTAGAAGATAGATCAGCTTGAATTTTTGATTTTTTATGAGGAGTTCCCTATGAACTTCATTTCTTAACAATCTTTCTTGTGCCTTTATTTCTTCAAAACTACCAAAGCTATTCAAACTCTTTTGTGTGTGTGTGAACCCACTGAGTTGAGATTGGTTCCAAGACTAAGTGAAAAAATTTCCTCCTAGCCTTTGAAAGGATTGGTTCATCTTTGGTCACACCAAAATATTTTTCAAAAGAGAGATTTAGACTCACAAAATTTTCTCAAGTGTTGGGGAGTTCTAAAATCAAAGGGCTTGGTTGAATCTTTCAAAGCTTTTGAGCCAATGCATTTTTCTATTTTTTTGTGTGGATCTTTTGAGCAGATGCAATACTTCTTTGGAGTGATTTGTGCATTGATTTTTTTCTGCATTTTGCTTTTTGTTCAGTGAAGTTTGCATTGATGCTTCTGCACTGATGATGCTTTTCTTTTTCTAGCTCATATTACCTTCCTCACTGACCTCCAGATGCAAATGCACTTTGGCACAGGTCTTTGACCTCCAGATGCATATATTTTTTCTTTGCACTTTGGCACAGGTTCAGTTTTTGAACTATCCTCCAGATACATTTATTCCTGCATGGCACAAGTCTTTGACCTCCAGATGCATTCATGTACTTAGGCACAGGTATAGTTTCAAAAGATTAAGGATATGGCTTTGTCCACATTTTTGTATTCTTTTTGTGCATTGTTTACTTTTATACTTTTGAAATTCAGCCTTTGTTTTCATAAAACACCCCCAAACTTAATTCTTTAAGCTCTTCTTTCTTTTTAGTAAAGCTTTGTTTTGACCTAAGCTTACCAAAAATTCCCCTTGCATCAGATTGATCTTTTAAATAGCAAGGTTCTTTTCACAAACTCAGTTTTGAAGTGTTGAAGTGAAAATAATTTTGGTTTTTCTGAGAAATAAGGCTTCTTTTTCTCTTTTCATCATAAAAATTCCATCCATAAGGCTTTCACCATATTTTTGAAAAATGAAAATATTTAGATACTACTTTGTTCAAGACATCTAATATTTAAACAAACTAAAAACTACTTTAAAACATATATATTTACTATATAAAACATATTAATAAAACACACAACATATTAGATAAAAAACAAACATAATTAAACATAACATGCAAATCCCCAAACTTAAGGGGTTGCGGTGCCATCACTTTACAAATTTGTTCGAAATACAAATCATTTGTTCAAAATAGGGAGAGAGATTAGTACAACCAGGAAATAGTCGATAGAAACAAAACAAGTTTATAGCGGTTTATGTGAAAACTTGTAAAGTGATATACTCATTTCTTTGCTCCACTCCTGATTCTGGTGCTTTGCCTGCTTGGAGGAGTGTGTTTCACCTTCTCTTCTTCTCTTTGGGTGTCTTGCTTGGAGTTTCTTCAGAGGTGCGGATGCACCTCCTACTTCTGTGTAGTTGCAGGAATTGGTTCTTGAATCGATGCAGTGCATCGATCTTGATCGCATCGATTTCTTCCTTTTAGGGGTTAATTTTGCTGTCTTCCTGCAGTTGCTTGAAGAACTTCTCGAGTGTTGTGCAATGCTTCCTCTTCTGTTTAGCCATTTGTTCCGTAACCAATTTAATTGTTGCCTCATCATGCATAGTTGTTGCTGTTGTGATGCAAAGACAGTGATGATGCAGAGCATCACTCGCATTTCAATGCAGTTGAGCTACGATCTCCTTTGCGAGATGATTCTTCTTCTTTGTCTTCTTTGTTGAGTCCTTCTTCTTCTCTTTCCTGCACAATTTTTTTCTCAAGACCAGAAACAACATTAGAAATAATGTTGCTTGGGTCAGAAGGTTCTGCTTGTTCTGTTTGGCATAACGGGGTTTGTTCGAAAATTGGTTCTTCTTCGTGTGAGTTGTTTTGTGTGGTTCATTTGTTGGAGAGGGTGGTGGAGGGGTTGTTTGTGGTGGTGATAGGACTGGTGGATCATTGAGGGAGGGTAATGGTGATTTTGGAATGGATGAGGATTCTTGGTTTGGTGAGATGATAGGTGTTTTCGTAACTGGTGAAGTGATAGGGGTTTCTGTTTGGGCTTGTGGTGTTTGTTTGGCATATTTTTGTCTAGCAATTTCTTTAGGATCACACCCCTAGCATGTTCTTCCTCCTCTTCATCAACTTCCTCATCACTCTCTTCTTCTTCTTCTTACACTTCCTCTATTTCTTCATCCATTTCCTTCTCTAATTCCTCATCATCGATTCTCAGATCATACATTTCTTCCACAACAGGCTCTATTACAACCTTCTTCTTTCCTTTTGATTGCTTCCTAGTCACCTTCTTCTTGGTGCTAGGTTCCTCTACCTTCTCTTTACCTTTCCCTTCTTCCTCACCCCTCTCTTCTCCTCTTCTTCTTCTCCTTCACTTCTCAATACCCAACTTGGAAATTCAGGGGCATTCACTTGGCCCACAAGATCAAAGATCTTGTCAAAGACCAATTGAAGCCAGTCATGTTGCTCATTCTGAAATTTCCAGACAGCCCTCTGCTTCTGCATGTAATGCTCTTGCATTGCAGGTGCAGGGCCTCTCACATTTCTCAACTTCTCCTTCACTTCAGCACTCAAATTACCAGGGGGAAATTTCCTTTGTTCATTAGCAGCTATAGGGACACCTTCTTTCATGCATAATTCAGTTTATAAGACAAGGGAAAAACAATCCCTTTGATTTTGTTGAGCATGAAAGAATTTCTCTAGCAATCAATCTACCTATGTCTACATTTCCCTCAGAGAGAATTGTATCTAGCAAGATCAATCTCTCTTTGGTCATAGCATATGTATGTGATGTAGGTAGAATTGAAGTGGCTATGAACAAATGCCAATTACCTAATGCATTTATCAAATAATTGCTTCTAAGCTTAATCTCATTAGGTGTAAATTTTTCCCATACAACCCCTGGTATAGCAATCCTATTCCTTAATTCTTCCATTTCTTTCTTAAAGGACTTGGCCACTTTGTTTTCAAAATCATTTCCATTATACTTCAGCATATAATGTTCATTCAATTTCTTGGCATGCCAGGTGCTACCAAAATGTATCATGATTTGAAAAAGCTATTCTGGTGGCCTGGTATGAAGAAGGACGTTGCGCAGTTTGTTTATGCTTGTTTGACTTGCCAGATGTCAAAGATTGAGCACCAGAAGCCTGCGGAGTTGATGCAACCTTTAGAGATTCCGGAATGGAAGTGGGACAGCATTTCCATGGACTTTGTGACTGGGTTGCCAAACACTGTGAGAGGGTTTGACTCTATTTGGGTGATTGTGGATAGGTTTACCAAGTCTGCTCATTTTATTCCTATCAACATCACCTCACCTGCGGCTGGTTGGCTAAGATTTATATTCAGGTGATTGTGAAGCTGCATGGGGTTCCGAAGAGTATTGTGTCGGATAGAGACCCAAGGTTTACGTCTGAGTTTTGGGGGAGCTTGCAGGAGGCATTGGGGTCCAGATTGAGGTTGAGTTCAGCTTATCATCCTCGGGCCCGATGGATGGACAGATGAGAGAACCATCCAGATCCTTGGAGGATCTTCTTCGAGAGCTTGTGTGCTAGAGCGCGAGGGAGGTGCGTGGGATACACATCTTCCACTAATCGAGTTCACTTACAACAACAGCTACCATTCGAGTATAGGGATGGCTCCTTTTGAGGCACTGTATGGGCGGAGGTGTAGGACTCCTCTGTTTTGGCATGAGTCTAGTGAGAATGTTGTTCTTGGACTGGAATTGGTTAGGGAGACTACGAGAGAAGGTAAAGATGATTAGGAAAAAATGAAAGAGTCCCAGTCGTCGGCGAAAAAGTTATCATGATAGGAGGAGAAAGGACTTGGAATTTCAGTTGGTGAGCATGTGTTCCTGAGGTTCACGCCTATGACTGGTGTTGGGCGTGCACTGAAGGCAAAGAAGTTGACTCCGAGATTTATTGGACCGTACCAAATCACTGAGAGGGTGGGAAAGGTTGCTTATAAGGTGGCTCTGCCACCTAATCTTTCGAACTTGCACGATGTATTCCACGTGTCACAGCTTCGGAAGTATATTCTAGACCCGTCTCATGTGATTCACATGGATGATGTAGAGGTACGTGAGAACCTCACTGTGGAGACTATGCCAGTGAGGATTGATGATAGAGAGGTGAAGGTGTTGAGAGGGAAGGACATTGCCTTAGTCAAGGTAGTGTGGTTGGGAGCTGCTGGTGAGAGCATGACTTGGGAGCTGGAGAGCAGGATGCAAGAGTCTTATCCAGAGCTCTTTGACTCAGGTATGAATTTCGAGGACGAAATTTCCTAAGGGGTTGCAGTGCCATCACTGCAAATTTGTTCAGAAATACAAATCATTTGTTCAAAATAGGGGAGAGGGATTAGTACAACCAGGGAAATAGTCAGATAGAAACAAAACAAGTTTATAGCAGTTTATGTGAAAACTTGTAAAGTGATACTCATTTCTTTGCTCCACTCCTGATTCTGGTGCTTTGCCTGCTTGGAGGAGTGTGTTTCACCTTCTGCTTCTTCTCTTTGGGTGTCTTGCTTGGAGTTTCTTCTGTAGGTGCAGATGCACCTCCTACTTCAGTGTAGTTGCGGAATTGGTTCTTGAATCGATGCAGTGCATCGATCTTGCCGATCGCATCGATTTCTTCCTTTTAGGGGGTTAATTTTGCCTGTCTTCCCGCAGTTGCTTGAAGAACTTCTCGAGTGTTGTGCAATGCTTCCTCTTCTGTTTAGCCATTTGTTCCGAACCAATTTAATTGTTGCCTCATCATGCATAGTTGTTGCTGTTGTGATGCGTGACAAGTGATGCAGAGCATCACTCTGCATTTCAACAGTTGAGCTACGCCTCCTTTGCGATGATTCTTCTTCTTTGTCTTCTTTGTTGAGTCCTTCTTCTTCTCTTTCCTGCACAATTTTTTCAAGACCGAAAACAACATTAGAAATAATGTTGCTTGGGTCAGAAGGTTCTGCTTGTTCTGTTGGCATAACAGGGGTTTGTTCGTAAATTGGTTCTTCCGTGTGAGTTGTTTTGTGTGGTTCATTTGTTGGAGAGGTGGTGGAGGGGTTGTTTGTGGTGGTGATAGGACCGTGGATCATTGAGGAGGGTAATGGTGATTTTGGAATGGATGAGGATTCTTGGTTTGGTGAGATGATAGGTGTTTTCAGAATCGTGAAGTGATAGGGGTTTCTGTTTGGGCTTGTGGTGTTTGTTTGGCATATTTTTGTCTAGCAATTTCTTTAGGATCACACCCCTAGCATGTTCTTCCTCCTCTTCATCAACTTCCTCATCACTCTCTTCTTCTTCTTCTTACACTTCCTCTATTTCTTCATCCATTTCCTTCTCTAATTCCTCATCATCAGATTCTGTATCATACATTTCTTCCACAACAGGCTCTATTACAACCTTCTTCTTTCCTTTTGATTGCTTCCTAGTCACCTTCTTCTTGGTGCTAGGTTCCTCTACCTTCTCTTTACCTTTCCCTTCTTCCTCACCTCTTTCTCCTCTTCTTCTTCTTCTCCTTCACTTCTCAATACCCAACTTGAAATTCGGGGGCATTCATTTGGCCCACAAGATCAAAGATCTTGTCAAAGACCAATTGAAGCTACCATGTTGCTCATTCTGAAATTTCCAGACAGCCCTCTCGCTACGCATGTAATGCTCTTGCATTGCAGTGCAGGAGCTCTCACATTTCTCAACTTCTCCTTCACTTCAAAGACTCAAATTACTGTGGGGAAATTTCCTTTGTTCATTAGCACTATAGGGACACCTTCTTTCATGCATAATTCATTTATAAGACAAGGGAAAAACAGAATCCCTTTGATTTTGTTGAGCATGAAAGAATTTCTCTAGCAATCAATCTACCTATGTCTACATTTCCTCGAGAGAATTGTATCTAGCAAGATCAATCTCTCTTTGGTCATAGCATATGTATGTGATGTAGGTAGAATTGAAGTGGCTATGAACAAATGCCAATTACCTAATGCATTTATCAAATAATTGCTTCTAAGCTTAATCTCATTAGGTGTAAATTTTTCCCATACAACCCCTGGTATAGCAATCCTATTCCTTAATTCTTCCATTTCTTTCTTAAAGGACTTGGCCACTTTGTTTTCAAAATCATTTCCATTATACTTCAGCATATAATGTTCATTCAATTTCTTGGCATGCCAGGTGCTACCAAAATGTATCATGATTTGAAAAAGCTATTCTGGTGGCCTGGTATGAAGAAGGACGTTGCGCAGTTTGTTTATGCTTGTTTGACTTGCCAGATGTCAAAGATTGAGCACCAGAAGCCTGCGGAGTTGATGCAACCTTTAGAGATTCCGGAATGGAAGTGGGACAGCATTTCCATGGACTTTGTGGATCAGGTTGCCAAACACTGTGAGAGGGTTTGACTCTATTTGGGTGATTGTGGATAGGTTGACCAAGTCTGCTCATTTTATTCCTATCAACATCACCTATCCTGTGCCGAAGTTGGCTAAGATTTATATTCAGGTGATTGTGAAGCTGCATGGGGTTCCGAAGAGTATTGTGTCGGATAGAGACCCAAGGTTTACGTCCCGAGTTTTGGGGAGCTTGCGGGAGGCATTGGGGTCAGTTGAGGTTGAGTTCAGCTTATCATCCTCAGACTGATGGACAGACAGAGAGAACCATCCAGTCCTTGGAGGATCTTCTGAGAGCTTGTGTGCTAGAGCAGGGAGGTGCGTGGGATACACATCTTCCACTAATCGAGTTCACTTACAACAACAGCTACCATTCGAGTATAGGGATGGCTCCTTTTGAGGCACTGTATGGGCGGAGGTGTAGGACTCCTCTGTGTTGGCATGAGTCTAGTGAGAATGTTGTTCTTGGACTGGAATTGGTTAGGGAGACTACAGAGAAGGTAAAGATGATTAGGGAAAAAATGAAAGAGTCCCAGAGTCGGCAGAAAAGTTATCATGATAGGAGGAGAAAGGACTTGGAATTTCAGGCTGGTGAGCATGTGTTCCTGAGGTTCACGCCTATGACTGGTGTTGGGCGTGCACTGAAGGCAAAGAAGTTGACTCCGAGATTTATTGGACCGTACCAAATCACTGAGAGGGTGGGAAAGGTTGCTTATAAGGTGGCTCTGCCACCTAATCTTTCGAACTTGCACGATGTATTCCACGTGTCACAGCTTCGGAAGTATATTCTAGACCCGTCTCATGTGATTCACATGGATGATGTAGAGGTACGTGAGAACCTCACTGTGGAGACTATGCCAGTGAGGATTGATGATAGAGAGGTGAAGGTGTTGAGAGGGAAGGACATTGCCTTAGTCAAGGTAGTGTGGTTGGGAGCTGCTGGTGAGAGCATGACTTGGGAGCTGGAGAGCAGGATGCAAGAGTCTTATCCAGAGCTCTTTGACTCAGGTATGAATTTCGAGGACGAAATTTCCTAAGTGGGGGAGAGTTGTAACACCCTAAATGAGTTAATTAAGCAATTGATTAAATTATTTAAAGTGCTACACTATTTTAATTATATTAAGTTATAATATAGTATTTTATAATATAGTAATTTGTCTTATTGAAGGGAGTGGTATTGGAAATACCGGAACTGCAGATATGGGCCCAGGAGCCCAAGCCCAATGACTTAGGCTCCTAGGGATTGTGCATTTCGCACCAAAGGAAAGAAAGAAAGAAAAAACGAAAAGAGAGAAGAGAGAAAGGGAGAGAACGTCGCAACCTAGAGGAAAAGGGAGAAGAGTGGATCGCACCAAGCAAGGAAGGGAGAATGAGGCTCTAGTTGCTGTGGTTTTTGCACGTGACTCAGAGAGAAGGAAATTCTACGGTTAAATTAAGGTAAGGGGAGTCTCACTCTATAATAGAGAGTATAATAGGGTGTGTGTAGATTATAGGGTCTCTAATGTTGTTAATTGATATTGAATTTGATTGTTGCATGTTTGATTTTGATGGATTGAAGTGAATTGAGCATGAAATCGATTTCTAGGCTAGTGTTAGGGTTTGTGTTATGTTGATTTTCGTTTTGATGCATGATTGAGTGTTAAAACGTGAAATTGAATATGTTGGTATGATTATAAAATGTATTTGAGTGGTATATGATGATTGGAATTGAAAGAATTTGGGAATTAGGGATTTTTGAGGTATGGGGCGCCAATGTGCTAGAGAAATGGCGCCACGTGTGCTAATCTTGATGAGTGGGTGTGAGTGTGTCATCGCCAGGGCGCCACATTCTTTGGGAAAATGGCGCCTTGTAATCTTGTTCATGTCTTTGGAAATGTGTTGGTCTTTGGGTTGTCACTTTGCCAGCGCCACATTCTTTGGGAAAATGACGCCCAGGCCTTTGTTCATGTCTTTGGGTTGTGTTTTGTGCGAGAATTTCACCGCTCAGGCGCCAAGTTGCTGGGAAAGTGGCGCCCAGTGTACTGTTTGTGTGCTGTGTGTGCGTGTGCCAGTGACAGGGGCGCCAAATGCTGCCCCAAGGTGCCCAGAATGGCGCCTGTGTCACTATTCATGTGTTGTAGGTGCTGTAGGGCGCCAAAAGTGGCCGCCAATGCGCTGGGTGTGTTGTTGTGCCAAGTGCAGGGCGCCAAATGGCTGCCCTGTGGCGCCTGTTTTGGCGCCTAGGTGAGTGGGTGCATGGGTGTCTAAGGCATGGGCGCCTAGGGTGGCGCCAGAATGTGTGTGGCGTGTGTGGGTGGATGTGGCGCAGCACAGGGCGCCAATTGGCTGCCTCTGCGCGCTGTGTGGCTGCCGCGTGTCTAGGCGGGCGTCAAAATCTTGCCAGGGCGCCAGGCATGCGCTGTGTCCGAGATCGTGTCTCGATTTGTGTCTTAGTTTGTGTCTAAGATCATGTTGCCTAGGGCGCCCAGTTGCTAGGAAAGTGGCGCCCAGTGGGTGTGTTGCCACGAGGGCGCCAAATTGCCGAAGTTTTTGGCGCTGGTCTTTGTGTTACCTGAGGTGGCGCCAGATGTGGGGGTAATGGCGCTGGGGCGCCTTGTGTCTAAGTGTGTCTTTGTTTTGGTCCCTAGGTGACAGTTTGGTCCCTAGGTGACAGCTTTAGTCCTAAGGGTGTTGTTTTGGTCCCTAGGTGCCGCTTTGGTCCAAAAGGTGTCAATTCGGTCCCTAAGTGTTGAATTGGTCCTAAAGGGTGTTTTAGGTCCACGAGTGAGGATTTAGTCATCCGTTGTGTTTAGTCCTTGGGACATGAATGGTGATGAGCTAGTGAATAAATGTAATAATGATGATGCCATGGGGGCATGGGCGAGGGGTCGAGCCATGGGGCCAGAGTCATGGGGACTCAGTTTATTGATGAAATTGATGAATGGTGGGCTGCGGTCTTGGTGTACAAATGATTTTGATGATGTGTGTGTTCATGAGTCACATGCATACATTCGGCTGCGGTCGCGACGATATATTGTGAAGGCTGCGGTCTGGTGTTTTATTTCGGCTGCGGTCGCGACGTATAATGAGTGATGATGAGGCCATGGGGGCCAATGGTACCACATGCATCTTTGCATTACATTGCATCCATTCTTATAAATGATATTGAACAGATTGTGATGGTTGTGATTGATTGACTCCTATAAACCTGATATACTGCTTATTATAGTTTCTATTATATAGTTCGAGACTCACCCTTTCTGTTGTTGTTTACCACAGGTAGTCATGAGTGAAGGCATAGCTCCTTCATTTTTCCCGGGTCGGTCTGCTCTGATACGTAGCACCTAAGGGAGGGGATTGTAGACTTAGTTGTTTATTTTGCTCACTGTGAGCTTTGTATTTGATATACTATGCATTGTTGAGGTTGCTGATTTCTATTGAGATGTAATCTTATTTTCCGCTGTGTTATATGAGATATTATCCCACGTGTTTTTATGGTGTTACGTATTGATTATATTTATGAGCTGAACAGGTTGTTTGAGTAATTTTAAGAGACATGTGTAACATTCCATTGAATGTTGTCTATTCTAGAATTTAATTTTTATACTCTGATATTTGATTTAAGTTTTCCGGGTAGAAATGGGGTGTTACAGGCGTACCTTTCTTTCCCCTTCGGTGGCACGCCGCACATTTCGCAGAGAAACCGAGCTCGTACACTTTTACTTTGGCTTCCTCGGACGACGAGGATAAAGAGACGTTTTCTATAATTAAGGAGTTGTCCAGCCTACTCCCCCAAAATCCTGAAGGGGACATCCCTTGCCGGCCCTTCTGCTTGCACACAGACGATAAGTTATCGACCGAACTTGGTCCGTTCTGCCCGCATATTTTTACCAACATTTGATTGTTCTTTACTTTCCTTGTCTAACCGTTCGGCTTTGCGCGTAAGACTCTAAAAATGTCAGGCGCCGACTGGGCAAATCTTGAGAAGCTTGCTCTCTCCGGCGGGCCAAAGAAAACTAACCTCCTGGAGACCAACCCGAAATCAACTACCCCTCGACCCAAGTGTGCTAGAAGGGGATCCCAAGGGCGGCCGGATACTGACGGCCGCACCCCCGGCAAGCGGCCGAGGGTGGAAGAAGCACAATGGGTCGAGTCTCCTGTCTTCGAGTTGGAGGACTTAACTGAGGAGGACTATGAAGCTTTCAAGACGGACCCCTTGTCCTTCTGTGACGATTTATGCAGTCGGCGGCAAGAAGGTCTTGAAGAAGCTGAAAATCGAGCAATCTCGTAAGTCCCATTTTGCCTTTTCATTCTAAGATTTTAAGGCCGGTTGTTGATGTTCATTTCATGTTCCAGTGCGAAACTAAAGAGACGCGTCGTCAGTATAAGGAGCTGGGCGAAAATAAACTCTTTGAGCGAGCTCAAGGCCAAGTTGGTAGCGGCCGAGAAAGACAAGCAACTGGCCGTGGATGACAGGACCAAGGCTGTGAGCAGAAATAAAGAGCTGGTTGAGCAGGTGAAGTCTTTGAAGGCTAAGGTTGCCCGCTTTGAGGAGGTGAATGAATTTTGTAACTGTACAATGATTTACCCCGCCTTCGAGCGGTCGGATACCTCTCGTTTTGTAATGAATTTCATTTTTTCGTTTAACTTGCTTAATTCGTTACTTTATCTACATTATTCGTTTGCACCTTTCGAAGGTATTCGTTCTAGGCGATTGTTGGCGTAGTAAGGGCCTTCGAAGGCTCGTTTTAGTCCGATCGTCGGCGGATTTATACTTTTCAAAGTACTGCGTTGTAGGTCGCCGGCGCCCTCGCTCGTTAATGGGTCGTTGCTTGACCGCTCGGGTCATTCGATGACACTCGTTTGCCAACTTCGGTGGCAATCGGCGTGAGCCGCTCAACGTACTACTCCCGCTGTAGACCATTCGTTGGTCTACGTTTGTTTGGGCCATTCGATGGCGCTCGTTTTGGGCCAACTTGGTGGCACTTCGGTCGCTCTGCTGCTACGCGCACGGTGAGCGAACGGACATACAACTTCGCATGAAATTAAAATACAAGTGAACTTTTAAAGAACAGGCCTCTGTAAAAAACCCCAATGGGGAAAAAGAGCGCCCGCCTAACATTTATTTATTGAATTGCTCATCGGTTACAAATTGGGTGTACTAAATGTAGTACTGCCTGAGCTTGTCACCGTTCCATGTTCTGGGATGGTCGCCCCATCCATGGTCTCTAGTTCGACGCCCCGCTGCGGTCTTGTTGACGACTTAGTGCGGTCCTTCCCAATTAGGGCGAGCTTTCCTTGACGAGCATTCTTGTTGCCAACATCTGCACGCCTGAGGACCAGCGGCCCGATGGAGAAATCTCTTTTATGAACACGAGCGTTGTACCTAGCAACGACCTTCTGTTTTATCAATGCTTCTCTAAGTGATGCTTGGGTGCGCAGCTCTTCAATCAGGTCCAACTCTTCTCGTATAGCCCGGTCGTTGTCGACTGCTGTTGGGGGGTTGGTCGTTCTCCAATTTAACTCGCTCATCTCTATGGGAATAACAGCGTGAGTTCCGTAGACAAGTCTGAAAGGCGACTCCCCGGTCAATGAATGAGGGGTCGTTCTATACGCCCAAAGGATGGATGCGCAGCCTCGGCCCAATTTCCCTTTGCTTCGTCCACTTTTCTCTTCAACCCACGCAGGATGACTCTGTTGGCCGCCTCAGCTTGGCCGTTCGTCTGTGGATGTTCGACCAAAGTAAAACGCTGTTTTACTCCCAAGCCGGCCAACATCTCCCTGAACCTCTTGTCCGCAAATTGGGTACCGTTATTTGTTATTAGTTGTTGAGGGATTCCAAACCGGGCCAGAACATTCCGACCGAAGATCTTGCTTACCTTCGCTGCGGTTATGATCGCCAGAGGTTCGGCCTCAATCCACATTGTAAAATAATCAACTGCCACGATCAAGAACTTGAACTGGCTTGGAGCAGGTGGAAATGGACCTAGCAAATCCATCCCCCACCAAGCGAACGACCAAGGTGAGGTGAGGCTTTGCAACTCCGATGATGGTGTGACATGAACATCTGCGTGTACTTGGCACTTTTTGCATTTTTGCACCAACTTTTTGGCATCTTCGTCCATAGTCGGCCAATAGTAGCCAATGTAACACCCCAAAGTAATTCAATTAGTTATTTAATTGGGTTACTTAAGGTTTACAACATTATTAATTAAGCTAAGTGATCAATGTAGAGTGTTTATTTTATTAGGAGGCGTTTAAGTAAATAGAGAAAGGTGAGATTAGAGGCCCATGAGTGATTAAGAGGCCCAATGTTTCCTTGAAAGCCCATACGCATGACTTAAAGAGAGTGACCGTAGGATGAGAATTTCATTTCCAGCAAAATATCAAGAAAGGTAAAGGGAAAGTAAGAGAGGGAAAAGGGTAGGTGGAATAGTGCTTCTAGAGAGAAGGAGGAGAACTGGGCGTGGAAGAGCTGGAATTGACGGAAGAAGAGCTGTTTGCGTGAGCTGATCATTGTGTTGAAGTGTCGAGAGTGATCTTCTGCAACTAGTTGAGGTTAGGGGGCTCTCTTTTCGTTCATAATAGTTTTTATGATATGTATTATGTGTGAGCTAAGTTCTAAATGATCTTGAGCTGTTTGCTGTGTGTTTATGTATGTTGATGTTGTGTTTACCTTACTTTGTTGGAGAGTTGGTTGTGTGAGGACCAAGGGGAGAGGAATGGGAGCTGAGCGAACCTCAGTCCCAGTGAGTGTTGCTGGCGTTGTCACTTACGGAGAGTTTTCCCCAGCGAGTATTCTGGGAGTAAAGAGTGGGTTTTAAGTTGAATCTTAGTGAGAAGTACCAAAGGAGGGAAGAGGAAGGTTAGGCGCATGAACACGTAGAGAAACCGAGGTGGGTTGCATGCATAGGAAAATCAGTGAATAACGTAAGTGTTACAGCGTAAGTTGTAGGCTTGGAGTGGACGAGGTGAGAGGTGCAGCATAGACGAGGGTGCGTAAGGGTAGTTAAGACCCTTGTGAGTGTCGACTGTGTTCTTAGCGAGGTGGAAGGTAGTTATACCGAGGTGTAGGAGTTGAAGAACAGAGTATAAGTGTACCCGCGTATAGTATTGATGAGCGTAAGTGTTACAGCGTGAGTTGAGGAAATTGTAGAGGTAAAGGGTGATGAGGTGTTGTCCCTAAGTGTGACTAAGGCGTAGTAGCCGAGATGAGTGGTGACGAGGTATTGTCATTACGAGTGACCGAGGAGTGGTAGCCGAGTTGAATGGTGATAAGGTGCTGTCTCTAAAAGTAACCGAGGTGGTTAGTACCGAGGTGAGTAATGCAGTAGAGACGACGAGGTGTAGGTATGGTTAAGTCTCGTTGTGGGTGTCGACTTGTGGTTGCCGAGGTGTAGCATAGCTATGCCGAGGTGGAGGGGTCGAAGTGTAGTGTAAAGCTACCGAGGTGCAAGCTAGCCGAGTTGCAGTGTGGCACTTAGGTGTAGTATGCCGAGCGTAGAGTGCCGAGGTGCTATGAGAGTGTGCCGAGTTGCCGTTCAGAGGCTTAGTGCCTGTGTGCCGAGGTGCCAGGAGAGTGTGTCGAGGTGCCAGAAGAGTGTGCCGAGTTGCTGTGCGAAGCCACAATTGCGCACGACGCTACCAGGCGCAACTGGGAGTGCTGTTTGGTGTTAATAACGCCTAAGTGTTTGACATGAGGTAGTCCGTTTGGTCCCTAGGTGACAGTTTAGTCCTTGTGGTGACGGTTTAGTCCATCACTTGGTGCCGAGATGCTGTATGATGCCGATATGGTGCAGTTAGTGGTCAACCGTGTATTTGAGGGGTTGGCGCTAGCCTTAGGGCTATACCGGTGGGTGTTGAGTGGTGGGGTTCCTAGTAGGGACTTGATGATTTGATGAAAAGGCTGCGGTCTTGGTGATGGGTCTATGACCTGATTTTGTGAAGAGGCTGCGGTCTGGTGATGTGCCTTTGAGGCCTGATGATGAGTATGCATGGTGCGTATTAATATTGGCTTGGTGTGTTAGAATGCATTGTTCATAGCGTCGCATAAATCATATGCATATTACCCGTCGAATTTGGGTTGGACTTCGGTCTATTTGATGAGCAGAAGACTTCGGTCTTATTGATGAGCAGAAGACTTCGGTCTTATGGATCCACATGAATATTACCCGTCGAGTTTGGGTTGCATTCATGCATCTATTCATACGCTTTGTTAATGTGTTAAATTGATTGTGAATTGGAAGAGTAAGGTGTGAGTCTGGTGTGAGTGTTCACTGAACCGAGGTGTTTAGTTGCTTTCTCTATGATAATGCTTATCTTATTGGTTATTATTCATGAAACGAGACTCACCCTACTGCTTTTGTGTTGCTTCTTATGTTGGCAACCTGCAGGTGAAACCGAGTAGAGGTCCTTTCCTTACTCTTTTTGGTTATGGCGTCATTTGCTCTGATATGTAGCACTGGGGGCCGAGTAGTGAGGCGATAGTCTTAGTGATTGATGTCATCGTGAACTCTATGTATATTTTTGAACATTTATATTCCGATGTGATGTAAACTAAAAACATGTGTATTTGTTGGGTTTGTTTCCTTTGGCCGAGTTGCTATATGTCATACTGATGTTGAGGTTTTGCGCCGTTAATGCTTGTTGTTTTTCTTTTAATTAAATGTAGCACTCTCTTGAGTAGAGACTTGTGAAACTCTGATTTTAAATATTATTTAATTAGTCGAATATAAGGGGGTGTTACAGCCAACACTAAGCACTTTCTTTGCCATGGACCGACCGCCCTGATGGCTGCCACACAAGCCCTCATTAATGTCTCTCAGGAATGTAGTGGGAATGAAAAGCCTCTTTGTTATACCCCAATTTTGTCCGTCATCTTTTTTCTTGTCTTAGTCATCTTATTTAATTTATTCCAAAAAAGTCAAAAAAAATCAAATTTATTTTTATTAAATTTAGGAGTGTCCAATAGTCCAAAATGTCCAAAAATACAAAAAATAATAATAATACCAAAAATACAAAAAAAGACAGATCCGATAATAGAACTTCAAGAAGCAAATTAGGGTTTTCAGCAAAGACTCCAAGTCGCGACAACTATCATTGGCTTGGATCCGGACACTGAAAAAGAGTCAAGGCGGGCCAAAGATCATTAATGCAAAAAACCTAGTTTTTAGTATAAATAAGTAGTCAACATACACCTAAGGGACGGAGAAGGAGATCACAAATCACTAGCAAAAAAAAAGGATTAGAGTTTCAGATCGAAACCCTAATCCACTAAACACGGTTCTGAGTTTTTGAGCGTCAAAATAAGGAGAAGCAGTAGCAGCCAGGAACCAGATCAACAATCACAGAAGAGTCACTGAAGCAGAAATAGTAGCGGTTCAAACAAAGAAGCGATCCACGAGACTTATCGTGTTTGAGATCAGTCGATTTTTAATCTTATTAAATTTGAATGATAAAGATGTGTGCTTCTTTGTTCATACACATAGGCTTTGATTATTTTAGAAATAAATAATAACACGGAATGGATATTATAGGTTCTGTTGATGGAGCACGCATTTAAAACCCATACTAATAATTGACCATGACTTTAAAACAAGCTTTTTTTTTACTCAAATCATTACAAAGTAAAAAAATCACACATCTGTAGCAATCCTTATTTCTTAATAATAATAAGCTTTAAGTTCACAAGTACCAAAACCAAAGAGCCAGAACCTGGGGAAGAGAAGGAAAGCGGATCTGAAAGAAAATAGGAAATGTAGAAAAGAAATAGAGAATCCCAGTATAAGAAACAGAAGTGGAGAAGATGGAAAATAAGATCAAAACCAAAAAACAAACAAAAAAATAACCTTTGTGGGGTCTCCAGAACTCCAGTCGTCTTTTCCGGCGAGCACTCCGGCGAACCCCCACCAACAGCCACCCAAAACCGATGCCAGTACACGCCATCCCCAAAGAAAGCGAGCCTAGCAGAGTAAACTAGCTCCGTCGACGTCGAGCTTTCCGGCGACGTCCCTACATTTTCCTTTTCCGCTCACTTTCGCTGTACTCTCCCTCTCTCTCATTGAATCTGCACATTCTCTCTCTCTCTATGAGAGGATTGCGGCAGAAATAGTGGGATGGGGTAAATGAGTACACCCAAACCCTAAAAAACCTATTTATCTTCCCCAATTCAGGTTATTATATGTCTTTTTTATTTTTATTTATTTTACTTATTCTGTTTTTTTTTAAAAATTACAAACTACACTCCCCCTAATTCATGTGCACACCCTCCATCACTTAAGCCCAGTTTCGCATATTGGGCTCTCCTATGCGAACTGGGCTTCCTTTTTTTACACCACTGTTTTAATTTTACCACCTCCTGCGACTAACAACACCCCCCTTTTTGCAAAAACAATAATTAAACATTTTTCTACCCAAAAATCAAATAAAATGCTAAGTCGGTTGTACAACCGGGTTAGTCATCATTCTAGGACCAATGAGCTGTACAGTTTAGTAATCCTAAAAACTTATAAAAATGTAAATAAATTATTTTTCCTAAAAATAGGGGACTAAGTCGGTTGTACAACCGGGTTTGACAGCGTTCTAGACGAGTGAGTCAGATGGTTTCAAAGAGTCCTAGGACCCCTACACTAAAAAGCACCAACCAACAAACCTTTTTCGTTAAATGTAATATTGACGAAAGGTGGCGACCGCGGTTTCGTTAAATGTAATATTGACGCGGCCTTTGACACAGGTGGCAACCGGATTGGTATTGGTTTATGTGTTCGTGATGGGGTTGGTTCCTTTGTGGCAGCCAAATTACATACATTTGCTCCTTTATTAGAAGTATATGAAGGCGAGGCCCTTGGTTTGCTTTTTGCCGTTGAGTCGATGGGGGAACTACAATTCCGTAATGTTATCTTTGAGATGGACGCCAAAACGGTGGTGGATGATTTCAACAAAGCCCCTATCATTAATTCCGACTATGGTTGTATCTTAGCTTACTGTAGGGATGCCTTTGTTTATTTTTCTGTAAACTCTCATGTGGAGTTCTCTAGGAGAGTGGCTAACAAGGTGGCTCATACCTTAGCGGGGGTAGCCTTGTCCTCAGCCTCTTCTCAGACATTATTTGATATTCCAGCATGTATTTTCGATTTCATTATGAATGAAATGAACTAGTTTCCTTGCGTAAAAAAAAACAAACTTTTTTCAGGAAGAACTACATAGCTTTGATTCCTCCATTGCATCCGGAGGTACGTAGGAGCAAGAGTCCACTTTTGTCAAGCACTAAAAATTAAAAATTTAATCAAGTATTTTTCACTATAAATAAAAAGGGTAAATAGTAATAAAGCATAAATAATTAGACAAAGTATGTCTTGGGGTGCTAATACCTTCCCTCACGCATAACGACTCCCGAACCCTAAACTTGTCTTGTCCTAAACCCAAAGGGATTTTCCAGTTTGCCATTTAAACTAAAATTTGGTGGCGGCTTCCTTTGAACCTTCGAAGAATCCTTTCCCGGATTTTTTGGTCGCTACACTCTTCTGTATAACTTCCCTTCAATCACGGAGTATTTGGTAGACCGCAATCTCAGGGTCCTAGCCTGCTTTGGGTCGCTCGGCTCTTCGCCCGTCGTAATGTAGCGCAATATTGGGGCGGTCCACTCTTCTTCTACGTTGATAGAGAGGACGACCAAGGATTGACTTGGCTTGGTCGAGACACTCGGCCGAATTAGGGTTTCTTGGAACAGGCTTCTATGATTGCCAGGGGTCTTCGTGCTGGCCAACTTTGAAAGGATGTCAGCTCGGACGTTTTCGGTCCTCGGCACGTGTTTGACCTCTGCCCGGTCGAATTGCCGGAGTAGTTCCCTCACTTTGGCCAAGTAGTTCTTCAGCACTTCATCCTTTGCATCATACAATTCTTGAATCTGGGATACGACAAGCAAAGAGTCTGAATGTAGTTCAACTCGATCGACGTTAAATTCTTTAGCGAGTTGCAGCCCGGCTATACATGCCTCGTACTCGGCTTGATTGTTGGAAGTGTGGAAAGCAAATGTCAGGGAAACTTCTACTGCAAGGCCTTCTGAATTCTCTAGGATTAGGCCCGCTCCGCTGCCTTTGCTGTTGGACGAGTCGTCCAGGTGCAACGTCCAGGTCGTTGCCGGTCGAGTGTCTTGAGTTGGAATCATTTCAGCAATGAAATCGGCCAACACTTGAGCTTTAGCGGCCGACCTGGATTCGAACTTGATGCCGAACTCGCTGAGTTCAACCGCCCATTTGATCATACGTCCTGCCAGGTCTGGTCGATGAAGGACTTGCCTTATTGGTTGGTTGTGTAACGCCCCAAATTTTATTAGAAATTATTGGGAGTGGATTTGATAAGATTACATTATTTTGATTTATTGTGAGGATGAACCATTAAATTAGTTGAATAAATATATTCTTATATTTAAATGTATTTTTATAAGTTATTTGTGATATATGATTGTTACTCATATTTATACTTATTTATTTTGTTTTTATAAAATATTAGTGTTTCGGATATTATTTCCTTAGTGAACTATTTTGAGCTATTGAGGTGTTAAAATAATAGTTGTGGTGATATTGAGATTTAAAAAGGATTTAAAATGGAATTAGGGCTACTTTTACTCGCATACGCCTCCTTGTTCCTCTTGGGCGCACCCCCGAGTAAGCTTAAGCCCAACCCGCGAGCGCAGCCGGAACCGAACCCGCCCAACTCCCTTCTTCTTCTTCTTCCTCTGCGTCTGCGAGGGGAGGAGAGGAGCTGCGTGAAACCCTTGCTTTCTTCCTTTCCTCCATTTCGTTCTCCTTCCTCCTCCCACTACCGAACCCCAAATTTAACCTCCCCACTCGGATTTTGCCGCTGATTCCGAATCCGACCTCTGTTCCTTCAACCGTGGCTCCGTTTTACTCGTGTATTTGCGACCCGAACCACAAATAAAACCCAGAACCGTAAATACCTTTAATCCCCTTCCAAATGGGTTGCATGTCTTGCTTTGAGAAAGATTCAAGAGTTGGAAGTTCAAAGCAACCTAGAAGAACTTGGAGATGAAGAATGGAAGCTGGGATTGAAGTTCTTGGAGGTACATTTGGTGGTCAAATAAGCTTAAGGAAGCTCTAGGAGCTGTCAAAGAATGATTAATGTCGTGAGGTATAGTCATAAACATTGAAGTTAATTTGAGCTTCCATGGAGGTTGCACGTGAGATTGGAGGGCTGTGATAGATCATAGGAACTTATATTGTGTGATGGAAGAGCTACATTGTTGATTGGAAGCTTTTGAGTTGAGTTTGTTGGTTTCGGTTTCGAAGCGAAGTGGGGCGTGTCCGAGAGTTACGGGGACCGTTCGTGTGTTGCTCGAATTTGAAGCTATTCTCGACGTCTCGGTAGCTCGTAAGGTTAGGGGATTCTCATTATGTCTATGATAACTTGTATGATATGTGTTGTGTAGGAAATAGCTAGCATGTTTTGATTGTGTGGATTGTGTGTTAATATTGAGATTGTTGTTGTAATTGTATTTGATTTGTGGTTATCATGAAGCTTGGTGTGAGAAATAAATGTGTTGTTGATATTGTATGCTAGGTGTTGTTTAAATGTTTCAATGTGAAGAATGATGAGAGTATGTGAATTTAATGATGTGGATTAATTGTCTAGATGAGTGTTATTAAATTGAGAATTGAATTGTTGAATGAAAATGTGCTGAGTTGTGTGCCTAATGTGACCTAAGTGATGGTTTAGTCCCTAAGAATTAATTTAATCCTTGGTGTGACAATATAGTCCCTAAGAATTAACTTAATCCTTGGAGAGACAAAATAGTCCCTTAGTGACTAGTTAGGCCTAATATGTCAAAATAATTCTTTAAGTACCAAATTAATCATAACGTGTCAAATAATCCCTTGAGTACTAAATTAATCTTTGGTGCGTCAAAAACGGTCATTGGGTGTGGAAAAGGTCCTTATGGAGTTGTTACCTCAAAATTCCGACAAGGGCATTAAATTAAGCTTTAAATGGTATTGACTGCACATTTAATAGTATTCTGTGGGCCACAGGTCAATGTTCAAGTCAATGTACCATAAATTCGACAGTAAAGTTGTACAAGTGCTGACAATGCAAGCAAACTTCGACAGACTTGGTTCTTCAAGCTACGAAACAATGTCGAAACCTTCGACGTGAGAGGCCCAATTGTTCGACAAAATCGGGTCCAATACTTCGCGAGATCCTTCGACAACAAGCCGGGTCGAAGCGCGAGGAGCAAAGCGAGCTAGTGGGCGGTTATTCCCCGGTTTTTAGGAAGTAGTTATCGTGCTTGCCCACGATTGTATCCGAGTATAAATACTCCCTTGTAATAGGAAAACGGGGTCACCACATTTTACAAAAAACGCTGGGAAACTCAACTTCCAAGTCAACGAGAAACACGAGTGAAACAGATCATTGTATGTGTTGGTGCACCACTTTTATTTCTTCGTTTAATGCAAAGTCTTTACTTTCTCTTTCGTTGTTGCATTTATTGCTTTTACTTCGCTTTCAAATCACTTCTTTCTACCATTCTATGTTCTTACGTACTTCAAAAAACACAAACTCGATGGCAATTGTCAAAGAGATTTTCTAGTTTGATCTCACAGTCTTAATATTGAAAACTAGTGATTGTTTGCTAAAACACCAGCAAACAAATTGGCACGCCGGTGGGACCTTTGCCATTAATTTTGTGTCTTTTCTGTTAATATATGTGCTTGTATGCACTTGAGGAGTGGTAGGATGGTACGCACCAATTCTAACAACGCCTCTAGTTCCAGCCCTGTGGTATCACAAGTGCAAGGAACAACGGTAGATTCTGCCAATGTCAGCGGTGGAAATGTTGCAGGGACTACGGCCCCAGTGACATCAATAACCGTTCCCACGATGTCAATGACCAATGTTGGTTCGACATCGTCTATGGCCTTGCCACAAAGCATAGGACTTCCTTCTAGTCCTTATGTGGCAACAGGGAATAGTTTGGAAACACGTTTCCAAAATATGAGTCTACCACCATACCCTTTTGGGGTATATGGCATGCCTACTGGAATGCCACATGTCTCGACCTTTTCTCCTTCACACGTCTCTTCTGAGGGCGTACTCGGTCGAAATCCTACTGCATTAACCAACGCGTCCTTGTTGGCTTTAAGACAACAAGTAGACGAAAGCAATCATGATATGGTTAATATGCTGACTCAACAGATTGGTACTGTGTTCAATCCTTTGATTCAGAATACAAATACCAGTTACCAAATGTTAGCAAACCAAATGGGTAGGATTGCAGATTTTTTTGGGGCTCCTACAGGAAATAATAGGCAGTTACCCAATGGTGGGAATAATGCGCCTAATACCCCACAGAGATCAGTTACTGTCGAAGCCCAGGCAGTTATGGGCGAACAACAAGGGGTGGGAAACCACGTCCCTGAGGTAGTTATGGTAAATCGAAACCAAAACGCTGATGAAGTTGTTCGACAAGTGCAACGAAATAACGTTTGTGCTCAAGACAACATAGCCACTTTGGTCGAAACCATAATGGCGCAAAATGGCCTTAACATAGGTTTACATAGGCCTAATTTCATATCACCACTGTGTGAATACGTGTTAGACAGAAATTGCCAAGAGGTTGGAAAATCCCTAAATTTACTAAGTTTGGGGGTGATACCAATGAGTCCACTGTCGAACACATTGCCCGTTACATGACTGAGGCAGGGGACATAGCCCAAAATGAGAATTTGAAGATGAAATATTTTCCAAATTCTCTAACTAAGAATGCCTTTACGTGGTTTACCACACTACCCCCTGGTTCCATATATACATGGGGGCAATTAGAAAAGGCTTTTCATGAGCAATTCTACATGGGCCAGTCGAAGATTAGCCTTAAAGAATTGGCCAGTGTTCGACGTAAAGTACCTGAGGCTATTGATGATTATTTGAATAGATTTAGGCTACTGAAGGCAAGGTGTTTTACACAAGTGCCTGAACATGAGCTTGTCGAAATGGCTGCAGGTGGCCTCGACTATTCAATTCGAAAGAAATTGGATACGTCTCATTTGAGAGACATGGCCCAACTAGCCGATAGAGTTCGACAAGTCGAAAGGCTTAAAGAGGAAAAGGCTAGAGTGAATAAGTACAATAAAAAAGAAAACTCAGTGGGTTTTCACAAGAAAGAAAAGATAGCCTATGTAGATGAACAATTCGACTTTGCATTTAGTGATGTCGAATGAGGAAATAGGCGTGGGTGAACTTAAGCCCGGTCCTCCTTATGCTTGTAAATTATTAAGGCCTCGCAAATGGGAATAATCTGTAGAGCCTAAGAATGATAGATTTGTGCCTAAAACGCGTACACTTTTGATGTTACTAAATGTGATGAGATCTTCGATTTGCTAGTGACCGATGGCCAAATAATAGTGCCAAACGGCACGAAAGTTCCTCCTCTCGAGCGAGAGGAAGAAAAAGGGTTATTGTAAGTTTCATAATTTTTGGGACATACAACCGACCGTTGTGTACTTTTCGAGGACATGGTTGAAAGCGATCGAAGAAGGAAGGCTCAAATTTGGAGATAAAAAGAATAAAGCACCGATGCAAATTGATCTTTGATCCACTCCATCAAGTGGAGGCGATGTATGCGTGAGACCAATTGAGATGAGTATCAATATGGTAGAAGCAAAAATGGTGGATTCTCCAAAGTCTACCAAACCTCCTGCTGAAAAAATCAAAAGTGTTGTGCAAAAGAGTAATGCTGTGCAACACGTTACTCAGGAAGAATATGAGGAGAAGGTACAATCTGTGTACCCCAAGGGTGAGAAGATTTGATAGACTTCACAACCGGTGTAAATTGAGCTCTGAGGTCATGTTATGTCCAAGGTGCAGTGCTGTGTTTGATAAAGAAGCGGCTAAAAGTGTCGAATGCTGTGAAGTTCGACAACCCCTAAAAAGGAAATGGCCAGATAAGAGGCCAAATTTCAGCTTCAAAAGAGGGGACCTTCCTTACAAGGTAAAGAATTCGAGCAAGGCTTCGACAAGCAAACCGCAGTTTGCTGGCAAGGGTATAGCCAAGAAGGAGTTTGTGCTATCTGCCTCTGCCAAACCATTTTTTCCAAGAGCAGATCCATCCAATGAGAAGTGGATACATCTTTGGATCACGAACTATATAAAGTCTTTGCTCAACAGTTTGAACAGTCCAAGCCAATCACAGGTGAGGCCGCAAAATATAATTATAAAAACAATTATAAAGGGAAGAATCCCATGACGAAGACCCAATGGCGTCGTTACCAGCGCTCGAAAAAGAAGGCAACACTGGTTGCTAACGAGCAAACGCCAAAAACGGTTAAGGGTGTGACTCCTAAAACCGTGGGGAACACAAAGATAAGTATAGGTGCTGCCAATCAAGTGAGGGTTGGGAATAAGGCTAAAGGGAAATCTATTGTGATAGAGGAACCAAGAAGGCCTGCTATGGAGAGGATTTTTCCTCCATTAACATCTATAAAGAAGAAAAGCGCTTCATTCGACATGGATGAAGATGTTACTTCGATTTCGGCGACTCGAGGCTAGCTTCGCGTCATCCGCAACGCGTGGTGTCCATTACGCCTAGTGAGTATGATCTTTATTACGATCCCCAAACGACGTCGAAGAAGACTTCATTGGGGATATGGCTAACCACAAGCCAGTATGCTACTATGTCATGAACAATGGCTGCGTGGAAGAACAGATGGCCACTTTCGAGAGGCCAGACGAGGGCATGCAACACCATCCGGCCGCTATGCGTCCAAGCCAAAGTTAATGGCGTGGCGTTAATAAGATCTTGGTCGATGGAGGGGCTCTTTGTTAACTTAATGCCTCGAGCCATGCTTTGAAGACAATAGGGATGTTTGATACAGACCTTAGACCTCATAATATTATGCTAACCAATTATGAGGGAAATCGCCGATCGTTGAAATTTGTCGAAGTGGAAGTGGTGGTAGGAACCGCGGAAGAACCACCACGTTCTTTGTCATAGCTTCAAAAGCAAGCTACAATCTACTCCTTGGGAGAGAGTGGATACATGGCGTAGGAGCTGTCCCCTCAAGCCTACACCAGAAGTTGGTAATGTGGAGGGATGATGGTGCGTGGAATACGTCGAAGGCACTAAAGCTATTTCCTTCTTGGCGTAAATAATGTCACCGGGGAGAATTTCGAGAAGCAAATGGCGAATATTGCGCCATGTTCATCTTCTAGCCAAGCATATATCTCTTGAGATAATGTGCTTTCCTCCATTCACTTATACCCAACACATGGTTTTGTGTGGGAAAGAGAGGAAATAGAAGGTGCAAATGTCTATCCTGATGGTGTGCTACCTCCAACAGGATGGGACACTGACTCTTAGAAGGTTTAGATGTCAGTACCCAGTGCTTGGGATAGAATTACGGCTTACATGGCGAAAATAAAATAAAACGGCCTTGGAAGCCGAAAGTTAAATCAACAAACAATGGTCATCCGAAGCCATAACTTCATCTGAAGAAAATGGTGAAGTCATAAATGACAAGTTGGATTGCATTTATGATGACGAACCATTGGGTTTTGAAAAAGACCCTAGAGAGATTCTACAAAGCGCGTGCAAGCTCAAGATCGATCGAAGAGGTGGATTTGGGAAATGGCTCGATCAAAAGGCCAACATATATTAGTGCACATCTTGATGTCGCTTGCCTTGAACCCAAGTTATTTCACTTCTGCGGGAGTTCAAAGATTGCTTTGCTTGGGAGTACAGCGAAATGCCCGGTTTGAGTCGAGAAGTGGTGGAATTACAAATACCCATTCGACCAGGGAAGAAACCAGTGAAGCAAACGCCAAGAAGATTTGCTCCTCAGATATTGGCTAAGATCAAGGAAGAAATAGAAAGGATGTTCAAAAGAAAATTCATCGAAGCGCGCAGTACGTTGATTGGTTAGCTAATATAGTTCCAGTAATGAAGAAAAATGGAAAACTTAGAGTTTGCGTAGACTTTAGGGATCTAAATAATGCAACACCTAAAGATGAATACGCTATGCCCGTAGCAGAAATGCTAATAGATTCGGCAGCAGGATTTGATTATCTCAGTTTGCTAGATGGCTACTCAGGGTATAATCAAATCTTTATTGCCGAAGAGGATGTGTCGAAAACAGTTTTTCGATGTCCAGGGGCATTAGGTGTTTATGAATGGGTAGTCATGCCCTTTGGTTTAAAAAATGCTGGTGCCACTTATCAAAGGGCAATGAATTCTATGTTTCACGATTTTATTGATGATTTTATGCAAGTTTACATAGATGATGTGGTGGTTAAGTCATCCTCGTAAAGTGGTCATTTAGACCATCTTCGACGTTCTTTGGAACGAATGAGGAAATATGGATTGAAAATGAATCCAACCAAATGTGCTTTACGTATGCGTGCGTGTGGTGAATTCTTGGGTTTTGTAGTACACAAGAAAGGCATAGAGATCAACGAAAATAAGACTAAAGCAATTATGGAAACGAAGGCTCCTTCGACCAAGAAAGAACTTGATCCACTACTAGGGAAAATTAATTTCCTTCAAGATTCATCTCAATCTAAGTGGCAAAACACAAGTTTTTTCGCCATTCTTGAGATTGAAGAAAGAAGATGAATTCAAGTGGGAGCAAGTTCACCAAGATGCTTTCGACGCAATCAAGTCTTATTTGGTCAAACCACCAATTTTTTTGCACTTTATTGGAAACAAATTGCTAAAGTTGTATATAGCGACTTTCCGATAACACAATAGGTAGCATGTTAGCACAAGAGGATGATAGTGGTGTCGAAAGACCCATTTATTACCTTAGTAGGGTTTTGATTGATCTTTGAAACTAGGTATAGTCCAATAGAGAAACGTGCCTTTGCTTGTGTTTTCTTGTACAAAATTGAAGCAATATATAAAATCGTGAGATGTTTATGTTTATTCGCATTTTGATGTTATTAAACATATGTTGTCAAAACCAATGTTGCATAGTCGAATTGGCAAATGGGCTTTAGCTTTGCTAGAGTACAACAACTTACCAACCCTCAAATCAATTAAAGGACAAGTGGTTGCTTTGATTTTATAGTAGACCATTACATTTGTCGAATGTGAAATCCATTCGTTAGACATACGTCCTTGGAGATTATACTTCGATGGCTCGAAGCCATAAAAATGGAGCAGGTATTGGAATTTTGATCATCTCTCCAGAAAATACTCCAACGAAGTATAAATTTAAAATTCGAGACTCTTGCTCAAATAATGAAGCTGAGTATGAGGCTTTAATAGTAGGCCTTAAAATTTTACTCGAATTGGGGGCAAGTTATGTCGAAATAAAAGGTGATTCTCAATTAGTGGTCAAACAATTGACAAAAGAATACAAATGTATTAATGAACACCTTATTAAATATTTCGTTATTGCCAATACTTTGCTAAAAAGGTTTACATTCGTTCACCTAGAACATTTACCACGAATTGAAAATCACGTGGCAAATGAACTGGCACAAATCGCCTCCGGTTACAAAGTATCGAAGCAAAGCCTAGAAGAGTTAATTGAGATAAAAGATAAACTAATCTCAGAAGACTCTCTCTATAATACTCCTTCGACGTTATTGTCAACACCAAAAATTGGGGGGGCAATAAATACAAATGAAGTACACGTCGAAAAACGTCACATTTTTGACGATATTGACTTGGCAGAAATTTTTGCTATTGACAATGTGGTTGATGATGATTGGCGAAAACCCATTGTAGAGTATTTACAAAATCCTACAGGGAACACTAATAAAAAGTAAAGTCTGAGCTCTAAGCTATGTGTTAATTGGAAACGAATTGTACAAACAAACTCCTGAAGGGGTACTACTAAAATGTCTTAGTGAAAACGAGGCATATTTGGCAGTTTCTGATACACATAGTGGAGCATGTGGCTCACATCAAGTAGGCCACAAAATGAAGTGGTTGTTATTTCGACAAGGAATGTATTGGCCAACTATGCTAAAAGATTGTATAGAATTTGCCAAAGGTTGCCAAGAATGCCAAAACATGCTTTGGAATACAACATGTGCTCGCAAATGAGTTGCATTCTATAGTGAAACCTTGGCCATTCAGGTTGGGCTTTAGATGTGATTGGAGAAATAAAACCAACCTCGTCGAAAGGCCACGGATACATTCTAGTAGGGATTGATTACTTTACTAAATGGGTAGAGGCAATACCTTTAGCCAATGTAGATCAAGAAGCGATGATAAGGTTTATTCAAAATCATATCATTTATAGATATGGAATTCCGAAAACCATTACTACGGACCAAGGCATCGCTTTTTTTGGTCGAAAAATGGTAGATTTATTTCTTGAAATTGGTTTCAAGTTATTGACTTCGACACCATACTACGCACAAGCCAATGGTCAAGTAGAGGCTGCCAATAAAATCATTATTAACTTGATTAAAAAGCACGTTGGGCGTAAGCCTAAAAGTTGGCACGCTTCTCTTGACCAAGTGTTATGGGCTTGTCGAGCGTCGCCTAAAGAGTCTATAAACACCACTCCCTACAAAGTTAACATTTGGGCATGATGCGGTGTTACCTGTTGAGATTTGTTTACAATCAACAAGGATTCAGAAACAATGTGAAATTCCTTTTGATCATTATTGGAATATGATGATTGATGAATTAGTTGATTTAGACGAAGAGAGGTTGTTAGCTTTAGAGATGCTTATTCGACAAGAAAGAAAGAGTAGCTAAAGCCTACAATAAAAAGGTTAAGTTAAAAACCTTTGAGGAAGGGGAGTTAGTGTGGAAAGTCCTATTACCTATGGATAAAAAAGATAGAGTTTTAGGCAAATGGTCACCAGGGTGGGAAGGCCCATTTCGCGTGTTGCGATGCTTTTCGAATGGCGCTTATGAAGTCGAAGAGTTAGGTGACGAAAATAGGACCTTTAGAATAAATGGCAAGTATTTAAAGCGATACAAGCCAACGTTAACTGAGATAAAGATTGAGCAATTATAAGTAAACGAAAGTTGTTCATAAATGGCAATGTATAAAGAAATTGTTAAAGTTACACAGCCATTTTTAGAATGCTAAACTATTACAGTCTCAGAAGTTCGACAAGGTAGCCTTATGCCTCTCCATAATGCTAACACTTAGAGAAATAGAGGTGTCGAGAAGGTACAGCTCTTTGTCGAGGTCGGCGAGAATGGCTTGATGTTTGTCAATCTTCTCCAAGTGCTCTATAGCTGCCAATGCTTTGGTGGTTTTGGTGGACGAAGAAGCAGCACTCATTCTTTCGACGATCAGGTCCTTCTGATGCTTAGCGTCGGCGGTTTGAGTTGAAGTGTCTTTATTTCCTCGTCAATCGCGCGCAATCTCGCATCCCATTCAAATGATTGCTTTCTCATCATTAGTCGCTTGGGTTTGAGAGCCTCGATGTCGCCTTGATCGGCCTTAAGAGAGGCGAGTTCTACCGCAGAGTTGAGTCTCTTGAACCTTGCACTTGGAGGTGGTCGACCGTTGGTTGATTAGAAGGGAAAGTTGCTCAAAAATGGGGCCAAATTCCATGAAGAACGAAAGGACGTTTTGAGGAGGGTCCAATTTGGTGATCTTGTGAATGAGGGATTTTACCTCAAGATACACAGATGGGTCATTCTCAATGGTTGCCACCAAGTCCCCTCTAACACCTTCGTCTTGGTCACCGCAAAGCAAAGCCGACCGTCTCCTGATTGATAGAACTTAGAGAGTTGTTCGAAGAACTACAAATCAAGCGGCTCGACGAGCTCTTAAGACTCAACATGATCTTCAAGGCTGCCAAGGGATTCGTCTTCTTTAGCTCAGCCAATTCTTGATCGCTAACAGCGCTGTTGGATGACTCTTTGGCAGAAGCACTTTGATCTGCAGGTTCCCCCACTTTAGGTGCCTCTTGTTCTTGATCGATCATATTCTCTTCAGGTATTTCGACAGAGGTAGCCACTACTTCTGGTCCCTCAGTTGTTGGAATGTTGGGTTCTGGAACTTGAGCAGTTTCTCCAACAACAGTCTCCGGTTCGACTCTACCAAATAGATTGGAATAGCCTCCTCCATAGCAGAGCATTCTCTTGACGACCGCCTCTTGTTCGACATTTCCAGCACTTGGAACAAACTCCTCGAAAACAGGGATTTCAGGGTTATCCAACGCTTGGAAAATTTCTTCAGCAGTTACTCCCTGAGGAGATGAAGGAAAAGGGAGCACGGGGACTGACGAATCTAGATCAGCAGCCTCAACCATAGACTGAACTCCAGGTTTGTCTACGAGCAGTCCACCCACCTATGCACAGCAAGGTATATCATTTAAGTTAAAGATTGGAAAGGTGGGATCGAAGAAGTCCAAACTAATGTCGAAAGGCAATTTACCTCTTGTACCTTAAGCCTCTTGATTGGAGGAGAAGAAGGTGATTCAGAAGGCTCGTCAATAATGATGCCTTGAGCTGCCTTTTGAAATTCAGGAAGGTTTCTTTTCCTCGACCTCTGAGTGAGGGGGACGTTATCATCACTTTCAGTGCCCTGCAAAAAAGAATTTGGGTTATGACAAGAAAGTGAATGACAAATGGAAGAGAAATTTCGACGGATTAACAAAGCAAGAGTATAGTACCTCATCATCAGGAAGGACCATTTTCTTTTTAGCTTTGGTCTGCTGAGGGGATGTTGCCTGGGTTGTTTTCTAGAAAGAAGGTTTTCGACATAAATAAAAGTCGTAATCAAAAATAACTTGAAGCGAATAAATGGCAACATACCTTCTTTAGGACAATGTCTGGAGTAGATCTCGCTACCACTGTCTTCTCGGTTGCTGGAGGAGATTTTGCTGCGGTAACCTTGCCTACTTTGGTCTTCAGCTTGGGTGCAGGTTGGCCTGACGTCGAAAACATTGATAAGCAAACAGAAATAAAACTAAGCTACAGATGTTTAAGACTCAAAAAGATTTGGGTATGAAGAAGTAAATACCTGGGTTGTTCGAAGGGAAGGCTGCCACCAATTTCTTCATAATATTTTCTGCAAAGGTATCAATAGCCTCTCCAGCAGCAGTGGTGTAGTAATCAGTCCACCATTCATGAAATTTCTTGGTGCATGAGAATCTGGGGTTGAATTTGAGAGGTTCGAAATTCAAGGCCCTATAGTGGAATTTCTTGAAGGCGTGTTTGTAGGCTGCCACTGTTTCTGGATTCGAAAATTCTCGCCTATGAAAACATATCTTTGCAGTCGAATCGACAAAGGCCAAAGTATGCAGCGCGTAATAACTTGGGAAATATTTCTTAATTCCCCAACTATTTTTAGCTTTGCCACGGGTAAGTCTGGTAGAAAGAATAGCAGGAGAGAGGTAAGTTTGCGGTTGGGGTAATCTCCTCGAAACATTCGACGAAGAAGAAGAAGAAATGGTTGCCAAACCAAGTTGGACCGAAGGCCTTTGCACAAAGGGAGCCATAGAGTCTACAAAACTTGTGCACTTCAGAACATGTCGAAGTGAATTTGAAGGACTCTTACGGAGGAATATTTATCCGCTTGTTTCAATCTGGCTAGTCGAATCCCTTGATCCTCCTAGACTTTAAGGTTGGTTGAGCGGAGACTTAGGGATATCTGAGACCTAGTCGAGACTCAAAAGTGGCTAATGACCACAATTGCAATAACCACAATGGGCGAGAGGCCAAGAACTTGTTGGTGGGTTCGTCTTCTTTCGCTTCTAGAAACGGCATTATCAAGTTCCTGATAGAGAGAACCCAACAACGGTTTGGCAAGACTAATGTTTTCTTCCTCGTGGAGTTGAAATTTGCCGATGGAATATAGGTTTTAGAAACACAGGTGACGAGTGCAGAGAAAACAAAAGGGATAACCAAAGGGTTAAGAAGGCTACGTGTTCTTTAGCGAACCTTTCGATCGATGTCGCGATTGTGGTGTTCTCGTGATGTAAGGAGCAAAAGTGGCATTGTTGAAAGAGAACGGTATTCATAATCGAGGATTAGCGGTCAAAAGTCTCACCTAAGGGTTTCAGGCTGTAATGGCGGCAACATCGATGAAAGTGGGAGTCGGCATGCCACATCTCAAGTGGAGGCTATGAGTAGCACAATCCCGTAATCGCATAGCGGCCCAATATCAAGTCTTTGTCATACTTAGGCCCATACCTAGACAACTGGATGAGGTCGAAAATACCTTGTTTTTTCCAGATGTTGCCCTTTTTAGCCTCTACCTTGTCGAGCCGGTCTATGTAAATTTGTTGGTCGAGCCTAGGAGCAGACCTAAAAACCACGGAAGGACTATTCGAAAATTCTAAGTGAAAAGGGGTCCTAGTGAAAATTATGGGTTGAAGACAGGCATGACTGGGGAAAATTTCAGAAACTTCAGTGTTTTCTAAAAGGATATCAGGAAGAGGACCTAGATATGCATGGGTATAAACCCTAGCAGAGGGAATCAATACCTGGGTCTGCCATTGAACTGCTCGACTGTCGTGAATGTCGGGCTCATCAACGAAGCCATCAAGGGTTTGAGGTCCATTGGGCTCGTCGTTCTTCTTCTTTGAACATTCAAAGACGGATGATGAAGCCATGAGAGATAAAAAGCGAATGCGAGACGAAATTCAAGCGTAGACTGAAGGAAAGGAATGAAAGTTTGAAACTTTAGTGATTTTTGGGTTTTTTTGCAAAGCGCAGAGAATGAAGAATGCAGAGAGACTTCACAAGGGTTCAAACTGAGTAAAGAGGAATATGAAGGGTTGTAGCCGTTTATATATGTTGGGAAGCTACGATTATCGGCCGCGTTCGCCATAACTCGCACGCGTTCGCGGCGTTTGAGAGACGTGATGGCCCACCAACTATGCAACGTGTGCCAATAAGACGGTTCGTTTTACCTGTGCAAGTAATGATGGTTGTCTTTTCGACCACTGTTGAAATGCAAAAGGCGGTAGAAATGACCATTGCACAGTATTCAAAAAATGCCTTTTCTTCCCTCCATTCCTTATTCCGTCGAAAAAACATTTTTTGGGGGGCAATCTGTTACCTCAAAATTCCGACAAGGGCATTAAATTAAGCTTTAAATGGTATTGACTGCACATTTAATAGTATTCTGTGGGCCACAGGTCAATGTTCAAGTCAATGTACCATAAATTCGACGATAAGTTGTACAAGTCTTGACAATGCAAGCAAACTTCGACAGACTTGGTTCTTCAAGCTACGAAACAATGTCAGAAACCTTCGACAGGCGAGGGCCCAATTGTTCGACAAAACTGGGTCCAATACTTCGCCAGATCCTTCGACAACAAGCTGGTCGAAGCGCAAGGAGCAGCAGTTAGTGGGCGGTTATTCCCCTGGTTTTTAGGAAGTAGTTATCGTGCTTGCCCACGATTGTATCTGAGAGTATAAATACTCCCTTGTAATAGGATAACGGGGTCACCACATTTTACAAAAAACGCTGGGAAACTCAACTTCCAAGTCAACGAGAAACACGAGTGAAACAGATCATTGTATGTGTTGGTGCACCACTTTTATTTCTTCGTTTAATGCAAAGTCTTTACTTTCTCTTTACGTTGTTGCATTTATTGCTTTTACTTCGCTTTCAAATCACTTCTTTCTACCATTCTATGTTCTTACGTACTTCAAAAAACACAAACTCGATGGCAATTGTCAAAGAGATTTTCTAGTTTGATCTCACAGTCTTAATATTGAAAACTAGTGATTGTTTGCTAAAAACACCAGCAAACAGGAGTATTTTGGTCCCTAAGTGGAATTTAATTTAATAAAATGATGTGGTGGTGAGAAATGATTAACAAGGTGGTTAATAATTGATGCGGGCTTCGGCCAACAAGGTGGTTAATAATTGATGTGGGCTTCGACCAACAAGGTGATTAATAATTGATGTGGGCTTCGGCCAATGAGGTGGTTAATAATTGATGTGGGCTTCGGCCAATGAGGTGGTTAATAAATGAGGTGGGCTTTGGCCAACAAGGTGGTTAATAATTGATGTGATGTATTTTATTCTGTTGTGATGCATTTGTCATAGTGTCACATAAATCATATGCATTACGTGGTGGTGGTGGTATGGCTTCGGCCAAATTGTGGTGGTTGCCCGACGGGGTTTTTGAGGTGGTTATGGATCCACATGCATAATGCACACATGCATATAATCATGCATTCTTTGAATTCTTGTTGATGATTAATTAAGTCATTATTGTTGTTTGTTGGTATTCTAATCGAATGGTAGATGCCTTAATCTCTGTGGTTGTTGTTACTAGATGTTTTTCCTAATATAATGCTTATCTTACTTGTTATTATTTATGTAAAGAGACTCACCCTAGCATTTTTATGTTGCCTGCTCTCGTGGCGACATGCAGGTGATCCTGAGTGAAGTTACCTAGGTCTTCTCGGGAATTTGTGTCGGCTCCGATCTAGTAACACCGGGGATGGGGTTCTAGCATTATTATTTATGCTTTGTATTAAACTGATTTAAACTATGTATTTGAGTATGTTGAACCCATTTTTCATTCCGCTGCTGTGATCTGTTTTCTGGATTATTGTAAACACTAAACAGGTTTTGAGGGTCTTCACCCAAGTGACTATGATATGTATTTCACGCACTAGATGCGTTTGATTATTAAATGTGATTTGACGATGTTTTTATTAAATGTACCACCCTCCTTGAGGTGCGTGGACAGGTTTTGAAAAACTCTGATTTTTAGTAATTGAATTAGCATTTAAATAGAAGAGGGTGTTACAGTTTGGTTCTTACCACGACCTGGTGAGCCACGAAATAAGGCCTCAATCTCCGGGCGGCCACTAGTAGCGCAAGGGCTAATCTTGATCTTCTGATACCTTAGCTCTGGTCCTTGCAACACCTTACTTATGAAATAAACCGGGTTCTGCTTTAGGTCGTTCTCTCTGAACAAGACAGCGCTCAAGACTTCCTCTATTATTGCCAAGTATAGATATAGGGTTTCCCCCGGCAGCGGCTTGGTCATTATGGGCGGGTTGGTCAGAGCTTCCTTCAAGTCCTCCAATGCTCACTGGCAATGGTCGGTCAATTCAAATTCTACGTCCTTTTTCAACAGCTTGAATAGGGGGAGCGACTTACATGCAGACTTGGGTATGAGCCTTGACAGGGCAGCGACCATGCCGTTCAACTGTTTGATCTCCTTCTTGGTGGTGGGCGGCCTCATGTCGGCGACCGCCATGCACTTATCCGGGTTAGCCTCTATCCCCCTTTCCGTAAGATGGAACCCTAGAAATTTGTCGGCCCTCACTCCAAAGGTGCATTTCTCTGGGTTCAGCCTTAAGGAATTTCTCCTAGCTTCTTCGAAAACCTCTCTCAGGTCGTTCACATGATTTTGGTCGGTCTTGCTTTTGATTATCATGTCGTCTAGATATACTTCAGCCACTCGACCGATCTACTTGTTGAAGATTTTGTTCATCATTCGCTGGTAGGTCGCCCTTGCATTCTTCAAGCCGAAGGGCATGACCTTGTACTGGAAATTACCCTGATCGTTCATAAACGCAGTCTTGTTGCGATCCGGAGGATACGTTGTGATCTGGTTATACCCAGAATAAGCGTCCAGGAATGATAGCAATTTGTAGCCCGATGCACCATCGATCAGCTTGTCGATGCTGGGCACCGAGAAGGCATGCTTCGGGCATGCCCTGTTCAGATCGGTATAGTCAATGCACATGCGCCAGTTACCATTTTTCTTCTTCACCAACACGACGTTAGACAGCCAGGTCGTGTACTTGATTTCTTCAATGAAGTTGGCCTTGATCAGATCATCAACGGCCTGTGCTGCTGCTTGAGCCTTCTCATCGTTCTGAGTTCGCCTTCTCTGGGCGACCGGCCTAGCTGCCTCATCCATTGAGAGTTGGTGACACGCGATCTCTATGGGGATCCCAGGCATGTCTGATGTCTGTCATGCGAACAAATCTGCATAATCCCGAAGACAGACCATGAGATTCGGCTTGACCTGTTCAGGTAGGTCGCTTCCAAGCTTGACCGTTTTTCTGGGTCGTCCCCCAGCTGGACGTCAATCAATTCCCAGTGCGGCTCTGGCCTCTTCAACCTGTTTTTTAGCTCACGGGCTAAATCATCATCCCCATCTTCAGGGTCGCTGTCAGGATCATATCGGGCATCCAGGTCGGCCAGGTTGACTTGGTGCCTTTCTTCAAGACTCTGCGGGTTGGAACTCATGTCCTCTTGGTCGCAGATGTCTTGGTACAGGTAAGGGCTTCGTTTGGGCGCTTCCATGTCGGCCGTAAGAGTCACGACTTGATCATCCTTGCTGTAGAACTTCATCTTCAGGTGGACTGTGGAGGCAACGGCCTCCAGCTTTCCAAGTGTCGGCTGACCGATGATGCATTGGTAGCAAGACTTGATATGGAGGACTAGGAATGTCGTCCTGACTGTCCTGTATTGGGTGCTTTCTCCTGTCTCATCTCCGAAAGTGACCAAGAGTTCTATCGTCCCCAAGGGGTAGGTGACCGCCCCGTTAAAACCTGTCAATGGAGTTGGGTCGGCCTGTGGGATGATCTCACTCCGATCTAAGCTCAACTTGTCGATTAACTCTTCAAACATGATGTCGGCCAAACTTCCTTGGTCGACCAAAATTCTGCGGACTTCCGTGTTGGCCATGAACGCCGAGACTACCAATGGAACATAACTATTGGTTCTTCCATCCAGCAGGTCTTCATCTCCAAAGGAAATGGGCGGCCTATTCGAGGCCGGTCGCTCAGCTGAAGTCGTTCCAACCATAAGAATCTCGTTCCACTTCCTCTTCATGGCCTTCTTTGATTCTCTGCGGTCTAAAGGGTTTCCTCCATGGATGACCATGGCAACCCTGCGGCCTTTAGACTGCCGGACGTCCTCTTCGGAGGTATCCTTGTCCCCGGCCGCTTCGATGGCTGCTGCGGTCACGGCCTTGCCTTTTAGTTGAGAGGGCTGTCCCCCGGCTCTTTCTTCAAGCCGCTCGACACCTTCAGTTCTGACATACTGCCTTAACTTGCCCTTTTGGATGAGATATTCTATATCATGTTTTAGGGCCATGTAGTCATTTGTATCATGCCCCTTGCTTTTGTGGTACCAGCAATACTTCTTGGTCGCCCGGGCACCGTTTCTGAGTAATAAAGGATCAGGCCGCTTCACACCAACGAACTCATTGTTCTGACATTCAGAAAATATCTGAGCAATAGGTGTGTTAAGCCTAGTCCGGTGCTCATACTTCTTAGGTCGGAACTCCAGCTTGTGGTTGTCTTGAGCCATGAACGGTGTAGCGACCGAAAAATCTGGGAAAGGATTCTTCGAAGTTCGAAAGGAAGCCGCCACCAAATTTTAGTTTAAGGGCATATTCGGAAAATCCCTTTAAGTTTTAAGATAAGGCATTGTTAGGGTTCGGGAGTCGTTATGTGTGGGGAAGGTATTAGCACCCCACGACATCCGTTCTCTAATTAATTAAGATTTATTTAATTATTACCCTTTTATTTGTAGGGAAAAAGACTTATTTAGATTTTTTGTTTTTAGTGCTTGACAAGGGTTGAGTCTTGCTCCTACGTACCTCCGGATGCAATGGAGGAATCAAAGCTACGTAGTTCTTCCTGAAAAATGTTTATGGGTTGGTGATTTTTAGTGTAGGGATCCTAGGATTCCTTGAACTGTACAGCTCACTGATTCCTAGGACGCTGACTAACCCGATTGTACAACCGACTTAGTCCCCTACTTTTTGAAAATAATTTTTGAATTTTGAAAGGAGTTGTGAGATGGGTTGATTTTAAAATAGGTATTCTAGAACTCAGCTCATTAGTTCTAGAACGCTGACTAACCAGGTTGTGCAACCGACTTAGCCCCGTATTTTTAGGAAAAATAGTTTATTTATATTTTATTAAGTTTGCAGGGTTACTGAAATGTACAGCTCATTGGCCCTAAAATAATGACTAACCCGGTTGTACAACCGACTTAGCCGTTTATTTTTAGAAAAATAGCTTTATTCGTATTTGTTAAGTTTTCAGGGTTACTGAACTGTACAGCTCATTGGCCCTAAAATAATGACTAACCCGGTTGTACAATCGACTTAGCCGTTTATTTAATTTCGAGAGAAAAAGTATTTATATTTGAGTTAGAAAAGAATTAAAAGAGAAACAGGGGTGAAAATTGTAAATTGGGGTTTTATTAGTCGCAGGGGTCTGTATAAATAACAAGGGGTGTAAAAAGGAAAGCCCAGTTCGCATCTGGGGGCCCAGGATGAGAAACTGGGCATAAGTGGGGGAGGGGTACGCGTGAATTGGAGGTGTGCGCTTAGTATTCTGAATATTAAAATAAAAAATAAAAAAAACAAAAGGCCACTATAGGAGGCCCAAACCGAAAACTTAAACCCTAAAAATTGGATCAGCCTCTCCCTCCTTCCTTCCAGGCGCGCGGCGCCGTGAGAGAGGATGAAACTTCCGGCGCAAAATCTGTCGGTTTCCACGGGGAGAGAGAGAGAGAAAATCCGGCGAGAGGTTCGCTGGTCTCCATGGAAGTGAGCTGTTCGGTTGTGGGTCGTTGGTGGAGGGGCTGTCTCGCGGCTGGGGGTTGGTGACAACGAGGGTGACGCCGGTGAGTTTCGTTTTTCTCTCCTCGGTTCTTCTTCGTCTTTTTTTTGTTTCTCTTCGTTTTTTTTTCTTTTTCATAGATCAAACAATTTCTGATGTGGTGTTTTTAGGTGGTTTTGCAGTGATTTTGGCTGGTCTTGTGGTGGCCTGGAGTTTGTTTTGGGAGGCTCGCCGGAATGCTCGCCGGAGAAGGTGACCGGAGCTCCGGTGAGTGAACCGGCAAGTTGCTTTTTACTTCGTTTTTTATTCTGAGTGATTTTTAAGTTTTCTCTGGTCTGATTTCTACCTCATTTGCCTCCTTTTCATTCTTTGGTTTGATTTTCTATTTTTTTGGTTTTGATTGGGATGTAATACTGTGATTATCATGTTTATGGTGTTGTCTGAGTTGTTTCATATACAATTCTGATCTGGTCTATTACAAACAGGATATAGACAGCCAATGGTAGTTTTTACCAAGCTTGATTTCTAATTTCAAATAAGTAGAAACATTTTGGGTTACATTATACACACATACGAGCCTACAATCTCCTAATTTAACAACAGATACAAATACCAGAACAAATTTCATGCACACTAGTTTTATATGTCTAGATTTAATAATACGGATAAACCAACCTTTACTCCAGCGTCGGATATGTCTCCTAACTGCTTCTGCTTGTGAATGAACTGCTACTAATCTTTGCCTCAGTAACTCTTCTGTGACTGCTGATCTTATTATTGGCTGCTACCTTTGAAATGCTATTGTTGCTTCTTTGCTCTCAGACCAGAAATTCGAAAGTGTGTGTTTAGTGGATTAGGATTCTGACTTTGAACCCTAATCCTTGTTTATGTGATTGTGACAGTAGTTTTCTGCCTTGGTTTCTTCTCTGTCTTTTACTGTGGACTGCCTGCTTTTTTATATTAAAAACTTAGGGTTAGCATTTAATTGGTTTTGACTGATTTGACTGGGCCTTTGCAGGTTCTGATAACGTGGGTTTGCTAAGCAGTCTTGGAGAGCAAGAACAGACCCCTAAAGATTGCTGATGCTGCTCCTATTTTCTATTTTTTTGCTTTTTTTTCGTATTTGTATTTTTGTATTTTTTAATATTATCATTTTTGTATTTTTGGACATTTTGGACAATTAGACACTTTTTAAAATGTAAATAAAATTAAATAGATTTTTTTGATATTTCTTGGACTATATATATATGTATGTGATCAAAATAAGGACAAAATAATAAAAATAGAAAAGAAGTTCCGAATGATGAGCCAAATTACAGAAAATAACTCGAATAAACCCATTTGCAAGGAAACGACTCGAATAAACCCAATTAAGTTCAACTAGGCCCAAATACGAAAATTAAACTAAAGAATGTGCGAAAAGATCGATCATTCGCGCGCATTCTTAATTTAAACAACGGCATTTCGACTTAGTTGAAGAGGTTAGTTGAGATTGGCTAGGGTTGGTAAATGAGACACCTTTTTAGTGATTCTCGCAATTGCACGACTTGAGAACAAATAATAAAATAAACGACTAAAAACCTAAAAAGAATACGGACAAAATTGGGGTATAACAAATTGCCCTCCTTATTAGTATTTTACTAGAAAGTGATGAGTTCTCGAACTTTACGTAGTAGAAATAGGAATAAAGATAAGATAGACACTAATTTTGTCCGCTTAAGGAAGAAGCGGAAAGTTTAAGGAATAATAGGGGTTGGTTAACACTTGGCGATTAACCGAGAGAATGAATGAAGGGTCAACAAGGACACAAAGGAGCACTAAGGCTCGAAGGACCACTCCGAGTGGTCCGAAAGGCTGCTAAGCCTTAATTGAAGGACCATCGTGGTGCAAGGAGCGCAACTAGCTACGGTACTAGTTAAACGGTCTGAGGGGGCCTTTATATTCGAGCGGCCATGATGGGTCTAGAACTGATTTGTTGACCATGAGGGACGTCCACTGTGTCTTAGGCTGACACAACTAGTCTGAAGGACCACTCGGGGTCTGCGAAGGTCCCTCGGGCTCGACTCCGACGTTGCGACCTGGGCCACTTAGGGCACTGCTCTGAAGGACCACTTGGGGTCTATAGAGATCAACCTGGTGATCTGTGATATGATATGAGAGATCAACGCTTTAAGGCGCTGATATTAGAGGAACAAAATATAGGGACCGACACTTGAAGTCGACTCAGAAGCAATACATGTAATGCATATACAATGCCAATGTAACAGTTGATTTTTGGCGATGTGATGAATGACATAGGTGATTCTTTTCTCTATTTGCTTTTTGCTTTTTTTGGTTGCTTTTTATTTATTTATTTATTTATTTATCTGATGGATGCATGAAGTATGAATGTTAATATGATGCAAATGAAATGTTTGAATGCAAATGCTATGGTGCATGGTGTGATGACATGAAATGACTGATTAAGTGTAGAAACACTTTTTGTGATGATGAGATGTGAGACTTTGGATGCGAGAGGCGAAGATGAATATTGATAATTCAGAAACACTTTTTGTGATGATGAGATGTGAGACTCTGTAACCGACTTAGGAGCCTCCCACTGCATCACCGCCTCAACCTTAGATGGATCTACTGCAATTCCATCACCAGAAATAATATGTCCAAGGAAGCTTACTTCCTTCAACCAAAAGTCACACTTAGACAATTTAGCATACAACTTCTTCTCTTTCAACACCTCTAGCACCAATCTCAAGTGCTCTGCATGCTCCTCCTCGGACTTAGAGTACACCAGAATATCATCTATAAAGACCACCACGAACCGATCCAAGTAGCTATGGAAGATACGGTTCATGTACTCCATAAACACCCCTGGGGCATTAGTGACACCAAACGGCATTACAGAGTACTCGTAATGCCCATACCTCGTTCTGAACGCTGTCTTCTGGATATCTTCATCTTTCACTTTAATCTGGTGATAACCCGACCTCAAATCAATTTTGCTTAACACACTAGCTCCCACCAACTGGTCCATTAAATCATCAATCCTCGGAAGCGGATACTTGTTCTTGATTGTCACTTTGTTCAACTGTCTATAATCAACACAAAGTCTCATACTCCCATCTTTCTTCTTCACCAAAAGCATCGGCGCTCCCCAAGGCGACACACTAGGCCTTATGAACTTCTTCTCAAGTAAGTCCTCTAGCTGACTCTTCAACTCAGATAATTCGGATGCAGACATCCTATAGGGTGCCATAGACACGGGTCTAGTACCGGGCACTAGATCAATAGTAAACTCTACTTCTCTCTCAGGTGGCACATCAGGAATCTCATCGGGAAACACTTCAGGAAATCCTCAGCGGACAACGATGCCATCAAGGTAAACAGCTTAACTTCTCCCTTCATAACAACGCAGATTCTTCCTCCTTGGAAGAAGGAAAACTCACGGATCTACTAGAACAATTAATATGCACATGGTTATCAACTAACCAGTCCATACCAAGAATGATGTCCAACCCTCCCAATGGCAAACAAATAAGATCAACAAGAAACTCTCTGCCGAAGGCCGACAAAGGACACCTAGCACACATTAGGGAAGTAGTTACTGAACCCTTAGCTGGAGTATCAATAACCATCTCCTTCTCATAGTAGACAATACAAGACCCAATTTCTCAAAGACACAATGCAAAGAATGAAAGAATGAGTAGCACCAGTATCTACTATAGCAATCAAAGGAGTACCGTTAATAAAACAAGTACCTCTAATCTCGTTAGCATCCTCGGACCCCGCCAAAGAAAACACCTTCCCTTTAGCTTTCTCCCTTTTGGGCTTAGGATATTTAGTGCTAACATGTCCCGCTTCATCACAGTTGAAGCAAACCATTTCTTTCTTCTCACAGTTAGTAGACTTACGACCCCTCTGATTACACTTGTAGCAACGGATCTCAGTGCACTCACTACTCCTATGACCAGGTTTCTTGCAAGCAAAACACACAACACCCGCAGATTCACCTCCCCCACTTGAACCTTTACCAGCACTTGCCTTCCACTTTCCTTTACCTCCGCCAACATCATAGGGCTTTCCCCGAAACTGAGCATTCTTCTTTTCCCTCGCAACCTTGTAAGCAGCAGTACTATCTTCTTCATAAATCCTACACTTGTCAACCAACTTAGCAAAATCCTGAATCTCTTGATACCCAATTGCTTTCTTAATCTCTCTGGTCTGCGACCATTCTCAAATTTGACACACTTGGAAAATTCTCGATCGGCTTAGTTGTCATAATAAGCACTTGACTAACTCCTCAAACTTGGCCGCATATTCACCATCGACTTGTTTCCGCTGCTTGATTCTAGAAACTCTACCTCTTTCTTGACCCGCACATCTTCAGGATAGTACTTCCTTGTGAATTCCTCCTTGAATACACCCCAGGTGATCTCTTCACCCGCAGCTTCTAGCCTCTGCTTCTTTCTCATCCACCAATCATCAGCTTCTTCTTTTAGCATATGAGTTCCAAACTTCACTTTCTGAGCTGGGGTACACGCCATAACACGGAAGATTCGCTCTATCTCCCTCAGCCATGTCAATGCTCCATTTGGATCATACCTACCCTTGAAGGTGGGTGGGTTCTCTCGTTGAAACGTAGCCAACTTGCGGTCCTTAACATCCTCCCTACAACCTCTCTATTCCCCCATAGTCTGAGCTATGGCTTGCAGAGCCTCAGCAAGAGCAGCATCAATCCTTCGAGCCATTTCCAACCTAACACTGCAGCATTAACACTCATTAAGAAACAGACTAACACTACCTAATTGTCATAGATACTATGACAGACAGACTTGGCCGGACAGACCGAACTGCTCTGATACCACTAATGTAACACCCCCTTCTAGATTTACTAATTAACTTAAATAAATCAGAGTTTTCAAAAACTTTTCCACGCACCTCAAAGAGAGTGCTACATTTCATCAAAACATCACAGAATAGCATTTAAAACTCAAACGCGACTAGTGCGTGAAATATGTATCATAGCCAGGTGGGTTAAACCCTCAAAACCTGTTTAACGTTTACAATAATCCAGAAAGTAGTTTCATAGCACAGCGGAAATAAAACCAAGTTCAACATACTCAATACATAATCCAAATCAGTTTAATACATAAATTAAAATGACGATACTACAACCCCCGTCCCTGGTGTTACTAAATCAGAGCTGACACAATAACCCGATAAGGCATGCGCACCTTCACTCAGAATCACCTGCATGTCGCCACGAGAGCAGGCAACATAAAAGCGCTAGGGTGACTCTCTTTACATAAATAATAACAAGTAAGATGAGCATTATATGAGGGAAGCATCTAGCAACATCAATCCACAACAATTAAAACATTTATCATTCGATTATAATACCAAGAAGCGACAATAATGGATTAACTGAGCATCACCAAGAATTTCTAAGAAAGTATGTGTATATGCATGTGGATCCATCACCACCTCAATAACCCCGTCGGGTACCCACCTCTTTTGGCCGAAGCCATACCACCTCTTTTGGCCGAAGCCACACCACCTCTTTTAAATGCATATGATTTATGTGACACCATGACAATGCATCACAACACCGTAAATTTATCACATCAAGTATTAACTCACCTCTTGGGCCGAAGCCACCACCTCTTTTGGCCGAAGCCACATCACCTCTTAATCATCACCACCTCAACACACACCTCAGTTATTAGATTAAATCTCACATCAAAAATTAAATTCCACCTAAGGACCCAAACACCTCATAAGGACCATTTTAATACACCCAATATTAGTGTAGTACTTAAGGAATTATTTGACCCATTATGATTAATTTGGTACTTAGGAAATTATGTTGACATATTAGGATTATCCAAACACTAAGGGACTATTTTGTCACACCAAGGATTAATTTAATGCTTAGGGACTATTTTGTCACACCAAGGATTAAATTAATACTTAGGGACTAAAAATGGCACTTAGACTCCATTAGGCACATCTAGGCGCCAAGGGGCAGCCATTTTGGCGCCCCACCTAGCACAACACAAAGAACCAAAGACACACTTATACGCACGGCGCCAAATTCCACATGAATTGGCGCCCCCTACGCAGAACACGCGCCTGACCACCCACGACGCGCACATACTGAGACACAGCGCCAAATTCCGGTGAATTGGCGCCCCACCTGCAGCGCCAATTTCCTATGGAATTGGCGCCCGCACATGCCCAACCCTTGAACAGCAGTGACCACAGGCGCCACTTTGCATAGCAAATGGGGCCCTGCTTCCAGACACACACGCGCACACACTTAGCCACCCGCCGCCCAAAGAGCCTCTTTCCCCAGCATTTCGCGCCCCCTGCCTGATCACTCACGCCAGCCAACACAACACCACACTAGGCGCCATTTCCTTGGGAAATTGGCGCCCCTCCCCTCAAACACACACAAAACCAACAACAACTCTAACACATTTTTACTCACCAATTCAAATCTCCATTTAATAACATTCATCTAGACTATTAATCACCATCATTAAAATCCACACATTCTCACATTTATTCACATTGAAACATTTAATCAAACAACTAGCATGCATATTTCACAACACATTAAATTCCAACAACAAGCATCATAATATCATCAAGTTGAACATCCAATACAACACAACATATGATTAATCACAAAATCCATACAATCAAATCATGCTAGAGCTATTTCCTATACAACACATATCATACAAGTTATTATAGACATAAATGAGAGTCCCCTAACCTTGATTAAGTTAGAACCTCCAAGAAAACACCAAAAACCACAAAATGGAGTACCCCACCTCTGATTTCCAGCAAAACCGAATTGTCTCGTCCCTTGGGGGTGAAAATGGAAATCAAAATGGGCAAGAATGAGACCATAGAACTCATAGAAATGGAATAAGGTAAAGAAATGGGGAAGGTTGAGACCAAAATTCACTTACCAAACCAAGAACTCAAGAAAGCTTCCTCCTTTCTTCTCCTCCCCTTCACGCCGTTAGCTCCTTCTTCTTCTTCTCCTCCTCTCTATTCTTTTATTTTCTTTCTTTCAAAATGGGACACTATGACACCCTAGTTTAGGAACCCCTAGGTTTAAGACTAGCATTGGGCTCACTAATGGCCCTTGGGCCTTATTCCCACCTCTCCAATTAATTTATTCCACCTCCTGAAATAAAAATAAATCCAACTTAAGTATCCTATTTAAATAGATTAGACCCCTATTTGATAAAATAAACTCAACTATTTAATTAACTTAATTAAATGTTGCAAGCCTTAAATAACTTAATAAAATTAATAATTAAATTATTTGGGCGTTACACCGTTGCCGTTTGATTGTGGGTGATAATTTCATTCCCGAGGGAGCTAGTAGTGTGGCCACTCTAAACCGTTGTTGTTTGGTCTTCACAAACGCTCCTCTTCAATTGCGAAAACCTTTTCAATAATCGAAATAAAAACCGGTTGTCATCAATAGTCACTCGTGCCGTTGCCGTTTGATTGTTAGTGATGATCCCATTTTCAAAAGAGTTAGTAGCGTGGCCACTCTAAACCGTTGTTGTTTGGTCACCGCGAACACTCAACCCCTTTGCGAAAAACTCTAAAAAAAGATTAAAAAAAAAAAATCTTTTTCAGGACAAACAAGAACTACGTAGCTTTGAATTCTCCATCGCACCAGGAGATACGTAGGAGCGAGAGGCCAACTCTCGTCAAGCGCCAAAAATAAAAATTTTCATTAAGTCTTCTCCTTCCCTTTGCTATAAAGAGGCAAATTTAAATATCTTCCAAATCAACACTTAAAACCACACGTTTAATTAAAGGTTCCCTTTCGATAGAAAGGAGACGTGGGTGCTAATACCTTCCCCATGCCTAACCGAATTTCCAACCCAAATTTTCCTGTTTCTAAAAGGCCACTCGCTTTCCAAAAGTTTTTCTTCAATATTTTCCTTATAAAAATATTGGTGGCGACTTCATTGTTTTAAAACGTTGTAAACGAAGAAAGATCCTCGTGGACTTTTTCGGCGCAATACCGAGCGACTTCACCGTGACTTTTCCTTTTTTAAGTGGGTCGTTTCTAACTAATTAAATGTGTGGTTTAATGTGCTATCGATTTCATTTGGATACCTTGTTTGCTTCTATCTCTTTAGGTTTTATTTTCTTTCTTATCATGTTGTATGCATGTGCATTTGTTTTCTCTTCTTCCATGTTTGTTTTTCCTTCCTCCTCTTTGCTTATGTGCTTAGTACCCTCATGCATTTCCCAATCCCAATCATGTTCCCTTCTTCTTTGCTCCCTTTCTTCAAGGTAAGCTCATGCATTTCTCCCCAATTCTATCATGATCCCTCTTCTTGGCTCCTTTCTCGAGGTAAGCAATGCACTTGATTGTTGTTGAAACCCTAGACTAGCTTATTTGATATTGAACCCTAGAGTAGACGACATGTTATTGCTTGCTATTATGCAGGTGATTGCAGGTTTTCCTTCGCAGTGGGGGGTATATGTGGGTATGTCTTCGCTACACACACTCACACCTTATGCTTACTATGTTTTGAGAGGGGCCTAAAACCCAAGGTCTGACAAAACTTAGGAGAGTGGAAATGAGTAGTGGTCGCAATTGGATTTGTTGTCCTTCGACTCTCACGAAAGTTTCAAATGCAGTATGCTCTTTCATGATACCTCACACCGATGGCGCCCATCGTTGTGGGTGCTATTGTAAGAGAGAATTAGCTCTGTAACTTTGGTGAGGGAGTGACTAGAACCCACATGGGAGGAACATTTGAGTTGTCCTAGAACCTAGGTCCCCGCTTTGTAGGACCAAGGGGCATACCAAATTGTGTGTTGCATTGTAATCTAGGCATGTTTTCAAAAAAGGAAAAGGAGATTTTCAAAAAAAAATAGAGAAAGAGTGCTGCCGTTGTAGCCTTTCTTTTCTTGTCCGTCACGGGCAAAGCATGTGGCCCACTCTTTTCGTGAAAAGAGGAAAGAGTCGACGTTGTAGCATTTCTTTTCTTTTGGCCCAGTCGTAAGTGACATATGGCCCACTTTATTTTCAAAAAAAAAAAGGAGGAGAAAGAGTTACCGTTGTAGCCTTTCTCTTATTGATCCATATGAAATAATGTACGGCCCGCATTTTCCAAAAAAAAAAACTTGAATCATTGCCAATAAAAACTCTTTCATGCACATAGAGCATCATCATCATTTGCATACATCCTTGCATTACATAAAACAAAATTTTCAAAAAAAGGCAAAAAGCAAAACTTTCAAAAAAATCATCATAGTCTTTTCTTTTCTGCACTGCTATATGAGGTGATGTTCCCAAAATTTCAATCACCAAACTCGGAAAAAATGTTTTCATCTTATTTTTCACATGCATGTCAAGTCGCATTATCTCTGTCATTTTCATATAAAGACATCATTTGCATTGCATAAAACAAGAACTTGATAAAATTCATACATGCATTTTGCTCTATCTCATTAAGGTTTGTCAGGAGTGCATTCTCCGCACGTGTGCGTTTCCATTCACTAAGGCTTTTTCCCTAATTTTCTCGAAAGATCCAAAAATCGTGTCTTATTAGGGGGCGCGCTTTCATGCATTATTGTTTTCCTTTTTCACACATCATGAAAAAATAATACATTAACCTCTCATTTTGCATGCAATTCCATTCAATAAAAAATCATGTCTTTCCATGCATTTTTTTTATCATTGTGAGTATCATGCATTTCATTGCACAAAAAAAATGAAAACAAGAAAGCATCTCATTCATAATCATGAACAAAAATCATCATCAAATGTATTCAAAATATAGCATTCATGCATCATTTCATCACTTTAGTTCAAATACATCATTCCTCCATACATGCATCTTTCAAAAAGGGAAGGGGCATCGGCATTTCATATCTTGTCTTGTCTCTATAAAAATCATTTTGAAAAGAAGCATCATTCTTGCATCATTCATCATCCAAAAATGCATTGGCATTTCATATTTCGTCTTGCATAAAAAGAAAACATCAACAAGAAAAAACTTTTAGAATAATCACACTTTTCAAGTGAACATGCTTTCATGAATTTCATTTTCATCATGTATACGTCATAATGTTTTCATCCATGCATTGCATACAACAAAAATGTTGTGATGAGAGACGAGATGTTCTTGCAAAGTAATCTTTCTTTTTTGGAAAAGTTTACCCTCACTCATTTGCAAACTCAAGGTGTTCCAAGGCCCTCAGTTTTTTTTTCACATCAATAGCTCATTTGTATTTCCTTCAAAAAAAAAGCATTGCATCTCATCCGTTCCATGATAAAAGACTGTAACAGTTCATCAAAAAAGGTTTTTATATTATGTTTTGACCAATTTTAACTCTCTGTGATGCGTTCTTCTAGTAAGTATGCATACCACGTGCAGTTTCTCTTGTTTGAGTCAGTCAATTTCCTTCATTTATCATCATTCCCAATCCAAGTCTAATCCCGCCCCGTCCACCCATAAAGTGCATATTCTCTACCATTAGTGCATACTTGACTTTTTGGTTCATTCTCGCTAACACTTTAAGTCCTCCATGCTGGGGCAATTCTGTGATCACTAATTTTCCTTGTCAGTATATCATATTCCTTTAGTGCCAGTCTTTCTAAAAAATATATAATAAATAAAAAAGATAAAATAAGCTCGCTAGGTTGAAAACCCGCAAAGGGCGGCCTAGGCAAAAAAGAGCGCCCGGTGGATTGAAAACTCGCAAAGAGCGGTCCAGGCAAAAATTAGCGCACAAAAAAAAGGGGGAAAAGAAAAGAGCAAACACATGAAGATAGATAAATTATTGTCCTAAAGTTAAGTCTTACAGAAATAAGCAATCGGGATTTGAAATGAAATTTGGTCATCTCTCCATACCCTCAAAAACCTAAAATCCCAGAAAGTCCATTTCCTACCCCCTTAGACCAAAGATTCAAAATCACAAAAATACCCTTTCTTACCCATCTTAAGCCGAGAAAAGCCCAAGATATCCCCATCACCCTAGACGAGGGTTAATTCCACATCAAAGATTGTATATCATTTTTACCCAAGTCAAAAGGAAAGGAAATTCACAAAAGGAGGGGAATAACAAAGTTTCAAAAAGGAGAACCCCAAAACAAAGAAAGGGAGACAAAGAGAGTATAAATTAAGAGTCAACACATTTTGCCATGAAGCATAAGAGCTCCCCTTCAGAAAGGCCCTCAAATTCAATGGGTTCAATCATTTCCCCTTCCAAAAAGGCCCTCAAATTCAATGGGTTCAATCATTTCCCCTTTCAAAAAAAAGCCCTCAATTCATTGGGTTTAACCATCTTTTCTTTCATAAAACCTTCAAACACCTCATCAAACCTAATAACCATTTCCTTCATAAACCATTGACCATCGGCCAACACCGAATAAGACCCATCCTCCCCATCAACCCCAAACACTTCATTAAGCTCAATCATCCCCTTCTCCACATCACAACCCTAAAAAGTCCATTCCGATCAATGACGACGCCAAACGACACTGAGTGAGGACACCTCTACTCGGGGGTACCTGCAAGTTGCCAAGATGAGAAGCAACATAAAAGCAGTAGGGTGAGTCTCTAAACACATATAATAAGGTTTATGACAAGCATCATGCTAAGCAAACACATATAAACACCTCGGCACAACACACAAATAACACAATTATTTAGTGCATGAGTTATATGCATGATGCAGACCCAAAACTCCAAGGGCATATGCATGATGGATCCATTAAGACCGAAGTCTTCTGCTATCACCTTAGGACCGAAGTCCTCTGCTTTCACCATAGGACCGAAGTCCTCTGCTTTCACCATTATGCTTATGATTTATGCGACACTATGAACAATGCATAACACACAGCATATACATCATTCAATTAAATCATAACACAATTCCAGTACCATTTAGGCCGTAGCCTTCTGTTCATTAATTAGGACCTAAGTCCTCTGCTCACCTCTAGGACCGAAGTCCTCTGCGTTCACCCTTTTCGTTTATTTAATGCCCCTCAGGGACTTCAACATTTATTACTCCTCTACTCGTAGCCTACGGCCAAACAACTCTCACACATCATTACGGCACTAAGGCCGACGCGTCTGTGCATCGGCCTCTGGCAGCTAAGACTGTCGCCCTCAGCTCACCAAACATCTCGGCTCCAAGTAGTGGCCTAGAAAATCACCACGAGGACTACCATGACACTTAGGACTAAAACGTCAATTAGGGACTAAAATGACTACACCATTTAACCCTCACGTGCTTGGCACTCAAAACGACGCTCACAAAGCTTGCGTCCAAAGACAACTGCGCTACACTAGCGTTAAAACAAAACCTCGGCACCTATAGCACCTCGGCACACTCGGCACCTCGGCGCGCGCTTGGCACCTCGGTACGCCTACACTCTACTCCACTCATAGTCACTTTAATTCACGCGAACGTACTTTACTTCCTCTATAACACCACCTAGTTACTCTACGCTTGGACACACCGCGCTTAAACGCAACATCTCACCTCGGCAAGTACACCTAGGTATGATATACTCTACATCTCGGCCATAACACATCGGTTGCTACACGCCATATCGTTATCAAGGCACTTCAAAGACCTACGCCTAAGTACTCTATCTCGGCCTAAAGCATCTCGGCCTACTTACCCTACACCTCGGCAAGTACAAACCGATACTTATACCTAGTCTCAGGTACTCATACACTTAGTTCTTGGTGCTCTATCACTCACCTCGGCTCCTATGACCTCGTTACTTACGTTCTTGACACTTACGATTATTCACTTAAGTTCCAGCTTACGTATGGCAAGTAACTTCACCTCGGCAATCCTAAACCGACTACTCCATTTAACTCACACGCACACTCGTCACTTTATGATGTACGTTTTCAGCTACTCCTCTGTTATCCTAAGCCTATTCTTTAAGAACCTCTCCATGATTATGTTGCTCACCCTCACTCACTCTAGCTCACTGGGACTGAGAGTTTCCTCAGCTCCCATTTCACTCCTTGATCCCTCGTATGATCAACTCTCTCATCCACTCCACACACACTCCACCAAGTGAGCCAAAACACAACATCAAAACATCAAAACACATCAAGCATGCAAAACAACTCAAAGAAACATAACTACAATCTACTCACACATAACAACTCATCATAACACAAAATTATACGTGAGAAGAGAGCCCCAACCTTGTTCGGTTGAGTAGAACACTCTCTTCACCGAAACCCTCCGAGCTTAACACTGCAAACAACTCTTCTCCGCTTGAGCTTGAGCTTCTTCTCTGCCAAAGCTCTTCCTTCTCTCTAGAAAATGATCTCACCTACCAACTTCTCTCTCTTACTTTCCCTTTGATTTTCTTGATAATTTTTTGGTAATGAATGTTCCCTCTCCTTCGACACTCTTCTATGAGTCAACAACTTGGGCTTCTAATGGCTCATGGGCCTCTCATGGCTCATGGGCCTCTACGCCCACCTTCCACATTCACCTAAGCATCTCCTAAATGAAATAAACTTCTAATTAATACTTGACTTAACTAAAATGTTGTAAACCTTAAATAACTTAATCAAATAATTAATTGAACTATTTTGGGGTGTTACAACTCTCCCCCACTTAGAATATTTCGTCCTCGAAATCTTACCTGAAGCAAATAACTCAGGATAGGCTTCCTGCATCTTGCTCTCCAGCTCCCAAGTAGCATGCTCACCAGCAGCTCCAAACCAAACCACCTTCACTAGCTTGATCTCTTTTCCTCTTAAAGTCTTCACTTCTCGGCCTTCAATCCTGATCGGCACTGTCTACACAGTCAAGTTCTCCCTTACTTGCACGTCGTCCATCTGAATTACATGGGACGGGTCTGAAATATATTTCCTCAGCTGAGATACATGGAACACGTTATGCAAATTTGATAGGTTAGGTGGCAAAGCAACTCGGTAAGCCACCTTCCCAACTCTCTAGGATCTGGTATGGACCAATAAAACGAGGAGACAACTTCTTAGCCTTCAAAGCTCGACCCACACCGGTCACCGGATTGACTCTCAGAAACACATGCTCACCGACTTGAAAATCCAAATCCTTCCTCCTCTTGTCATGGTAACTCTTCTGCCTACTCTGCGAAGCCTTCATTTTCTCTTGAATTTGCTTTACCTTCTCGGTGGTCTCTCGCACGACCTCGGGTCCGAGTACCACACCTTCTCTGACTCACTCCAACACAATGGAGTCCCCGCACCTCCTCCCATACAATGCCTCGAAAGGTGCCATCCACATGCTAGAATAAAAAGCGTTGTTGTCGTGAACTCAATCGGTGGTAGATCACGAATCCCACGCTCCTCCTTGCTCAAGAACACACGCTCTCGGCCAAGTCCTCCAACGATTGGATGGTCCTCTCGGACCACCATCGATGCACGTGGGTGATATCTTGCCGAGCTCGAGCGCAATTTCGTACCCAACGCGTCTTGCAAACTTTCCTGAGTGCGAAGTAAACCTTGGGTCTCTATCTCAAATAATAGTTCGAGGAACCCCGTGTAGCTTTACGATCACTTGGATGTATATCTCTCGCCAATCTTGACATCGGATAGGTGAGGTTGATGGGAATGAAATGAGCGGACTTCGTCAATCTATCCACCACTACCCAAATGGTATCAAACCTCCCTTCGTGTACTCGGCAAACCGATTTACAAAATCCACCGCATCTCGTCCCCACTTCCACTCTGGAATCTTCAATGGTTGCAACAACCCCGCGGCTTCTCGATGTTCTACCTTGGACTTACGACAAACCGGACATGCGCATACACAAACCGGGCTACATCACTCTTCATACCTTGCCACCAAAACAACCCCTTCAAGTCTTGATACATCTTAGTCGCGCTGGGTGAATACTCGACTTACTCTATGACACTCTTCCAAGATTGCTCTATTGATCTTCTCGCCATCATCGGGGACACAAATCCGAAGTTCTATACCTTAGCAATCCTTGCGCATCCAACTCAAAATCTTCGTTCTCGGCTCGACCAATACTGCCGCCACGTCTACAAGCTTGGCGTCCGAACCTTCCTGCGCCTCTTTGATGTCACTCGAAAATTCATTTGTGATTTTTAGCATTCCCAACTTAATGCTTTGAGGAGTTAGCTCACACACTAAACTTAGGTCTCTGAATTGCTCAACTACCTCTAGCTCTTTTACCATCATTCTTTGATGCATGCAACGATTTCCTACTTAGCGCGCGCGGCCACGATTTGCTTTCGGGGTGATAGTTCAACCCAAAATCATAGTCCTTCATGGCTCCAACCATCTCCTCTGCCTCATGTTCGGCTCCTTACGATCAAACGAATCGCAAACTCTTATGGTCACTAAACACTTCGAACTCGCCATATAGATAATGCCTCCATATCTTCAATGCAAACACCACGGCGTGAAGCTCCAAATCGTGCGTAGGGTAGTTCTTCTCATGAATTTTCAATTGCCTTGAAGCGTAAGAAACTACCTTACCTTCTTGCATCGATCGCAGCCCAAACCCAACTTAGACGCATCACGAGACACCACAAACGCGGCTCATTTGGATTAGGCAACGTCGGAGCGAGAGGCGTTGTCAATCTCTTCTTCAATTCTTGGAAACTTTCTTCACACTGCTGCGTCCCACACAAATGCCTTCCTTTACGAGGTCAATCGAGTTAGTGGCAACGCCAACTTGGAAAACCCTCAATGAACCTTCAGTAATACCCACCCAAACCAGAAAACTTCTCACCTCGTTGGCCGACTTGGGTGCTTCCCATTGCAACACGGCCGACTTTGGAAGGATCAAGCTGCTATACCTACACCGGAGATCACATGACCTAGGAAATTCAACGCCTCGACGAATTCACACTTGGATAACTTGGCGTACATCTTCTTATCCTTCAATACCTCTAACACCAATCTCGGATGCTTGGCGTGTTCCTCCTCGACTTGGAGTAGACTAAAATGTCATCAATGAATACAACAACAAAGCGGTCTAGGTACTCATGAAATATACGGTTCATATACTCCATGAACACTCCAGGAGCATTCGTCACACCAAATGGCATTCTGAGTATACTCATAATGCCCATACCGGTTCTAAATCTTTGTCTTAGGAATGTCTTCGTCCTCACCTTGATCCGATGGCACCACGACCTCGGTCAATCTTTGAAAATACTTGCGCACCCACCAATTGGTCCATCAAATCATCAATTCTTGGGAGTGGGTACTTGTTCTTAATTGTTACCTTGTTCAACTGTCTGTAATCCACGCATAATCTCATACCTCCATCCTTCTTTCTCACCAATAACACAGGTGCGCCCCAAGGTGACACGCTTGGCCTTATGAACCTCTTCTCCAGCAACTCTTCCAACTGCTTCTTCAACTTGGCTAGCTCAGCTGCAAACATCCTATAAGGTGCCATAGACACCGGCCTAGTTCCTGGTACTAACTCAATGCTGAACTCAACCTCTCTTTCTGGTGGAACCTCAGGAATCTCGTCTGGGAACACTTCTGCGAACTCTCGCACCACTAGCACTCCACCAATTTTAGCTCGGCTCTCTGCAGACAATGTCACACTCAGCGCAAACAACGTAGCTCCTTCCTTCAATACCTTGCGCAGCTGCTCGGTAGACATCAGAACAGATCCTTCCACCTCGGAAGAAGGGAAACTCACAGTCCTCTCAAAGCAATTGATATGGACATGGTTATCCACTAACCAATCCATACCGAGGATGACATCCATCCCCTCCAATGGTAGGCAAATCAAATTAACAATGAAGTCTCTGCCAAAGACTGACAGAGGGCACTTCACACACACCAGAGAGGTAGTCACCGAACCCTTGGCTGGAGTATTGATAACCATCTCCCTCATCATAGAAGACAAGACTAAATCCAATTTCTTAGCACACAAAGCAGAAATGAAAGAATGCGTGGCACCAGTATCCACTATTGCAATCAAAGGAATGCCATTTATAAAACATGTACCTTTTATCTCATTCACCACCTCGGATCCAGCAAGAGCGAATACCTTTCCAACATTCTTTTCCTTCTTCGGCTTGGGACACCTCGAACTAATATGCCCTGCCTCCCCACAGTTGTAGCAAACTATATCCTTCTTCTCACAGTCTGGGGCCTTGTGGCCCACCTTGCCACACTTAAAACACTTAACGACTGAGCACTCAAAACTTTTGTGACCAGGTTTTCCACATTTGAAACACACCATACTCGGTAAACTTTGCTTACTGACTTACTCCCCTGCTTCAGCTCTAAAAATTCCATTTCTTTCTTTCCCCTAACATCTTCAGGATAATACTTCATCAGGAACTCTCTCTTGAAAATATCCCAGGTGATTTCTTCTTCAGCAATCCCCAACCTTTGAAGATTTTCGAGCCACCAGTCGTCTGCCTCCTCGGCTAGCATGTGGGTACCAAACCTCACCTTTTGCGCAGTCGAACACTCCATCACTCGAAAGATCCTTTCTATTTCCTTTAACTAGGCCATAGCTCCATCAGGATCATAACTCCCTTTGAAAGTAGGAGGATTCTCCCTCTGAAACGTAGCCAACCTCCTCGCTCCAGCATCCTCATTTTGCACTCTTGAGGTGATTCCCATGCTGATCGCCATCGCCTTCCAAGCGGCAACTATGGCAGCGTCATTCCTCCCAGCTCTTCCAGGCATTACATTAAACATATAAACAAAATCTACTTAGAACGAGCCATAAAACTCGAAATTCTGGGAACTCAAGACTCAATACTTGGTCGGACAAGACCGGACTATTGCTCTGATACCACTATTGTAACACCCCCTTACTTTTAATACTACTTAGCAAATTAAATCAGAGTTTTTCAAAAACCACTCATAAGAGAGTGCTACATTTTCTACAAGACAATCAAACAAACAACAATGGCGCACATCAACAGTTATCAGCGTGACATATAACACCTCGGCCAAATGGAACGAGTTCATAAAAACACATGTTTTAATTTACAATACAGTCGGAATAAAACATGTTCCAAAATAACGTCAAGTTACATTTCAAAAACCAACCCAAAACGACCTCTAAACTACTCGGCCCCTAGTGTTACATATCAGAGCAATGACGACGCCAAACGACACTGAGTGAGGACACCTCTACTCGGGGGTACCTGCAAGTTGCCAACATGAGAAGCAACATAAAAGCAGTAGGGTGAGTCTCTAAACACATATAATAAGGTTTATGACAAGCATCATGCTAAGCAAACACATATAAACACCTCGGCACAACACACAAATAACACAATTATTTAGTGCATGAGTTATATGCATGATGCGGACCCAAAACTCCAAGGGCATATGCATGATGGATCCATTAAGACCAAAGTCTTCTGCTTTATCACCTTAGGATCAAGTCCTCTGCTTTCACCATAGAACCAAGAAGTCCTCTGCTTTCACCATTATGCTTATGATTTATGCGACACTATGAACAATGCATAACACACAAAGATATACATCATTCAATTAAATCATAACACAATTCCAAGAACTCACCATTTAGGCGCGCCCTTACGTTTCATTAATTAGGACCTAAGTCCTCTGCTCACCTCTAGGACCGAAGTCCTCTGCGTTCACCCTTTTCGTTTATTTAATGCCCCTCAGGGACTTCAACATTTATTACTCCTCTACTCGTATTTATGACTACACCCTGCTCATTTATGACTACACCATTTAACCCCTCACGTACTTGGCACTCAAAAGCGCGCCTCACAATTCGTCCCAAAGAACAACTCTGCGCTTACACTAGCGTTAAAACAACACCTCGGCACATATAGCACCTCGGCACACTCGGCACCTCGGCACGCTTGGCACCTCGGTACGCCTACACTCTACTCCACTCATAGTCACTTTAATTCACGCGAACGTACTTTACTTCCTCTATAACACCACCTAGTTACTCTACGCTTGGACACACCGCGCTTAAACGCAACATCTCACCTCGGCAAGTACACCTAGGTATGATATACTCTACATCTCGGCCATAACACATCGGTTGCTACACGCTATACGTTATCAAGGCACTTCAAATACTACGCCTAAGTACTCTATCTCGGCCTAAGCATCTCGGCCTACTTACCCTACACCTCGGCAAGTACAAACCGATACTTATACCTAGTCTCAGGTACTCATACACTTAGTTACTGGTGCTCTATCACTCACCTCGGCTCCTATGACCTCGTTACTTACGTTCTTGACACTTACGATTATTCACTTAAGTTCCAGCTTACGTATGGCAAGTAACATCACCTCGGCAATCCTAAACCAACTACTCCATTTAACTCACACGCACACTCGTCACTTTATGATGTACGTTTTCAGCTACTCCTCTGTTATCCTAAGCCTATTCTTTAAGAACCTCTCCATGATTATGTTGCTCACCCTCACTCACTCTAGCTCACTGGGACTGAGAGTTTCCTCAGCTCCCATTTCACTCCTTGATCCCTCGTATGATCAACTCTCTCATCCACTCCACACAACTCCACTGAAGTGAGCCAAAACACAACATCAAAACATCAAAACACATCAAGCATGCAAAACAACTCAGCAAACATAACTACAATCTACTCACACATAACAACTCATCATAACACAAAATTATACGTGAGAAGAGAGCCCCCTAACCTTGTTCAATTGAGTAGAACACTCTCTCTTCACTGAAACCCTCCAGTTAACACTCGCAGCAACTCTTCTCCATTGAGCTTGAGCTTCTTCTACGCCGAAAGCTCTTCCTTCTCTCTAGAAAATGATCTCACCTACCAACTTCTCTCTCTTACTTTCCCTTTGACTTTTCTTGATAATTTTTTGGTAATGAATGTTCCCTCTCCTTCGACACTCTTCTATGAGTCAACAACTTGGGCTTCTAATGGCTCATGGGCCTCTCATGGCTCATGGGCCTCTACGCCCACCTTCCACATTCACTTAAGCATCTCCTAAATGAAATAAACTTCTAATTAATACTTGACTTAACTAAAATGTTGTAAACCTTAAATAACTCAATCAAATAATTAATTGAACTATTTTGGGGTGTTACACCTTGTCATTCTAATTGGGGCAGCTTTGTCCTTGTTATGACTGGGGCAACATCAAACTTTATGGGTTGAGACAAAATCTCTTTTGCTCCACCCTTCATTTCAAAAGTCGAAGCATTCCCAATTCATCATCTTCTACACCCCTAGTTGTTGTCACCACTAGACAGGGGCAAGCTATTCACTCATCAAAGACCTGAATTGGGGCAATCTTGTATCTCTTAATCCCTCATGAGCTTCGGCAATAACCATGTCTGTCATTCCTTCACTTGCTATAAATGTCCATGCCCTAAACCAATTCCAAGTTAACTAACTCATTCATTCACATTTGCACTCCTATGCATGCTTACTAGACAATGCTTCAAAAAGAGAGAACACAGGTTGTTTACGTGATATCTAAAATTCAGTCATCATGGAAAGAAAAAGAAAACAAGTGAGGTTGTTGTAAATAAAAACCTTGAGACCACCGGAGTTTGAATCAAATTCAATTTTTCAATAGAATGGTCAATAATCATCTTAATTCCTTGCATTCAAAGTCTAGCATCTCATCATCACAGAAATGTTTACCTCATGCATCTAGGCATTTCAATCTATTCACTATGGCATATGCATCAAAGCATTACATTTGCATCTTCACATTTTATGCATTCATCACATAGCGAAAAGAAAAAACGGTCTACGTCAGTTGCACCATATTAATACTTGCATTTCATAGAGGAAAATAGTAAAGAAGAAAAAGCATTAATCATCATTGCATCAAACATCAAATCTATTTTCAAAATGCAAAATCATTTTCAATAAATAGGAGACTAAGTCGAATGTACATTCGAAATGGTCATCACGATAGGACACTTGAATTGATCACCCAAGAATCCTGAGGTCCCTATGCAAAAAAAAAAAAAAACATTCAGTGTCGTCTACATCATAGTAGTGTTTGCATTCCATAAAACAAAAAGAACCAAAAATTCATCATCCCATCAAACATTAAAGCAATACAGAGTCATCACATCAATACTTGCATCTCATAGAAGAAAAGAAAGCTAAAACATCCCATGTCATTCATCATTTCATGTTATTTATCATTTTATTTCGCATAATAGCAATATTCACATTTCATAGAAAAAAGGCAAAGAAGGAAAAGTTTCCCATTACATGTCATCTGCCATTTCATCAAAACACAAGGGCATTACATATCATCAAACACCAAAATTTTGCATTCGCATACCTGCACTTCATAAAAAGAGCAAATGAAAAACAGATGATCAGAAAAAGAAAGCTGATCAAGAAAAATCAAATCAAAAGGAAAACCTAAAGAGTGTTCCACCACATGCATCATCACACCAAAATCATAGCATTGCATGCACTCGCATAACATGCTCCTGCATAACATGCCTTTTGCATAACATGCACCCAGGCTTCATGCACCATCCCTTGCATCAACTGACGTATGCAGGTACCTTAATTCAATACGCCAGCATTGGCCATCTCAATCAGTCAATCAACAGGATTTGCGAATCCCTTCACGACCCATGTGTCCCTTCAGGACCAATGCGTCCCTTCAGATCCCGTCGTTATCGAGCACCGACAAATCATCAGACCCTAGGGTCCTTCAGTTTAGTTCAAAACAACAGTCCAAACAGCGACTTTGAACTCGACCTTCATTTCGCCAAGTCATCACTAAGCATGACGAATCGGCCCCCCAGACTTCGTGTCCTTCAGACTAGCTGTGTCAGTATAAAGCATAGCGTAAGTCCATCAAGGTAAAATGTATCAATCCCACAACTTGATATTGAACCTCGTTTTGCTCGAACAGCAACCTTGAGCCCAAGTGCTCCTTCAGAGCCACAAGTGCTCCTTCGAACCCAGTGTTCCTTGAGCCACAAGCGCTCCTTCTTTACTGCATTCTTTAACACTTTCTTTATTTCCTGCCAGTGTCGGCCTATCAGAGGTCGATACCATCTTTACTGCTTTATTTCTTGTTTTTCTTTGCTGAGGGTTGGCACCAACCTATTTCCTGCTTGTGTCGGCCTACCGAGGCCGGTACACCCTTTATCGCTTTCTTTATTGCTTTCTTTATTTCCTCGGTGTCGGCCTACAAGAGGCGGCGGTGCATTCCTTATCACTTTCTTTATTTCCTGCCGGTTTGGCTTACAGCAGGTCGATACCTTCTTTATTTATTTTCTTTACCGCTTTATTTCTTCCTGCTTTTCTGCTTTGAGGTTGGCACCAATCTATTTCTGCTTTTGTTGGCTAAGAGAGGGTCGACACTTCATTCATTCTGATCATTTATTTCAAGCGGGCATCCATTCACCCAAAAGAAAAAAAACTAGAAGATAAAAAAGAAAAGAAAATTCGGGTTTTTCCCTAAGTAGACAAAATCGGTATAATTTCTGAATTCTTTATCTCTATTTTGCCTCGGAATATGTTTCGGCCAATTCATATTCCTTGTTAAAATCTAGTTAAAGAGGGGCAGATATAACGCCCAAAATAATTTAATTATCTAATTAATTAAGTTATTTAAGGGTTACAACATTTAATTAAATTAATTAAAATAGTTGAGTTTATTTTATCTAAAAGGGGTCTAATCTACTTTAAATAGGATACTTAAGTTGGATTTATTGTTATTTCAGGTGGTGGAATAAATTGATTGTAGGAGTGGGAATAAGGCCCAAGGGCCATCATTGGGCCCAATAGTAGTCATAAAACTTAGGGGTTCCTACACTAGGGTCTCATTACCCTCATTTTGAAAGAAAGGAAAAAAATAGAAGAATAGAGAGGAGGTGAGGGAAGCTCGACGGCGTGAAGGAGGGAGGGGGAAAGGAAGAAACTTTTCTTGAGCTCTTGGTTGGGTAAGTGAGATTCTAGTCTCAATCTTCATCATTTCTTTTCCCCATTTCATTTCCTTAAGTTCTATGGTCTCATTAGTGTCCATTTTTGAATTTCATTCTCACCAAAGAGGGAAGACATTTCGGCCTTGGCTGGAAATCAGAGGTGGAGGTTTCATTTTGTTGATTCTTGGTGGTTAGTTGAAGCCTTGACTCATTAAAGGTTAGGGGACTCTCCATTAAATTTATAATAATTTGTAGGATATGTATTATAGGTGGAATAGCTCTAGGAATGACTTGTTTGTGTGATTTTGATGTTGATTATATGTTGGTTGATGTATGAGATGCCTAATTTGTTGATATCATGTTGCTTGTTGTTGGAAAAATATGTGTTGTGAATTATGCATGCTATATGTTTGATGAAATGTCTCCATGAGGAGGAGTATGAGAATATGGTAATTTAATGAAGTTGATTTAATACCTATATGTGTGTTGTTTATGTGGGAATTAAGTTGTTGAGTAAAAATTAGGTTTGAGTTGGTTTGGTGGAGGTGTTTGGAGGGGGGGGGGGGCGCCAAATGCCTAGGCAAATGGCGCCTAGAATCTGTTTTGGGCTGAGAATGGTTTAGTGCAGGGAGGGGGGCGCCATTTGCTAGGCAAAATGGCGCCAGGTATGCTGTCTGTTGGTTTGGAAGGGTGCAGGGCGCCAATCACCAAGGAATATGGCGCCTGAAGGAGTGAATAGGTGCTGGTGTGTGTTGTTCAGGGCAGGGGCGCCATTTGCTAGGCAAATTGGCGCCCAGTTTGCGGTTTTTGTGAATTTTGTCTCGGTTTGGGTTGAGTCTGGCAGGAGGGGCGCCAATTCCTTAGGAATATGGCGCCTGTGTCTAGTGTGTGGCGTGACATGTGCAGGGAAGGGCGCCAATTCACTAGGAAATTGGCGCCTGGTGCGTGGGTGTGTGTTGCGTGCGTGCAAGGGATGGGGTGGGTGCAGGGGGGCGCTAGTTTGCTGGAAACTTGGCGCCCTTTGCTAGTGTGTGCGTGTCTCCTCTTGCGCGTAGTGTGGGGCGGTTGGTGTCAAGGTGGCGCCATTTTGGCTGCCCCTTGGCGCCTTGGTGTCCAAAATGTGTCTAAGTGATAGTTTAGTCCCTGAGAATTAATTTAATCCTTGGTGTGACAAAATAGTCCCTAAGAATTAAATTAATCCTTGGCGTGACAAAATAATCCCTTGGTGTCTAATTAATCCAAATATGTCAACATAAGCTCCTAAGCACCAAATTAATCATAATGTGTCAAAATAATCCCTTGAGTACTAAATTAATCTTTGGTGGGTCAAAATGGTCCTTGAGTGTGGAAAAGGTCCTTATGAGGTGGTTGGGTCTTTAGGTGAGAATCAATTTAATAAATGGTAAAGTGGTGGTTAATAAATGACGTGGGCTTCGGCCAAAGAGGTGGGTTAATAAATGACGTGGGCTTCGGCCAAAGAGGTGGGTCAATTAATGATGTGGGCTTCGGCCAAAGTGGTGAGTTATTACTTGATGTGATAAATCTGTGATGTTGTGATGCATTGTCATGGTGTCGCATAAATCATATGCATTTCAAAAGTGGTGGGTGGCTTCGGCCAAAACATGGTGGGTGGCTTCGGCCAAACGTGGTGGTTGCCCGACGGGGTTTTGAGGTGGTTATGGATCCACATGCATATTGCACACATGCATATAACCATGCATTCTTTGAATTCTTGGTGATGATTAATTAATTCATTATTGTTGTTTGTTGGTATTCTAATTGAATGGTAGATGCCTTGATCTCTGTGGTTGTTGTTACTAGATGTTTTCCTAATATAATGCTTATCTTATTTGTTATTATTTATGTAAAGAGACTCACCCTAGCATTTTATGTTGCCTGCTCTCGTGGCGACATGCAGTTGATTCTGAGTGAAGATGTCTAGGCTTCCTTGGGATTTTGTGTCGGCTCTGATCTAGTAACACCGGGGAATGGGGTCTTAGTATCGTTATTTTATGTTATGTTTTAAACTGATTTAAATTATGTATTGAGTATGTTGAACTCAGTTTTATTTTCCGCTGCTGTGAACTGTTTTCTGGATTATTGTAAACACTAAACAGGTTTTGAGGGTTTTAACCCACGTGGCTATGATATGCATTTCACGCACTAGATGCGTTTGAATTTTAAATGTGTCTTGATGGTGTTTTTATAAAATGTAGCACTCTCCTTGAGGTGCGTGGAAAAGTTTTTGAAAAACTCTGATTTTTATTAGTGTAATTAGTACTTAGTAGAAGGGGGTGTTACATTAGTGGTATCAGAGCAGTTCGGTCCGTCCGGCCAAGTTGTCGAGTCTGTCCCTCGAGTCTTAGTACTCGTTCTGAATCATAATTATGTTGATATTTATTGCTGTGACTTTTGTTGGTTTGTTCCTTCACTGACATGCCTTGTAAATTTAATTGATGGATAGCGATTGATAGTTATATTGATTTATTGAGACATGTGTGATTGAACTGCGTAATTGTTGGTTGTTTGCGGGTGATGTTCGTATCATTAAGATATGTGTGATTAAAAGAGTTCTAACGACGTCAAAAGAGTGAAAGTCGTGACGACGCCTTCGCACTCCGGACTGCGTTAAAAGTCTTTTAATGTGATAGTTATAAATTGAAAGAAAGTAGTTTTTGTGACCTTAATTAGTGGGTTGCATGGGTAGGAGGGACTGATCACCCCAATCACTCATCCCCAATGAAAGAGGCGACAATAACTCATGGTCATTATTAAATTCGGATGCATGCACTAATTTTAATTTGATTGGTTGTCTGATTAGTTTGTTAGGATATAGAAAATAATTTTTATATGACCTAACCGTGGTAAGTATACAATGAACAATATTTGAAGATTGCGTGTGAAAATTGTTGCACTTAATTGACGTCCTTGCCATAGGTTGATTGTTTTGTGATGCATGTGAGTTAAATTTGATTTGACTTGTGTTTAATTGTTTTGAAGATAGTATGCCAAAAAGAAAATAATGTGTAATGCTATATTTTCATTTTCTCAATCGAAGTTGCCTGACTTGAAGTTTTGACATTTTCAGTGTTTCACTTCGGCTTGTTTGTGAGCATGATATGAATTGTCAAAAATGAAATGATTAACTTTCCTTACCTTCCGAGTGTATGTCGGAAACTAGAATTTTGAACTAATAAGTAGTGGTTTATGTGGTTGCATAATTGTGTGATAGTAAGCTTTAGGGTTGCATATCGTTTCTCGTTTCGGACAAAACTGTAAGTCCTATGATTTTCAAAAGGAACGGTACTTGGAAAATTTTATGCTTTTGGAAAACGAATGGGATGTCAAATTAGTGTTGAATTTTGTTTCCAAGTTGTTCTAAGATTTATTTCAAAATGTGACATGACTTCGGTCCTTGGATCGATTAGGTTATAATTTGATGTTGTTTGAAAATGAGGAGTTTTACACTAATAGCAAGGTTAGATAAGATAGAATTTTTATGATATGAGGAGGTGAGTTCAAAAATGAGTATCAAGATTTTAGAAACAAACATGGCTAATTTTAAGTGCCTTCGAGTGTGAATTACAATTGTGAAAACTTGTTCGCTTTATGATTTAAGCGTGGCCTTGTTGTTGATGTTAGTATTGTTTGCCATTTATTGGAGATTGTTTCTGAAGCTTATAAATATAATGATGAAAATTGTGCAATGAGACTTTTGTGTACCTCCATGCCTTGAATTGTTTTCCTTTCTAAGTGTTGACAAGAGTAATTAACTTCATTGGTTGTGATCGTACCTTGACCAATGAAGTGTTGAAGTAGTTGTTGCTTCGTTGAATGGGCCGGTCGTTGAGGTAATGAAAGGACCGGTCCTGGCTTCACGCGTTGAGCACCTCGGGTGGTACCTGCAAAGACACTCCGACGATCTAGTGAGAGGTCGCTCGGGCAGATAGCACAAGGTTAGAGAACGTACCTGATACCATATGCGAATGGTGTATATATACTGCGAGGTCCGACCGTTTTGCGAGATTTTCGGCGGCGAGTGCGCGCTCCAAGCGGCGTGTTGGGCCGATCGACCGGGGCCGGGCCGCGAGCCTAGTTCTTGTTGGCGCTTCGTATTTGCCGATACACCCGAGAACGAGTGCCCCCAAGCCTAGGTCGCTTGAGGCGGTGAGAGGCTTGAATCGATGCCCCCGGAGTGTGGTTATTTTGGCGAAACAGACGCGGCGTTCGCTTTCTCTATAGGGCGGTGTCGGCCGCTTGTCAACCATCGGCCGTCTTTGTCGCGACGGTTGGTCTTCGGCCCGACAATTAAGGCGTGGCGTTTGGTGTTTCGAGGTTGTGCCGAGGCAACCATTGGTGAGAAGGCGAAAACGTTGTGGCGCCGTATCCGGTCCCCTGCGCCCATGAGTCCGCACTATAAATAGCCCTTCTGCCGAGTTCATTTCTCACACTTCAAGATCTGCTCTCACCCGCCACCGATTAAATGCCGCCAGCCTTCGCATTCATAGTCATTTTTCTGTCTTACTCGCGACCGATCCACAACATCTATTCAAGGTATGGACCGATCTTTACTTTTACTTTCGAACTTGAGTTTTTCTTTGAAAGTATTCCGTGACTTTTCCACGCCTCGTGATAGGGGTGTCGGGTCGAGGATGGCCAAATCGCCCCTCTCATGAGTGCTCTGCTCGATCGACCGACTCGTTCCTCTATCACGGTGTTTTTGCATGCCACGAGGCAAATCGACGCCGTATTCCCGAAAAACCACCGCAATCATTTGCTACCCACATGTCGGCGGTCGGCGAGCCCAACCCCACGAGGCGGAGTCTCGATGCGTCTTGAGCGACAAAGGTTCCGATTCTTCCAGCGATTCTTGGCGATGCGAGCTCGAGTTCCCATTCTTCCTGTCGAGATCGCCAACTCGAGAGCTCGATTCAAGGTCCGTCCATTACGAAGGCGGCGGGCGACAACACTCACCGTCGGAGAACATCGTTTCTCAAGCGGAAGGAGGAAGAAGATGTCGAGGTGGTTATCATTGACGATGATGAAGCTTCAGTGTCGCGTCGGTCGCGGACGAAGAGGTGGCGAAGGCCGTCGGTGGCCGAAATGAGAGATCCACGAGGAAGAAGTGGTTCACCCGCGACCGATGGCTCTGGTCGGGAGGTAAACATCGGAGGTCGAGCGAAGGTCGGCCAAGTGCAGCGGATGTAGCCCGAGATGTATCGACATGTCTTGGGTATCGGAAACTCTTCGCTCTAATAGAGTATCATTACCGCGTCGCCACGATGCTTTGCCCGTCTGCGAGCGCCTCGATGACTCACCGGCCGGAGGTGAGAGGCATGAAGGGCGGTGAAGATATTGCAACCTATTCTCCCAACTTCAAGTTCACGATGTATCGGCTCGTGTTCGAGAGGATGAAGATTACCCTCCTTTTTCGAATTTCAACGTGGCGTCTGCGTCACATCGGGGTCGCCCCTTCTCAACTCCATCCTAACGCGTGGGCGTTCCTGAAAACTTTCGAGGTCCTCTTGACTAAGCTGGGTCGGCCGGTGTCGATGATGCTGTTTTTTACCCTCTTCGAGCTGAGCTGGCTCAGGGAGAAAGCTAACAAGGAAAAGAGGGAGCAGGTCTCCTTTAAGATGCAGAAGACCCATCATCGGTTCTTCAAGGCTTACCAAGAATCTTTGGGAGCGGCACGGAGAAGCTTGATGCACTTTTGGATCGTTCCCACTGAGGAGGCTGGTAAGGCCGTATCGGAGGTCCAACCGGACGGAATGCTCGGTCCCCCTTACTTCCCCATCATGTGGAACGAGGCTCACTTCTGCAGGCGGCCTGGGGATTACATTTACGCTGTCAAGGACTTGGGCGAGGCCGACCTAGAATCCCTGGAAATGATCAAGTCGCTAGCGGGCATGATGCGTCCAGACCCCAAGGGCGACATACCATGCCGTCCCTTTGTCTTGCTCGAGGGCCAGGATCTGGAGGCCGAGATCGGTTTGCTTTTGAACTTTGCCCTTATATTTTTACTGTCATCTTTTCTTCTAACTCATAACTCGTTATTTTGCAGAAAGAATGGCCGGCAAAAACTGGGAGGTGCTCGAGTCGGTTCTGAAGCCTGCTTCTATCCCAGGGGCCAAGAGGTGGGAAGGACCTCGGCCTGGAGATGCTCCTGAATCGTCCTCAAAGGTGCCCCCCACCCCCAAGGGCCAAAACAAGAATCCAGCTGCTCGGTCGCCTCCTCGCACTGACGATCGCTCCGCCAAGCGGATAAGGCTCGACGACCGGAACATGGATTCCGCCAAGGCCGACCTCCCTATTCTCTCTCTTGAGAAGCTAGGACAGGTCGAGCTCGAGTGGTTCAGGAAAAAGCCGATGGAGGTCTGTGCTTCTCTCTGCTTGGGGATAGATAAGATCATGACCGAGCTGGGGGCCGAAGCTGAAGGTACTTTACTTTCTCAGCCTGTTATTTCTTTTGTCTTAGATCGACCGACTAATAACTGGACGATCTCTTGTTTCTGAGGGCTCGCGTTTGCTAAAGAGTCTTTGGTGAGAGCCGCAGGTGAAGTACGACAAGCTTGCCAAGGCCAAGAAAGAAGCTCTTCAGCGGGGCGAGGAGGACCGGGCCAAGCTTGCCAAGAGGAATAAGGAGCTCGGTGGGCAAGTGACGAATCTGAAGAACGACGTGGAAGCCTTGGATAAGGATAAGGCCAGATTGGAGGCCGAGAATGCCGAGCTGGCGGCGAAGATCCAAATGGTGGCCCAGGCCGGTAGGGAGGCAGCGGTCGAGCAATTCTACAATGCTCTCGGGCAGGTGCGGGCATTGAATCCAGACTTGAGCATCAACTTTGACGAGAAGATGGTGAATCCCGCCCATTACGTTGCGGAGAACAAGATCATGCTGCCTGAGCAAAAAGATGAACATGGAAACGTTGTTCGACCGGCCACCGTTCTTTTCTGAAACCTCTGAACCCCGCCTGCGAGCGGTGTAATTCTTGTAACTGTTTAACTTGCCTTCGGGCACAACAATTTTCCTGCCTTCGTGCAGTTTTCAGTTAGTGGGCGCTCGGCTTCGACCGGGCGTCCCGTGTTTGTAATGACAATTTCTTTTCATTTACTTCGTTTGTTTGCTTGAATCTGATTGTTTCGCATTTATTTCTCTAAGTTTACGAACTTTAGATTTAGGTCGCTAAGTTTACGAACTTTAGATTTAGGTCGCTCGGCATTTCTTATCCGATAAACGGTGCCCACTCGGCGACCCTTGATAGGGCCATTTCGATGACACTCGACCGGGTCGACTCGGTGACCTTCTTTTGGGCCAACTCGGTGGCGCTCGACCTAGGTCGCTTCGTCGACCCAAAATTTGTGGGTTATTACTTAACCCTTGGGCCACTTCGATGGCGCTCGATATAGATCGTTTCGACGACCTAACGTTGTGGGTTGTTACTTAACCCTTGGGCCATTTCGATGGCGCTCGATATAGATCGTTTCGACGACCTAACGTTGTGGGTTGTTACTTAACCCTTGGGCCATTTTCGATGGCGCTCGTTCGAGTCAACTCGGTGACCGTTGCTTGTGTCGTCTCGGCACACGCTCTGAATCGTTCGACGACACGAGGTTCGCGGGTTATCTAACCCTTAGGCCATTTCGATGGCTCTCGAGGTAGATCGTTTCGACGATCTGATCAAGTTGATAATCTTCGATCGCTCCTTTGCCACGGGCAACCTTGAGCGACCGGTCATGCATTCTTGCGGGAAAGTAAAGAACACATCATATTTCTAAAGGTCAGGCCTCTGTAAAAAACCCAGTGGGAAAAAGAGCGCCTGCCTGCTTTTCATTTATAGGTCGGTCGTTCATTACATTCAAATCGTTCATTACATTCAAACGTAATACTTTCTAAGTTTCTCCGCATTCCATGTTCTGGGGATAGTCGCCCCATCCATGGTTTCCACTCGTAAGCCCCTTTTTCGATCTTGTTGATGACCACGTATGGACCTTCCCAATTTGAGTGCGAGCTTCCCTTGGCGTGCATTCTTGTTTCCCCTACGTCGGCCCGTCTTAGAACGCAAATTGGCCAGACCGTGAAGTCTCTCTTTTGCACGCGAGTGTTGTATCCGCTGCGACCTTACTGTTTTGATCAATTGCTAGTGGCGCTTGGTGCGCGGCTCTTCAATTAGGTCCAATTCTTCTCGAATAGCTCGGTCGTTGTCAACCACTGTAGGGGGATTCGAAGTTCTCCAATTCAGCTCGCCCATCTCTATGGGTATCACAACATCGGTCCCATATACCAGTCTGAATGGGGACTCCCCGGTCGTTGAGTGAGGGGTCGTCCTGTAAGCCCATAGAACGGACTGCAGCTCTTCGACCCAGTTTCCTTTCGCTTCATCGAGTCTTCGCTTCAACCCACGCAGAATTACTCTGTTGGCCGCCTGACTTAGCCGTTTATGCGAGGTGCTCGGCCGAGGTGAAACATTTTTTTACCCTAAGTCGGCCAACATTTCTCTGAATCTCTTGTCTGTGGAACTGGGTGCCGTTATGCATTATTAGTTCTTTGGGGATCCCAAAGCGGGCCAACACACACCGTGAAAGAATTTGCTTACTTTGCGTCGAGGTGATGGTTGCAAAGAGGCTCGGCCTCGACCCACTTTGTGAAATAATCTACCGCCACGATCGAAATTTGAACGGCTCAGGCGGTGGAAATGGGCCTAGCAAATCCATGCCCCACCAAGCAAAGCGGCCAAGGTGAGACAAGGCTTTGCAACTCTGTGGAAGGTGCAACGTGGACATCGGCATGTATTTGGCATTTCTTGCACTACGAGCGAGCTTCTTGGCATCCTCGTCCATGGGCTGGCCAATAATAGCCGACCACGAGAGCCTTCTTAGCTATGGAGCAGCGCCACGGTGACTCCCACAAATACCTTCATGAATGTCCTCAAACATGGTGGAAACCGGCCAGAGCGTGAAGACACCTTAACAATGGAGAGGAGAATCCTCTTCCATGCAACTTTCATTCATAACCGAGTACTTGGTCGCTCGAGCGACCAACTTAGCTTGCCGGATCGCTCGGTTCTTCCCCTTCAACAATGTATCTCGGGATAGGGGCGATCCAATCAATCTGAATCCGTGTTGACACACGCAATCCGACCAACGGCCCGACTTGGCTTGAGTCGATCGCTCGGCCGATTTAGAGTTTCTGAATCAAACTTACGCGGATTCCACTCGGGCCTTCGTGCTGCAAGTTTCGATAGAATGCGCTCGAACATTTTCGGTCAGAGGCACATGAGTCACTTCGGCCGGTCGAATCGCTGAGAAGCTCTCTTACTCTGGCTAGGTAATTCTTGACCGCGTCGTCCTTAGCATCATATAATTCTTTGATCTGCGAGGCGACAAGCAAGGAGTCGATCGAAGTTCGACCCGATCGACATTGAAGTCCACTGGCGAGCTGCGGGCGGCTATGCACGCCTCATATTCGACACGATTGTTCGATGTATGGAAGCGCGAAAGTCGAGACACCTCCACGGCCAGGCCTTCAAATTTTCTAGTATTAGGCGGCTCCACTTCCTTTGCTATTAGGCGACCCATCGTGCAAGATCCGGTCGTTTGACGGTCTTACGGGGTAGAGTCATTTCGGCTATAAAGTCGGCCAACACTGCGCTTTTTGCGCGATCTGGATTCAAATTTTATGCCAAACTCACTCGAGCTCCACGCCCACTTTATCATTCGTCCCCGCCAGTCTGGCCGATGAAGGACTTGCCTAATTGGTGATCGGTCCTTACCACGACACGGTGGGCCACAAAGTAGGGTCTCAACCTTGAAAGCGGCAATCGAGTGTGCAAGAGCAAACTTCTCTATTTTACGGTACCTCGGCTCGGGCCCTTGCGACACTTTACTAATGAAGTAGGCCGGATTACGCTTTTAGATCGTTCTCTCGACTAGCACAGGACTCGAGACTTCTTCTCGTTATAGCCAGAAATCTGAATCTGACGTCTCGCGACAGCGGCTTGGTCATGATGGGCGGGCTAACCAAAGCTTGTTTCAATTCATCCAATGCACGCCGGGCATTGGTCGGTCCATTCAAAGTCTACATCTTTCTTGAGGAGTTTAAACAATGGCGTGACTTGCGAGGCCGCTTTGAGGATGAACACAGACAGGCGGCCACCATGCCATTCAATTTGTTGTATTTCTTTTTTTAGTCGTGGGCGGCCTCATATCGGCGGCATACTGCACTTCTCGGGGTTGCTTCATCCTCTTTCGATCGGTGGAAGCCCAAAATCTGCCTACCTCACCCCAAAGGTACACTTCTCGAGGATTGATCGAGGAGTTCTTCTGGCTTCTTCAAATATTTCCACGAAGTTCGCTCACATGATGCAGGTCGGTCACGCTTTTGATGATCATGTCGTCCAGTACACCTCACGAGATTCGACCGATCTGCCTCTTGAAAATTTTGTTCATCATCCGCCGGTAGGTCGCTCCAGGCGTTCTTTAGGCGAAAAGCATCACCTTATCTTGAAAATTTCCCCGATCGGTCATGAAGGTTTGTCTTGTGTCGATCGGGGATACATCGTGATCTGATTGTATCACGAGTAAGCGTCGAAAAAGACGATAATTTGTAGCGAGGCCCCATCGACCAACTTGTCGATGTTGGAGTGCGAGGAAGGCATCCTTCCGGGCATGCCTTATTCAAGTCGATGTAGTCACACATTCTCCATTTGCCGTTCTTCTTTTTGACCAACACGACATTGGATAGCGGTGCGTGTACTTGATCTCTTCTATGAAATTTGTTGGGTCGTTACAGAAGCTTGACTATCTTTGTTGGGTCGTCTCCCAACCGCACATCTATTAGCTCTCCATGAGGTTCGGCCTTTTCAACTTTGTTTTTCGACTCTCGGGCTAAGTCATCATCGTTATCCTGCGGGTCGCTATGCGGATCATACCGAGCATCCAGATCGGTGACATTGACTTGATGGCCTTCACGGTGCTTGAACATTTGGGCGAAGGTCTACCTCATCGCAAATTTGTTGATCTGGTCGTGGCACCGTCTTCTTTGCTTCCTCTAGGTCGGCGCCCGAGGTAACTACGGTCGTCTTTCTTTGTAAATTTCATCTTGGATGTCTTTATCGGCGCCACGGCCTCTAGCTTGCCCGTGGTCGGCTGCGATGATACATCGATAGCACGATTTGAGGGTAGTCACGAGGAACATCGTGCGGACCGTCTGTATAAAGTGCTATCTCGATGTCGTCACCAAATGTGACCATGAGTTCGATCGTCCCCAGCGGGTGGGTGGCCGCTCCATTGAAGCCCGTTAGAAGTAGGCTCGGCACGGGGATTATCTCGCTCCGATCAACCTTGATCTTGTCAATCAAGCCTTCAAACATGATGTCGGCCGAGCTACCACGGTGGCTAGAATTCTTTGAACTTCGTATTGGCCATAATCGCCACGATTACCAGCGGAACATAAGCTGTTTGGCTGCGCCATCGTGCGGTCGCTATCTCCAAGCGAGATGGGGGTGCATTCGAGACCGGTGGGGCTGTTGATGTTGAACCGGCCATCGAGGAGCTCGTCCCACTTCCTTTTGGTGGCTTTGTTTGATTCTCTACGATCCAACGGTTTCCACCGTGAATGACCATTACAGCGTTGCGACCCACAGACCGTGGAGCTTCTCGGTCTTGAGACCGGTCTTTGTCTTGGCGCTTGAAACAACTGAGCACCCTTCCCTCCATGCGGATCGACTTCTTTTTGTTTCTCTTGAGGTGGTCGCCTTCCTCCGACCCTCACATACTTTCCCGCCTTGCCTTTACGAATGAGCTCTTCAATATCATCTTTGAGGCCATACAATCGTTAGTATCATGGCCCTTGCTCTTGTAGTAACAGCGGTATCTTTTAGTCGGTCGTGCCCCTTCTTGAGCACGAGTGGATCGGGCCGCTTTACTCCCACAAATTCATTGTTTGGCACTTTCGCTATAGATCTGCGCAATAGAGGTGTTTAGCCGAGTGCGATGATCGAACTTCTTATCACGAAAGTCGGACCGATTGTCGCGGCGACCTTCATGCCCTTTGGCCGGCTTCTTTGTTTTCTTCTTTGGGTCGTGTACGAACGGCCTTCCTTCTTTGCCGGGGTTTCTTCATACGCCATGTGGGCGTTAGCCTCGTTAAATAGCCGAGATCTTGGTAATGATTCAATGTAAACTCTTCAACGAACCGGTGGTGCGGTCGAATACCCCGCTTGGGTATTTCAACTTGTCCTTGTCGACAAGTCACGAAGCAGAACTCGGCCTCGATGTTAAACCGGTCGATATCTTTGTCTCGGTGTCGTTATGCATACGAACAACGAGAATCCGGTATTCTTCATACCGATATTGGCGTGGTTTGCGGTGTAGTGAGACAAGAAGATTCTTATCAAGTCTTCCTATGATGAGATGGAATTGGGCGAAGAGACTCCCACCATTCCAATGCTCGGCCGTCCAACGGCGGGAAAAAGCACGCATTTCATGGTCGGTCCCAATTCCTATAACAAACAATAATTATTGAAGTAAGCGGAGATGTTTATGCGGATCTCCTCGGCCGTCAAACTTGTTGAGATTGGGCGGCTTGCGGAGATCTCGGGAATTTTGTAACGCTGATCTCCACGGAGAATGGGCGTGCTCGTTCTCGAATGCCGTTCGACCCGAAGGGTTGCATTGCGAGGCATGCCTCGTTGCGGCATTCCATAAAATCCGCCGGACGGGCGGTTGGTGGAAGCGAGGCCTTACGGGTCGCTCGCTTTGGCCTCTCCTTGGCGATCGCGAAAGCGTCCACGATTCTTCCATCTCTGTAATCTTCCGGCTCTTCTCGAGAATCCCAAGATCTGCTTCTCGACCAAGCGTGACCGGGCGACTCATTGGAGAGTACACGGTGGGTGGCGGCCGGTGTCGGGGCGGTAGCTAGAATCTTCATAGTCATCCGGACATCGAGCGTCGTCTACGCGCGTTCTGCTCGGCGACCTATGCGCCTGCCGTCTTGCCGGAGAAGCGATGGGTGGTGCTCTCCGTGAGAGATGCTCCTTCGTGGAGGAGGCGGTGTCTTCGTGCGGTCGGCGGCGGCGAGAGGGTTCTCCGTCTTCAGCGGCGCGCGGCGCCCGACCCTCTTTCGTCGCGAGAGATGGCGCGTCTCGATGCGATCACACGATTTTTGTTTTGCGGGATTTGCAAAACGGCGAAATGACATGGTCGGTGAGGTTCTGAATGCCCGCTTCAATCAGCTCGGGCGACAAGTCTCGAGAACGGCGGTGAACTGTTGGAGGATAGGTCGCGGCGGGTTGTGCCGAAAGGTTCTTGTCGTGGAAGTCCTTGAGACTCGTGGATCGTGTGGCGACCACGCCCCTCGGGTCTCTGCTGCGATTCTGCGCCGGAGGATTGAGTCGAGAAGCGGCCAGCGTGCGGGGCGATCGCGTGGAGCCATGAATGAGGTAGGGTAGCGCCGCGGGCCTCCCACTTTGTGGTCGCCAATTGATCGTACCTTGACCAATGAAGTGTTGAAGTAGTTGTTGCTTCGTTGAATGGGCGGTCGTTGAGGTAATGAAAGGACCAGGTCCCACGGCTTCAGCGTTGAGCACCTCGGGTGGTACTGCAAAGACACTCAAGCGATCTAGTGAGAGGTCGCTCGGGCGGATAGCACAAGGTTAGAGAACGCGTGCACGATACCATATGCGAATGGTGTATATATCTGCGAGTCCGACCGTTTTCGCGAGATTTTCGGCGGCGAGTGCGCTCCAAGCGGCGTGTTGGGCGTCGAATTGGGTTGGGCGCGAGCTAGTTCTTGTTGGCGATTCTCGTATTCTTTGATACACCCGAGCGCAGGTTGGACTAATAACAAGTCTTGTATCAAAAAGCATGTGTTGAATCATATTTCTTCTGCGATATGAAATCAATTCAAAATGATAGAATTATATGCTCCACGATGTTTTCTAGAAGAGTGGTAAGATTGCATGTTAACCAACCCCTAGGAATAAAGAAAATCGAAGAAAATGCCTACATGTTTAATCTTTCGAAATTGCGTGTTTAAGTTGTTGCATGATTGGTTATGCTTAGTTGATGTTTGATGACATGCATAAGTATGTGATGGTTGTAGTTGGTTTTGGTGATTGGTAATGGTGAGTTTTACTTGCGTATGATTTACGTGCGTTCTTGGATCTTTGTTTGATCTTTTTAAAAAAAAAAAAAAGCTGGTATTTTTTGGTCAATTGAAAAATTATGTGGTTTGTCATTTGAAAACTTGATTGAATGCTTGTTAATTTGCCACCGATCGGGTTGAATTCGAGTTGTAGAACTCGAGTTATAGGTGAAACAAGTTAGGTTAAAATTACGGAAGAGCAATCTGGACACTGCTTCAGTCTTTTGAAAACTGGCACTGTTTGGTTGAGTCAAAAATTATATGACCGAGTGTTTTGAAAATAGACTTAAAGCCGGTCGTTTTGGCACTAGTTTCATTAAATTCGGAGTTGTGTAGCTCCCGGTTATGCGCCTCAAAGTCGAGCCAAAATTTTTTTGTAGAGTCAATGCGTAGGAGGTTCAGTTTTTGCGAGTTTTATGTCCACAAACGAACTCCGTTTTAAGCGATTCTTTTTCCATTGGAAACTATACTCAAAATGCTTTTATTCGGGCGAAGTTTTGTCTCATTCGGTCAAGTTTAAGTCGATTTAGCGTGAAATGAAATAGGAGGCAGAATCTGTCAAGTCTGAAAACTGTTTGGGTTGTTTCTAAAAACTGTACTAATTGGCTCATTGTTTTGAAACTTTAATGATATATTCAGAAACTACACATCCGTGGCTTTCCATCGAGTATTTGTTTGTCGAAATCCGAGGTCGTTTACTATTTTAACTAATTCGCCAAAGTAGGCGCAAAGTTACGAAATTTTACTGCACCCGAGTTTAGGTGAAATGATTTGAGCGTTGAATAAAATAATTTGATTGTGGAATAGTTTGAACTCGAATTTTGTTATTATGATCGTGTTAATTGTGGATGTGAATGATGTTGGATATATGATAAATTGTTGAGATTGGCATTGTTGTGTAATTACGGTTGTTAGGGTTATTGGGCCTCTGGCCACAATTGTTGTTGTATCTTGTGTTGGGTAGTCGGGTAGGATTTTGACAACCTACAGGTTAGAATACCTAATTGGGGAGTAAGAGTGTAGGAAAGAGTGTTTGATCTGTTGTGCGTACGATAGGACTTGGATGATAACGGTTAGAGGAGATAAGAAGAGTGGATGTTGATTTCATGAGTTTAGCGTAGATTTTCAAAGAGGATAGCAATCGTTCATACAAGATAGTGATAAGAGGAGGAAGGATCTAGAGTTTCAAGCTGGTGATCATGTATTTTTGAGAGTTACTCCAACGACAGGTGTGGGTCGTGCATTGAAGTCTAAGAAGTTAACTCCACAATTTATCGGACCATATCAGATTTCAGAGAGAGTTGGGAAAGTTGCTTATCGGGTGGCATTGCCACCTAATCTTGCTAATCTGCATGATGTATTCCATGTGTCCCAGTTGCGGAAGTATGTTCCTGACCCGTCGCATGTAGTTCAGTTCGGAAGTATGTCCCAGTTGCTAATCTGGATGATGTGGAGGTGAGAGAAAACCTTACGGTGGAGACTATGCCAGTTAGAATTGAAGATCGTGAAGTGAAGGTTTTAAGGGGTAAAGAGATTAATTTGGTGAAAGTGGTTTGGTTAGGAGCTGTGGGTGAGAGCATGACTTGGGAGTTGGAAAGCAAGATGAAGGAGGCTTACCCAGAGTTGTTCGATTCAGGTAATTTCGATTCAGGTAATTTCGAGGACGAAATTCTTTAAGGGTTACAACATTTAATTAAATTAATTAAAATAGTTGAGTTTATTTATCTAAAAGGGGTCTAATCTACTTTAAATAGGATACTTAAGTTGGATTTATTGTTATTTGTAGGAGTGGGAATAAGGCCCAAGGGCCATCATTGGGCCCAATAGTAGTCATAAAACTTAGGGGTTCCTACACTAGGGTCTCATTACCCTCTTTTTGAAAGAAAGGAAAAAAATAGAAGAATAGAGAGGAGGAGAGGGAAGCTCGACGGCGTGAAGGAGGGAGGGGGAAAGGAAGAAACTTTTCTTGAGCTCTTGGTTGGGTAAGTGAGATTCTAGTCTCAATCTTCATCATTTCTTTTCCCCATTCCATTTCCTTAAGTTCTATGGTCTCATTAGTGTCCATTTTTGAATTTCATTCTCACCCAAGAGGGAAGACATTTCGGCCTTGGCTGGAAATCAGAGGTGGAGGTTTCATTTTGTTGATTCTTGGTGGTTAGTTGAAGCCTTGACTCATTAAAGGTTAGGGGACTCTCCATTACATTTATAATAATTTGTAGGATATGTATTATAGGTGGAATAGCTCTAGGAATGACTTGTTTGTGTGATTTTGATGTTGATTATATGTTGGTTGATGTATGAGATGCCTAATTTGTTGATATCATGTTGCTTCTTGTTGGAAAAATATGTGTTGTGAATTATGCATGCTATATGTTTGATGAAATGTCTCCATGAGGAGGAGTATGAGAATATGGTAATTTAATGAAGTTGATTTAATACCTATATGTGTGTTGTTTATGTGGGAATTAAGTTGTTGAGTAAAAATTAGGTTTGAGTTGGTTTTGTGGAGGTGTTTGGAGGGGGCGAAATGCCTAGGCATGTGGCGCCTAGAATCTGTTTTGGGCTGAGAATGGTTTAGTGTAGGGAGGGGGCGCCATTTGCTAGGCAAAATGGCGCCAGGTATGCTGTCTGTTGGTTTGGCAGGGTGCAGGGCGCCAATCACCAAGGAATATGGCGCCTGAAGGAGTGAATAGGTGCTGGTGTGTGTTGTTCAACTCAGGGGCGCCATTTGCTAGGCAAAGTGGCGCCCAGTTTGCGGTTTTGTGAATTTTGTCTCGGTTTGGGTTGAGTCTGGCAGGAGGGGCGCCAATTCCTTAGGAATATGGCGCCTGTGTCTAGTGTGTGGCGTGACATGTGCAGGGAAGGGCGCCAATTCACTAGGAAATTGGCGCCTGGTGCGTGGGTGTGTTGCGTGCGTGCAAGGATGGGGTGGAGTGCGGGCGCGCGGTTCTTTGGAAACTTGGCGCCCTGTGCTAGTGTGTGCGTGTCTCCTCTTGCGCGTAGTGTGGGGCGGTTGGTGTCAAGGTATGGGGCGCCATTTTGGCTGCCCCTTGGCGCCTTGGTGTCCAAAATGTGTCTAAGTGATAGTTTAGTCCCTGAGAATTAATTTAATCCTTGGTGTGACAAAATAGTCCCTAAGAATTAAATTAATCCTTGGCGTGACAAAATAATCCCTTGGTGTCTAATTAATCCAAATATGTCAACATAAGCTCCTAAGCACCAAATTAATCATAATGTGTCAAAATAATCCCTTGAGTACTAAATTAATCTTTGGTGGGTCAAAATGGTCCTTGAGTGTGGAAAAGGTCCTTATGAGGTGGTTGGGTCTTTAGGTGAGAATCAATTTAATAAATGGTAAAGTGGTGGTTAATAAATGACGTGTGTAACACCCCAAAATAATTCAATTAATTAACTTAGTTGAGTTATTAAGGGTTTGCAACATTTTACTTTTAAGTCAATAATTCATTAAGTGAAGGTTAAGCTTGTGTGGCATTTTTAGGAAAATGTTTAAGTTAGGAAAGGGTGTGGATAGAGGAAGCCCACGGCCTAATAAGGCCAAGGCCTCATTTAAGTCCCTTAGGACATATTAATTGGTGACTTCGTAGGAGACCACCACATTGCTCCAAAAATAGTTAAGTTTTCAAATTGAGAAAGTAGAGAGAAGTGAGACTTAGAGAGAAGGAAGAGAGGAAGGAGAGAAGGAAGAGAAAACAGAAGTGCGAACCAAGAGAAGAGGTGAAAAGTGAGCTGAATTTTCAAGGATTCTTAGAAGTGCTAGTGAAGAGGGTGTGTCTACGGTCGTAATCAGGTTAGGGGGCTCTTTTAATCCTTGTAATGTTTTGTGTTTGATAGTGTTTTGGTGTGAGTGGTTCTGATCACCTTGCATGTGTGTTTTATGGGTTGTTCATGACATGTTTTGGATCGGTTGGGAAAGAGAGAGGAGTGTAACACTCTCTCTGTTCTGTGTGATACGAAGAGAGCTTTGCATGGTGAGGCATCATAGTGTAACTCGGTGTAGTGTGAAGAAATGAGCTTGCATGTAGAGTTAGGGAGAGGATCGGAGCCAAAGGAGTGAGTATCCGAGTGTGTATGAGTGTGGTGAGCTGGAAATGAGCTTGCATGTTGGGTTTAAGTGAGGAAACAGAGTAAACTGAGTACCCTTAAGCTTAGAGGGAGAGAAAACGAGTTGAGGGAAGTCAACGCTAGAGTGTCTTAGTGATTGAGAGTCTGTTGGTGAGTTTGAGGGAGAGTATGTGTCTAAACACCATTTGCGAGGGTAAGGGCGCTTATACCGCAAGAAGTGTAGGTGTTTCGCCTTAAGGTCTGGGAGTTGTGGGGGAGTGAACCGAGGTCCTCGGGCCGGAGTAGCGTCACCAGGGGGCAACGCCCAAATACCTAAGTATAGGTGAACCGAACCACGGATTCTTTGAGAAGTGAATTCCCATGACTTAGATGATTTTAGTGTGAGGGAGTGCGTAACTATGAGCGCTCTGCAGAATTGAGGGTTGAGTGTAGATAGTAGGGGTACACACATAGGTGTCTTGAGGTGATGTTGAGTAGGTAGCGAGAGGTGATGTTAGGCGCCAATGTTGCCTAGCACATTGTGGGGCGCCAGCGGGAGTGCGATTTTAGCACCAATGTGCATAAGTAAGGGAGCGATTAAGTCCATTTTGGTCCTTAGGTGACATTTTGGTCCCTAAGTGTCGTTGCGGTCCTCGGTGTGACAATTAGTCCACCATGGAGTGCTTGAAATGACCGAGAGGTCGGTTGTAGGTCTAGGGTGATTCTCACGGTGTAGTAGGTCGACCTTAGCCTTGCTGTGATGATGTCTAGATGGTGTAGGCGTCGGTGAAACGACGGAGTAGAACGACGGAGTAACGACGGAGTAACGACGGTGTAAGCATTCACATGCGTTATGTTTGATTGGTGTGTGATTGCATTTGTCATGAAGTCACATATTGATGTGCATATAACGACGGGGGAAGTTTCGACCTCGGATGTGGTAGGACTTCGGTCTCCATATCAAAATAACGACGGAGAACGACGGAGAGCCAATAGGCTAAATAATGACGGTGGAGGTACCTCATTGCATAATGCCCTGTGGTTGGGTTGCATACATGAATACATTTCATAATTTAATGTTTTATGGTGATTGATAATTGTTGTGATTGTTTGAACTATCGGTGAGTGTTGTTTTAAATTTAACCAGAGGTGCTTTAGTGCTATCTCTAACCTTAAGCTTTCTTCACATTATATTACTTGTGTTAAGAGACTCACCCTAGCTGCTTTATGTTGCTTCTCATGTCGGCAACTTGCAGGTACTCATGAGTGATGGTTGTGCCTAGCTCAAGTCGGTTGTGTATCTGCTCTGAGTCGTGTAACACCTGGTCAGGGCAGTAGTTTTTAGTGCTTTTATGCCGATCTTGTATATTTACGATATATAGTCTTTTGAACTAAAACTATCATTTTGTTGTAACTTTACAACTTTGTATTATGACTTGATGCCTTATGTTATGGTGAGGTGCCTTATGTTATGGGCTTAGACCACTTTGTGTAGATGTGATGCGCATGATTGCATGCTTAGTATAATCTTTGTGCAACTATTTGAACTTAATTGAATTTCTGTTTCCCTTTTCAAATCATCAAATGTAGCCTCCTTTGGGTGGATTTTGAAACTCGATTTTATTTTAGTAGAACCGAGATTGATTAGATAAGGGGGTGTTACATTGTTGGTATCGAGCATAAGTTCGGTCTTGTCCGACCAAGTATTTGAGTCTAAGTGTCTTAAGCCTCGAGTCTTAGGCTCGTTCTAAACCAGTTCTTGACTGTGTGATCTGTGAAGTAAGAATGGCTGGAAGAGCTGGAAGAAATGATCTTTGCTATAGGCTAGCTGCGTTGGAGGCGATGGCAAATGCTATGGGAATCGACCTCGTGAGAATGCCGATGATCTTTGGGCTCGTAGGCTCGCTACTTTCGGAGGGAGAATCCTCCTACCTTGAGGAGGTATGATCTGATGGGGCTCTAGCATGGTTAAAAGAAATAGAGAGAATATTCGGGGTGATGGATTGCACCGATGAGAAAAAAGTGAGGTTTGGGACTCATATGCTCGCTGAGGAAGCCGACGACTGGTGGCTTGGAGTTCTTCCAAGGTTGGAAGTCTGAGGAGGAGATCACATGGGAGAATTTTAAGAAAGAGTTCATGAGGAAGTACTACCCAGAAGATGTGAGAGGAAAGAAAGAGATGGAATTCTTGGAGCTCGAGCAAGGTAACATGGCCAGTGTCGAGTATCTTTGCCAAGTTTTCCGAGTGATAAAGTTTTACCCCATTACAATGGAGACTCTTCTTTGAGTTCTCCAAGTGTATCAAATTTGAAACGATTTGAAGCCCGAGATCAAGCGGGCAATTGAGTATCAAAGGATAAGGGTGTATTCCGAAGTGGTGGATAGTTGGAGAATTTATGAAGAAGATAGTGTGGCTACTAGGTGAAAATGGGAAAGATAAGAAGACTTTTCAACCTCGTAACCGTTGGAAGCCTTATGACCATTCCGGTGGTAGAGGAAGGGAAATTCCGCGAGGAGAGGAAAGCCTAGTAGGGGAGGCGCTCCTGCTATTCTCGACTTGTTACAAGTGTAGTTGCACAGGCACAAGGCGAGGAGTGCAAGGCGAGAGGTGAAGAGGTGTTATAGATGTGGCAAGGAGGGCCACCTGTCTGGCGAGTGTGGGCGAAAGGAGGTGAGTCTGTTTCAATTGTGGAGAGATGGGTCACATCGGTCCCAGTGTCCAAAGCCAAAGCAAGAAAGAGGCGTGGGGAAAGTGTTTGCATTAGTTTGGGTCCCGGGTAGTGAATGAAATCAAAGGTGCAGCGTTATATCAGCGGTGTTCCTCTATTTGCAATTATAGATCTTTGGCGCAACTCATTCATTCATTTTACGCCATGTGGGCTAATAGACCGAGTTTAGTGTTGTCTTCATTGGGAAGGAGATGGTCATTAACACTCCTACTAAGGGTTCAGATGACTACCTCTCTAGTATGTTCGAAGTGCCCACTTGATCGTATTCGCGGGGACTTCTCTGTTAATTTAATTTGTTTACCACTAGAGGAATGGGCGTCATCCTTGGTATGGGTGGTTGGTAGACAACCATGTTCATATCAATTGCTTGTTGAGGATCGGTTAATTTTCACCTTTCTGGGGTGAAGGAGTCGGCTTTACTTCTGCTAGACAAGTGCGCAAGTTGTTAGGAGAAGGGGTTACTCTGTTTGCGTTATGGGCGTCGTTAACGATGAGAGAATCAAGTCAAGATTGAAGATCTACCGGTGGTTAGAGAGTTTGCCGAGGTGTTTCTGAAGAAATACGATGTGCCACTGAGAGAGAGATCGAGTTCACCATAGAATTGATTCTGGAACAAGGCCGGTGTCTATGGCACCTTATAGGATGTCTGCATCCGAAATATGCAGTGAAGAAGCAGTTGGAAGAATTGCTAGAAAGGAAATTCGTGAGACCAAGCGTGTCACCGTGGGAGCACTGTGTTTGCTAGTGAAGAAGAAAGATGGAAGCATGAGGTTGTGCATGGACTACGGACAATTGAACAAGGTTACAATTAAGAACAAGTATCCACTACCAAGAATTGTGATTTGATGGATCAATTAGTGGGTGCTCGGTATTTTCCAAGATTGATTTGAGTCGGGCTACCATCAAATCAAAGTGAAGAACGAAGGCGTACCAAAGACGACTTTTAGAACTCGGTATGGACACTACGAGTACTTAGTAATGCCATTCGGTGTCACTAATGCTCTCGGTGTATTCATGGAGTATATGAATCGTATTTTCCATGAGTACTTAGATCGGTTTGTGGTAGTGTTCATAGAGCGATATCTTGGTCTACTCAAGTCGGCGGAAGAGCATGCCGAGCACTTAAAGGGTAGTGCTGAAGGTTCTGAAAGAGAAGAAGCTATATGCGAAGTTATCCAAGTGTGAGTTTTGGTTGAAGGAAGTGAGTTTCCTAGGCCATGTGATTTCCAGCAATGGGATTGCAGTGGACCCTTCAAAGATTGAAGCTGTGTTGAAGTGGGAGGCACCCAAGTCGGCCACCGAAGTGAGGAGCTTCTTGGGCTTAGCCGGTTACTACAGAAGATTCATTGAGGGTTTCTCCAAATTGGCGTTGCCATTAACCCAATTGACATGTAAAGATAGGGCTTTCGTATGGGATGACCGATGTGAAGAGAGTTTCCAAGAGTTGAAGAGGAGATTGACAACGTCGCCGATCTTGACGTTGCCTAATCCAAAGGTTCCTTTTGTGATCTATTGTGATGCATCTAAGTTAGGTTTGGGTGTGTGTCTTTGATGCAAGAAGGTAAAGTAGTGGCGTGCGCTTGAAAGCAATGAAGACTCATGAGAAAAATTACCCCACTCATGATTTAGAGCTAACTGCCGTAGTGTTTGCATTAAAGATATGGAGGAATTACCTTTATGGTTCGAGGTGTTTAGTGATCACAAGAGTTTGCAGTACTTGTTTGATCAGAAGGAATTGAATATGAGGCAGAGGAGATGGTTGGAGTTATTGAAGGACTATGACTTCGGTTTGAACTATCACCGGGGAAGGCCAGCGTTGTAGGCGATGCTGCGAGTAGGAAATCTCTGCATATGTCATCAATGATGGTAAAGGAGCTAGAATTAATTGAACAGTTTAGAGATTTGAGCCTAGTATGTGAAGTAACACCTCGGAGTGTTAAGTTGGGGATGCTAAAGATCACCAATGAGTTTATGGTTAGTATAAGGGGAAGCCACGGAAGGTGGATGTGAAGTTGGTTGATGTGTTTGTGAGTGTTGGCGGAGATAACAAAGATTTTGAGTTGGATACACAAGGTTTGTTGAGGTTCGGAGGTCGGATATGTATACACGATGATGAAGAGATCAAAGGCAATCTTTGGAGGAGTGTCATAGAAGTCGGTTGAGTATTCATCCGGGGGCTACGAAAATGTATCAAGACTTGAAGAAATTGTTCTGGTGGCAAGGAATGAAGAAGGATGTAGCTCGTTTCGTCTATGCTTGTTTGACTTGCAGAAGTCAAAGGTGGAGCACCGAGGCCGGCGGGGTTGATGCAACCGTTGCATATTCTGAATGGAAGTGGGACGACATTTCCATGGACTTTGTAATCAGGTTCTTGAGGACAACAAGAGGGTTTGACACCATTTGGGTGATTGTTGATAGGCTGACAAAGTCATCACACTTACGCGAAATAATAGAAGGAAATGAGGTTGTTTCGTTTAAAAGCGTGCTTTTGATCCGACTAGCCTAAGATCCAATCTCAAGTTAAACCTTGAGGCCAGAAGATAAATTGATTATGAGTCCCGCTTGTTGACGAGCTTCATAATCTTTCATTTCTCTCCCTTGCATAACCCACTTTTCACAAGGTAAGTGAACCTGGTAATCCTCTTAGAATTCCTATTAACATCACATACCCAGTGCCGAGGTTAGCAGAAATTTATATCAATGTCATTGTGAAGCTTCATGGAATCCCTTTGAGTATTGTATCAGACAGAGATCCAAGGTTTACTTCGGAATTTTGGAAGAGCTTGCAAGAGGCGTTGGGTTCCAAGTTGCGTTTGAGCTCGGCATACCATCCTCAGACTGATGGTCAATCCGAGAGAACTATCCAGTCCTTAGAAGACTTATTGAGAGCTTGTGTGCTTGAGCAAGGAGGTGCGTGGGATTCGTATCTACCATTGATAGAGTTCACTTACAACAACAGTCATCATTCAAGTATTGGAATGGCACCATTTGAAGCATTGTATGGCCGTAGGTGTAGGACCCCACTATGTTGGCATGAAACAGGAGAGAGAGTTGTGTTAGGACCCGAGTTGGTTAGAGAGACTAGCGAGAAGGTTAAGATGATCAGAGAGAAGATGAGGGCGTCACAAAGTAGACAGAAGAGTTACCATGACAAAAGGAGGAAAGACTTAGAATTTCAAGCCGGCGACCATGTATTCCTTAGAGTCACCCACAGTGGTCGGAGTTGGACGAGCTCGAGGTCCAAGAAACTATCACCTCGTTTCATTGGACCATATCAAATCTTGGAGAGAGTTGGGAAGGTGGCATACCGAATTGCATTGCCACCCAGTCTGTCAAATTTGCAAGATGTGTTCCATGTATCTCAACTGAGGAAGTATGTTCCTGACCCGTCTCATGTCATTCAAATGGATGATGTGCAAGTGAGAGACGACCTCACTGTGGAGACAATACCAATCAGAATTGAAGACCGAGAAGTAAAGACTCTTAGGGGAAACGAAATCAAGTTGGTGAAGGTGGTTTGGGTAGGAGCTGCTGGTGAGCATGCTACTTGGGAGCTAGAAAGCAAGATGAAGGAAGCCTATTCCGAGCTGTTTGATTAAGGTAAGATTCTGAGGACGTAATATCCTAAGTAGGGGAGGGTTGTAACACCCCAAAATAATTCAATTAATTAACTTAGTTGAGTTATTAAGGGTTTGCAACATTTTACTTTTAAGTCAATAATTTATTAAGTGAAGGTTAAGCTTGTGTGGCATTTTTAGGAAAATGTTTAAGTTAGGAAAGGGTGTGGATAGAGGAAGCCCATGGCCTAATAAGGCCAAGGCCTCATTTAAGTCCCTTAGGACATATTAATTGGTCACTTCGTAGGAGACCACCACATTGCTCCAAAAATAGTTAAGTTTCCAAATTGAGAAAGTAGAGAGAGAAGTGAGACTTAGAGAGAAGGAAGAGAACCGAAGGAGAGAAGGAAGAGAAACCGAAGTGCGAACCAAGAGAAGAGGTGAAAAGTGAGCTGAATTTTCAAGGATTCTTAGAAGTGCTAGTGAAGAGGGTGTGTCTGATGGTCGTGTCAGGTTAGGGGCTCTTTTAATCCTTGTAATGTTTTGTGTTTGAGAGTGTTTTGGTGTGAGTGGTTCTGATCACCTTGCATGTGTGTTTTATTGGTTGTTCATGACATGTTTTGCTGTGTTTTGCTCTTTGCTGTGATCTGTGGTGAGGTAACGATGGTGGATCGGTTGGGAAAGAGAGAGGAGTGTAACACTCTCTCTGTTCTGTGTGATACGAAGAGAGCTTTGCATGGTGAGGCATCATAGTGTAACTCGGTGTAGTGTGAAGAAATGAGCTTGCATGTAGAGTTAGGGAGAGGATCGGAGCCAAAGGAGTGAGTATCCGAGTGTGTATGAGTGTGGTGAGCTGGAAATGAGCTTGCATGTTGGGTTTAAGTGAGGAAACAGAGTAAACTGAGTACCCTTAAGCTTAGAGGGAGAGAAAACGAGTTGAGGGAAGTCAACGCTAGAGTGTCTTAGTGATTGAGAGCTTGTTGGTGAGTTTGAGGGAGAGTATGTGTCTAAACACCATTCGCGAGGGTAAGGGCGCTTAAACCGAAGTGTAGGTGTTTCGCCTTAAGGTTCCGAGTTGTAGGGGAGTGAGCAGGGGTCCTCGGGCGAGAGGTAGCGTCTGAGCAGCCCAAATACCTAAGTATAGGTGGTGAACCGGGAATCTTTGAGATGTGAATTCCCATGACTTAGATGATTTTAGTGTAAGGGAGTGCGTATCGTGGAGCGCTCTACGAATTGAGGGTTTGAGTATAGATAGCCAGGGGTACACACATAGTGTCTTGAGGTGATGTTGATGAGTAGGTAGCGAGGTGATGTTAGGCACCAATGTTGCCTAGCACATTGTGGGGCGCCAGCGGGAGTGCGATTTTAGCACCAATGTGCATAAGTAAGGGAGCGATTAAGTCCATTTTGGTCCTTAGGTGACATTTTGGTCCCTAAGTGTCGTTCAAGGTCCTCGGTGTGACAATTAGTCCACCATGGAGTGCCGAGGTGGTGAGAGGGTCGGTTGTAGGTCCTAGGGTGATTCTCACCGTGTAGTAGGGTCGACCTTAGCAATCGTGATGATGTCTAGATGGTGTAGGCGTCGGTGAAACGGCGAGTAGAACGGCGAATAACGACGATGTAAGCATTCACATACGTTATGTTTGATTGGTGTGTGATTGCATTTGTCATGAAGTCACATATTCATGTGCATATAACGACGGAGGAGGTTTCGACCTCGGATGTGGTAGGACTTGGTCTCCATATCAAAATAACGACGGAGAAGCAGACGGAGAGCCAATAGGCTAAATAATGGCGGTGGAGGTACCTCATTGCATAATGCCACGTGGTTGGGTTGCATACATGCATACATTTCATAATTTAATGTTTTATGAGTGATTGATAATTGTTGTTGTTCACAGGTGTATTAGCAAATCGCGAGGCGCCAGCAACAATTGGACTGCGACCCGACCCATCTCGATCGGCCCAACACGCGCTTGGGCGCAATTCTCGCCTAAGCGAAATCTTAGCAAAGCGGTCGGACCTCGCGGATATATATCGCCATTCGCATATGGCATCGTGCGTTCTCTAACCTTGTGCTATCGCGGCGACCGACCTCTCACTAGATCGTCGGAGTGTCTTTGCGTACCACCCGAGGTGCTCAACGCGTGAAGCGGGACCGGTCCTTTCACTCATTCAACGGCCGCCCATTCGACAAAGCAACAACTACTTCAACTCTTCATTGGTCAAGGTACGCGATCAATTGGCGACCACGGTGGGAGGCGTGTGCGCTATCCTACCTCATTCATGGCTCGCGCGGCCGCCCCGCACGCGCGGGCCACTTCTCGACTCAATCCTCGGGCGAGAATCAGCGGCGGAACCGGGCGTGGCGGTCTGATCCCACGAGTCTCAAGGACTTCGCGACAAGAACCTTGATGTGCACAATCCAGTCACGGACCTATCCTCCAACGAGTTCGGCCGCTTCTCCTCACGAGACTTGCGCGGCTGGTTGAAGCGGGCATTGTGAGAACCTCTGCGGCACCATGTCACTCAAGCCGTTTGCGGATCTTGCGGAACAAAAACGGTGATCGCGAGGCCAGAGGCGCGCTCATCTCTCGATCTGAAAAGGGTCGATTCGGGCGCCCGCGTGCGAAGGCGGAGAACCCTGCGCTTTCGCCGCCGACCGTGCGCGAAGACACCGCTCCTCCTCGAAGGAGCATTTCGCCGAGAGAGCACTACTCATCGCTCTCTCCGGCGGAGGAAGAAGCGGAGGCACGCATATCGCCCCTGCGCAGAAACGCGCAGACGCGCGCGTTCAATGTCTTATGATTATGAAGATTCTAGTTACACGGCCCGACACCGGTCGCTCACCCACCGTACTCCTCGAATGAGTCGTCCGGTCACGTCGGTCGAGAAGCGAGATCTTAGGATTCCCGAGAAGAGTGGAAGATTACGAGAGATGGAAGAATTAGGGGCGTTTCGCATCGGCCAAGGAGAGGCCAAAGCGGCGACCCGAAGGCCTCCACCACTTCCACCGACGTGCCCGTCGGAGGATTTTATGGAATGCCGGACAACGAGGCATGCCTCGCAATGCAACCCTTTGGGTCGAGCGGCATTGAGCGAGCACGGCCCGTTCTCCGGGGAGATCGAGCGTTACAAAATCCCAAGAGATCTCCGCAAGCCGCCCAATCTCAACAAGTTTGGGCCAGAGGGGATCGGACAAACATCTCCGTTACTTCAATAATTACTGGCTTTATTGTGGAATTGGGACCGACCATGAAATGCGAGCTTTTTCCCCGATCATTGGGCCAGTAGAGCATTGGAATGGTGGGAGTCTGCGACCCAATTCCATCTCCTCATGGGACGACACGATCGAGAATATTCTTGTCTCACTACACGCGCAAACCGCCAATACCGTTATGAAGAATACTTGGACTCTGTTGTTCAAGGAGATAATGAGACGCTGAGGCAGTACATCGACCGTTTAACACCGAGGCGAGTCCGTTCATGACTTGTCGAGACAAGGACAAGCTAAAATATCTGAGCGTGGTATTCGGCCAGGACCACTTGGTTCGTGAAGAATTCACTCTTAATCATTACCAAGATCTCAACTACTTCCTAGCAAGGGCGAACGTCCATATGGCATACGAAGAGACTTTGGCAGCAAAAAAGGCCGTCCGTGCACGACCTAAAGAAGAGAGCAGTAAGCCGGCCAAAGGGCATGAAGGTCACCGCGACAATCGGTCTGACTTTCGAGATAAGAAGTTCGATCATCGCGCTCGACTAAACACCTCGATTGCACGGATCTATAGCGAGTGCGAATAATGAATTTGTGGGAATAAAGTTGCCCGATCCACTCGTGCTCAAGAAGAAGCACGGCCAGACTAAAAGATCTGCCGTTACCACAAAAGCAAGGGTCATGATACTAATGATGTATGGCCCTCAAAGATGATATCGAAGAGCTCATTCGAAAGGAAAGTTGGGAAAGTATGTGGCGTAGGAAGAAGGCGGCCGACCTCGAGAAGCGAAAAGCCGATCCCGATAGAGGAAAGGCGCGCTCTAGTTGTTTCAAGCGTCCAAGAAAAAGCGATGCGAAGATCGAGAAGCCCCACGATCCGCAGGTCGCAGCGTTGCTATGGTCATTCACGGTGGCAACCCTTTGGATCGTAGAGAATCAAATAAAGCCACTAAAAGGAAGTGGGGCGAGCTCACGATGGTCGGTTCAACATCAACGATCCCACCGGTCTCGAATGCAGACCCCCATCTCGTTTGGAGATAGCGACACGCGATGGCGAGCCAAACGATTATGTTCCGTTGGTAATCGGTAGTTATGGCCAATCTGAAAGTTCAAAGAATCTGGGTCGACCCGGTAGCTCGGCCGACATCATGTTTGAAGGCTTGATTGACAAGATCAAGGTTGATCGGAGCGAGATAATTCCCCAGGCCGAGCCAACACCCTTGACGGGCTTCAATGGAGCGACCACCTACCCGTTGGGAACGATCGAACTCATGGTCACTTTTGGTGATGACACTGGAGATAGCATCTTATGCAGGGGCCGGTCCGCACGACGTTCCTCGTACTCCCCCTCAAATCATGCTATCAGTGTATCATTGGTAGGCCGACCCTGGGCAAGCTAGAGGCTGTGGCATCAACGGTCCATCTGAAGATGAAATTCTACAGCAAAGACGACCAGGTAGTTACCCTGGCGGCCGACCTAGAAAGCGGCGAAGACAGTGCCACGATCTGTATCAACAAATTTGTGATGAGGTAGACCTTGGCCCAAATGTTCGAAGCACTGGTGAAGGCCATCAAGTCAATGTCACTGATCTGGATGCTCGGTATGATCCAGACAGCGACCCAGAGGATAACGATGATGACTTAGCCCGAGAGCTGAAAAACGAGTTGAAAAGGCGAAACCTCATGGAGAGCTAGTAGATGTGCAGTTGGGAGACGACCCAACAAAGGTAGTCAAGCTCGGCAGCGACCTACCAGAACAAGTGAAGCAAAACCTTGTGCAATGTTTGAGAGACTATCTTGACTGCTTCGCATGGCGGGCATCGAACATGCGGCATTCCTAACGAAGTAGCTGCCATCAACTTTCGATCGATGAAGGGAATTGGCCGTTCGCTCAAAGAAGGCGTGCTCGAGCGAGGAAAAATCTCAAGCATTTGCAAAGCCGTTGAGGACCTCATAAAGGCCAATTTCATAGAAGAGATCAAATACACGACACAGGCCGCCCAATGTCGTCTTTGGTTAAAAAGAAGAATGGAAAGTGGAGGATGTGTGTAGACTACACCGATCTAAATAAGGCATGCGAAGGATGCCTTCCCCGTACTCCAACATTGACAAATTGGTCGATGGGGCCTCGGGCTACAAACTCTTGTCTTTTACGGGACGCTTACTGCGGATACAATCGAGATCACGATGTATCCGCCCGATCGGCACAAGACGGCCTTCATGACCGATCGGGAAATTTTGAAGACAAGGTGATGCCTTTCGGCCTTAAGAACACTTGGAGCGACCTACCAAATGAATGATGAACAAAATTTTCAAGAGGCGGTCGGTCGAATCTCGAGGTGTATTTGGGCGACATGATCATCAAAAGCGTGACCGACCGGATCATGTGAGCGACCTCGAGGAAATATTTGAAGAAGCTAGGAAGAACTCGCTCGGTGAATCACGAGAAGTGTACCTTTGGGGTGAGTAGTGAGATTTTGGGCTTCCACACGACCGAAAGAGGATAGAGCAAAACCGAGAAGTGCGGGCGATGCGCCGATATGAGGCCGCCCACGACTAAAAAAAGAGATACAACAATGAATGGCATGGTGGCGCTCTATCCGAGTTCATACCCAAAGCGCTGTAAGTCATCGCCATGTTTAAACTCCTCAAGAAAGATGTAGACTTTGAATGGACCGACCAATGCCGCGTGCATTGGGCGAATTGAAAGCAAGCTTTGGTTAGCCCGCCCATCATGACCAAGCCGTTGTCGCGAGGCGAGCGCATATCATACTTGGCTATAACGAGAAGAAGTTACGGCGCGATGTGCTAGTCGAGAAAACGATCTAAAGCGAGAATCCGGTCTACTTCATAAGTAAAGTCTTGCGAAGGGCTCTGGTGAGGTACCAAAAGATAGAAGTTTTCTCTTGCACTCGATTCTTTGCTCGAAGGTTGAGACCCTACTTTGTGGCCCACCAGTCGTGGTAAGGACCGATCGGCCGATCGAGCGAGTCCTTCATCGGCCCGGACACAGCGGGGCGAATGATAAAGTGGGCGGTGGAGCTTAGTGAATTTGGAATTAAATTTGAATCGGTGTCGGCCGCAAAGCGCGGTGTTGGCCGACTTTATAGCGTAAAATGACTCCTACTCGGAAGATCAAGCCGGAACGACCGGATCTTGCGTAGATGGGTCGTCTAATAGTAAAGGGAGTGGAGCCGGCCTAATACTAGAAAATTCTCAAGGCCCGGGTGTGGAGGTGTCTCTAACTTTCGCTTTCCATACATCGAACAATCGGGCCGAATATGAGCGTGCATAGGCGCTGCAGACTCGCGAGGACTTCAATGTCGGCCGAGTTGAACTTCGATCGGACTCCTTGCTTGTCGTCGCGCGGATCAAAGAGCTATATGATGCGAAGGGCGGCGTCTTTGAATTACCTAGCGAGTAAGGAGCTTCTCAGCGGTTCGGCCGGCCGGTGAATCATGTGCCTCTGACCGAAAATGTTCGGCGCGATATACTATCAAAGCCGGCAAGTACCAAGACCCCGGGAATCACGAAGTTTGATTCAGAAACTCTCAATCGTAGAGCTGCGTTTCAACCAAGCCGAGTCGATCGTTGGCGTTACGTATTGTCAAACCGCGGATTGATTGGATCGCCCTATCCTTAGATATATTGTTGAAGGGGAAGAACCGAAAGCGATCCGAAGCAAGCTAAGTTAGTCGAGCTCGGGCGCGACCAAGTACTCGGTTATAGAAGGAAAGTTATGCAGAGAGAGGATTCTCTCCATTTGTTAAGGTGTCTTACGTCGGTCGAATCCGACCATGTCTTTGAGGACATTCATGAAGGTATTTGTGGGAGTCACCGTGGCGCTCGGTCCATAGCTAAAAAAAGGCTCTCGTAGCCGCTATTATTGGCCGACCATGGGCGAAGATGCCAAGCTCGTTCGAAGTGCAAGAAATGCCAAATACATCTTGATGTCCACATTGCACCTTCCACAGAGTTGCAAAGTCTTGTCTCACCTTGGCCGTTTGCTTGGTGGGGCATGGATTTGCTAGGCCCGTTCCCACCTGCTCCAGGCCAGTTCAAATTTCTGATCGTGGCGATGGATTATTTCACAAAGTGGGTCGAGGCCGAGCCTCTTGCAACCATCACCTCGGCGAAAGTAAGCAAATTCTTCGGCCGGTGTGTGTTGGCCCGTTTTGGGATCCCTCAGCAATTAATAACAGACAACGGCACCCAGTTCACAGACAAGAGATTCGGAGAAATGTTGGCGACTTGGGGGTAAAGCAGCGTTTCACCTCGGTCGAACACCCTCGGACAAGCGGCCAAGGTGCCGAGGCGGCCAACGGGTAATTTTGCGTGGGTTGGCGAAGACTCGATGAAGCGAAAGGAAACTGGGTCGAAGAACTGCAGTCCGTTCTATGGGCTTACAGGACGACCCCTCACTCAACGACCGGGGAGTCCCCATTCGGGCGGTGTATGGGATTGATCTTTGTGATACCCATAGAGATGGGCGAGTGAATTGGAGAACTTGAATCCCCTACGGTGGTTGATAACGGCCGGGCTATTCGAGAAGAGTTGGACCTAATTGAAGAGCTGCGCACCCAAGCATCACTAAGAGAGCAATTGATCAAACGAAGGTCGCGACCGATACAACACTCGCGTGCAAAAGAGAGACTTCACGGTCGGTCGGCTTCGTTCTAAGGCGGGCGGCGTGGGAAACAAGAATGCACGCGCCAGGAAGCTCGCACCGAATTGGGAAGGTCCATACGGGGTCATCAACAAGATGGAAAAGGGGCTTACGAGTGGAAACCATGGATGGGGCGACTATCCCGAACGTGGAATGCGAGAAAAAACTTAGGAAATATTACGTTTGAATGTAACAAATGATTTGAATGTAATGACGACCGACCTATGAATGAAAAGCGGCGAGCGCTCTTTTTTCCAGGTTTTTACGAGAGGCGACCTTTAGAAATATGGCGTGTTCTTTACTTTCGCAAGAATGTATGGCCGGTCGCTCAAGATTGCCCGTGGCAAAGGAGCGATCGAAGATTATCAACTTGATCGGATCGTCGAAGCGATCTACCTCAAGAAACCATCGAAATGGCCCAAGGGTTAGACAACGACGCGAACCTCGGTGTCGTCGAAAGCGATCCATGGCGCTGCGCCGCCGAGGCGGCACAAGCAGCGATCACAGAGTTGACTCGAGCGAGCGCCATCGAAAATGGTCCAAGGGTTAAGTAATAACCCAGCCGAGCGAGCCGTCGAAACGACCTACCTCGAGAGATCATCGGTGATCCCAACGGATGCCATCGAAATGGCGGCCGAGTGCCATCGAAATGGCCCAACCATAAACGCAGCGCTATCGAAATAGCACGAAAACGGCGCCCGGCGTACTACAAGTTCGAAATGACTAAGGCGAATAAATGCAAGAAATGCGCAGACATAGCAATATAAATTTGAACAGCGTAATTAAAAGCAAGTAAAAATTGTCATTACAAACATGGGGCGCCTTGGTCGGCCGGCGCCCACGAATGAAAAAACTGCACGAAGGCAGAAAAATTGTTGTGCCCGAAGGCAAGTTAAACTATTACAGAAATTACTCCGCTCGCAGGCGGGCTTCAGAGGATTCAGAAAAGAACGGTGGCCGGTTGAACGACATTTCCCTGTTCGTCCACTTGCTCGGGCAGCATGATCTTGTTATCCACCACGTAATGGGCGGGTTTAATCATCTTCTCATCGAAGTTGATCTTGAGATCTGCATTCAAGGCACGCGCCTGAGCAAGGGCGTTGTAGAATTGTTCGATCGCTGCCTCCCGACCGGCCTGGGCCACCATCTGGATCTTCGCCCGCAGCTCGGCATTCTCGGCCTCCAGCCTGGCCTTATCCTTCTCTGCAGATTCAAGGTCAGCTTTCAGACCGTTCACCTGGCCGGCAAGCTCCTTGTTCCTCTTGGCGAGTTTGGCGGTCTTACGTCGCCCACCGAGAGCTTCTTTCTTGGCCTTGGCGAGCTTGTCGTACTTCACCTGCAGCTCCGTCAAAGCCTCCTTAGCAGCTCGAGCCCCTGCAAACAGAGATCGTCCTGCTATTAGTCGGTCGACCTAAGACGAAAGAAATAACGGGTTGGAAAAACAAGTACCTTCAGCTTCGGCCCCGACCTCGGCCATGATTTTGTCTATCCCCAAGCAAAGAGAAGCGCAGACCTCCATCGGCCTCTTCCTGAACCAATCGAGCTCGACCTATCCTAAACCCTCGAGCGAGAGAATAGGAAGGTCAGCCTTGGCGGAATCCATGTTTCGGTCGTCGAGCCTTATCCGCTTGGCGGAGCGATCGTCATTACGGGCAGGCGACCGAACAGCTTGACCGGTCTGCGCCGGCTTCTTCTTTTGGCCCTTGGGAGTGGGGGGCACCTTGGAGGACGATTCAGGGAGATCTCCAGGCCGAGGGCCTTCCCAACTTTTGGCCCCTGGGATAGAATCAGGCTTCAGAACCGACTCGAGCACCGCCCAGTTTTTGCCGGCCATTCTTTCTGCGAAATAACGAGCTGTGAGTTAGAATAAAAAATTGACAAGATTGATAGTTAAAATGTAAAGGCAAAGTTCAAAAGCAAACCGATCTCGGCCTCCAGATCCTCGCCCTCGAGCAAGACAAAGGGTCGGCACGGTATGTCGCCCTTAGGATCTGGACGCATCATGCCCGCCAGCGCTTTGATCATATCAAGAGACTGCAGGTCGGCCTCCCCCAAGTCTTTGACAGTGTAAATGTAATCCCCAGGCCGCCTGCAGAAATGAGCCTCGTTCCACATAATGGGGAAATAAGGGGGACCGAGCATGCCGTCCGGTTGAACCTCCGATACGGCCTTACCGGCCTCTTCAGTTGGAACGATCCAAAAGTACTGGCTCCTCCAGGCCGCTCCCAAGGATTCTTGGTATGCCTTGAAGAACCGGTGATGAGTCTTCTGCATCTTGAAGGAGACCTGCTCCCTCTTCTCCTTGTTGGCCTTCTCCCTGAGCCAGCTCAGCTCGAAGAGGGTAAAAAACAGCATGATCGACACCGGCCGACCCAGCTTGGTTAAAAGAACTTCAAAGGTCTTCAGAAACGCCCATGCGTTAGGGTGGAGTTGTGAAGGGGCGACCCCTATGTGGCGCAGGGGCGTCACGTTGAAATTCGATAAAAGGAGGGTAATCTTCATCCTCTCAAACACGAGCCGATACATCGTGAATTTGAAGTTGGGAGAATAGGTTGCAATATCTTCACCGTCCTTCATGCCTCTCACCCTCGGCCGGTGAGTCATCGAGGAGGCTCGCAGTCGGTTAAGGCATCGTGGCGACGGTGATGATGCTCCTATTAGAGCGAAGAGTCTCCGATACCCAAGACATGTCGATACATCTCGAGCTACATCCGCTTGAACTTCGGCCACCCTTCATTCGACCACTCCAATGTTTACTACGGACGAGCTCGATCATGCGGCCGAGTCACTTCCTCCTCGTGGGCCGCTTCATCTCGGGCGCCTTGGCCTCTACCATCTCTTCGTCCGCCAAGGGCGGCGCTAGGCTCTTCATCATCAATGATCACCACCTCAGCGTCTTCCTCTCCTCCGGTGGAGTGTTACACTGGTCGTTCTTGAGAATGGACGGACCTTGACCCGAGCTCTTTGAGCCACCGGCCGACCGGGCGGGAAGAATGGAAGTCGAGCTCGTCTTGCTCGAGGAACTACTCGAAGAGCAAGAACCTTTGTCGCCCGAAGACGACTTAGGCTCGCCTCGGGAATTGGCTCGCCGACCTGCGTCATGTATGTAGCGAAAGATTGCGGTGGTTTTGGGAATACGGGCGGTCGGTTTAAATCAGTGGCATGCAAAAACACACATGATAAAGGGGCAGTCGAGTCGGTCGAGTAGAACACTCATGAGAGAGGCGATTTGGCCATCCCTCGACGACACCCCCTATCACGAGGCGTGAAAAAGCACATAGTACTTTCAAATAAAAACTCAAGCTTAAAAGGTAAAGGAAAGATCGGTCCATACCTTAAACAGATGTTGAAGATCGGTCGCCAAGTAGACAAAAAGCGACTATGAATGCAAGTCGGCGGCAGACGAGTCGGTCATTGCGAGCAATTCTTGGAAGTGTGAAATGAACTCAGCGGGAGGACTATTTATAGTGCGAGACTCATGGCGCGAAGAGGGCCGGGATGTGAAGCGTCACAACGTTTAGTCTTCTCACCAATGGTTGTCTCCGCACGACCCTCGAAACACCAAACGTCACGTCTTAAATGCGGTAAAGACCAGCCGTCCACGGCGGCCGCGGTAACGGTTGACTAGCGGTCGACACCGCCTACGAGAGAAAGCGAACGGCGCGTCGTTTCGACAAGATAACTTCACTCCTGGGGCATCGATTCAAGCCTCGGCCGCTCCTGGCGACCTAGGCTTGGGGGGCAACTATTCCTGGGTGTATTAGCAAATACGAGGACTGCCAACAGCAATTGGACCTGCGGCCCAGCCCATCTCGATCGGCCCAACACGCTGCTTGAGTGCAATTCGCCGGCGAAATCTTCGCAAAAACGGTCGGACCTCGCGATATATATCGCCATTCGCATATGGCATCGTGTGCGTTCTCTAACCTTGTGCTATCTGCCCGGCGACCTCTCACTAGATCGTCGGAGTGTCTTTGCAGGTACCACCCGAGGTGCTCAACGCGTGAAGCCAGGACCGGTCCTTTCACTCATTCAACGACCGGCCCATTCGACAAAGCAACAACTACTTCAACTCTTCATTGGTCAAGGTACGATCAGTTGTGATTGTTTGAACTATCGGTGAGTGTTGTTTTAGCTGAACCGAGGTGCTTTAGTGCTATCTCTAACCTTAAGCTTTCTTCACATTATATTACTTGTGTTAAGAGACTCACCCTAGCTGCTTTATGTTGCTTCTCATGTCGGCAACTTGCAGGTACTCATGAGTGATGGTTGTGCCTAGCTCAAGTCGGTTGTGTCTGCTCTGGTCGTGTAACACTGGGTTGGGGCCGAGTAGTTTTTAGTGCTTTTATGCCGATCTTGTATATTTTCTGATATATAGTCTTTTGAACTAAAACTATCATTTTGTTGTAACTTTACACTGTATTATGACTTGATGCCTTATGTTATGGCCGAGGTGCCTTATGTTATGGGCTTAGACCCTTTGTCTTATGATGTGATGCGCATGATTGCATGCTTAGTATAATCTTTGTGCAACTATTTGAACTTAATTGAATTTCTGTTTCCCTTTTCAAATCATCAAATGTAGCCCTCCTTTGAGTGGAATTTTGAAACTCTGATTTTATTTTAGTAGAAGCGAATTGATTAGATAAGGGGGTGTTACAACGTGGGCTTCGGCCAAAGAGGTGGGTTAATAAATGACGTGGGCTTCGGCCAAAGAGGTGGGTCAATTAATGATGTGGGCTTGGCCAAAGTGGTGAGTTATTACTTGATGTGATAAATGCGTGATGTTGTGATGCATTGTCATGGTGTCGCATAAATCATATGCATTTCAAAAGTGGTGGGTGGCTTCGCCAAAACATGGTGGGTGGCTTCGACCAAACGTGGTGGTTGCGAGCGGGGTTTTTGAGGTGGTTATGGATCCACATGCATATTGCACACATGCATATAACCATGCATTCTTTGAATTCTTAGTGATGATTAATTAATTCATTATTGTTGTTTGTTGGTATTCTAATTGAATGGTAGATGCCTTGATCTCTGTGGTTGTTGTTACTAGATGTTTTCCTAATATAATGCTTATCTTATTTGTTATTATTTATGTAAAGAGACTCACCCTAGCATTTTATGTTGTCTGCTCTCGTGGCGACATGCAGTGATCCCAGAGTGAAGATGTCTAGGCTTCCTTGGGATTTTGTGTCGGCTCTGATCTAGTAACACCGGGGAATGGGGTCTTAGTATCGTTATTTTATGTTATGTATTAAACTGATTTAAATTATGTATTGAGTATGTTGAACTCAGTTTTATTTTCCGCTGCTGTGAACTGTTTTTCTGGATTATTGTAAACACTAAACAGGTTTTGGGGTTTTAAACCACGTGGCTATGATATGCATTTCACGCACTAGATGCGTTTGAATTTTAAATGTGCCTTGATGGTGTTTTTATAAAATGTAGCACTCTCCTTGAGGTGCGTGGAAAAGTTTTTGAAAACTCGATTTTTATTAGTGTAATTAGTACTTAGTAGAAGGGGTGTTACTGAACAGGATGTCATACCCCAATTTTGTCCTACTTAGGTCAAAACCTAATTTTCCCCAAAATAAATAAATAGAAGAAAAATAGCATCATGCATTGCATTGAGGTTCTAAAAGTTATTTCAAAGCTTCTAAAATCATTTTTGGAGTTGGAATGCGCTTTTGGACAAACTAAGGTTTTTCGATGACAAAAGGGTATTTTAGTCATTTCGCAAATAAGGGACGATTCCTCGGGACAAGCCATTCAACATGCATTTCAAGGTATTAGAGGTCATTCCTAGGGTGAAAAGTCATTTTTGAAGTGAAAATGTGCTTTGGGCAAAGAACTAGGGTTTTTAGGGTGAAAGGGCATTTTGGTCATTTCACAATAAAAACGGTTTCATCCCAAAATCACTGAGCAATCATCAATGAATTCCTTGAGGAAGATTTGTGCTTAATTGTGATTTTTTGTGCATAAATATTAAACCTTCTGGCATGAAAATCAAATTTTTGAATAAAAGGGTAAAATGGTCATTTCCTTTGAGGTGAGGTCAACAAATCAATTTTGGGGATGGTTGTAACACCCCAAAATAGTTCAATTAATTATTTGATTGAGTTATTTAAGGTTTACAACATTTTAGTTAAGTCAAGTATTAATTAGAAGTTTATTTCATTTAGGAGATGCTTAGGTGAATGTGGAAGGTGGGCGTAGAGGCCCATGAGCCATGAGAGGCCCATGAGCCATTAGAAGCCCAAGTTGTTGACTCATAGAAGAGTGTCGAAGGAGAGGGAACATTCATTACCAAAAATTATCAAGAAAAGTCAAAGGGAAAGTAAGAGAGAGAAGTTGGTAGGTGAGATCATTTTCTAGAGAGAAGGAAGAGCTCTCGGCGTAGAAGAAGCTCAAGCTCAAGGGAGAAGAGTTGCTGCGAGTGTTAACTGGAGGGTTTCAGCGAAGAGAGTGTGTTCTACTCAACTGAACAATGTTAGGGGGCTCTCTTCTCACGTATAATTTTGTGTTATGATGAGTTGTTATGTGTGAGTAGATTGTAGTTATGTTTGCTGAGTTGTTTTGCATGCTTGATGTGTTTTGATGTTGTATTTTGGCTCACTTCAGTGGAGTTGTGTGGAGTGGATGAGAGAGTTGATCATACGAGGGATCAAGGAGTGAAATGGGAGCCGAGAAACTCTCGATCTCGATGAGCTAGAGTGAGTGAGGGTGAGCAACATAATCATGGAGAGGTTCTTAAAGAATAGGCTTAGGATAACAGAGGAGTAGGCAAAAAACGTGCATCATAAAGTGACGAGTGTGCGTGTGAGTTAAATGGAGTAGTCGGTTTAGGATTGCCGAGGTGAAGTTACTTGCCATACGTAAGCTGGAACTTAAGTGAATAATCGTAAGTGTCAAGAACGTAAGTAACGAGGTCATAGGAGCCGAGGTGAGTGGTAGAGCACCAAGTAACTAAGTGTATGAGTGCACCGAGACTAGGTATAAGTATCGGTTTGTACTTGCCGAGGTGTAGGGTAAGTAGGCCGAGATGCTTAGGCCGAGGTAGAGTACTTAGACGTAGTCTTTGAAGTGCCTTGATAACGATTATGGCGTGTAGCAACCGATGTGTTATGGCCGAGATGTAGAGTATATCATACCTAGGTGTACTTGCCGAGGTGAGATGTTGCGTTCAATCGCGGTGTGTTCAAGCGTGAAGTAACTAGGTGGTATTATAGAGGAAGTAAAATACGTTTGTGTGAAGTGAAGTGACTATGAGTGGAGTAGAGTGTGGGCATGCCAAGGTGCCAGCGTCTTGAGGTGCCGGGTGTCTTGGGGGTGCTATAGGTGCCGAGGTGATGTTTTAACGCTAGTGTAGCGCAGTTGTCTTTGGGCGAATCTGTGAGCATCGTTTTGAGTGCCAAGTGCGTGAGGGGTTAAATGGTGTAGTCATTTTAGTCCCTAATTGACGTTTTAGTCCTAAGTGTCATGGTAGTCCTCGTGGTGACTTTACGGGCCACTACTTGGAGCCGAGATGTTTGGTGGTGAGGCGGCGGTCTTAGCGGCAGTAGGCCGATCTGAGAGGCGTCGGCCTTAGTGTCGTAAAGATGTGTGAGAGTTGTTTGGCCGTAGGGCTCTGAGTAGAGGAGTAATAAATGTTGAAGTCCCCGAGGGCATTAAATAAACGAAAAGGGTGAACGCAGAGGACTTGGTCCTAGAGGTGAAGCGAGAGGACTTAGGTCCTAATTATGAACATAAGGTCGCGGTCTAAATGGTGAGTTACTTTGGAATTGTGTTATGATTTAATTGAATGATGTATATACTGTGTGTTATGCATTGTTCATGGTGTCGCATAAATCATAAGCATAATGGTGAAAGCAGAGGACTTCGGTCCTATGGTGAAAGCAGAGGACTTCTGGTCCTATGGTGAAAGCAGAGGACTTCGGTCCTAAGGTGATAGCAGAAGACTTGGGTCTTAATGGATCCATCATGCATATGCCCTTGGAGTTTTGGTCCGCATCATGCATATAACTCATGCACTAAATAATTGTGTTATTTGTGTGTTGTGCCGAGGTGTTTATAAGTGTTTGCTTAGCATAATGCTTGTCATAAACCTTATTATATGTGTTTAGAGACTCACCCTCGCTTTTATGTTGCTTCTCATGTTGGCAACTTGCGCGGTACCCCCCGAGTAGAGGTGTCCTCACTCGATTGTCGTTTAGGCGTTGTCATTGCTCCGATATATGTAACACTAGGGGGGACGAGTAGTTTAGAGGTCGTTTTGGGTTGGTTTTGAAATGTAACTTGATGTTATTTTGGAACATGTTTTATTCCGATCGTGTTTGTAAATTAAAACATGTGTTTTTATGAACTCGTTCCATTTGGCCGAGGTGTTATATGTCACGCACGATAATCGTTGATGTGCGCCATTTACTTTGTTTGATTATCTTGTAGAAAATGTAGCACTCTCTTGTGAGTGGTTTTTGAAAAACTCGATTTAATTTGCTAAGTAGTATTAAAAGTAAGGGGGTGTTACAATAGTGATATCGGAAGCAATAGTCCGGTCTTGTCAGACCAAGTATTGAGTCTTGAGTTCCCGCATTTCGAGTTTTATGGCTCGTTCTAAGTAGATTTTGTTTATATGTTTAGAGTAATGGGTGGAAGAGCTTTGGGAGGAATGACGCCGCCATAGCTTCTTTGCTTTAGGCGATGGCATCGCTATGGGGAATCGACCTCGTGACGGCGTGAGGATCTTTGGAGCGAGGAGGTTGGCTACGTTTGAGAGGAGAATCCTCCTACTTTCAAAGGAGTTATGATCTGATGGAGCTATGGCACAGTTAAAGGAAATAGAAAGGATCTTTCGAGTGATGGAGTGTTCAATCTGCGCAAAAGGTGAGGTTTGGTACCCACATGCTAGCCGAGAGGCGGATGGTGTGTGGCTCGAAAATCTTCAAAGGTTGGGGATTCTTTGAAGAAGAAATCACACGATATTTTCAAGAGAGAGTTCTGATGAAGTATTATCTTGAAGATGTTAGGGAAAGAAAGAAATGGAATTTTTAGAGTGAAGGCGGGAGTAAGTCGGTGGCCGAGTGCAGCGCGCAAAGTTTACAGAGTTGGTGAAATTCTACCCCCATTACAATCGAGCTCTTCTTGAGTTCTCCAAGTGTATTAAGTTTGAGAATGGTTTAAGGCCCGACATCAAGCGAGCCATTGGGTATCAACAGATAAGGGTGTTTGCTCACCGTGAATAGTCTGCAGAATCTTTGAGGAAGACAAGGTGGCGCGACTACCACCTATAAAGTTGGAAGGGAGAAGCGAGAATTCTCAATATCGTGCTAAGCCTTACGAGGGTTCGGTGGAAAGGGTAAAGGAAAGTGGAAAGTTTGGTTGGACCAAGGCGCCAGTGGGAGACGCTCCTCAGAGTATAGTGTGTTTCAAATGTGGAAAACACGGTCACAAAAGTTTTGAGTGCTCGGTCGTTAAGTGTTTTAAGTGTGGCAAGGTGGGCCCACAGGCTCATCGTGTGTGAAGAAGGATATAGTTTGCTACAACCGTGGGGAGGCGGGGGCATATTAGTTCGAGGTGTCCCAGTCCGAAGAAGGAAAAGAATGTTGGAAAGGTATTCGCTCTTCTTTGGATCCGAGGTGGTGAATGAGATAAAAGGTACGTGTTTTATAAATGGCATTCCTTTGATTGCAATAGTGGATCACGGTGCCACGCATTCTTTCATTTCGCTTGCTAAGAAATTGGATTTAGTCTTGTCTTCTATGATGAGGAGATGGTTATCGATACTCCGGCCAAGGGGTTTGGTGACTACCTCTCGTGTGTGTGCGAAGTGCCTCTGTCGGAGTCTTTGCGCAGACTTCATTGTTAATTTGATTTGCCTACCATTGGAGGATGGATGTCATCCTCGGTATGTATTGGTTAGTGGATAACCATGTCCATATCAATTGCTTTGAGAGGATCGTGAGTTTCCTCTCTTAGAGGTGAAAGAATGCATTACGATGTCTGCTGCAGAGCAAATGCGCAGGTAATGAAGGAAGGAGCTACGTTGTTTGCGTGAGTGTGACATTGTCTGCAGAGAGCCGAGCTAAAATTGGTGAGGTGCCAGTGGTGCGAGAGTTCGCAGAAGTGTTCCCAGACGAGATTCCTGAGGTTCCACCAGAAAGAGAGGTTGAGTTTAGCATTGAGTTAGTACCAGGAACTAGGCCGGTGTCTATGGCACCTTATAGGATGTCTGCACCGAGCTAGCCGAGTTGAAGAAGCGATTGGAAGAGTTCTTGGAGAAGAGGTTCATATGGCCAAGCGTGTGTCGCTTGGGCGCACACTGTGTTATTGGTGAGAAAGAGGATGGAGGTATTAGATTATGTTGTGGATTACGACAGTTGAACAAGGTAACAATTAAGAACAAGTACCCACTCCCAAGAATTGATGATTTGATGGACCAATTGGTGGGTGCGCAAGTATTTTCAAAGATTGACCTGAGGTCAGGGTACCATCGGATCAAGGTGACGGACGAAGACATTCCTAAGACAACATTTAGAACTTCGGTATGGGCACTATGAGTGTACTCAGAATGCCATTTGGTGTGACGAATGCTCTGGAGTGTTCATGGAGTATATGAACCGTATATTTCATGAGTACCTAGACCGTTTTGTTGTTGTATTCATTGATGACATTTTAGTCTACTCCAAGTCGGAGGAGGAACACGCCAAGCATCCGAGATTGGTGTTAGAGGTATTGAAGGATAAGAAGATGTACGCCAAGTTATCCAAGTGTGAATTCAGTTGAGGGCGGTGAATTCCTAGGTCATGTGATCTCCAAAGGAAGGTATAGCGATTGATCCTTCCAAAGTCGGCCGTGTTGCAATGGGAAGCACCCAAGTCGGTCACCGAGGTGAGAAGTTTTAGGTTTGGTGGGTATTACGAAGGTTCATTGAGGGTTTTCCAAGTTGGCGTTGCCAACTCGATTGACTGTAAAGGGAAGGCATTTGTGTGGGGCCTTGCGGTGTGAAGAAAGTTTCCAAGAATTGAAGAAGAGATTGACAACGTCTCTGTCCCGACGCTTTCCTAATCCAAATGAGCCGTTTGTGGTGTACTGTGATGCGTCTAAGTTGGGTTTGGGCTGCGTACTGATGCAAGAAGGTAAGGTAGTTGCTTACGCTTCAAGGCAATTGAAAATTCATGAGAAGAACTACCCTACGCACGATTTGGAGCTTCTTGCCGTGGTGTTTGCATTGAAGATATGGAGGCATTATCTATATGGCTCAAGGTTCGAAGTGTTTAGTGACCATAAGAGTTTGCAGTATCTGTTTGATCGTAAGAGGAGAACATGAGGCGAGAGGAGATGGTTGGAGCTCTTGAAGGACTATGATTTTGGGTTGAACTATCACCCCGGGAAAGCAAATCTGGTGGCTGATGCGCTAAGTAGGAAATCGTTGCATGCATCAGCAATGATGGTAAAAGAGCTAGAGCTAATTGAGCAATTCAGAGACCTAAGTTTAGTGTGTGAGCTAACTCCTCAAAGCATTAAGTTGGGAATGCTGAAAATCACAAATGAATTTATGAGTGACATCAAAGAGGCGCAGAAGCTGGACGTCAAGCTTGTATGTAACACCCCTCCTATCTCTATTAATTAACTAAGTTAAAATCGGAGTTTAATAAAATTCTCATGGAAAGATGCTACATTATCACTCAAACAGCTTAGCATAAATCTATGAATTTAAAAACAACAGCATACATGCATACATAGGCAACTCGGCCAAAGGGACTACGCCCATCAAAACATGGTTTGAAATCTTTACATCACAGCGGACACAAATATATATTAGTTGGACATATACATTACAACTGAATAGTCCCAAAACAAACACTACTCTACCCTACTCTACTCGCCCCAGTGTTACAACTACCAGAGCAGACCGACTCCAACAACCAAAAGGCAAAGCTGACCTCTACTCAGGGGTACCTGCAAGTTGCCACAGAGAGCAACATAGAAAGCAGTAGGGTGAGTCTCTAAACATTTGTAATAAAGGTTCATGACTAATGTAATTACATAGAATGCATTAAGCACCTCAGTTCACATATCAAACAGCACACAAGTATATAATGTTCATTCAATTTCTTGGCATGGAAGTGTACAAGTTTACCTCTCACCATGGAAGTGTAGGAATGTTCTGCTCCTTCTTGTGGTGTGATTCCAGCATAGAACTCTCTCACTATGTCTTCAATGTAGCCTCCTCTTGGTAGCACGAAGTGGTCCCAATTTAGATTGGCCACTGTTGACATAAATGATGGGCTAGCCTTCTTCAAATCATACCCTCTCTCGGGCAATAGATGCATGTTCCAGAGATGAACATTGTCATCATTTTTTGCTGTTGATTCCTTGGCTTTGCCTTTCTTGATTGATGATGATGATGCATGCATGACCTTCTTTTCTTTCTGGAGATTTTTGGCCTGCTTGCCTGATGATTTCTGTGCTGATTGCTTTTTCACCATTGTGATTGCTATGAATTTCTAGGTTTTTTGGTTGTTTTGTGTGATTGAGAGAAATTGTAAATGAGAATGTGAAGGGAGGTTTTGTGTTTCAGATGAGAGAAATTTGTGAAAATTGCGAATGAAGGGGTAACGGTAACAACAAAAGGCTTTATGTTTCAGGAAGAAGGAAGTTAGTGGATTTATTAGGTAGCCGTTAGCATTGCGTGCTACGCATGCATCATGCCACGTGTCTTGCTTTGGCTACCAATGCGTCATTAATCTTGCTTAACTTTCCTTTAACCTTCCTGAAGCCTTATGATTCACACTTAACCAAATTTCTTCAAGTTTTTAAATTTCTGATGCAGGGCACATTTTCCTTCAATGCAGGTGCATTTGATGCACACAGCATTAGTTTCTGCATTTACGCAAAACAACTAAAAACATAAAATTGCACAAAAATAATTAAAAACAATGGGTTGCCTCCCATTTAGCGCTTGTTTTAAGAGTCTTGTCAGCCTGACTACCTCTCTTTGCTTAGAGATTTTGCAAATAGGTGGTGGTTTTGTCTCTCACCACATGTTCACCATAGTACATCTTAACTCTTTGACCATTCACTTTGAAGACAGTATTTGAGGCTTTATCAAATAAGTCTACTGCTCCATGTGGATAAACCTTTATCAACTTAAATGGTCCTGACCACCTTGACCTTAGTTTTCCAGGAAATAACTTCAACCTAGAGTTGTATAGCAGAACTAGTCCTCCTTCTTTCAATTCTCTTCTGTGAATTTTCTTGTCATGCCATTACTTAGTCTTAGCTTTGTAGATTTCAGCATTCTCATAAGAGGTTTGCCTAATTTCTTCTAGCTCATCAAGCTCTATCATTCTCTTTTTACCTGCCTTGTTTAAATTGAAATTGAGCTTTTTGATAGCCCAATAAGATTTGTTTTCCAATTCTACAGGTAAATGGAATCCTTTTCCATAGACTAATTTATAAGGGGACATTCCTAAGGGTGTTTTGAATGTTGTTCTATATGCCCATAAAGCATCATCCAAATGTAAAGACCAATCTTTCCTATTTGGACTAACCATTTTTTCTAGCATTCTCTTAATTTCCCTATTGGATAATTCTGCTTGTCCACTAGTTTGAGGATGGTATGTTGTAGTTATCTTATGCTTAACTCATATTTAGCTAGAAGGTTTTCTATGATCTTATTGGAAAAGTGTGAACCTTCATCATTAATGATAGCTCTAGGAGTTCCAAATCTAGTGAATATATTTCTTTGAAGAAACTTACTCACTGATTTAGCATCATTATTAGGTAATGCTACTGCCTCTACCCATTTGGATACATAATCAACAGCTACTAAGATATATAAATTGCCAAAAGAGGGTGGAAAAGGTCCCATGAAATCCATGCCCCAAACATCAAATAATTCAATTTCTAAAATATTTGTTCTAGGCATTTCATGCTTATCAGAGATATTTCCTGCTCTTTGACATTTATCACAATATTTGACCAAAAAATATGAATCTTTAAATAAAGTAGGCCAAAAATAACCAGACTGTAATACCTTAGCTGTTGTTCTAGTGCTTCCAAAGTGTCCTCCATAAGGTGCGTAATGGCAATGCGTATAATCGCTTGTTGCTCCTCTTCAGGTATGCATTTCCTCATTAATTGATCAGGGCACATCTTGTAAAGGAATGGATCATCCCAATAGTATTGTTTAACCATGTGGAAGAATTTTCCTTTGTTGATATCTCATACTCACTGGTACTACTTTGCTTGCAAGGAAATTTACAATATCAGCAAACCATGGTGCGAGTGCATTTGATGCTCTGCATTGCTTATAGCAAATGCAGCTTCATGTTTTGCATTGGTATGATTGCCAATAGTTTCTCATCCGGAAAACTCTCCTTGATTTCTTCTCCTTGTGTACCAAGTGATTCTCCTTCAATCCTTGATAAATGGTCTCGCTACTTGATTTTCTACTCCTTTCTTGTCTCTAATTTCTAAATCAAATTATTGTAGGAGTAAAATCCACCTTATCAACCTTGGCTTTGCATCCTTCTTTGAAATTAGATACTTAATGGCGAGTGATCGGTATAGACAATAATCTTAGTGCCAACTAAGTATGATCTGAATTTTTCAAATGCAAATACCACACTAATAATTCCTTTTACAGAATCGTAGTTCACTTGAGCTTCAATTAATGTCTTGCTAGCATAATAAATGGAATGAAAAACCTTGTCATACCTTTGCCCTAGGACTGCTCCTCTTGCAAAGTCACTAGCATCACACATTAATTCAAATGGCCTGCTCCAATGCTGAGTTACTATAATTGGTCTTTGTCCAATGCCTTTCTAAGCTTGTCAAAAGCTTCTATACAAGATTCATCAAAGTTGAATTCTACATCATGTTGCGAGAAGCATACATAATGGTTTTGAGATTTTTGAAAAATCTTTGATAAACCTTCTATAAAAACCAGCATGGCCTAAGAAGCTCCGATACCTTTAATCGTATTTGGTGGTGGTAGATTCTCAATGACATCAACTTTAGCTTTGTCTACCTCTAGACCTTTCTTTGAAATTCTATGTCCTAACACAATGCCTTCTTGTACCATGAAATGGCACTTTTCCCGATTTAAGACTAAATTTGTTTCTTCACATCTCTTGAGAATTTGTTCCAAGTTTGTTAAACAAACTTGAAATGTCTCTCCAAAGATAGAGAAATCATCCATGAATACTTCCATTGATTGCTCAATGAAATCGAGAATATAGACATCATGCATCTTTGGAATGTAGCAGGTGCATTACATAAGCCAAATGGCATCCTTCTAAAAGCAAAGGTTCCATAAGGGCATGTAAAGGTGGTTTTGTGTTGATCCTTGGGCTCAATGGCTATTTGATTATAGCCCGAATAGCCATCTAGGAAACAATAAAATTCTTTCCCCTGCTAATCTATCTAACATTTGGTCTATGAATGGTAAATGAAAGTGATCCTTTTTGGTAGCTTTGTTGAGTTTTACGTAATCCATACTGATTCTCCACCTGTGTGATGTTCTAGTTGGTATCAACTCATTCTTTTCATTGGCTATTCTTTGTCACACACCCTTTCTTTGGTACACATTGGATAGGGCTTACCCAAGCACCGCCCGATATGGGGTATATGATTCCAGACATCTAGCCACTTAATAATTTCCTTTTTCACAACCTCTTTCATAATAGGATTTAGTCTTCTTTGACTCTCTATCTTTGTTTTGGAATTTTCTTCCAAAATGACTCTATGCATGCATATAGAAGGACTAATTCCTTTGATTCTGCCATTTGCCAACCTATAGCTTTGGTATGCTTCTTGAGAGTACTAATGAGATCACTCTCCTGTTTTGATGTTAAATCAGAAGCAATGATAACAGGTAAAGTCTCATTTGTTCCTAAGAATGCATACTTAAGGTGTTCAGGCAGTAGCTTTAATTCTAACTTAGGAGGTTGTTGTATTGAGGGTAAGTTCTTCTTGAGAATTGGATCCTCAAGGTTGAGTGATTCATAAGTCCTAGCCCATACTTCCTTACAAGAGTTTTTTATTGGTAGATTCTCTTTTTCTAGTATTTCATCATCTAGCAATGCAGCTGCATCTAATGCATCTGCATTGGCTAAGTGATCATACTGTTTGTAAAATTGTTTTTCTACCAATTGATCTAGAGAGAATAAGGATGAACACTCTTCTGTATCCTCTGAAGGATACTTCATAGCATTCATTACATTAAATTTGATCTCTTGATCATTCACTCTCATAGTGAGCTCACCTTTCTGCACATCAATTATGGTTTTACCAGTTGCTAGAAATGGTCTACCTAGGATAATAGGCACTTCCTTATCTGCATCAAAATCAAGGATAACAAAATCTACAAGAAATACAAACTTATCTACCTTGACTAGGATGTCTTCTATGATACCTTCAGGATAGGCTATTGATCTGTCAGCTAATTGAAGTGTCACAGTGGTTGGTTTTGCATTTCCAATTTCTAACTGGTCAAAAATAGATTTAGGCATCAAGTTGATACTTGCACCTAAATCACATAAAGCTTTACTAGTATAGGATTTTCCTATAGAAAATGGAATTGTAAAACTACTGATCCCTTCAATTTCCTAGGAATCTTGTTTTGCATAAGCAAACTACAATCTTCTGTCATGGCAAATCGTTTTCAAACTCTCCTAATCTTCTTCTCTTAGTAAGCACATCCTTCATGAATTTTGCATAGTTTGGCATTTGTTGGAGGGCTTCTACTAAGGGAACATTGATGTGTAATTGTTTTAGTACCTCTAAGAATTTACCAAACTGCTTCTCCTCATGTGCTTTTTTCAGTCTTTGAGGGTAAGGAGGAGGAGGGTATTCAGGTACTAACTTAGGTAGTGGACTTTGAACTTCTTGTGATGCAGGAGCACTAGTTGCTTCTGCATTGGTTTCTTTTTGATTTTTGGCTTTTTCTCCCTTATCTACACTTTCCTTTTCAGTTAACTCTACCAAATCCTTACCACTTCTTAATGAAATAGCCTTAACCTGCTCCTTTCCTTTGGTTTGGGAAGGAGTAGCTTCTGTATTTGAAGGTAAGGCACCTTGTGGCCTTTGATACAGAGTTGTGGCTAATTGACCAACTTGATTCTCTAAGTTCTTAATGGAAGCATCTTGGGTTTGTCTAGCAGTTCTAGATTCACCTATGAATGCTTTGAGCATGGTTTCTAGAGAATTATCAGTGGTAGGTTGAGAGTTTCTTTGGTTATTTTGAGTTGGGAATCCTGGTGGGTTGGTTGGTGTAGTTGGAGCAGTTCTAGGTGCAGGTGCACTATTGTTGCTCCATCTAAAATTTGGGTGATCTTTCCAACCAGGATTATAAGTGTTGGAATAAGGGTTGTTATTCCTATTATAACCTACATAATTTACAGAGATAGGGTTGCTAGAACACTCCTCATACAAGTGACCTCCTCCACAAGACACACAACTAGGTGTGTCGGGAGGTACTTGTTCTCTCTTCTTTGCAATAATGCTTTACGGTGATGCAGGCTACATTAGATGCAGATAGCATTGCGTAAGTGAAGTTTTTCATCAAATTAGCTAGAGTGGCTACTTGAGCGAGATAGAGCGAGATATATCATTGATTTCATGTACCCATGGTTTCTTTTGGGCACTTACCCTCTCGAGAGGCCAACTAGAGCTATTAGTCGCTATTCTATCAATTAATTCACATGCTTCATTGTATGACGATTTAATAACACTCCACCGGATGATGCATCAAGCATTATTCGGTTTGAGGTTCTAAACCATTATAAAATGTTTCCATTTGAATAATAACGAGTAAACCATGATGAGGACATTTTCTCAAAAGTTCCTTCCATCTTTCCCATGCTTCAAATAAAGACTTAAACTCTTTTTGTCTAAAAGATGTAATATCATTTCTTAACTTTGGCATTTTTGATAGGTTGGAAATATTTTCCTAAAAATTTTTCAGCCATTTCATTCCATGAATGAATAGAGTTAGGCTCTAAAGAATTTAGCCAAGCCTTAGCTCTATCTCTCAAAGAATATGGAAATAACCTTAATCTAAATGCATTTTCACTAACACCAGGTATAATAAAATTACTACATACTTCTAGAAATTGCCTTAAATGCAAATGAGGATCTTCATGAGGAGATCCTCTAAATTGACCAATAGTTTGAAGCATTTGAAACATCATAGGCTTAAATTCAAAATGCATGGCATCAATATGAGGTCTATTTATACTAGTTTGCATGTTTTGATGATCAAACGAGCATAATCCTCATAGGTCTATCTCTATCATTAATCATACCTATGTGATCCATGTGGATGAGATTTTCTCTATGAACTTCTTCTTCAAGAGCATGTTGTGAACCGGGGGCCTCCTATCACCGAGTGTGGCCTTGAGCTTTGTTCTTCACCGAAAGACATGTTGCAAGCTTGTTGATTCTGCTTTACGAGTCTTAGCAATCTCCTAAATTTTCTTTCTATTTACGGATCTAAACTATATTACGTGTGTTACATTTGCAGTTCTCAGACATATACTAAGTACCATGTACTTTTGTTGACAGAAACTATAAATACCAGAATTTATATACAACACTAAATTACTATTTATCATAATTTTAAAAAGAATTTACTTCAATCCCCGCAGCAGCGCCAAAAAACTTGGTGCATGGAAATCACATACACTTGTGTGCAAGTATACACTGTCCCAAAAACAAGTAGTAAAAAGATCGAACCCACAGAGATTGAAAAACTCACTTTTAAAATCAATATAAAGTAATATAGTGTAAAGTAACTAAGTAACAAAATAATTTTGGATTTTGTTTGATGATCACAACTAAATTAGAAAGCAAAGTAAAAAATGTTGATAGTGTAAAAGAGAAAAGCTAGTTGGAATGTCTTCATCAAGTAATTTACTTATAAGTGTATGATGCAAAGATGTGATGCAGTACCAGATCAATGTTTGTTGCATTAGCTATGTGCCTTTCGGTCACTTTCTTGAGTATCATTACAAGCTCTTATGATCCTTGCTTCTTTGCAAGAAAGAAATGGGTGTTAGTGTCTTTCTCGCCTCCTTGTCAATTATCCAATTTGCTAAATAAATTCACTCTTGTATTTTAAGTACCCACAATTATCCTATGGACTATACTATCCTATGTCTAGGACTTAGCATGGTTTTCACAAAGTTTTCTTTATGTAAAACACTCACCCATATTAGTTCTTGAGTTCTTAATTGTAAGCCATTTACGGTCATTTACAATTCTTACTTATTCTAAGTGATCAAGTTCAAAATAAGTAATGAAAATATTATCAAGCAAGAACTAAAGTACAAACATACATACATGCAACATACTTACTTAAAAGCTCATTAAATGATTAGAACATTCCAACTAAGAAAGGTTTAGCTAACAAGAGACATTGCAAGATATATATAAACTGAATAGACCATGTTTATATATATATAGAAATCACAAAAGAGAAACAACAACAGTAAAGTTACAAATGTTGAAAACCTTTGTAAGAAATCTTCTAGCAATGCACTAGCATTAATCCTTAGCACTATACAAACACTATGAAAATGTGTTAAGGAGGATTTATGAATTCCTTCCTCTTCCTCTAAAAATATAAAAACTAACTATGTATATTGAAATTTTGATCTAACTTATGGATTGTGATATATTTCCAAATGAAGATGTGAGGTCCTTTTATAGCCTTCAAGTGAGGTGCTTCCTTCCTTCATGTTGAAGTCATCTTGAGTGGATCATAGCTGTAATTGCTTTCCAGAGGTTTATCCATGTTGAAATCTTTGACTAATCACATAGGGCGGTTCATTGATGTGTGAAATGTGTCCCTATGTTGGTGACTCTTCAAAGCTATGCCTATAGCTATGTGTGAATGGTAGGCGCCTACTATACAAGGTTGGATGGCATCGAGAGAACTAAGCGAGGAGGTCATCAATTGCAAGGTGGATGCATATGAAATGCATCGCTTATTCACCAAGTAGTGCGGTTTTGATGCAGATCGGTCAGAGAGCATTGATGCAGATTAGCATTGAGACCACCGAACAAAACATCAAACATACCACAATATATCCAAAATGGCCTAATAATAACTATAACCATTCAAATCACTCAAGTTATCATATATCACATAAAATACTATATAAACTCTTTATTATTACTTGAAAGAGAGCAAATACTAAGTTTAAACATATGAAATACTCTATATAAAATAGAGTTATCAACACCTCTCTCTCTACTCTCTTACTTTACTCTTTGACTTTTCTTTGTTTTGATTGAAAATAAACTCTCACCTTCGACACCTTCCCTTATATCATGGATATGGGCCTCTTAATGGATCATGGGCCTCTAATCATACCTCTTCCATTACTCAAACATCTCCTAAATGAAATGAAACATCCAAATTAATAATTTGACTTAATTAAAATGTTGTATGACTTAAATAACCCAATTAAATAAATAATTGAACTATTTTTGGGGCGTTACAATAGCCATGAAAAGAAGTTCAAAACTCATGTGGTCCACGACCCAAACTTCAAGACTGGACCGATAACAAAAACAACTTCGCAATAGTTATTTTCATCCAACATTTAAAATTAAAGTAAATAACAAAAAAATCAGCAATTATATTGAGATGATTTAGTGACAACTACACTTAAAAAAATAAAAATATATTATTTGATAAACCATATTGGAAAACGAAAATGAAAAGAAAAAAGAGGATAAAGTTGCCAACCGGACCAAATTAAAATCATTTGGAATTCAAAAATTCTTATTAAGGTCAAATGAATAAAGTTGCAATAAATTTTTGGATTTTGGTTTAAAAAAATCGGATTTCAAGTTCATGTCTTTGACACATGCCTTTTTTTTATTACAAATTGACACTAATACTTGAAATCAAATTTATGTAGTTTTTTCTTAGTTCCTATTAATTTGCAGGTAAATGGAAAACACACTTTAAAGGTGAATAATCGAATTGTAAATGAGCTGGCAACTTTATTGCATTTCTCAGCTGATTCACAAATCATATGGAAAGGTGAATAATTCTAGAAATTTGATTTATCCATTTTTTTTAATTCCTATCATGTTGCAGGTAAATAGCTTCAGACTTTTTGATTTGTGTCTTAGTTTGTGTCTAAGACTGTGTTGCCTAGGGGGGCGCCAGATTGCTAGGAAAGTGGCGCCCAGTGGCTGTGTTGCCACAGGGGGCGCCAAATTGCTGAGTTTTTGGCGCCTGGTGCTGTGTTGCACAGGGTGGCGCCAGATTGTGGGGAAATGGCGCCTGGGGCTGCCTTGTGTCTAAGTGTGTGCTGTTTTGGTCCCTAGGTGACAGTTTGGTCCCTAGGTGACAGTTTGGTCCTAAGGGTGTTGTTTTGGTCCCTAAGTGCCAGTTTGGTCCAAAAGGTGTCAATTTGGTCCCTAAGTGTTGAATTGGTCCTAAAGGGTGTTTTAGGTCCCTGAGTGAGGATTTAGTCATCTGGTTGTGTTTAGTCCTTGGGACATGAATGGTGATGAGCTAGTGAATAAATGTAATAATGATGATGCCATGGGGGCATGGGCCAAGGGGGTCAGGCCATGGGGCCAGAGTCATGGGGACTCAGTTTATTGATGAAAGTGATGAATGGTGGGCTGCGGTCTTGGAGTACAAATGATTTTGATGATGTGTGTGTTCATGAGTCACATGCATACATTCTGGCGCTCGCGACGATATATTGTGAAAAGGTCATGCCGGTGTTTTATTTCGTACCGGTCGCGACGTATAATGAGTGATGATGAGGCCATGGGGGCCAATGGTACCACATGCATCTTTGCATTACATTGCATCCATTCTTATAAATGATATTGAACAGATTGTGATGGTTGTGATTGATTGACTCCTATAAACCTGATATACTGCTTATTATAGTTTCTATTATATAGTTCGAGACTCACCCTTTCTGTTGTAGTTTACCACAGGTAGTCATGAGTGAAGGCATAGCTCCTTCATTTTTCCCGAGTCGATGCCGCTTCTCGATCGTAGCACCTAAGGGAGGGGATTGTAGACTTAGTTGTTTATTTTGCTCACTGTGAGCTTTGTATTTGATATACTATGCATTGTTGAGGTTGCTGATTTCTATTGAGATGTAATCTTATTTTCCGCTGTGTTATATGAGATATTATCCCACGTGTTTTTATGGTGTTACGTATTGATTATATTTATGAGCTGAACAGGTTGTTTGAGTAATTTTAAGAGACATGTGTAACATTCCATTGAATGTTGTCAATTCTAGAATTTAATTTTTATACTCTGATATTTGATTTAAGTTTTCCGGGTAGAAATGGGGTGTTACAGCGCATTTTTCTTTCCCTTCTGTACACGCCGCACATTTATGAGAGAAACCGAGCTCGTACACTTTTACTTTGGCTTCATTGGACGACGAGGATAAAGAGACGTTGTCTATAATTAAGGAGTTGTCCAGCCTACTGATAAACTCTAATTTGATGCATTTTTAGTGATATTTTTGAGTCACTTTTAGAGCAATTATTATCAATTGTATAAGCTACTAACTTAATTTGCTCTTTATTTTGCGTAAAGAAAGAAAATATGAAAAGGAATAAAAACTCAACTTAATGCCACTCAAATAAATTATATATATATATATATATATATATATATATATATATATATATATATATATATATATATATATATAAAGGAAGGAAGTTGCAGCCAAGTAAAAAGGGGGCGTGGAAAGTGGAAACAAGTCCAGCCCATGAATGAAAGAAAAGTAAAGCGTGGGATCCAATCCACAAATGGCTGATGCACTCACGGAACCCTAGGCAGGGATTTTAAAAGGTTTGCACTGCACATTCAAATAAAAGAGGAGGAGGAATTAAAGGGAAGGACTTGACGCACAGAAGGAGAGACTCATCATATACAGATGGCGCGACGGGACATTGAGAACAAAAAGAGAGGAAGACTGACGTGAACAGAACGCGAGTGAGAGAGAGAGGGAAGATTTGGGTACCCGCTTGACACTTTGTGAGAGAGCTCTCCTGAGCGAGAAAAAGAGACGAAGACTCGAATAATAATTTCTCTAATTTCCAGGTTATTTTTATTTACGTAATTCATGACTCTAATTTCTATTTTATTGTTCTTGATACCTATGGATACCTAAATCCTCTTCTAGGGTCTTAGGCGAATCTTGCATGATTAGAGACCTTTTTATGTTCTAAATTCTAGTTTGAATTCCTGTTTTTATTTTAATTAATATTATCCTATTGCTTTAATCACATTCTTAGGATTAGCTACCCTTTGCATGTTTATAATCAATTAGTTGATCAGCGACCGTACAACAATTAGTTTGTGGACCTATAGGATAATTGAGGCTATAATTAGGGCATGACCAAACCATAATTTAGTCTTCCAATCATTCAACCTTTTTGCACTTTATGCTTTTCTTGAATTTAAATTCTAGCATGACCAAACTAGGGTTAATTTAGGAAAAAGAATATTAATCGCGAATGACCAAACGAATTAATAGTTTCAGTAAAGGGATTGGTAATTAAATAAAATAAGGGAATTCAGGTAGAGTTAGACATAGAGGAATCGAAGCTTGCAAGTGAAACCGTGACTCTAGGCTTCTCTCCATTGATCACACTTTACAATTTAATTTCTTGCTATTTACTTCTTGTTATTTTAGTTTCTATAATCACCAAACATCTGTTCGTCTAAATAATATATAATCTTGACTAGTTTAGTACTTGTTAATTAATCCCTGTGGACACGATAATCTTTTATACTACTTCTGCGAAAGAGTACACTTGCTCTAAGTGTGTTTTTAACGCAACAAGTTTTTGGCGCCGTTGCCGGGGATTAATTTAGCAATATTAAACGAAAAAGATTTTTATTGCTTTAGACATTTTTTTTATGTTTTAGTTTTTTATTTTGTTTTTTTTATTTTTTATTTTTTTATTGAAAAAATACAAAAAAAAAAATTGTTAACACTTTCCCAAGAGCTCGTTGCAGTTCACTTGTTTTGCAGATAAAAGTATAAATCATGGTTAAAACTCTTGGAGATTATATTAGAGAGGCAGAGGCACAAAGAAATTTAGAGAACTCATATTGGTATGTGCCTCAGTGCCAAATCCCAATTTCTCCTCCTCCTTATGACCCTTATTTGGATTATTGTGATGACTATGAGCCACCTCCTTATTCCTCCCACTGGGATAATTATGAGCCACTACAAGTGCAAAGGCAAGAGGAGGAGATACCATACACCAATGATGTATTGGAGCGGATACATGCAAAGTTTGACCGCATGGAGGGCCAAATTGGAGTCATAAACGGTCATATCTCAAATATCATTGCTTTATTATCTCAAGAGGCCCAAGAAACTCATTCACAAATTGAGCAATACAAAGATAATATTCTTAGGAGTGATGAAGAGTTCTCCGTGGAAGATAATATAGAGGAAGAATCTCTAGAGAAAGATGAAGAGACTCCTACCAAGGGAGTCAAATAAAAATAATAGCTCCTACTAAAGGGAGTTATATTGAAATAAAAGATGATACTGATGAGAACGCTTGTGAGGAGAATGAAAAAGATCCATTGGTTCATGAGTTCAAGGAAGAGGAGAAAGCCCCATTGGTTCATGAGTTGGAGGAAGAGGAGAAAGCCCCAATTTTTGGGCAAGTTGTTTTAACCATTGGTGATCTTTGTAATTGAGGTTAATAAGGGAAAGGTAACTTTACGGAGTGGTAAAGAAGATGATGTTATTAAAACTTTAAATTCCAACGAATATTTATCTTCTTTAACCTCTCCTTATTTTGATGATGTGGTTGAAACTAACATTGTTAGTGATTTAAAGATCTGGGACCTTTCGGAAAAAATTCTTATTTTGCAGATCCTAGCATAGTGGTGGATGAAGATAAAACAAGAATTCCACAATCCTTTGAATTTCAACCACCACATGGAAAAAGAAAAAACAATGCCAATCACATGGTTAGAAAACTAAGAAGATGCACTGCGTTAGATGTAAAATTTGCTCTTGGAGAGCCACCTGATTGAGCACCAACTATCGTCAGGCTCATGACGTTAAACAAGAGCTTTCATGGAGGCAACCTGTGTTTTATTTTCAGTTATTTTTGTTTTCTTTTTGTTTTCTTTTGTTTTTAGGAACAAGCTCCAACTACAAGCTCTCTCAGGGAAGTCACTCTTACTCTCTCTCTCTCATTTATTTATTTTTGTGTCAATCTAATATTTTGCATTGAGGACCATGCTTCATGCTAGTGTGGGGGAGGATATTATATGTTGTTACTTGATCTCTATTAATGCATATACCCACTACATATGTTGATAGCATTTTTTCTAGCTTGTTTTGCATGAACTATGCTTAAATTGAAAAAAAATAGAGATTATGCCTTTAGGGGATCCTATAATTAATTTACTTGACAGACTTGTGCTTAATTGTAACTGTGAGGATGCCCTAAGGAAGCTGATAATTAGCATTTGTCTCTCTTGAGTACTTTTTGTGAACTAGCTTCTAAATGTGAGATCTGAGCCTTTATAAGGGGATTGCTACTAAATCATAAATTTTTACCCCTTTTCTTTCTATGAGTGTGTTTCCCAATTTGCTACATTCTAGAATTTGTCTTTTGACCATTTCAAGGCGAAAATTGATTTGCATCATGTAAAAGATTTGGGGAATTTAGGTATTTTTCTAGCCTCAGAGTTGTTTGTTGAATTTATCCCTTAGTTGCCCCCTTTGAGCCTAATTGTTATATTTTTTCTTTGGTACCCAGATATAATTTTTTCTTTTTCTTTTTTTTTTTTGGTAACCAATTGAAATTGAATGTGGAGCAACTATTGAAAATTACAATTACGTCCTATAGTTTAGTTGTCTATCCTGTTAGGATGAAGAAAACAAAAGGAGTGAATCATGTGCTTACAAGAATATTTTTTTACAAAGGAAACAAAATAGAAGTTGTCATGTACTTACCTTTTCCTCCTAGGAAAAAAAAATAGTAAGAGAATAAAAAAAAAAGAAAAAAAAAAGAAAAGCAAGAAAGGAGGAAAAGGCACATCAAAAGAATGAAAGAGCCAAAGGGCAAATCCAAATCAAAAATAGAAAATGTCCACTCAAGAGAAAAGACAAATCAAAGAGAGCAAACCCAATAGAATAAGAGTGAAGAATCAAAGTGAAACTAATTTGGAGTTTGGACAAAATTGTAAAATAGATAGGAGCTCCATATTTGGTTTCAATGGTTACTGTCTGTTTCTTGTTTTTTTCTTTTAGCCATTTGATTATCTCCCTCTTCTTATTTCCTACCCTGCATGAATTCACCCTGGCCCCATTACAACCCATGAAACTCCATCTTTTGCATGCATGTGAACTATTTAGTGGAGATTTGGTCAAATTACAAACATATGGTAATGTGCATTTTGTTGAAACTTGAGTGTATATTTTCACTAGTCCCTAAACACTTAGAGAGATTGTGAGCGAGTGCCATTGTTCACAGAAATGTAATCTTCAGGGACTTGAGCCTCTAATTGGGCAACCTGTTGACACCTCATATGTTCTATACTATCTATTGGCTGTCATTGTGCTTCTAACTTTGGGTTCCTTTTTTGGCTATCTCTATTACTTATTTGAAAAGTTTTTGAGCCAGAGAATTTGCTTGAGGACATGCAAATGTTTAGTGTGGGGGAGTTGATAAACTCTAATTTGATGCATTTTTAGTGATATTTTTGAGTCACTTTTAGAGCAATTATTATCAATTGTATAAGCTACTAACTTAATTTGCTCTTTATTTTGCAGAAAGAAAGAAAATATGAAAAGGAATAAAAACACAACTTAATGCCACTCAAATAAATTATATATATATATATATATATATATATATATATATATATATATATAAAAAGGAAGGAAGTTGCAGCCAAGTAAAAAGGGGGCGTGGAAAGTGGAAACAAGTCCAGCCTATGAATGAAAGAAAAGTAAAGCGTGGGATCCAATCCACAAATGGCTGATGCACTCGCACGGAACCCTAGGCAGGGATTTTAAAAGGTTTGCACTGCACATTCAAATAAAAGAGGAGGAGGAATTAAAAGGGAAGGACTTGACGCACAGAAGGGAGAGACTCATCATATACAGTAGCCGCACGGGACATTGAGAACAAAAAGAGAGGAAGACCTGACGTGAACAGGAACGCGAAGTGAGAGAGGGAAGATTTGGGTACCCGTTCTTGACACTTTGTGAGAGAGCTCTGAGCAGAAAAAGAGATCAAGACTCAGAATAATAATTTCTCTAATTTCCGGGTTATTTTTATTTCTGTAATTCATGACTCTAATTTCTATTTTATTGTTCTTGATACCTATGGATACCTAAATCCTCTTCTAGGGTCTTAGGTGAATCTTGCATGATTAGAGACCTTTTTATGTTCTAATTCTAGTTTGAATTCCTGTTTTTATTTTAATTAATATTATCCTATTGCTTTAATCACATTCTTAGGATTAGCTACCCTTTGCATGTTTATAATCAATTAGTTGATCAGCGACCGTACTGCAATTAGTTTGTGGACCTATAGGATAATTGAGGCTATAATTAGGGCATGACCAAACCATAATTTAGTCTTCCAATCATTCAACCTTTTTGCACTTTATGCTTTTCTTGAATTTAAATTCTAACATGACCAAACTAGGGTTAATTTAGGAAAAAGAATATTAATCGCGAATGACCAAACGGATTAATAGTTTTAGTAAAGGGATTGGTAATTAAATAAAATAAGGGAATTCAGGTAGAGTTAGACATAGAGGAATCGAAGCTTGCAAGTGAAACCGTGACTCTAGGCTTCTCTCCATTGATCACACTTTACAATTTAATTTCTTGCTATTTACTTCTTGTTATTTTAGTTTCTATAATCACCAAACATCCGTTCGCCTAAATAATATATAATCTTGACTAGTTTAGTACTTGTTAATTAATCCCTGTGGACACGATAATCTTTTATACTACTTCTGCGAAAGAGTACACTTGCTCTAAGTGTGTTTTTAACGCAACACCTACTCCCCCAAAATCCTGAAGGGGACATCCCTTGCCGGCCCTTCTGCTTGCACACGGACGATAAGTTATCGACCGAACTTGGTCCGTTCTGCCCGCATATTTTTACCAACATTTGATTGTTCTTTACTTTCCTTGTCTAACCGTTCGGCTTTTGCAGGTAAGACTCTAAAAATGTCAGGCGCCGACTGGGCAAATCTTGAGAAGCTTGCTCTCTCCGGCGGGCCAAAGAAAACTAACCTCCTGGAGACCAACCCGAAATCAGCTACCCCTCGACCCAAGAGTGCTAGAAGGGGATTCCAAGGGCGGCCGGATACTGACGGCCGCACCCCCGGCAAGCGGCCGAGGGTGGAAGAAGCACAATGGGTCGAGTCTCCTGTCTTCGAGTTGGAGGACTTAACTGAGGAGGACTATGAAGCTTTCAAGACGGACCCCTTGTCCTTCTGTGACGATTTATGCAAGTCGGCCAGCAAGATCTTGAAGAAGCTGAAAATCGAGCAATCTCGTAAGTCCCATTTTGCCTTTTCATTCTAAGATTTTAAGGCCGGTTGTTGATGTTCATTTCATGTTCCAGTGCGAAACTAAAGGGGGACGCCCCCCGTAAAGCAAGGAGCTGGGCGAAAATAAACTCTTTGAGCGAGCTCAAGGCCAAGTTGGTAGCGCCGAGAAAGACAAGCAACTGGCCGTGGATGACGAGACCAAAGGCCGTGGAGCGTAAATAAAGAGCTGGTTGAGCAGGTGAAGTCTTTGAAGGCTAAGGTTGCCCGCTTTGAGGAGGTGAATGAATTTTGTAACTGTACAATGATTTACCCCGCCTTCGAGCAGTCGGATATGTAACACCCGGAAATAATTTAATTATGGATTTTATTGGCAACATGATTAAATTAATTAAATTGATGGGCGTGGTTCAGGAGGTGGAGCGAGTAAAGGGAGTGGTGTGGACGTGGAGGGCCCAGTGTTTACTGAGCCCACTGCTTAAACCCTAGGAGTCTAGCGCAACTCTCTCATTTGTGCAGAAATTGAGAGAGCTGCGAATTGAGAGAGGGAGAAAGAGAGAGAGGAAGCGCTGCACTATAAAGAGGAAAGGAAGGGGAATTTCGCAAGTTCCTTCAGGTGAGAATTCTTGATCCTTTCCATGCCGTTTTTCTTCATTATCCTAGTGTTGTAGCCTATCCCTAACCCCATTGTGTTCATTCCTCATTGATCAAAGGAGAGTGAGTGGCTGCGATTTCAAGGAGGAAGGAGACGTTTCGTTCGTTGTGTTGCTGAGTTTTGTACATGACTCTGTCGCCGTTAATTCCGGAACATACAAATTCGAGGTAAGGGTGAGCGTTTCGGTTTAACGTGATTGGGTATATGATGGGTTTTGGGGTTTTGATGTTGTTTTAATAACTTGTGAAGTTGTTTTGATGAATTCGATGTGATTGATAAATGTTGATGATGTCTTGACGAAATTGATGATTAATTGATGAATTCGGTGATTCTTGATGAATGTTTGAAGTTGCGTGATGAGTTTCTCGTGATTCCTCAGGTATTTTGATGTGTCTATTGATGATCTTATGATGAATATCTTGATGAACAAAATCATGTTTTGAAATCAAATTGAGTGGGGAAAAATATCGAAAATTCCGAAGTTTTCTGCGTTTTGGTTTGTTTTTACGCCATCGGCGCCTCGGTCGCGGCGCTGGTCGCGCCTCAGCGACAGAGTGATGCGCTGAGGGCTGATGTTTCTGTCCTCTCGCGCCTCGGCGGCGCCTCACTCGCGCCGAGCGCGAGTCACCTGTTCTCCGCTTTTGCACCTCGCTTTTCATCAAGTTCACATGCGCTTTTTGTAAATTGAATATCTTTTGAACCGGAACCCGATTGAGGTGTTCTAAGATGCGTTGGAAAGCTTATTCAGAGGCCTAACTGAATATTCTATTTTTAAGGCAAAATAAACCCTTTATTGTTGCTGTATTTATTAAGTAAAAGGTGCTGTTTTATGAAAATTGTGATACTATGTTTATATAAGTGATTTACTGTGAAATGTTATACTACTAGTGTTCTAATTGACTATGGCTAAATTGTGGTTTACCACTAAGGTCAGAATTTCTTTCACCGGTGTATTTACAAGGGCATCACTTGAGAGCCTTGCAAAGGTGGCCAATGCTCATTGCAAGTAGTATCGATTACTGAGTAATCCCATAGTCAATCAGGGCTTCACTATTTTATAACACACTAAACCAAAAGATAACCGAAGAATATATATACCTTAAATGATGTGGTGTGTATGGTTTTGACGAGTTGCGGTAAATGTTCCCTATGAGTATAATTAGGATGGTGTTGTGGTATGATTTGCGTGAAAGGTGATGAGTTCACTCTACGAGTGATTATGATATTGTGATGTGACTTGTGATGTTTTGTGAAGAATATACTCTATGAGTATAGTTTTAATAATCTTTGTTGTGTGATTGTGATGAATTATGGCGAATACACTCCATGAGTGTTTTATGATGATGATGGTGAGTACTCCGGTGAGTATTTTGATGAAATGCACATGTGTATATAGAATCTCATGGCATGTGCATAAATGTGAAGAATAGGCTTGGCCTCTTGCGAAGAATAGGCTTTCGCCGCCAAATGAAGAATAGGCTTGCCTCTTAATTGTGATGAATATGGTACCATCATGCATTATGCCCTCGTGGGGTTGCACTTTCATACATCATTATAAGCGTGAATTGTCTTTGTTGTGATTGGAGCCGTTGTGGTGTGACCGTGAATTGGTGATGTTGATGATGCTATGTGATTGCTCGCTCTTTTTCTATTATGTATCCGATTATGTTTTATTGAAATTCTCACCCTTCGCTTGGAATGTTGCTCTATTGTGGCAACGCTGCAGTAATCAGCAGTGAAGGTCTAGCCGCCTTCTTGTTAGTCGTCGGAAGTCCGTTTGTGTCGCTCTCGATACCGTGTAGCACCTAGGGGCGTATTTTTGGGATTTGATGTTATATTACTTAACTGTATGAGGTTTATTTGAGGATTATGAGACGTGTTTGAGTGGACTAGTGAGTCAATATTTATTCCGCTGTGATGAAATGATTTTGAAGTTTTAACTTTATGATGTATGCGTTGTTGCACGAACTTAATGGTGCATACGATGAGTTTATTTTAATGAAGACGTAACATTTCTTTCTCCTACTTAAATAATATTTTGAAAACAGTAGAATACTCTGATAATGACGTTGGAATTTAAGGGGTAGGAAGGGGTGTTACAGGATACCTCTCGTTTTGTAATGAATTTCATTTTTTCGTTTAACTTGCTTAATTCGTTACTTTATCTACATTATTCGTTTGCACCTTTCGAAGGTATTCGTTCTAGGCCGATTGTTGGCCGCTGTAAGGGCCTTTCGAAGGCTCTCGTTTTAGTCCGATCGTCGGCCAGTATTTATACTTTTCGAAAGTACTCGTTGTAGGTCGCTCGGCGGCCTACGCTCGTTGTGGGTCGTTGCTTGACCCTTGGGTCATTCGATGACACTCGTTTCGGGCCAACTCGGTGGCAATCGGCGTAGGCCGCTCAACAGATTATTACGCCGTGAGACCATTCGTTGGTCTACGTTTGTTTGGGCCATTCGATGGCGCTCGTTTTGGGCCAACTTGGTGGCACTTCGGTCGCTCTGCGCTGCTACGCATCGCGCTGAATCGAACGGACATACAACCGCATGAAATTAAAATACAAGTGAACTTTTAAAGAACAGGCCTCTGTAAAAAACCCCAATGGGGAAAAAGAGCGCCCGCCTAACATTTATTTATTGAATTGCTCATCGGTTACAAATTGGGTGTACTAAATGTAGTACTGCCTGAGCTTGTCACCGTTCCATGTTCTGGGGATGGTCGCCCCATCCATGGTCTCTAGTTCGAACGCCCCTTTGCCGGTCTTGTTGACGACTTGGTGCGGTCCTTCCCAATTAGGGGCGAGCTTTCCTTGACGAGCATTCTTGTTGCCAACATCTGCACGCCTGAGGACCAGCTGCCCGATGGAGAAATCTCTTTTATGAACACGAGCGTTGTACCTAGCAACGACCTTCTGTTTTATCAATGCTTCTCTAAGTGATGCTTGGGTGCGCAGCTCTTCAATCAGGTCCAACTCTTCTCGTATAGCCCGGTTGTTGTCGACTGCTGTTGGGGGGTTGGTCGTTCTCCAGTTTAACTCGCTCATCTCTATGGGAATAACAGCGTGAGTTCCGTAGACAAGTCTGAAAGGCGACTCCCCGGTCAATGAATGAGGGGTCGTTCTATACGCCCAAAGGATGGACTGCAGTTCTTCGGCCCAATTTCCCTTTGCTTCGTCCACTTTTCTCTTCAACCCACGCAGGATGACTCTGTTGGCCGCCTCAGCTTGGCCGTTCGTCTGTGGATGTTCGACCAAAGTAAAACGCTGTTTTACTCCCAAGCCGGCCAACATCTCCCTGAACCTCTTGTCCGCAAATTGGGTACCGTTATTTGTTATTAGTTGTTGAGGGATTTCAAACCGGGCCAGAACATTCCGACCGAAGAACTTGCTTACCTTCGCTGCGGTTATGGTCGCCAGAGGTTCGGCCTCAATCCACTTTGTAAAATAATCAACTGCCACGATCAAGAACTTGAACTGGCCTAGAGCAGGTGGAAATGGACCTAGCAAATCCATCCCCCACCAAGCGAACGACCAAGGTGAGGTGAGGCTTTGCAACTCCGATGATGGTGCGACATGAACATCTGCGTGTACTTGGCACTTTTTGCATTTCTGCACCAACTTTTTGGCATCTTCGTCCATAGTCGGCCAATAGTAGCCAACACTAAGCACTTTCTTTGCCATGGACCGACCGCCCTGATGGCTGCCACAGAAGCCCTCATTAATGTCTCTCAGGAATGTAGTGGGAATGAAAAGCCTCTTTGTTATACCCCAATTTTGTCCGTCATCTTTTTTCTTGTCTTAGTCATCTTATTTAATTTATTCCAAAAAAGTCAAAAAAAATCAAATTTATTTTTATTAAATTTAGGAGTGTCCAATAGTCCAAAATGTCCAAAAATACAAAAAATAATAATAATACCAAAAATACAAAAAAAAGACAGATCCGATAATAGAACTTCAAGCAGCAAATTAGGGTTTTCAGCAAAGACTCAAGTCGCGACAACTATCATTGGCTTGGATCCGACACGAAAAAGAGTCAAGGCCCGGTGAAAGATCATTAATGCAAAAAACCTAGTTTTTATTATAAATAAGTAGTCAACATACAGTCTAAGGGACGGAGAAGGAGACTGCGAAATCACTAGCAAAAAAAAAGGATTAGAGTTTCAGATCGAAACCCTAATCCACTAAACACGGTTCTGAGTTTTTGAGCGTCAAAATAAGGAGAAGCGATGAGCAAACAGAAACGGATCAAAGCAATCACGTAAGAGTCATCAAGGCGAAATAGTAGCGATTCAAACGTTAAGCGATCCACGAGACTTATCGGAAGTTTGGAGATCGTGTCGATTTTTAATCTTATTAAATTTGAATGATAAAGATGTGTGCTTGCTGTTCATACACATAGGCTTTGATTATTTTAGAAATAAATAATAACACGGAATGGATATTATAGGTTCTGTTGATGGAGCACGTATGAAACCCCATACTAATAATTGACCATGACTTTAAAACAAGCTTTTTTTTTACTCAAATCATTACAAAGTAAAAAAATCACACATCTGTAGCAATCCTTGTTTCTTAATAATAATAAGCTTTAAGTTCACAAGTACCAAAACCAAAGAGCCAGAACCTGGGGAAGAGAAGGAAAGCGGATCTGAAAGAAAATAGGAAATGTAGAAAAGAAATAGAGAATCCCATAATAAGAAATGTGGGAGAAGATGGAAAATAAGATCAAAACCAAAAACAAACAAAAAATAACCTTTGTGGGGTCTCCAACTCGGTGCGTCTTTTCCGCGAGCACTCCGGCAAACCCCACCAACAGCCACCCAAAACCGATGCCAGTACACGCCATCCCCAAAGAAAGCGAGCCTAGCAGAGTAAACTAGCTCTGTCGACGTCGAGCTTTCCGGCGACGTCCCTTCATTTTCCTTTTCCGCTCACTTTCGCTGTACTCTCCCTCTCTCTCATTGAATCTGCACATTCTCTCTCTCTCTATGAGAGGATTGCGGCAGAAATAGTAGGATGGGGTAAATGAGTACACCCAAACCCTAAAAAACCTATTTATCTTCCCCAATTCAGGTTATTATATGTCTTTTTTATTTTTATTTATTTTACTTATTCTGTTTTTTTAAAAAAGTTACAAACTACACTCCCCCTAATTCATGTGCACACCCTCCATCACTTAAGCCCAGTTTCACATACTGGGCTCTCCTATGCGAACTGGGCTTCCTTTTTTTACACCACTGTTTTAATTATACCACCTTCTGCAACTAACAACACCCCCCTTTTTGCAAAAACAATAATTAAACATTTTTCTACCCAAAAATCAAATAAAATGCTAAGTCGGTTGTACAACCGGGTTAGTCATCATTCTAGGACCAATGAGCTGTACAGTTTAGTAATCCTAAAAACTTATAAAAATGTAAATAAATTATTTTTCCTAAAAATAGGGGACTAAGTCGGTTGTACAACCGGGTTTGACAGCGTTCTAGGACGAGTGAGCTGTACAGTTCAAAGAGTCCTAGGACCCTTACACTAAAAAGCACCAACCAACAAACCTTTTTCGTTAAATGTAATATTGACGCGGCCTTTGACACAGGTGGCAACCGGATTGGTATTGGTTTATGTGTTCGTGATGGGGTTGGTTCCTTTGTGGCGGCCAAATTACATACATTTGCTCCTTTATTAGAAGTATATGAAGGCGAGGCCCTTGGTTTGCTTTTTGCCGTTGAGTCGATGGGGGAACTACAATTCCGGAATGTTATCTTTGAGATGGACGCCAAAACGGTGGTGGATGATTTCAACAAAGCCCCTATCATTAATTCCGACTATGGTTGTATCTTAGCTTACTGTAGGGATGCCTTTGTTTATTTTTCTGTAAACTCTCATGTGGAGTTCTCTAGGAGAGTGGCTAACAAGGTGGCTCATACCTTAGCGGGGGTAGCCTTGTCCTCAGCCTCTTCTCAGACATTATTTGATATTCCAGCATGTATTTTCGATTTCATTATGAATGAAATGAACTAGTTTCCTTGCGTAAAAAAAAAACAAACTTTTTTCAGGAAGAACTACATAGCTTTGATTCCTCCATTGCATCCGGAGGTACGTAGGAGCAAGAGTCCACTTTTGTCAAGCACTAAAAATTAAAAATTTAATCAAGTATTTTTCACTATAAATAAAAAGGGTAAATATTAATAAAGCATAAATAATTAGACAAAGTATGTCTTGGGGTGCTAATACCTTCCCTCACGCATAACGACTCCCGAACCCTAAACTTGTCTTGTCCTAAACCCAAAGGGATTTTCCAGATTTGCCCTTAAACTAAAATTTGGTGGCGGCTTCCTTTGAACCTTCGAAGAATCCTTTCCCGGATTTTTTGGTCGCTACACTCTTCTGTATAACTTCCCTTCAATCACGGAGTATTTGGTAGACCGCAATCTCAGGGTCCTAGCCTGCTTTGGGTCGCTCGGCTCTTCGCCCGTCGTAATGTAGCGCAATATTGGGGCGGTCCACTCTTCTTCCGCGTTGATAGAGAGGACGACCAAGGTTTGACTTGGCTTGGTCGAGACACTCGGCCGAATTAGGGTTTCTTGGATCAGGCTTCTATGATTGCCAGGGGTCTTCGTGCTGGCCAACTTTGAAAGGATGTCAGCTCGGACGTTTTCGGTCCTCGGCACGTGCTTGACCTCTGCCCGGTCGAATTGCCGGAGTAGTTTTCTCACTTTGGCCAAGTAGTTCTTCAGCACTTCATCCTTTGCATCATACAATTCTTGAATCTGGGATACGACCAGCAGAGAGTCTGAATGTAGTTCAACTCGATCGACGTTAAATTCTTTAGCGAGTTGCGGCCGCTATACATGCCTCGTGCTCGGCTTGATTGTTGGAAGTGTGGAAAGCAAATGTCAGGGAAACTTCTACTGCAAGGCCTTCTGAATTCTCTAGGATTAGGCCCGCTCGGCATTGCGCTTTCTTTGTTGGGCGAAGTCGTCCAGTGCAACGTCCGGTCGTTCTTGGCCGTCGAGTGTCTTGAGTTGGAGTCATTTCAGCAATGAAATCGGCCAACACTTGGACTTTAGCGGCCGACCTGGATTCGAACTTGATGCCGAACTCGCTGAGTTCAACCGCCCATTTGATCATACGTCCCGCCAGGTCTGGTCGATGAAGGACTTGCCTTATTGGTTGGTCGGTTCTTACCACGACCTGGTGAGCCACGAAATAAGGCCTCAATCTCCGGGCGGCCACTAGTAGCGCAAGGGCTAATCTCGATCTTCTGATACCTTAGCTCTGGTCCTTGCAACACCTTACTTATGAAATAAACTGGTTCTCGCTTTGGAGTCGTTTCTCTCGAACAAGACAGTAGCTCAAGACTTCCTCTATTATTGCCAAGTATAGATATAGGGTTTCCCCGGCAATGCTTGGTCATTATGGGCGGGTTGGTCAGAGCTTCCTTCAAGTCCTCCAATGCTCACTGGCAATGGTCGGTCCATTCAAATTCTACGTCCTTTATCAACAGCTTGAATAGGGGGAGCGACTTACATGCAGACTTGGGTATGAGCCTTGACAGGGCAGCGACCATGTCGTTCAACTGTTTGATCTCCTTCTTGGTGGTGGGCGGCCTCATGTCGGCGACTGCCATGCACTTATCCGGGTTAGCCTCTATCCCCCTTTCCGTAAGATGGAACCCTAGAAATTTGTCGCCCTCACTCCAAAGGTGCATTTCTGGGGTTCACCGCCTTAAGGAATTTCTCCTAGCTTCTTCGAAAACCTCTCTCAGGTCGTTCACATGATTTTGGTCTGTCTTGCTTTTGATTATCATGTCGTCTAGATATACTTCAGCCACTCGACCGATCTACTTGTTGAAGATTTTGTTCATCATTCGCCGGTAGTCGCCTTGCATTCTTCGCCGAAGGGGCATGACCTTATCTTGAAATTACCACGATCGCTCATAAACGCAGTCTTGTTGCGATCCGGAGGATACATTGTGATCTGGTTATACCCAGAATAAGCGTCCAGGAATGATAGCAATTTGTAGCCCGATGCACCATCGACCAGCTTGTCGATCTGGGCACCGAGAAGGCATGCTTCGGGCATGCCCTGTTCAGATCGGTATAGTCAATGCACATGCGCCACTTACCATTTTTCTTCTTCACCAACACGACGTTAGACAGCCAGGTCGTGTACTTGATTTCTTCAATGAAGTTGGCCTTGATCAGATCATCAACGGCCTGTGCTGCTGAGCCTTCTCATCGTTCTGAGTTCGCCTTCTCTGGGCGACCGGCCTAGCTGCCTCATCCATTGAGAGTTGGTGACACGCGATCTCTATGGGGATCCCAAGCATGTCTGATGTCTGTCATGCGAACAAATCTGCATAATCCCGAAGACAGACCATGAGATTCTCGCTGACTGCTTGAGTAGGTCGCCTTCCAAGCTTGACCGCTTTTTGTTGGGTCGCCCCACCGGGCGTCAATCAATTCCCGGTCAAGGCTCTGGCCTCTTCAACTGGTTTTTAGCTCACGGGCTAAATCATCATCCCCATCTTCAGGGTCGCCGTCAGGATCATATCGGGCATCCAGGTCGGCCAAGTTGACTTGGTGCCTTTCTTCAAGACTCTGCGGGTTGGAACTCATGTCCTCTTGGTCGCAGATGTCTTGAACGCGAGTAAGGGCTTCGTTTGGGCGCTTCCATGTCGGCCGTAAGAGTCACGACTTGATCATCCTTGCTGTAAATCTTCATCTTCAGGTGGACTGTGGAGGCAACGACCTCCAGCTTTCCAAGTGTCGGCCGACCGATGATGCATTGGTAGCAAGACTTGATATGGAGGACTAGGAATGTCGTTCTGACTGTCCTGTATTGGGTGCTTTCTCCTGTGTCATCTCCGAAAGTGACCAAGAGTTCTATCGTCCCCAAGGGGTAGGTGACCGCCCCGTTAAAATCTGTCAATGGAGTTGGGTCGGCCTGTGGGATGATCTCACTCCGATCTACGATCAGCTTGTCGATTAACTCTTCAAACATGATGTCGGCCGAACTTCCTTGGTCGACCAAAATTCTGCGGACTTCCGTGTTGGCCATGAACGCCGAGACTACCAATGGAACATAACTATTGGTTCTTCCATCCAGTAGGTCTTCATCTCCAAAGGAAATGGGCGGCCTATTCGAGGTCGGTCGCTCAACTGAAGTCGTTCCAACCATAAGAATCTCGTTCCACTTCCTCTTCATGGCCTTCTTTGATTCTCTGCGGTCTAAAGGGTTTCCTCCATGGATGACCATGGCAACTCTGCGGCCTTTAGACTGCCGGACGTCCTCTTCGGAGGTATCCTTGTCCCCGGCCGCTTCGATGGCTGCTGCGGTCACGGCCTTGCCTTTTAGTTGAGAGGGATGTCCCCCGGCTCTTTCTTCAAGCCGCTCGGCACCTTCAGTTCTGACATACTGCCTTAACTTGCCCTTTTGGATGAGATATTCTATATCATCTTTTAGGGCCATGTAGTCATTTGTATCATGCCCCTTGCTTTTGTGGTACCAGCAATACTTCTTGGTCGCCCGGGCACCGTTTCTGAGTAATAAAGGATCAGGCCGCTTCACACCAATGAACTCATTGTTCTGACATTCAGAAAATATCTGAGCAATAGGTGTGTTAAGCCTAGTCCGGTGCTCATACTTCTTAGGTCGGAACTCCAGCTTGTGGTTGTCTTGAGCCATGAACGGTGTAGCGACCGAAAAATCTGGGAAAGGATTCTTCGAAGTTCGAAAGGAAGCCGCCACCAAATTTTAGTTTAAGGGCATATTCGGAAAATCCCTTTAAGTTTTAAGATAAGGCATTGTTAGGGTTCGGGAGTCGTTATGTGTGGGGAAGGTATTAGCACCCCACGACATCCGTTGTCTAATTAATTAAGATTTATTTAATTATTACCCTTTTATTTGTAGGGAAAAAGACTTATTTAGATTTTTTGTTTTTAGTGCTTGACAAGGGTTGAGTCTTGCTCCTACGTACCTCCGGATGCAACGGAGGAATCAAAGCTACGTAGTTCTTCCTGAAAAATGTTTATGGGTTGGTGTTTTTTAGTGTAGGGATCCTAGGATTCCTTGAACTGTACAGCTCACTGATTCCTAGGACGCTGACTAACCCGATTGTACAACCGACTTAGTCCCCTACTTTTTGAAAATAATTTTTGAATTTTGAAGGAGTTGTGAGATGGGTTGATTTTAAAATAGGTATTCTAGAACTCAGCTCATTAGTTCTAGAACACTGACTAACCAAGTTGTGCAACCGACTTAGCCTCGTATTTTTAGGAAAAATAGTTTATTTATATTTTATTAAGTTTGCAGGGTTACTGAAATGTACAACTCATTGACCCTAAAATTATGACTAACCCGGTTGTACAACCGACTTAGCCGTTTATTTTTAGAAAAAATAGCTTTATTCGTATTTGTTAAGTTTTCAGGGTTACTGAACTGTACAGCTCATTGGCCCTAAAATAATGACTAACCCGGTTGTACAATCGACTTAGCCGTTTATTTAATTTCGAGAGAAAAAGTATTTATATTTGAGTTAGAAAAGAATTAAAAGAGAAACAGGGGTTGAAAATTGTAAATTGGGGTTTTATTAGTCGCAGGGGTCTGTATAAATAACAAGGGGTGTAAAAAGGAAAGCCAACTTCGCATCTGGGGGCCCAGGATGAGAAACTGGGCATATGTGGGGGAGGGGTGCGTGCGTGAATTGGAGGTGTGCGCTTAGTATTCTGAATATTAAAATAAAAAATAAAAAAAACAAAAGGCCACTATAGGAGGCCCAAACCGAAAACTAAAACCCTAAAAATTGGATCACCCTCTCCTCCTTCCTTCCAGCCCACGCAGCGCGCGTGAGAGAGGCGAAACTTCCGCGCAAAAATCACCAGGTTTCCACGGGGAGAGAGAGAGAGAAAATCCGGCGAGAGGTTCGCCGGTCTCCATGGAAGTGAGCTGTTCGGTTGTGGGTCGTTGGTGGAGGGGCTGTCTCGCGGCTGGGGGTTGGTGACAACGAGGGTGACGCCGGTGAGTTTCGTTTTTCTCTCCTCGATTCTTCTTCGTCTTTTTTTTTGTTTCTCTTCGTTTTTTTTTCTTTTTCATAGATCAAACAATTTCTGATGTGGTGTTTTTGGGTGGTTTTGCAGTGATTTTGGCTGGTCTTGTGGTGGCCTGGAGTTTGTTTTGGGAGGCTCGCCGGAATGCTCGCCGGAGAAGGTGACCGGAGCTCCGGTGAGTGAACCGGCAAGTTGCTTTTTACTTCGTTTTTTATTCTGAGTGATTTTTAAGTTTTCTCTGATCTGATTTCTACCTCATTTGCCTCCTTTTCATTCTTTGGTTTGATTTTCTATTTTTTTGGTTTTGATTAGGATGTAATACTGTGATTATCATGTTTATGGTGTTGTCTGAGTTGTTTCATATACAATTCTGATCTGGTCTATTACAAACAGGATATAGACAGCCAATGGTAGTTTTTACCAAGCTTGATTTCTAATTTCAAATAAGTAGAACATTTTGGGTTACATTATACACACATACGAGCCTACAATCTCCTAATTTAACAACAGATACAAATACTAGAACAGATTTCATGCACACTAGTTTTATATGTCTAGATTTAATAATACAGATAAACCAACCTTTACTCCAGCGTCGGATATGTCTCCTAACTGCTTCTGCTTGTGAATGAACTGCTACTAATCTTTGCCTCAGTAACTCTTCTGGTGACTACTGATCTTATTATTGGTTGCTACCTTTGAAATGCTCTTGTGCTTCTTTGCTCTCAGACCAGAAATTCGAAAGTGTGTGTTTAGTGGATTAGGATTCTGACTTTGAACCCTAATCCTTGTTTATGTGATTGTGACAGTAGTTTTCTGCCTTGGTTTCTTCTCTGTCTTTTACTGTGGACTGCCTGCTTTTTTATATTAAAAACTTAGGGTTAGCATTTAATTGGTTTTGGTGATTTGACCGGCCTTTGCGTTTACGATAACGTGGGTTTGCTAAGCGGTCTTGGAGAGCAAGAATGCACCCCCAAAGATTGGCGATCTTTGCTCCTATTTTCTATTTTTTGCTTTTTTTTCGTATTTGTATTTTTGTATTTTTTAATATTATCATTTTTGTATTTTTGGACATTTTGGTCAATTAGACACTTTTTAAAATGTAAATAAAATTAAATAGATTTTTTTGATATTTCTTGGACTATATATATATATGTATGTGATCAAAATAAGGACAAAATAATAAAAATAGAAAAGAAGCCCGAATGATGAGCCAAATTGCGAGAAAATAACTCGAATAAACCCATTTGCAAGGAAACGACTCGAATAAACCCAATTAAGTTCAACTAGGCCCAAATACGAAAATTAAACTAAAGAATGTGCGAAAAGATCGATCATTCGCGCGCATTCTTAATTTAAACAACGACATTTCGACTTAGTTGAAGAGGTTAGTTGAGATTGGATTGGGTTGGTAAATGAGACACCTTTTTAGTGATTCTCGCAATTGCACGACTTCAGAACAAATAATAAAATAAACGACTAAAAACCGAAAAAAGAATACGGACAAAATTGGGGTATAACAGCTGCCCCTCCTTATTAGTATTTTACTAGAAAGTGATGAGTTCTCGAACTTTCGTAGTAGAAATAGGAATAAAGATAAGATAGACGCTAATTTTGTCCGTTTAAGGGGGAAGCGGAAAGTTTAAGGAATAATAGGGGCTGGTTAACACTTGGCGCATTAACCGAGAGCTGAATGAAGGGTCAACAAGGACCTGAAGGAGCACTAAGGCTCTGAAGGACCACTCAGGGTCTGGAAGGCTGCCTAAGCCTTAATTGAAGGACCATCGTGGTCTGAAGGAGCGCAACTAGCTACGGTACTAGTTAAACGGTCTGAGGGGGCCTTTATATTCGAGCGGCCATGGTGGGTCAAGATCAGGTCTAGAACTGATTTGTTGACCATGAAGGACGTCCACTGTGTCTTAGGCTGACACAACTAGTCTGAAGGACCACTCGGGGTCTGCGAAGGTCCGTCGGGCTCGACTCCGACGTTTCGACCTGGACCACTTAGGGCACTGCTCTGAAGGACCACTTGGGGTCTATAGAGATCAACCTGGTGATCTGTGATATGATATGAGAGATCAACGCTTTAAGGCGCTGATATTAGAGGAACAAAATATAGGGACCGACACTTGAAGTCGATTCAGAAGCAATACATGTAATGCATATACAATGCCAATGCAACAGTTGATTTTTGGCGATGTGATGAATGACATAGGTGATTCTTTTCTCTATTTGCTTTTTGCTTTTTTGGTTGCTTTTTATTTATTTATTTATTTATTTATCTGATGGATGCATGAAGTATGAATGTTAATATGATGCAATTGAAATGTTTGAATGCAAATGCTATGGTGCATGGTGTGATGACATGAAATGACTGATTGAGTGTAGAAACACTTTTTGTGATGATGAGATGTGAGACTTTGGATGCGAGAGGCGAAGATGAATATTGATAATTCTTTGGAAAGATTAGATTTGATTCAAACTTCGGCAATCTCAAGGTTGTTATTTACAGACACTGATGTGAAAAAGTACTGTATTTGCAAGCTCGCTTCTTTTCTTTTCCACTATGATGCCCCATGATGACTGAAGCTTTAGGTCCACAAAGTTAGCTAAGCGGATCCTTAGCATTACATTATCAACTTGTGTCTCTCTCTCTCTGAAGCATTGTTTAGTAAAGATGTATAGTAGTGAAAATATAGATGAATGAGTCAGTTAACTTGGGGTTCTAAAGACCTAGGGTGTGGACATTTGTGGCACATGAAGGGGTGAATGACTGACTGATCTTTGTCAAGGTCATGAAAGGTAGGTTTTCCCAAGCCAATGAATGCAGGAATACCCCAATTTAGATTTGATGACGGTGAGTGACAAGCTAGGGGTGTAGAAGATGATGAGTTGGGAATTCATTGGCTTTGGAATGAAAGGTGGCAAGTAGGAGATGTTGTCTCAACCCATAGAGTTTGATGTTTCCCTAATTATGGTAAGGACAAGATTGCCCCGACTAGAGTAGAAACATTTAGGATAGTGAGTTGAGAAATTGCCCCAGTATGGTTTTTGGCTGGAATATGGCAAGGGGATGAGATGGGTGTAGGGTGAATTTTCCCATTGAAGGTGGAGTGAAGAGCGACAAGATTGCCCCACTTGGAATGGTATTTCGAATGGTTGGCTTTAGTGAGATTGGAAAAGGTGACAGAGTTAAGGTTATGGGTTTTGGAATTTGTCTGGTATGGCTATAAGCTGGATGTGGTATGACACTGTACAAATTTCCCCAAGTTCAAATGGAATAGATGGTGAAAGGGATGCCCCGCTTTAGGATATAGGTGACGATCCTAGTATAAAATTTTGGTTATCTTTTGAATGACTCTCACATTATGATATTATTGAGTTTGCTATGATGAAAACTGCATTTGGTGATAACTAAGCCTTGCGTTTATATCAACGGAACTTGAATGAATCTCTGGGGTGCAAGCCCTTTTTGATTTTGATTTTTTTTTTTTGAGAAATATATTTTTTCTAGCAAACATATTGTAAATAAATAAACTTATTTGTCCTAAGATTAAAAACTTTGAGAAAACAAAAGCAATCGGTCATTGATCAGAATGGATTTTTGGAGTTGTAATGTGGTTGATGGTTAATGGTTTATGAAGGAAGGGATAATTGGGCTCAAAGAAGGTGACCGGAGCTCCGGTGAGTGAACCAGCAAGTTGCTTTTTACTTCGTTTTTTATTCTGATTGATTTTTAAGTTTTCTCTGGTCTGATTTCTACCTCATTTGCCTCCTTTTCATTCTTTGGTTTGATTTTCTATTTTTATGGTTTTGATTGGGATGTAATACTGTGATTATAATGTTTATGGTGTTGTCTGAGTTGTTTCATATACAATTCTGATCTGGTCTATTACAATTAGGATATAGACACCCAATGGTAGTTTTTACCAAGCTTGATTTCTAATTTCAAATAAGTAGAACATTTTGGGTTGCATTATACAAACATACGAGCCTACAATCTCCTAATTTAACAACAGATACAAATACCAGAACAGATTTCATGCACACTAGTTTTATATGTCTAGATTTAATAATACAGATAAACCAATGTTATACCCCAATTTTGTCCGTATTCTTTTTCTTGTTCTAGTCGTTTATTTCTAGTAAGGGCCTTATTCTTTTTCTAGTCGCTTATTTCTAGTCGTTTATTTTTAACGCGCCCATTTCTTTTATTTTTGGTCTAGTCTTAGCGCAATTGTCAGGTCCGGTCCGTTCTCGTTTTTATATTTGGCTTTTTTTTCCTATTACTATTTTTATTCGCATTTTGTTTATTTAATTTATTTAAGCACTTAATAGTTCAAAATGTCAAAATTCAATTTAGTTTAATTTACAATGTTTAAGAGTCCAATAGGCCTAAAAATGTCAAAAGTTAATTTAATTTATAATTTAAAAACAGTATAATAAGTCCAAAAATACCAAAAAAATACTATTTAATAATTTTACAATTTTAAAGCTATTAAGAGTCCAAAAAGTCCAAAAATACAAAAAAACATATATCCAAAAAACCAAAAAAAACCAAATCCGAAAACAGGCAATAAACAAGTAAGTTAGGGTTTCGGCAGCGAATCCAAGTGCTGCTGCACTTTATTGGGCTTGGATCAAGACACGAAAATCATCCAAAACCTAGTCAAAAATAATTAATGCTCGACCTAGTTTTTGACTATAAATAAACAAGTCCAACAAAGAATCAAAAGACACAGAAATCAAGACAGCAAAAAGCTGCGAAAATCACTAAGAAATTAGGATTAGGGCTTCACATCGAAACCCTAATCACACAAGAACACGGTTTTCTGAGATCTGAGATTTGGAAAAAGTTCGAGTAATGGCAGCAATTCGGAAACAACAATAGCAGATACAACAACAGAGAAGGAGTTCAGTCACAAATACAACAGGAGCCTAAATCTAAAAGCTGGAGTAAAGGTTGGTCCTAATTTGTCTTAGCATATGCTTATATTAGAACTAATGGCTCTGCTACCCTAAATACATAACGATAGAGAGATCAGATTTAGTGGATTTATTCAAAGAAAACTGATTATTTGTTTTAAAATCCAGAAGACAGACCCAAATTCATGTTAGTATCAATAATCTGATCAATCTAATCTTGTTTTAATAGGAACCATACAGTTTGTTTTTTTTAGATCTGACTAGCGTGAAGTAATAGAAATAGGGTGTTTGTTTTCTTGCAAAAACTTAGTCTCTGTATATCATCAAAGATCAGAAAAGTACTAGGTTTTGATTAGGAAAGATTGAAAAATAAACACAAGAAAAATCATAGAGTAAAATATAGAAGGGTGTAGGAGGAGAAGAAAACCGAATTGAAAAAAAAGGAATAAAAAACTGACCTCAAAACTCGCCGGAGCGCCGGTCGTCTTCTCCGGCGAGCTCCACCACGAACTCCGGCGAGGTCCCCCAAAACCAATCCTAAACCGAAGCTCCCTTCGAATGAATCCCCACCCAAACCGAAGTATGCCATTTTTTCTCCCCAAAACCGAACCCAGAACCAAAATACGCGTTAGATCTGTGAACAAAAAGAAAAAAAACAAAGAAAGAAAGAAGAACAGAGAGACAGCGAAGCTCACCACGCCGGCGGTATCCATGTCGCCGTCGTTATCACCGCCGCCAGACCGCTCCATCATCGAAACCGAGCTACCCTTTTCCCTCCCTCACGGTCTCGCTCTCACTCCCCACTCTCTCACAACAAAACCGGCGTGAAACAAGGCGGAATCTCCGCCGGATTTCTCTCTCTCGCGCGCCGCAGCAGTTAAGCGAAGGAAGGAGGGAAGGGATGAATGAATTTTTTAGGTTTTCCTTTTTCTGCTTAGGGTTATGTATGCTATCTTTTGTTCTGTTTTAATCTTTATTCAGAATACTAATAACACCCCCTATTATTCCAGCGCACACCCTCCCCATTTAAGCCCAGTTTGCATTCTGGGCTCCCAGATGTGAACTGGGCTTTTCTTTTTACACCTCTGATTAATTATACAGCCCCCTGCTATTAGTAAAACCCAAATTTACAATGTGCACCCCCTCTTTCAGTTTTTAATTCTTTTCTAACTCAAACTTAAAAAAATTTCTCCCGAAATTAAATAAACGGCTAAGTCGGTTGTACAACCGGGTTAGTCATTACTTTAGGGCCAATGAGTTGTACAGTTCAGTAACCCTACAAACCTAAATAAATTTCTTTTCTAAAAAAATAAACGGCTAAGTCGGTTGTACAACCGGGTTAGTCATTATCGTAGGGCCAATGAGCTGTACAGTTCAGTAACCCTGCAAATTTAATAAACATAAGTAAACCATTTTCCTAAAAAAATAAGGGATTAAGTCGGGTTTGTATGCAGAAGTTAGTCAGCGTTCTAGAACTAATGAGTCAGCAGATTCGGGAGTTCTAGAATACCTATTCTAAAATCAACCCATCTCACAACTCTTTTCAAAAATCCTAAAATTATTTTCACAAAGTAGGGGACTAAGTCGGTTGTACAATCGGGTTGGTCAGCGTCCTAGGAATCAGTGAGCTGTACAGTTCAAGGAATCCTAGGATCCCTACACTAAAAAACACCAACCCATAAACTTTTTCAGGAAGAACTACGTAGCTTTGATTCCTCCATTGCATCCGGAGGTACGTAGGAGCAAGACTCAACTCTTGTCAAGCACTAAAAAAACAAAAACCTAAATAAGTCTTTTCTTTACAAGTAAAAAGGTAATTATTAAATAAATCTTAAATTAATTAGACAATAGGATGTCGTGGGGTGCTAATACCTTCCCCACACATAACGACTCCCGAACCCTAACAACGCCTTATTTTAAAACTTAAAGGGATTTTCCGAATTTGCCCTTAAACTAGAATTTCGGTGGCGGCTTCCTAAGAACCTTTCGAAGGATCCTTTCCCGGATTTTTCGGTCGCTACAACCAACCTTTACTCCAGCGTCAGATATGTCTCCTAACTGCTTCTGCTTGTGAATGAACTGCTACTAATCTTTGCCTCAGTAACTCTTCTGTGACTGCTGATCTTATTATTGGCTGCTACCTTTGAAATGCTACTGTTGCTTCTTTGCTCTCAGACCAGAAATTCGAAAGTGTGTGTTTAATGGATTAGGATTCTGACTTTGAACCCTAATCCTTGGTTAGGTGATTGTGACAGTAGTTTTCTGCCTTGGTTTCTTCTCTGTCTTTTACTGTGGACTGCCTGCTTTTTTATATTAAAAACTTAGGATTAGCATTTAATTGGTTTTGACTGATTTGACTGGGCCTTTGCAGGTTCTGATAACGTGGGCTTGCTAAGCAGTCTTGGAGAGCAAGAACAGACCCCTAAAGATTGCTGATGCTGCTCCTATTTTCTATTTTTTGCTTTTTTTTCGTATTTGTATTTTTGTATTTTTTAATATTATCATTTTTGTATTTTTGGACATTTTGGACAATTAGACACTTTTTAAAATGTAAATAAAATTAAATAGATTTTTTTGATATTTCTTGGACTATATATATATGTATGTGCTCAAAATAAGGACAAAATAATAAAAATAGAAAAGAAGCCCGAATGATGAGCCAAATTGCGAGAAAATAACTCGAATAAACCCATTTGCAAGGAAACGACTCGAATAGACCCAATTAAGTTCGACTAGGCCCAAATACGAAAATTTAACTAAAGAATGTGCGAAAAGATCGATCATTTGCGCGCATTCTTAATTTAAACAACGACATTTCGACTTAGTTGAAGAGGTTAGTTGAGATTGGCTTGGGTTGGTAAATGAGACACCTTTTTAGTGATTCTCGCAATTGCACGACTTCAGAACAAATAATAAAATAAACGACTAAAAACCGGAAAAAGAATACGGACAAAATTGGGATATAACAAACGGCTTGCTTTGCTCTTCTCTAGGTTGCACACGGGCGGCCTTCCTTGCAGCTAGTGTCTCTTCATAAGCCATGTGGTCGTTAGCTCTGCGAAGGAACGTGCTGAGATCAGTGTAATGGTTTAAAGTGAACTCTTCTGCGAACCTATGGTCCGGCCTGATGACCCGCTTGAGATACTTCAGCTTATCTTTGTCCGTCAGGTCGCGAATGGTATCGGCCTCAGAATTGAACCGGTCTATGTACTACACAAACGAAAGTTAAAACCAAAAACTCGGCTCTATAAAATGCAACTCCAGCATGGATAAAGTAGTATTACCAATTTCTTCAACCTCTCATGCATGTTCTCTCTATCTTCCTTTTCCTTATTCTTTTTCCTTCTCAGCATAGGAGGGATGATACAAATTAGCAAAAGACAGTAAAACTCAAAGAGACAATTAAACTATGAAAAATGGTTTCAAAAGCCATTTTGGTTCAGAGAGAAATTACTTAAAACATAACTTTAAATGTGCTACTAAACAGGGCATGACATGCAATGAATCATAATGCAAGACTTATACCAATTCAACATAACAATTTCAGTTACAAGGAAGCTGTAATGAAAATGAAGGTAAGTAAAATGGCAACAAAGAATTGCCGAGTCCCAAGCCCAATTCCCAACTGAATACAAGCCTAACCTCAAGCTAGAGCTACCCTCCTATATATATATATCCCTCTCTCTCTCTCTCTCCAAATCACCTGAATATTCCCTAATGATTAACTTCTGCCAGCGTGGCAGAAGTTTGTTGCATCATATTTCGCTACTCTTCTTTGGGTCCCCAAGCAACGCATTTCCACTTTCTCTCTCATAAACTTTAGGAGCCTTCCCAATTTGCTCTTCCTTCACAATGTTCGCATCAAAACCATATATGAGGAATTTCACTTTCCTTCTCAAATGGCATACATCTATTTAATTCCACACACACACACACACACCCGAGTACCTCTATTGGTTCCAAATGCAATATATGCTCCACAGTGAGCATGTCTCAGAGACTTTTCAGACTCCGGATAGACTGTGGGTCGCAATGATCTTTGAGTGCTCATGCTTGAACACTAAACATGAGAGTCGCCACAAGAAACAAAATTTATAAAGTTGCTATAGGATTAGAAAATCTATTTTGCTTACAATAATACCAAGTTGATAATGTAAGGCAAGAGGACAAGAAACAAAACAGGGAACCTTAGTCAAAGCTACGATATCGGCATGGTGAATCGCATTTATCAAACCTGCAAGAGGCAAGTTCACATTGTCATTTGTAATTGTAGTTATGAAGCAATTGAAGGTAATGTTTCTCATGTATTTATTAAAACAAGGAAACTCTGACAAAAAGCTTATTCACAAAAAAATTAAAAAGAGTGCTTCTTAGACCAATGAAATATTGTTGTATGATTACGTAAATTCTAACTAATTTTATACTTCCAAAGGCGTGACTATTGTAGAAACTAGAGAGTTAAGATCATAGGAGAGGAAAAGAAAGAAAGGAGAACTTCAATGATAAATGAATAATTATCATCTTATGTAAAATGATGTGTCGAACTACCAAAACCTACTTATACTAGTAATAGACTCCAAAAATAAGGAATTAATAACATTTGAAAGAGTGCCTTGATCCTAAAACTCCAAACTCGGTGTTGGCTAATGCGAAATTTGATCCTAAGCATGAGCGGGATTAGTCTTTCGTTGAAAGCATTGGGGCGCTCGTGGGTAGCCAAAGAATGGTCCAAACCAAAAAAGAAAGAGTGCCTTGACTTTTCGAAAAATGGAATAAACAAGAAGAGTATGTTGAAAAGTGTGTTGATAGCACTTCTATTATATAAATAAAAATAGCAATCTGTTATGTTTATAATTACCCATGCTAATGCTAACTATTAAAATATATATTCTGTCTTCTAATTTAAGATTTGTGTATTAACAAGACACAAATATTCACATTGTATTGTATTGGAATGTCATTTGTTGGTGCTTTCAAAGATCCTAACATTTTTGCTCAATATATTAGTAAGCTTTAATCTTCTGAGATACTTTCTAGATATCCAAACAAACATAACTAATAATAACCAAATCAAGATGAAACGTGAAAGAAGTTCATTACCGAAACCGAATATCTTTTTAGTTGAAACTCTGGATGATTTTCTTCATCGAAGACTAGCAGATCCGACAACCTCACTGCAAAACCAGAAACTGAACTTTAAGCAAAACCATAAACTTACAAAGACTAATGTTTGTTGCATAAACAAAATTAAACAGAGTCCTATTCAACAACAAAACGAGGTTAAATTATCAATTCCAATAAAAAAGCTACTACTATGCAACAAAATTTTCAATTCCAAACATATTTCAACATAATTCATTGCATGAAGTCCTATTCAACAACAAAACGAGGTTAAATTATCAAATTACCGTAGTGTTTAAGAATCACAAGTTGAGATATCTTCCATGCATGTAAGAACTAGGAAGCCTCAGAGCGCAGGAACGCAGCCAAGGAACTCAATCACTGCAATAAGATTAAACAGAGTGAATAAAACCTAAAGATCCAAACAGAAATTCAAATGAAAGACTCTTAAATATACATCATAAAAGAAAAAATCAAAGTTATGAATCATCTCATCTCTTGTTTGGTTGTTTTGAGAAATTGTCGATGAAGAAATGAAAAACAAAAAAGCAAAGTGTGATTGTGTCTCATCAATATTTTCTCGACATCCAAACAAAAACGAATTAGGGATTTAGGGTTTTATCTCAAAACGAAGGAATGAGAAGAAATCACTTTGGGGAAAACGAATTAGGGATTTAGGGTTTTATCTCGAAAAAAATTGGGATTGATTGACAATAATCGAAATTTGCGATAAACTTACCCGTAGTAGAAGCCAACGGAGAAGAAACGGTGGCGGCCGGGAGGAAGTGGCGAACGAGCATGAACCACGAGGAAGGATCGAGTTCGCCGCCCGGGAGAGGAGAAAGAGTGGGCGCGACGGGAGAGGATGGTTGTGGCTTATCGACGGAGGAGGCGGTGAAGGACGGAGGAGGGCGGTGGAGGACGGAGGAGGATGTGTGAGGTCGTGGGAGGAGAGCAAGGAAAACAGATTCTGAGGTTATGTGATTCTGAGGTCGTGAGGAGAATGATGGAGGTGAGGTGGTGGTGATTGAGAGTGAGGGAGGCGGGTTGTAGGGAGGAGAGCGAGAGGGTGAGGAGGAGAGCGAGAGCGTTTTGATTTTTGTGGAGAGAAGGAGAACGTGAAGGAGAACGTGAAAAAAGAGATTTATCGTGGGTGTTTTATTTTCATAATTGGTTTGCCACGGACTTGCCACGGCATCTCCGTCGCAAATTTTTGGCATTTCACATGTCCGTGGCAAACCCGTGGCAAACTCCAACGGGAAATTTCGCGCTCTCAATTTTTACACATGTCGTCGCAAATCCGTGGCAAATTAGCGACGGACAGGGCTCCGTGGCTAATTTTGGTGGCAAATGAGGCTTTTTCTTGTAGTGTGTGATCCAACCGAGGTAACCTACTCACACTTGCATCGTTTTAGTCTTTACATATATGAGTTAAATAGTGATTTTATGGTTATCGTCTCAATATACGATTCGTTAATATCAATCGGATCTATGTGTCAAATCGGTGAAGTCACGTGTTGAGTTAGTATATCAATTTTATAACAATTTTATTATTATCGTCTCATGAGTTGCTAAATATGGGTCATGGCTGATAATGAACAGTGGGTTTCAACTGGTATCTCCATCTATTTGGAAATGTACTATAAAATTATTTTGGTGTAATATGATTTTTGAGTTATCTCAAATATTATTTGGATATATATATATATATATATATATATATATATATATATATATATATATATATATGATCGTATTCTGACCAATGAAGTGTTGAAGTGTTTGTTGTTTCGTCGAGATGGGCGGTCGTTGAATGAGTGAAAGGACCAGGTCCCGGCTTCACGCGTTGAGCACCTCGGGTGGTACTGCAAAGACACTCGACGATCTAGTGAGAGGTCGCTCGCGTATAGCACAAGGTCGAGAACGTGCACGACACCATATGCGAATGGCGTATATATCTTGCGAGGCCGACCGTTAGCGAGATTTTCGGCGGCGAGAATTGCGCTCAAGCGGCGTGTTTGGGCGTCGAGTTGAAGTTGGGCCGCCGAGCCCGATTCTTGCTGCCAGCGATTCGTATTTGGCCGATACACCCGAGAACAAGCCCCCCCAAGCCTAGGTCGCTTAAGAGCGGGCTGAGGCTTGAATCGATGCCCCCAGGAGTGAGGTTACTTTGATGAAACGGACGCGGCCGTTTGCTTTTCTGATAGGACGGTGTCGACCGCCCGCCAACCATCGGCCGTGCTGACGCGACGGTTGGTCTTCACTGACATTCCAGACATGACGTTTGGTGTTTCCGAGGTTGTCTGGAGGCAACCATTGGTGAGAAGACGAAACGTTATGACGCTTCGTATCCCGGTCCCCTTCGCGCTATGAGTCCGCACTATAAATAGCCCTTCTGCTGAGTTCATTTCTCACACTTCCAAGAATTGCTCTGCCAGCGACCGACTCGTCTGCCGCCGACTTGCATTCATAGCTGTTTCTGTCTACTCGCGACCGATCCGCAACATCTACTCAAGGTATGGATCGATCTTTACTTCTATTTTCTGAACTTGAGTTTTTTCTTTGAAAGTGTTTCGTACTTTCCCACGCCTCGTGATAGGGGGTGTCAGGTCGAGGGATGGCCACATCGCCCCCTCTCATGAGTGTTCTGCTCGATCGACCTGACTCGTTCCCTCTATCACAGGTGTTTTTGCATGCCCCGGACGAAACTGACCGCCCGTATTCCCGGAAAACCACCGCAATCTTTCGCTACCTATATGTCGAGGCCGGGCGAGCCCAATCCCCCCGAGGTGGAGTCTAAGTCGTCTTCGGGCGACAAAGGTTCTAGCTCTTCAAGCAGTTCATCGAGCAGTACGAGCTCGAGTTCTCGTTCTTCCGGTCGAGGATCGGCCAGCTCAAAGAGCCCTGGATCCAGGTCCGTCCATTCTGAGGAGCGGCCGTGCAACTCTCCACTGCCAGAGGACATTGTTTCTCGAGCGGAGGGAGGAGAAGAAGATGTCGATGTGATTATCATTGACGATGATGAAGCGCAGAGTGCCGTCCCAGTCGTGGACGAGGAGATGGTGGAGGCCGAAGGCGGCCGAGCCGAAGAAGTCCACGGGGAAGAGGTGGTTCAGCCTGAAGCCAGTAGCTCTGGTCTTGAGGTAAACATCGGAGGGTCGAACGAAGGGTCGGCCGAGGTTCAAGCAGATATAGCCCGAGATGTGTCTGACATGTCTTGGGTATCGGAAACTCTTCGCTCTAATAGGAGCATTATTACTGTCGGCCACGATGCTTTGCCCGACCATGGAGTCGCCTCGATGACTCACCGGGCCGAGGGTGAGAGGTATGAAGGACGGTGAAGATATTGCAACCTATTCTCCCAACTTCAAGTTCACGATGTATCGGCTCCTGCGTCACATCGGGGTCGCCCCTTCACAACTCCACCCTAACGCATGGGCGTTTCTGAAGACCTTTGAAGTTCTTTTGACTAAGCTGGGTCGGCCGGTGTCGATGATGCTGTTTTTTACCCTCTTCGAGCTGAGCTGGCTCAGGGAGAAGGCCAACAAGGAGAAGAGGGAGCAGGTCTCCTTCAAGATGCAGAAGACTCATCACCGGTTCTTCAAAGCGTACCAAGAATCCTTGGGAGCGGCCTGGAGAAGCCAGTACTTTTGGATCGTTCCCACTGAAGAGGCTGGTAAGGCCGTATCGGAGGTTCAACCGGACGGAATGCTCGGTCCCCCTTACTTCCCCATCATGTGGAACGAGGCTCACTTCTGCAGGCGGCCTGGGGATTACATTTATACCGTGAAAGACTTAGGGAGGCCGACCGCGCGATCTCTGGATATGATCAAGGCGTCAAGGGCATGATGCGCCCGATCCTAAGGCGACATACCTTGCCGACCCTTTGTCTTGCTCGAGGCCGAACCGGAGGTCAAATCGGTTTGCTTTTGAACTTTGTCTTTACACTTTTCTTTGTCAATCTTTTCTTCTAACTCCTAACTCGTTATTTTGCGTAAAGAATGGCCAGTAAAATCGGGGCCGTGATCGAGCCGCTGAACCTCGCTGCGATTCCAGGAGCTAGGAGGTACGACGGATCTCGGCCGGGGGATGTTCCTGAGTCGTCCTCTAAGGTGCCCCCCACTCCCAAGGGCCAAAAGAAGAAGCCGCGCAGATCGGCCAAGGCAAGCCGATCGCTTTGCCGCCGTCAGCGATGACGATCGCTCCGCCAAGCGGATAAGGCTCGACGACCGGAACATGGATTCCGCCAAGGCCGACCTTCCTATTCTCTCTCTTGAGAAGCTAGGACAGGTCGAGCTCGAGTGGTTCAGGAAGAGGCCGATGGAGGTCTGCGCCTCTCTGCGCGGGGATAGACAAAATCATGGCCGAGGCGGGGGGCCGGCCCGAAGGTACTTGTTTTTCACTCCGTTATTTCTTTCGTTTTAGGTCGACCGACTAACGGCGGACGATCTCTGTTTCAGGAGGCTCGCGCCGCCAGGAGTCTTTGGCCGAGCCACAGTGAAGTACGACAAGCTCTCCAAGGCCAAGAAAGAAGCTCTTCAGCGGGGCGAGGAGGACCGGGCCAAACTTGCCAAGAGGAATAAGGAGCTAGCTGGCCAGGTGAACGGTCTAAAAGCTGACCTTGAATCCGCAGAGAAGGATAAGGCCAGGCTGGAGGCCGAGAATACCGAGCTGCAGGCGAAGATCCAAATGGTGGCCCAGGCCGGTCGGGAGGCAGCAATCGAGCAATTCTATAACGCCCTTGCTCAGGCGCGTGCCTTGAATGCAGATCTAAAGATCAACTTCGACGAGAAGATGATAAATCCCGCCCATTACGTGGTGGATAACAAGATCATGCTGCCCGAGCAGGTTGACGAACAGGGAAATGTCGTTCGACCGGCCACCGTTCTTTTCTGAAGCCTCTAAAGCCCGCCTGCGAGCGGAGTAATTTCTGTAATAGTTTAACTCGCCTTCGGGCACAACAATTTTCCTGCCTTCGTGCAGTTTTTCAATTCGTGGGCGCTCGGCCGGCCAAGGCCCCGCGTGTTTGTAATGACAATTTTTACTTGCCTTAAATTACGCTGTTCAAATTTACATTGCTATGTCTCATGTACTTCTTGCATTTATTCGCCTTTAGTCATTTCGAATTTGTAGGCGCTCGCGCGCGGGCTTCGTGCTATTTCGATAGCGCTCGTTTATGGTTGGGCCATTTCGATGGCACTCGGTCGAACCATTTCGATGGCACCGCTGGGATCATTTCGATGATCTCTCGAGGTAGTCGCTTCGACGGCACGCTACGCTGGGTTATCACTTAACCCTTGGCCATTTTCGATGGCGCTCGTTCGAGTCAACTTCGGTGATCGTTGCTCGTGCCGCCTCTACGCACACGCCGTAGATCGTTTACGACGACACGAGGTTCGCGGGTTATCTAACCCTTGGGCCCTTTCGATGGCTCTCGAGATAGATCGTTTCGACGATCTGATCAAGTTGATAATCTTCGATCGCTTCGTTGCCACGGGCAATCTTGAGCGACCGGTCATACATTCTTGCTGGAAAGTAAAGAACACATCATATTTCTAAAGGTCGCCCTCCTTAAAAAACCGAGTGGGAAAAAGAGCGCCTGCCTGCTTTTCATTTCTAGATCGGTCGTCATTACATTCAAATCATTCATTACATTCAAACGTAATATTTCCTAAGTTTTTCTGCATTCCACGTTCTGGGGATAGTCGCCCCATCCATGGTCTCCAGTTCGTAAGCCCCTTTTCCAGTCTTGTTGATGACCCTGTATGGACCTTCCCAATTTGGTGCGAGCTTCCCTTGGCGTGCATTCTTGTTTCCCACGTCGGCCCGTCTTAGAACGAGCTGACCGACCGTGAAGTCTCTCTTTTGCACGCGAGTGTTGTATCTGTTGCGACCTTCTGTTTGATCAATTGCTCTCTTAGTGACGCTTGGGTGCGCAGCTCTTCAATTAGGTCCAATTCTTCTCGAATAGCTCTTGGCCGTTATCAACCACCGTAGGGGATTCAAAGTTCTCCAATTCACTCGCCCATCTCTATGGGTATCACAAATACGATCCCATATACCGTCGAATGGGGACTCCGATGCCGTTGAGTGAGGGGTCGCCCCGTAAGCCCATAGAACGGATCGCAGCTCTTCGACCCGAGCTTCCTTTCGCTTCATCGAGTCTTCACTTCAACCCACGCAAAAATTACCTGTTGGGCCGCCTCGGCTTGGCCGTTTATGCGAGGTGCTCGACCGAGGTGAAACGCTGCTTTACCCTAAGTCGCCAACATTTCTCTGAATCTCTTGTCGTGAACTGGGTGCCGTTATGCATTATTAGTTCTTTGAGGATCCCAAAACGGGCCAACACACATCGGCCGAAGAATTTGCTTACTTTCGCCGAGGTGATGGTTGCAAGAGGCTCGGCCTCGACCCACTTTGTGAAATAGTCTACCGCCACGATCAGGAATTTGAACTGGCCTGGAGCAGGTGGAAATGGGCCTAGCAAATCCATGCCCCACCAAGCAAACGGCCAAGGTGAGACAAGACTTTGCAATTCTGTGGAAGGTGCAATGTGGACATCAGCATGTATTTGGCATTTCTTGCACTTCTGAACGAGCTTCTTGGCATCTTCGTCCATGGTCGGCCAATAATAGCCGGCCCTGAGAGCCTTCTTAGCTATGGAACGAGCGCCCTGGTGACTCCCACAAATACCTTCATGAATGTCCCTCAGCACATGGTCGGATTCGACCGACGTAAGACACCTTAACAATGGAGAGGAGAATCCTCTTCTGTACAACTTTCCTTCTATAACCGAGTACTTGGTCGCTCTGAGCCTGACCAACTTAGCTTGCTTCGGATCGCTCGGTTCTTCCCCTTCAACAATGTATCTCAGGATCGGGGCGATCCAATCTGAATCTGTGCTGACACACAGAACGGCCAAAGACTGACTTGGCTTGGTCGATACGCTCGGCCGATTAAGAGTCTCCTGAATCAAACTTCTGTGATTTCCCGGAGTCTTGGTACTTGCCAGCTTTGATAGTATATCTGCTCGAACATTTTCGGTCCGAGGCACGTGAGTCACTTCCGCCCGGTCGAACTGCTTGAGAAGCTCCCTTACTCTGGCTAGGTAATTCTTCAGCACGCCGTCCTTAGCATCATATAATTCTTTGATCTGCGAGACGACAAGCAAGAAGTCGATCGAAGTTCAACCCGGTCGACATTGAAGTCCTCGGCGAGCCAAGCAGCCGGCTATGCACGCCTCATATTCGGCTGATTGTTCGATGTATGGAAAGCGAAAGTCGAGACACCTCCACGGCCGTGCCTTCGTAATTTTCTAGTATTAGGCCGGCTCCACTTCCTTTACTATTAGACGACCCATCTACGCAAGATCCGTGTCGTTCGGCGATCTTACGGGGTAGGAGTCATTTCACTATAAAGTCGGCCAACACCGCGCTTTTGCGGCCGATCCGATTCAAATTTTATGCCAAACTCACTCGAGCTCCAACGCCCACTTTATCATTCGCCCCGCCAGTCCGCCGATGAAGGACTTGCTGATTGGTCGGGTCGGTCCTTACCACGACACGGTGGGCCACAAAGTAGGGTCTCAACCTTCGAGCAAAGAATCGAGTGCAAGAGCAAACTTCTCTATCTTCGGTACCTCACTCGGGCCGCGTAGCACTTTACTAATGAAGTAGACCGGATTCGCTTTAGATCGTTCTCTCGACTAGCACAAAGACTCGAACTTCTTCTCATTATAGCCAAATCTGAATCTGACGTCTCGCCCGCAATGGCTTGGTCATGATCGGCGGGCTAAGCGAGCTTGCTTAATTCATCCAATGCACGCCGCATTGGTCGGTCCATTCAAAGTCTACATCTTTCTTGAGGAGTTTAAACGATGGCGCGACTTGCGGCGCGCTTGGGAATGAACACGAAAGAGCGGCCACCATGCCATTCAATTTGTTGTATTTCTTTTTAGTCGTAGGCGGCCTCATATCGGCGATCGCTCTGCACTTTTCGGGGTTTGCTTCATCCTCTTTCGGTCGGTGGAAGCCCAAAATCTGCCGCCTCACCCCAAAGGTACATTTCTCGTGATTCATCTAAGTGAGTTCTTCCTAGCTTCTTCAAATATTTCCCCGAGGTCGCCACATGATCCGGGTCGGTTACACTTTTGATGATCATGTCGTCCAAATACACCTCGAGATTCGACCGATCCGCCTCTTGAAAATTTTGTTCATCATCATTCGGTAGGTCGCTCCAGCCGTTTCTTGAGGCCGAAAGGCATCACCTTATCTTGAAAATTTCCCGATCGGTCATGAAGGCCGTCTTGTGCCGATCGGGCGGATACATCGTGATCCGATTGTATCCGAGTAAGCGTCCCGTAAAAGACGAGAATTTGTAGCGAGGCCCCATCGACCAGCTTGTCGATGTTGGGTACGGGGAAGGCATCCTTCGGGCATGCCCTATTCAAGTCAGTGTAGTCTACACACATTCTCCATTTGCCGTTCTTCTTTTTGACCAACACGACATTGGATAGCCAGGTCGTGTACTTGATCTCTTCTATGAAATTGGCCTTTATGAGGTCCTCAACTGCCTTTGCAGCGGCGCTTGAGATTTTTCCTCGTTCGATCGTCTTCTTTGAAGCGACCGGCTTGGCCCTTCATCGATCGAAAGTTGATGGCGAGCTACTTCGATAGGAATGCCGGGCATGTCTGATGCCTGCCATGCGAACAGGTCAGCATAGTCTCTCAAACATTGCACGAGGTCTTGCTTCACTTGCTCTGGTAGGTCGCTACCGAGCTTGACTATCTTTGTTGGGTCGTCTCCCAACTGCACATCTATTAGCTCTCCATGAGGTTCTGGCCTTTTCAACCTGTTTTTCAATTCTCGGGCTAAGTCATCATCGTTATCCTCTGGGTCATTGCGGATCATACCGAGCATCCAGATCAGTGACATTGACTTGATGGCCTTCACCAGTGCTTCGAACATTTGGGCCAAGGTCTACCTCATCGCAAATTTGTTGATACAGATCGTGGCACCGTCTTGCTGCCTCTAGGTCGGCCGCCAGGGTAACTACACCGGGTCGTCTTTCTTTGTAAATTTCATCTTCGATGTGCTTTGTTGATGCCACGACCTCTAGCTTGCCCGTGGTCGGCCTACCAATGATACAATCGATAGCATGATTTGAGGGGGAGTACGAGGAACGTCGTGCGGACCGCCCCGTACAAAGTGCTATCTCCGGTCGCCAATCAGCTGTTGCGCCCGAAAAAGTCCCCGAGGGGTTTTTCTTCGTTTACAACGTTTTATACAATGAAGTCGCCACCAATATTTTTTATAAGGAAAATATTGAAGAAAAACCTTTTTGGGAAGGCAGATGGTCTTTTGGAAAACTTAAAGATTTGGGTTCGGGGGTCGGTTAGGCATGGGGAAGGTATTAGCACCCCACACCTCCTTTCTACTGAAAGGGAACCTTTATTAAATGTGTGGTGCTGTGTGTTGATTTGAAAAATACTTTTATTTGCCTCTTTTGAAAAGACTTAATGAATTTTTATTTGCGGCGCTTGACGAGAGTTAGCCGCTTTGGGTTTTTTTTTGAAAGGAAAAATGTTTTTAGTTTGTTGTGCTTGACGGAGGGGATCCGCTCCTACGTATCTCCAGGTGCGATGGAGAATTCAAAGCTACGTAGTTCTAGGAAAGTTTTTATTTTGTTTAATTGTGAAAAATTAGGCATTCATGGTGATCAATTGAGCGAAAGGCTCCAAGTGATCACCACTAGTTCCTCATTGTTAATGATTATGCAAGCAAAGGCTTCGCATGACCACTAACAAAGTTTTTGATTTATTGAAAAGTTTTTTTAGGAAAATTAGGCGTTCATGATGATCAATTGAGCTAAGGCTCCAAGTGATCGTCACTAGGTCCTCATTGCTAATGGTCATGCAAGCAAAGGCTTCGCAGGACCACTAACAAAGTTTTTTAATTTAATGAAAAGTCTTTAGAGAAAAATTAGGCATTCATGATGATCAATTGAGCGAAAGGCTCCAAGTGATCACCACTAGTTCCTCATTGTTAATGATTATGCAAGCAGAGGCTTCGCAAAACCACTAACAAAGTTTTTTTAGTTTATTGAAATTTATTGAAAGTCCTTAAATAAATTAGGCGTTCATGATGATCAATTGAGCAAAGGCTCCAAGTGATCATCACTAGGTCCTCATTGTTAATGATCATGCAAGCAAAGGCTTCGCAAGACCACTAACAAAGTTTGATTTAAAAAAGGTGAAAAATGCAAAATGGGGGTGTATTTAGTTGCGGGGGGTGGTATAACTAAACAGGGGTGTAAAACGTAAGCCCGGTTCGCATAGGAGGCCCCATTATGCGGCGGGCTTAAGTGAAAGTGGGCGTGTCGTGAAATTGTGGGGTGCGATAGAATTACGATAATTAAAATAAACAAAAATAAAAAAGATAAAAACATAAGCAGATGTGAGATATTTAAGCCACCTTTTTTTAGGGTTATGCTTTCCTTTATTCAATTCCCACAATTCACGCCACCATCATCTCGAGAAAAAGGGAGGAGCAGATTCAATGAGAGAGAAAGAGGTTTGAAGAGAGAGAACGGTGAAGGATGGGAGGAGAGAGAGAGGGTAACCGAACCGATAGAGAAAAAGAAAGGGAGGAACGCGCGGCGGGCGATCGGTGGCTCACGCCGCGTTGGTGCGCCCGACGATGACGATTCTCACGCACGTCACTTGGTGGTGACGACGGTGCATTTCGTGGTGGTGTTTTAGGTGTTTGTTGGTTCGGTTTAATGGTAGGCTTTCCGAGCTTTTTGCGAGAAGACGGCCGGAGGGTCGCCGCGAACTAGTGAGTTCTCTTCTCCATTTTTCATTCTGTTTGTGTTTTTATTCTAGTTGTCTACTCTTCTCTATTCATATTCTTTCTTCTAACAAGACACACCGATTGTTTCAAAAAGATTTTTCAAGACTTTCACTTGCTTCAAATGGATTTCAACACGTAAAACAAATAAACTTGTTTGGTTTCGATCCGAGAGTAAATTAAATCTTCTCCAACATTATTATTCTTTTGAAAAGACATAACTAAGTTTATGAGTTTATAAAAGCACATTAGCTTCAACCTTTTGAATACAAGGTTCGGACCTTCACGTTCAAAGATTTGCAAGATTTGCTATGTGCTAACATGGTTATGCTTTTATATTTTTATTAAAAAGAATCTATCCTATTTTATAGTATCAACGTTCCAAAAACATTTTGAGCACATAATTTTTTAGATCAAATACATGTATATTTCGGATCCCTAAACTAATTAGAGTAACAGAATGCCCATAGTAGTAAGGTTCTACTAACCTCTTTTCCAACTTGTTAGGCCTTCTGGATGATTGCTCAGAATCGATGTTGTCCTTTTTACCGCTTCTTTGTTCACTTGATTTTGCTATCGTAATCCTGCTGCTTTATCTGCTACTCGTTTTATTTGTGTTTGATCATCGTTCTTTGGGTCACGCTTTTTTCCCCTCTTGATGCTTCTCCCAATTTCGATTTTTGTGTGTTTGGTGGTTAGGGTTTGAGTGTGAAACCCTAATCCTTATTCTCGGTGTTTCTCAAAATTTTTGTCCCTCCCTTTAACTCAAATGATTGCTTATTTATATTAAAATATTAGGTTTAGCATTAATGACATTTGACTGGCTTTTGATCGCTTTTTTAGGTTTGGAGTGGAGCGGACCGTGGCCCAACGACTTGGAGAGCAAAATTGGAACCCTAAATTTGTTGATACGCCTTTTATTATTATTTTTTTGTATTTTCAGATTTATTTATTTTAGTATATTTTGTGTTATTATTTTTGTATTTTTGGACATTTGGACATTTGAACACTTCTAATTTGTAATAAAAATTAAATACATTTTTGACATTTTTGACTATATATATATACTCAAAATAAATTAACTGCACAAGATAAGACTAATAATAAAAAAGAGTCGGGCCAAACACAAAGACAAGAACGGACCAGACTAGACAAATACGCTAAAACGAGACCCAAGTAGAAGAAATGGGCTCATTAACTAAAAACACTAAAATTGACTCGCAAATTGCATTCTTAAGCCTGAACTGAAAAGACAAGCTAAATTTCTAGAAAAAACGACTTTTGGTAGACCTACTTATGTACGACTAAACCCAAATACGAAGATTAAATTGAGGAACGCACAAAAAAAAATTGATCATTCGCGTGCCTGCCTAATTTAAACAACGGTATTTCGATTTAGTTGAGCTGGATAACTGAAATTGGCTTAAGTTAAAAAGGACGGACAAAATTAGGGTATTACAGTCACCAAATGTGACCATGAGTTCTATTGTTCCTAACGGGTAGGTGATCGCTCCATTGAAGCCCGTTAGGGGAGTAGGCTCGGCCTGGGGAATTATCTCGCTCCGATCAACCTTGATCCTGTCAATCAAACCTTCAAACATGATGTCGGCCGAGCTACCCTGGTCGACTAGGATTCTTTGAACTTCAGTATTGGCCATAACTGCCATGATTACCAACGGAACATAACTGTTCGGCCTACCGTCGTGTAGGTCGCTATCTCCAAACGAGATGGGGGGTCTATTCGAGACCGGTGGGACTGCTGATGTTGAACCGACCATCAGGAGCTCGTCCCACTTCCTCTTCGTGGCTTTGTTTGATTCTCTACGATCCAATGGGTTGCCACCATGAATGACCATGGCCACGTTGCGACCTCTGGATCGTGGGGCTTCTCGATCTTCCGACCGGTCTTTTTCTTGGACGCTTGAAACAACTACAGCGCCCTTTCCTCTGTCAGGATCAGTTTCTTTCTGTTTCTCTTGAGGTCGGTCGCCTTCTTCCGACCTCACATACTTTCCCAACTTTCCTTTCTGAATGAGCTCTTCAATATCATCTTTGAGGGCCATACAGTCGTTAGTATCATGACCCTTGCTCTTGTGGTAACGGCAGTATCTTTTAGTCGGTCGTGCCCCCTTCTTGAGCACGAGTGGATCAGGCCGCTTTACTCCCACAAATTCATTATTCGCACTCGCTATAGATCGTGCAATAGAGGTGTTTAGCCGAGTGCGATGATCGAACTTCTTATCTCGAAAGTCGGACCGATTGTCGCGGCGACCTTCATGCCCTTTGGCCGCTTTTCATTTTTCTTCTTTAGGTCGTGCGCGCGACGCCTTTCTCTCCGCCAAGGTTTCTTCATACGCCATGTGGACGTTAGCCTCGCTAAGAAGTAGCCGAGATCTTGGTAATGGTTAAGAGTGAATTCTTCTACGAACCGGTGGTCCTGGTCGAATACCACGCTTCAAATACTTTAACTTGTCCTTGTCGACAAGTCACAAGCGGACTCGGCCTCGGTGTTAAACCGGTCGATATCTTTGCCTCGCCTCATTATCTCCTTGAACAACGAGTCCAAGTATTCCTCATACCGATATTGGCGGGTTTGCGGTGTAGTGGGACAAGAATATTACGATCAGTCGTCCCAAGAGGAGATGGAATTGGGTCGCAGAGACTCCCACCATTCCAATGCTCGGCCGTCCAATGATCGGGGAAAAGCTCGCATTTCATGGTCGGTCCCAACTCCTCGTAATGTGCCGGTAATTATTGAAGTAACGGAGGTGTTTGTCTGAATCCCCTCGGACGTCAAACTTGTTGAGATTGGGCGGCTTGCGGAGATCTCTCGGAATTTTGTAACGCCTGATCTCCCTGGAGAATGGGTCGTGCTCGCTCGGGCGCCGTTCGACCCAAAGGTTGCATTGCGCGAGGCATGCCTCGCGTTGCGGCATTCCATAAAATCCTCGGACGGGCGGTCGGTGGAAGTGGAGGAGGCCTTCGGGTCGCCGCTTTGGCCTCTCCTTGGCCGATGCGAAACGTCCCTAATTCTTCCATCTCTGTAATCTTCCAGCTCTTCTCGAGAATCCCAAGATCTGCTTCTCGATCGACGTGACCCGGACGACTCATTGGAGGAGTACCTGGTGGGTGAGCGACCGGTGTCAGGACGATAGCTAGAATCTTCATAATCATAGGACATCGAACGGCGTCTACGCTGCTTCCTCGCAGGGGCGATCTACGTGCCTCAGCTTCTTCTTGCCGGAGAGCGATGAGTAGTGCTTTCTCGGCGAAAATGCTCCTTCGAGGAGGAGGCGGTGTCTTCGCGCCGGCCGGCAGGCGAGCGTAGGTTCTCCGTCTTCGCGCCGTGGCGCCCCGAATGACCTCTTTTCGTCTTGAGAGATGAGCGCGTCTCGTCTGCGATCACCGGTTTTGTTTTTGCAAGATCTCGCAAAACGGCTTGAGTGACATGGTGCGTAGAGGTTCTGAATGCCCGCTTCAACCACTCGGGTGGCAAGTCTCCGGGAGCGGGCGGTGGTGAACTCGTTGGAGGATAGGTCCGCGACCGTTGTGCACCGGCGCTCTTGTCGTGGAAGTCCTTGAGACTCGTGGGCCGTGTGACGCCACGCCCTCCGGTTCTGCTGCTGATTCTGCCGGAGGATTGAGTCGAGAAGTGGCCCGCGTCACGGGGCCTGGTCGCGTGGAGCCATGAATGAGGTAGGATAGCGCACGGGCCTCCCACTGTGGTCGCCAATTGATCGTACCTGACCAATGAAGAGTTGAAGTGGTTGTTGTTTCGTCGAATGGGCCGGTCGTTGAATGAGTGGAAGGACCGGTCCTGGCTTCACGCGTTGAGCACCTCGGGTGGTACCTGCAAAGACACTCCGACGATCTAGTGAGAGGTCGCTCGGGCAGATAGCACAAGGTTAGAGAACGTACCTGATACCATATGCGAATGGCGTATATATACTGTGAGGGCCGACCGTTAGCGAGATTTTCGGCCGGCGAGAATTGCGCTCCAAGCAGCGTGTTTGGGCCGATCGAGTTGGGTGGGCGCAGCCCGATTCTTGATGGCGATTCGTATTTTGTTGATACACCCAGGAACAATATACAATATATATACATTGTTTTCGATCTTATATCTTTATCTATATATATAGATATTAGGTTCTCAATTCACATGAAATTTTTTTATATTTCGAAAAAAAATATGAAACGATAAACCCAAATTAACATTTGAATTTATATGTAGATTTCGTAACCTTCCCCAAAATTCGAATTTTGGGGTAACGTTTCATGTTGACTGGGAGGTATCAACATTTTTACTCTTCATGGAAATTTTTTAGAGTACTCGAGACTTTTTACACATATATAATAAATGAGTCATTTTACACCACAATCCAAAATGTGGACGTGCAGTTTGCCAAAATTTGTATTCCACTTCAACTGTCGAGATTATTAAAAACACATGCGAACGTTTTTGAAAGCTTAGTGCTTTGTTGCTTTATTTTCATGCGAATTGTTAAATTTTGGCCTCCCTGTATCGGTTTGTGTTTAATATTGGCCTCCATATTTTTCAAATAACTTAGAAATAACTAAACTATATTTCAGTTTTATTTCAATATTGACCCTTCTCTATTTTTTGACAAAATAGAAAATTGGACCTTTAGACAACATATATGGTCCTTTTTTAGTTTTAAGTTGTCTATAGTAATTCAGTATGTATCTAAAAATAGCGACTTTTTAAACTATTCTAAATTCATAACCATTTTATATCTTAAAGTGGAAGTAAAGACGTCGTTTTTTCGAAGAAACACGTGTGCATCACATGAAACGACCGAAGGCGACAACCAAAAATTTGATAAAGACCCAATCAACCAATCAAGATGCTACGTTCACATAAACTATATACCCGTGCAGCGCACGGGTGTACATACTAGTGTGTATATATATATATATATATATATATATATATATATATATATATATATATATATCCTAGATTTTATTCGACAACAAAATTCGAAATATTACTCTTTGACATTTCAGAGATACGCAATCAGAGTTTGGGTTAGTAACAATTGGATAACACACATCCTTGAGAGACTCGAGATGTTACTTTAAAGCATAACATATTAGATAAAAGGTGTGACCATAAATTGGTTTCAAACATCCCCGTAGACTCAAACTAACAAGCTTAATACAAAATAAGAGTGTGTAATAAATTATGTAATCCCGTAATCTCACATCTCTTGTGTTCGAATCTTGTTAAAGGCACTTTTTTACACTTGAAGTTCTAGCTCAGCGGTAAGATCTTCAAGTTAGCATTAGTTATAAGCCAATGTTTATAACTAAGCACAATACAACAACTCTCAACACATGAGGTTCCCAAAACATAATAAAACTTGGAACTTCAAGAGCACAACGATCCTTAGAAATTAGGATTCTTACCTTTTCTGTTACCTCCCAGACGCTTAACCTGTTTATCTAAAATACAACAACAATAAAGAGTGAGGAGGCTTAACCTGTTTATCTAAAATTCAACAACAATAAAGAGTGAGATTACATAATCTCAATGAATTCCTTCGTGACTCCTCACCATAATATACTCACAATGTCTTTAAATATATTACCAATGACGCATCCTCAATAAGCAGTAGTCTTATATCTTTCTAATGCTACAAATTGTGACTTTGGGGAGCCCTTACTCAACCAATTTGTTATTGAGCTTAACAAAGGGCCTTGAGCTTAGGTTCATGATACCATTCCCCCATTCCCAAGTACGCCAACAACCCTTTAACTCATTTATATGTATATACATAAAATAGTATAGTTCTCACTCTCGCATTGACTAATATATGATTTCTATCAATCGGAGGGTAAACATAAACTTCAACAAATTCCACATATTCAATCATATTCTTAATTCGGTAGACAAACAACATTAAATCATTATAACACACAAAGGGATTCAGGTGGGCTTGCTAAACAATGTAATTAAAAACAAAACATCAAAAAAAACAGTTCTGGAACAGAAGGAAACACGATCAACCGTGTTTTTTGTTTTTAAAAAGTTTTAGTCATACAGAAGAAAACACTGACAGCTGTATTTTCAAAACATGGCTGTGTTTTTGCACCTGCAGCGAGAAATTGTCATTTTGATGCCCTGTATTCAATCAGTTGTTTCACAGTTTTTTCCAACCCAATTTCTCAGTTATAAACAGAGTCTAAACTACTCATAGAGACATGATTTAGAGTCTAAACAACACCAACTTCAAAAGAAATTAATCATCCATATCACTATCATTTCAAGCATTTTGCATGTTCCACACAATTTTGTTCAATGAAAGCACAATAGATATTTTAAAATCAAATATGCAAAGTAACAAATCAACTAGAAACATGTCTCAAACTGAATTCAAAATGAACCACACACAATAGGGAGAAGTACTCACATGTTAAGATGATGATCACAACTCACAACACAATCAATGAATTGGAATTCTCCTTAGAGCAATGCTTGAATCTACCCAATGATGATGATAGATGCCCCCAACATGCAACTCAGAACAAGCTCACATTGAGGCTTTCCCCACACATGCAAATCAAAAACCCAAGGAGAAGGAGGCGGAGCTAAGTTTTCTGGTTTTTCTAGAGCTTTCACTTCACACAACTCATAAACAAGTGAGAGAATGAAGGAGGAAGGGATTTGATTTCTGCTATGAGGATGAAGAAAGGTGGAACATGCAAGTGGTTTCAAAGCTATACCTCCCTTCTCACCCCACATGCAAGATGAGCATCAAATGAAAATGGAGAGAAACAAGTTGCTGAAATTCCGTTGTTAGCTAGCAAAATTTTGAATTTAGGGAGGTGAGAAGAGAATAAGAGAGTTGGATGTCTACATCTAAATTAAGTTTTTCAGATTTGGGGAGATGTAGTTTGATTTGAGACATGCAATTCCTCCCTTTCCTCTCTATCTTCGAGTTCCTCTCTCACTCTCACACTTCTCTCTTTTTGAACGAACTAACGAGGGAAATGAATAATCAGCTGATGGAAAGGAAAATATGGAGTGGATTGGGCTCTAAAACTGTTAGATCTTAAAACTCTATTTCTATTCGCACCACACCAACTTTCTATTTTCTACGGCCAAAAATTTAAATCAGCAATTCAAGTATGATATGCGATAAGTAAGAAGGTAAATCATTCATTTAACAAACAATGTAATTCAAATTACTTTGGGTGTTACAATATATATATATATACATGGTCTCCTTTGGCAACTAATACTAGCCACTACTTAACCATCGTTGGATCAGCTAAGATCAACATACCACAATGTGCATGCGCCCTAAAATATAAGAGAGTCGTCCACAACGTCCACTCGCACAGTGGGTGTGTAAAATATCTTCACTCCTATTTCCACCACACTTCTCAAAGTTTTTCTTCAACCTCTCCGACCTTCCAATTGTCTACGTGCATTATATACTTTCTTCCCACACAAGCTCTTCACCTCGGACAAAATATCCTCAACTATGCACTTTGTTTTTTTCCTCGGTCACTAGCTCCTTAGCTAAGTTGTATTCTAGCCAAGTTGCATCTGCTCAGCAAGCACCACCATTCCCATGGCATTCTAGCCTATTTTCCAACTTTTCCTGTTTTAGCTATCTTTTCCCTTCTTGGCAAGCATTTTTATGGATGCTCAATAGATAGCTCCATTATATTATTGGCAAGCATTTCTTAATTGATGGTCCTAGATGACACCCATTTCTTTAGTGATGGTTTTCTTATGAAGAAGACTTATTACTCAGCACATATCCTCTCTTCCCATACTCAACCAAGACTACCATCATTACTCACGTGGTTGCTTTTATTAAAAGTAATAGGAAAGAGTATGGGTGAATAGGGTGAAAATAGGTCATTTAGCAACATACCCTCCTTCTTACTTCATTTTAACCGGCCTTGGCTTATGTCCACTTGGCCAGGTCTTTGCTTTGGGTATATAGGTCCTTCCTCAGCCAACTACTTAGCAGATTGTGGGTGTTAACAGATGCAAATCCAATCAAATTCAAACTAAAATAAAATACTTGAAAATCATGCATAGTCGTAAATGTCATTAAATTTCTGCAAAGTCGTTTAAAATCTATGAGACTTTTTTCTGCTAAAATCTCAATCCAATACACCCTCCTAAAATTCACCAGGCAGAGAAGTAGCATCCCTCCCTATTACCTCCATCAGAGAAGGAGAGGATAATAGTAAATATTTGTAAACAGTTGCAACTAAAGTAAAAATAAATCATGAATACACAAGCTATTGTCAAAAAAACAATACACAAGTTTTGTCAACATGTCAAAATTAAAAATTAAGAATAAAAAAATGACACACATCACATAACATTGTTAGTTAAAAAAAAGGATGAAACTACCTTATTATCTAAAATAGAATACGGATTCAGAAATGAGTTAATATTGGTCTTGTAAAATCCTCCGCCCCCTTAATATAATTATCAATATGAGAAGTCATAACTGTGATCATCTGGGCTTCCAATTGCCTTGTAAGTTTGATTTACAATATTGCGAGAATTAATGCGCAAAGCATAATGTTGATAAAGTTGCCATGTACAACCCTTATCACAATAGGAACCACTTCTAAATCCCAAAAATTGTCCAATTTCTTTACGTCCTTGTGTAAGCAAACAATTGTATCTTATTGTTGTGAGAAACTTGAGTTCAACATCGAATTTGAATGGGTTAGTGGTAGAAGAATTCAAGTAACCATCCTTGATGTCATTTTCGCTTGATATGCATTTAATACGCACGTTCCCACCTGGTATTTTGGATGTTATTTTCACTGTTAGTTTTGGATGTAGCAATTCGGTCCACAACGAATTTGAAGCTATGGAAAAGGGAATGCAGATTACAATGAAAAATAACATTTTTACTTTTACACATCCATAGCCATAGGTAGCAGCACCATCCATTGTTGATGTTCGAGGAGAGGAGATAGAGAATTTGCTATTTTCACCCCCAGTATTTATTTTTCTGTAACGTTAGACATGATCTATCTTCGTGGTGTCAAAATTAACAATGTGCAAGGTTTGCGTTGTTAACCAGTTATTAATTTGTGGTTCAGTAGGAGGTCAAATTATTATTAGTAATTAACCACAGTATATTTGTCTTTTCAAATTTTAGCGATAACTATTTTTTGTAATATTTCTCGTTTCCCGTTGAAAATGCACGTGTATATTTGTCTTTTAAAAGATTGACTTGACTGGCAAATAAAAGATGCTATTGCAAAATATGAATTGAACATAAATTTTTTATTATTTAACAACTGATTTGAAAAAAAATCAACTTCTATTTTTGACATAACTAAGTTTAATTATAAAATGTAGGACAAAGTCCGTACATAAATGGAGTCAAATTAGTTTTTGATGGTTCAACATAGCGACAAATTGGTTTATGTCCATCATATTGAATCGATAACAAAAATGGGAAGTACACATAAATCTGCAAAATAAACATGTACCAACTAATTTTGCTTTTTTTTTTGATCAAACTAATTTTGTCTAACTTGAAGTATAAACAACTAAAATATATAATTGACACATGTGTTCCAATGGGCAAAATGTATACAAAATTCAGATAAGAAATATATGAATCACCATCATTTATAAATATAGGTATTTATGCTGCTGCTTCTATTACTCCTCTTTTATCTCTATCACATTAAAAGGCCTTCAGTGATAGGTACTCAATATTAGAGAACTAAGGAAATCTTTGGTAATGAAGATGAAGAAGGTATTTATAGAGGTAAGTGTTAGGAAGCTAGACTTCCCTAACAAAACTAGAGAAAACTACTAAAGCAAGAAAACAATAAAGAAATTAAACTACAAAAATAAAAGACATTTTCATTGATTAAAATCCTTTGGCAAGTGTACGTCTCAAGGAGACTATTTATAATGACTACTAATGGATCATAAGGTAAAAGAGGCCTAAAGCTACCAGCCCAACTAAAACATACTAAAATAAAGCACAAATAACTAAACTCTTAATATATACCTAATATTTTCTAACATAAATTTCTAACAGTGGTGGGTCTCTGTTGAAGACCCATTTTTCTCCGGAAAGTTACTGAACTTTGGCGGCTTTGGTGGAGGTAGCAGTGGTGCTCGAAATGCATATTTCTCAATGCCTATAGTGGTGTTGAAACACTTCTCACAGTTGAGAGAAGTGGCGTTCGTGAACTCTATTGTGGGATATCTGGGTGTATGTGGCCTTGTGAAAGCATATTTCCACAACTTTGAAGGTTGATCTTCTCCACCAACAAAAATTGGTAAACTAGATCTGTTTGTACCTGTGGTTCTACTTCTTCTTCATCTTCTCTTTGTTCGTTGGATTCTTCTTCAACCAGCTGATCTAGTATATGCTTATTTGCTTCACGAATACGTGAAACAAATGTTCAAGTGATTTCCTCTAATCTTGATAATTTGCGTCCCTATGAAGACAAGACGATTTGAGCTTCTCATCTTGATCTATCAAAATCTCTTCGTATTTTTGTGTGGAGAAGGTTCGATGATATAGTGGAAAAGAGGAGGAAGAAATTTCAGCAGTGAACTTGGTATAGGCCATGGGAGTTCAAGAATGAAAGCACCAATGTTAGGAAGCTAAAGGCTACCCTAACAAAACTAGAGAAAACTACTAAAGCAAGAAAAAAAGAAAGAAATTAAACTACAAAAATAAAAGACTTTTTCATTGATAGGATTCCTTTGGCAAGTGTCTCAAGGAGACTCTTTATAAGGCGTTTGCTTTTCCCACGCCCCCTCCTACTCAAAACACACCCCATAAGGGTGTGAAATGACCAAAAGATCAGCCAAAATGTCTTTTTTTTCAAGAATTTTCACGTGTTCGAACACGTGCTGGAATCCTCTTCAAAGCCACCTGCACAGCACACCGGGAGACAACTGAAAATTTGGAAGTGGCCTAAGAGGCGCATGCGCCGGAAAATTCCCCTACATTGCAGGAGAGCGATCAACCGGCGGTTTGTGGCAAATCTCCATAAGAATTGAAAGTCTGCAATTCCCGTCTTGAGTCCTCCAACAATCTTAAAACACCAAAGCTCTTTAAGATTGTATAGAAGATCCAAGATAGGAGTAACGACCTTGGGGAGCAAATGACTCATGTGGATAAGACAGCAGAACAATAATTACAAGTTGAAGAGATGGACAAGGTTGCGAGAAGTTTCTGAAGCAGGCCGTGAAAAAGTTGAACACCGTTCTACCCATTTATATATGCAAGGGAAAATGTAGGTTACTATGGCAACATTAATGAAGTGCACAGAAAATGTCAGAGGTCAAAGGCGATTTCCAAGAAGATCAAATCGCGAATCGATAGTCAAAGACGAACATCACATCGACTTTCAATGCCAAGCCCACAGGCCAAGTGGGCGTAATACAAGGCCAATAAATGTGCGAGGTTTTGAACAGTTTTTCGTGCCTTGCATTCTCTAGCTCTCGGGATCGCTTGATTATCCCTACCCTAATGGAATACTTGGGAGCAAGGGAGGCTCACTCTGTTAATTTCGCAAAAATGGGCGATGGAGGAGTGAAAGAGCGAGTTCCCTATTTATAACTGCTCTTAATGAAAGTGAACGTGCAAACCTTGAGTTCTCTACGAAAAGCGATTATTGTAATTAAGTAGTGGGGAGTTCCAACGCAAACGCGTGGCCCACAAAATCGATTTGGTGGCGCCAATAAGTCACATCACTTGAAAAACGCCTCTTCATGCCTTGTCTCTCGAAGTGATGACGTCGATGTTTCGACGCTTACATCATTGTTCTCAAAAATGTCATTTTCTTCTTCATCAAAATTCAGTCGAAAACGAAATTTTTGGGGGCAATTTGTTAGCCTGGCTTTTCGACAGGCCTCATTAAATGCAGTCAACAAGGTTTGACTCACCATTCCAAGAGAAGAAGCGTTAAATTCAACTCTGGGAACTGGTTCAAAAGGTAATTCAACAGGACTAAATAACTTAGAGGATTTGAAGAAAGTGAAGGATTTGTTCGACAGAGAAGTTAGCGCGCTGATCGAAGAAGACTGTGGTTGAAGACAAGCTTGGCGGTTACCACTTTTCAAATTCTTAGGCAGTTACTTAGTTTTGAATTTTCTCTCCTTGTGTAAGTAGTATAAATAAGAGTTTTCCTTGTGGAAAACAGGTCTCATTTTCTCATACTTAGTCTCTTACGCTCTAACCTTCCAACACACTACCGTGAGACACGAGCAACAAGAACGCGAATGTATGAACTTGTGTACCACCCTTTCAATTAAAGCGTTTTAATTTTTTTTCTCTTTCCTTTTACTGCATTTCTCCACTTTTCTTTTAATTTCTACATCTCCCTCGATAATTCGACGGTTTCGCGCGAGATTGCCAGGTATCTTCTTTACTTTTCATGCAAAACACCCGGTTCACAATAAACGGTTTACACAAGAAATCCAGACCGATCTTGGGATTTACTGGTTGATCCCGCAAGTCAAGGTGTATATCCAAACCAGCGGTGTTTACCAAAATCCAGGGTAAACAGTGACCGAGTTAAAGGAAAAGAGGGAGAGAGAGAGAGAAAGTATCAGAGCGCGTCTGAGAAATGGAATCAACGTACCGTAGTAGAAAGGTGTACCTCTATTTATAGAGGGAGTGGGCGTATCGTGATCGTTGGATGCTGGGGATGAATTCTGGCCGTTGGAGGCCGAGAGGCGACGCTCGTTGCTCCGTTGGGCCGAGCGTTGCACATTGATTGGGCCAGACCTAGTTCAACAGGGACTTTAAGTCCTGGCCGGAACAATGGCTCCCCAAGTCGGGGACGAGTGCTGAAGTCGGCCTCAGCTTGAGTTGCGTGTGTTTGGTAGGGGAGTCATGATGACGATGCCACATGTCGACTGATTAGTCGAGCAACATCGACGCGACGTTTGTTCGTCTCGAGGCGACGCTTCGCAGTCCTGCAGTAATGATGTCGGGTAGTTGCGTTGAACAGGCGTGCCGCTTCGTTTCCAGGCGTGTTGGGAAGTATATAAGGTGTAGTGGCGTCTTCATTCGCCACTTTGTTGTTATTTGAGAGAGGTTAGCTGTGCAGAGCGCTTGAGAGAAAGAAACTCCGACCACCGTCCGAGATCGGCGCCACCGTTCGAGTTCACTCCTCTGCCGCTCCGAGACCAATCTTCGTCAGATTTTCCCTACAAGAGGTTAGTTCAGAGATACTTTCTCTTTTTAGAGCATTTCTAGTTTTTACATTTAGAATTAGTTTACTGATCGGGGCCGACTTCGCAAGGGGAAAGACGCCTTGAGTTCTTTGAAGATCATGTCAAGCCAATTTGGAAGAAATATTGGTGAGGTGTGAAGAAACAAACCTAGTCCTAAATTTGGATAAATGTCAATTCATGGTACAAGAGGGTAATGTTTTGGTGCACAGAATTTCCAAGAAAGGGTTGGAGGTTGACAGAGTAGAGATTGAAGTAATTGAGAAGTTGCCTCCTCCTACAAGTGTCAAAGGTGTTATAAGTTTTCTTGGTCATGCTGGATTTTATAGGAGGTTCCTTAAAGATTTTTCAAAAATCTCAAATCCCCTATGTCATCTCCTCCAGCGTGATACCACTTTCACCTTTGATACTGCCTGCCCTGAAGCCTTCCAAAAGTTGAAGAAAGCTTTAGTGACTGCACCTATCATAGTTACTCTTGATTGGAGTAAACCTTTTGAGCTCATGTATGATGCCAGTGACTATGCTGTTGGAGCTGTGTTGGGGCAAAGGTATGAAAAATATTTCATTCTATTTACTATGCCAGTAAAACACTTGTTGAAGCACAGTTAAATTACACAGTCACTGAAAAAGAGCTATTAGCTATGGTTTTTGCATTTGACAAGTTTAGATCATACTTGGTGGGCACAAAAGTTATTGTTTTCACTGATCATTCAGCCATTAAGTATTTGATCTCTAAAAAAGATGCAAAACCAAGGCTAATTACATGAGTTCTCCTCCTCCAAGAATTTGATTTGAAAATTCATGATAAAAAGGGGGTGGAGAACCAAGTTGCTGACCATTTGGCTAGAATTGAAGGAGAAAGTGCAGGTAAAATAGATGGTGAAATCAAGGAGATATTTCCTGATGAAAAGTTATTAGCAGTAACTGTTACAACATGTAACCCTATAATGGTTGCAGCTAAAACGCAAGATGCTATAGCAGCTGATGCTACCACACCTTGGTTTGCTGATATTGTGAACAACTTGGTCAGCAAAATAGTGCCTGCGGATTTGAATTACTAACTGAGGAAAAGATTCTTCCATAAAGTGAAAGAATATTATTGGGCTAAACCTTTCCTCTATAAAAAATGTCAAGATCAATTGCTGAGAAGATGCCTTGCAGAAGAAGAACAACTCCAAGTGTTAAAGCATTGTCATGCTTTACCTTGTGGTAGACACTTTGGGGGAAACAAAACTGCTGGTAAGGTGTTACAATGTGGACACTATTAGCCTACTCTATTCAAGGATGCTCAAGATATGATGAAGTAATGTGAGAGATACCAAAGAACTGGGAGTATCTCCAACAAACATGAAATGCCATTGATCAACATATTAGAGATTGAACTCTTTGATGTGTGGGGCATGAATTTTATGGAGCTTTTCCTCCTTCTCATGGGAATTTGTACATTCCGTGGCAATAGATTATGTCTCCAAATGGGTTGAAGTTGTTGTTTTGCCCAACAATGATGCCAAGTCGATTGAGCAAGTTCCTTCGAGAAAAATATGGAATCGTACACAAAATTGCCACTTTTTACCATCCACAATCAAATGGGCAAGCTGAATTGTCCAATAGAGATCAAGAAGATGCTTGAGAAGATGGTGGGACCTTCTAGAAAGTAATGGTCAATTCACTTGGATGATGCTTTATGGGCTTACATGATAGCCTTCAAAACACCTTTGGAAATGTCACCCTACAGACTTGTGTTTGGAAAAGCTTGCCACCTCCATATTGAATTGCAACACAAAGCTCATTGGGCTACCAAGAAGCCCAACTTTGAGTATGACAGGGAAAGGAAAGCTAGATTACTGCAATTAAATGAGCTTGAAGAAATTAGGCACTTTGCCCATGAAATTTCAGCCATTTATAAATAAAAGACTAAGGTGTGGCATGGCCAAAAGATTCAAAAGAGGGAACTGATTGAAGGAGGCCAAGTGCTTCTTTTTAATTAAAAGTTTAAACTGTTTCCTGGAAAGCTTAAATCCAGATGGTTAGTCTTTTCAAATTGGTAAAAGTTTACCCTCATGGTGCTGTGGATTTGTATGATAAAACAACCAACACCACCTTCAAGGTGAATGGTCAAAGGGTGAAACAATACCATGGTGAGCATGTGGTCAGGGACAAGACCACTATTGATCTTCAAGACCTCTAACAAAAAGAGGAAGTCTGACTGAAGACTCTTAAAGCAAGCGCTCTTGGGAGGCAACCCAAAGTTTTAATTAACCAAAATATTTTGTTTTAATCTTCTTTTGTGCAAGAGTGAAGATTGGAGTTGAAGATTTCAATTGAAGTTTTTTTGGAAGAAGTTGGTGTTATAGCGTTTGTTGTGTCACTAGCGTTTGGTGACGTGGCGTGAGCAGTTCCCCTTTTTCCAACCACTCTGCGCACGTTTCTGACACGTCAACCCACTCGATCACTTCTCTCATTCACCCATCAATTAATGGTCACATCCATTATTCTCACGAAACTTCCCAAAACTTCCCACTTCCCCATTCTTTTCTTCTTTTAAATTTTAAACTATTACCCTCATCCTCAATCTCTCCTCTCAGTTATAACATCCAAATCCCTCAATCTCAGAAACTTCCTTCCCTTCCTAAACCTAGAAATGCCTAATTTTTCACGCCATTCCTTTTGTTCTCAAACCGTAACCATGGCCAAAAAGCAATCCATTTCCAAAACCACTGGAAAAACCAAGCTTGCTGAATCCAATTCTTCCAAACCCGTTGATCTTCAAGATGACCCTCAAAGATTCTGGAGAATGAATTTCATCGCTGAAAGGGGTTTCAAAAAATGATGAGGCACCTGACGCCTTCACGGCTACCGTTACGACGTTAGGTTGGAGCAATTTCATCGAGAACCGAAGTGATTTCATCGTTCCTTTGGTTAGCGAGTTCATCAAGGGATTCCAGAGCCTAAGGATGGAAAACCCCAAACATATTATCTGGTTTGGGCTGAAACCGTGGATTTTAGCCCTAGTGCCATCAATGAGTTTTTCAAACTTGGGTATCATGGGAAAGCTCTGGAAAGCAAGGTCAACACGTTGGTGTCTACCCTGGATTTTGGTAAACACCGCTGGAATTACTCCTTGAATTGCGGGATCAACCAGTAAATCCCAAGTTCGGTCTGGATTTCTTGTGTAAACTGTTTATTGTGAACCGGGTGTTTTGCATGAAAAGTAAAGAAGATAACTGGTAGTCTCGCGCGAAACCGTCGAATTATCGAGGGAGATGTAGAAATCAAAAGAAAAGTGCAGAAATGCAGTAAAAGAAAGCACGTAAAGAGTGCGAGAAAATAAAAGAAAAGAGAAAAAACAATTAAAACGCTTTAATTGAAAGGGTGGTACGCAAGTTCATACATTCGCGTTCTTATTGCTAGTGTCTCACGGTAGTGTGTTGGAGGGTTAGAGCGTAAGAGATTAAGTATGAGAAAATGCGACCCGCTTTCCATTAGGAAAACTCTTATTTATACTACTTACACAAGGAGGGAAAATTCAAAACTAAGTAACTGCCTAAGAATTTGAAAGTGGTAACCGCCAGGCTTGTCCTCGACCACAGTCTTCTTCGATCAGCGTGCTAACTTCTCTGTCGAACAAAGCCTTTGCTTTCTTCAAATCCTCTAAGTTATTTAGTCCTATCGAATTCCCTTTTGAACTGGTTCCCAGAGTTGAATTTAACGCTTCTTCTCTTGGAATGAGGCCTGTCGAAAAGGCAGGCTAACAAATTTCCCCCCAAAAATTGTCGTTTTCGACTGAATTTTGATGAAGAAGATAATGACATTTTTGAGAACAATAGTGTAGCGTCGAAACATCTGATGTCATCACTTCAGAGACAAGACGTGAAGAGACGTTTTTTCAAGTGATGTAACTTATTGGCGCCATCAACTCAGATTTTGTGGGCCATGTTTGTGTTGGAACTCCCCACTACTCAATTACAATAATCGCTTTTACGAGAGAACTCAAGGGTTTTGCACGTTCGCTTTCATTAAGAGCAGTTATAAATCGAGACATCACTCTTCCACTTCTTCTTTTCCAGAAACTCTTCCATTTCCCATTTCCGCGAAATCAACGAGACAGAGTTCCTTTCTTCCTTGCGATCCTTCTGAGTGTTTACGCAAGCATCGTCATAGCTTTCTCACATTTTAGACTTCGCCTTTCTGCTTCCGCTCGCGTTTCAACTTCGTTTCTTGTAAGCCCTAAAGCACGAAGCTTCACCTTTTAGGCTACTATTCACCAATGGCGTCTTCTTCCCAAAACGTTGCTGGTTTCACAACTGAGACTTTCCAAACAGAGCCACAACCCTTTGTAGCTGAACGTAACAGAAAAGACCCACGCTCCGAGGCTTGGGAATCGCTTATTTTAATCCCCGCTGATAAACCCAATCTCCACGCCTTTCTTGGTCCTTTACCTGCTTCTCTTCAAGACCCTGAAGATGTCCAAGCCATATTTCCTGGTCACGAAGGCAGCAAACCTAGGGTTTTCACCCAAGGGCCTTACACCATGGACTTCATGGAGAAACTAGGGCATGTCTTTTATGTTTCTCCACCTACCAAGAATGAGGCTTACATCAGTTGGCGTAATAAGGTAAAGTTGAAGAAAGAGGCAGCTTGGAAACGGCAGGGTATCTTCGACCTGATCCAGTTATCGAGGTTCGGCCCTAAACATTTGAACCCTTTGATTATCGCAGCGCTGCACTTCTGGGAATTTTCCACGAACAACTTGCACTTAAAATGTGGTGCGCTGACTCCCACTCTATTAGACGTGGCAGCCATCACTGGTTTGAAGCCCACTGGGAGGATTTTTGACCCACATGCCCCAACTGAGTGTTGCAAGCTCAACTTCACTCGCGCCGGATTCACAGAATTTATTGAAGATTTTCACGTCACTAATGATGAGGACGTTTCTGACGAAGAGCACAATGCTTTTCTTAATTTATGGCTAAGTCTCTATGTCTTTTTCTCTTCAACGCGTATGTGGACGCGGCTTACGGGATCCTAGCCATTCAGCTTCATGAAAAATGTTACATATGTCTCAACAAACTGCTCTTAGGGACCCTCTACCATCGCTTGTCAATTGGCTCCTACGGTTTGAAGTTAGCCAAACCCAAACCTTAAGACAAGTTTTCTGTTTCCAGGCCCATCTGGCTCTTTCAATTGTGGTTTCTTGACACCTTCGAATCGAGGCTGCAATTGAAGATTCCTGATTCTAGTGCCCACATACTCATACAAAGAGCGACTGAAGGAATGAGGCTCGCTTTACTGAGACCTACTGCGGTTGCACAATCGACTGAAGATTTATTCTACGACACCTTCAACATGCTGCTGGCCTGTGACACTTTTAATCCTTCGATGGCCCCTTTTTCCCAGAGGCCCTCTGGACCAACGTGGTTCAAGAGTGTGTTCCCTGCCACGAACACCGCGTATGAAGGAGAAACCAACCGGATTTGGCAAGCTTATCTAACTCTCACTCTTCTGTCAATCAGGGTATCACCTGAATTCTCTATGGAGAAGTTAGAATTGCGTGCCTATTTGCCAAATTTGGCAGCAAGACAGTTCGGGTTATGCCAACTTCGTCCTAAATCTCTCTTCTATACCGGGAGCACCAGGAACAATTTAATGTACCCAAGGACTGAGAAACGGTACCGAGCTAGTCTTGATCGTGCTGCTACCAATTCTCCCAAGTTCATCCCCATCGCCTTCGAGGTCTCATTTGCTTGTACCAAAGAATTCTTCAACTGGTGGCCTGGTCAAGCTATTACAAGGCCAGAACTGCTGACATTGATGAGGCCACGATGGTGTCAGACTTGTGCTCTGTTTTCCCTTGCGGAAACATGAGGCAACACCTAAAGGTATGCAATCCCGTCAACTTGGTCGATTTTGTTACCATTTCGCTTCGATTTATGTCACAGCATTCTCACATGTCTGCTTATTACCTATAGCTACCCTTCGTTCTCTGGCTTCCTCTCAAGCAGATGCCAGCGCTTCCAAAGGAAAGGCCAAAGAAGGTGCTCACACTTCACCTAAGCCAAAAGGGACACTGCAACCTGCGCAAAAGGTAATTGTCTTCCCGTTTCCTTTGTTTTAACACATACTGTTCGACCACTAACTGTCTTAATTTCTCTAGGGTCGAAAAAGGCCAAGTCAAACTGTTGCTGACCCGACGCTTAAGAGGCCAAGAACTAGGAGCTCTTATAACAGCGAGAGTAGTGACCCAAAGGTTAAACCCTTTCACTCTTTTGATTCGTGAGTTATGGCCTTTCCACATCTCCTTTTATCCTTTACTAACGCTCATGTTGTGTTTCAGTCCGTCGAGAACCCGAGTAGGGACACTTCGGCCAACCAAGAAGCGACTTCAAAAGCTGCCGAAGACGCCTCTGCAACCGCTGCCACTGGCCTAGCTCAGTAAGAGCAAGGCATTCCTTAGAATGTACAAAGGGCGGTGGACTTGTCTAGCGACAAGATTTCGACTTTAGAGAACCAGTCTATGCAAGACACTAAAATGCTGGAGGACTATGACGACAAGATTGCTCAAATAGAAGCAGGCCTCCAAAAGTTGCAATTAAAGCTCAAAGCAACTGAGGCAGAGAAAACTTCGGCTTTGAAGAGTCTGAAACCTAAATCAATCATTGAAGCAGAGCTTAACGAATAGTCCACTACTTGCCTGGCACTGATGAAAGAGCTTGACGATCATGATGCCAAGGTGGCTGAATTGGTCAACCAGGAACAATTCTTGAGCCTGCGGCTAGAGAAAGCTAAATCTCTATTTGACAGCCTCAAGGACAGTCTTCAGTTCTGAACTTTGTTTTCTTTATCTTGTTCATAACTTTGCCTAGACAATCTCGTACTTTGCTGATGCAACTTTCTGCCCTTGTATGATTTGACAATGCCTCCGTTTTTGGCACAATAATGTATCTTTTGCACCAAATTTGTGTTATTTAGCTCGCTTTATTCTCGCGTTACCTTTACTTCTTGAAGCATTGGCTTATATCTTTTCAAATATTTGCCATTTATACACATAATTCTATTATCAGCGCCTATTTCTTCCACTTCATAAGCACCGTTTGAAAAGACTTGTGAAATTTTAAATGGTCCTTCCCAACTTGGTGACCACTTGCCCAAAACTCTATCACGTTTTTCCATAGGCAGAATGACTTTCCACACTAAGTCTCCTTCGTCGAAGGTCCTTAACTTAGCCTTCTTGTTGTACGCTTTAGCTACTCTTTCCTTTTGCCTTGTAAGCACGTCTAACACAACCAATCCTTCCTCGTCTAAATCAACCTATTCATCCAACATCATATTCCAATAATAATCAGAAGGAATTTCAAACTGTCTTTGAATTCTGGTCGATTGCAGACAGATTTCGACAGGTAAAACTGCATCATGCCCAAAAACAAGTCTTAAAGGTGAAGTATTAATAGACTCTCTCGGAGAGTTTTGACAAGCCCAAAGCGCTTGGTCGAGAGTTACAAGCCAATTTCTAGGCTTTTGCTCAATGTCCTTCTTAATCAAATTAATGATAATTTTATTGGCAGCTTCGACTTGACCATTTGCTTGCACGTAATATGGTGTCGAAGTTAATAACTTGTAACCACTTTCAGCAGCGAACTGCATCATTTTCTCACCAATAAAAACTGATCCCTGATCTATAGTAATGGTCTCAGAAATCCCAAATCTATACAAGATGTGATTCTGAATGAAAGTGATTACAGTGTCTTGAGTTACCTTAACTAAAGGAATAGCCTCTACCCACTTAGTAAAATAGTCTATTCCAACTAGGATGAAACGATGGTCTTTCGATGAGTTTGGTTTTATTTCACCGTTTAAGTCCAAAGCCAAACCTCTAAAAGGCCAAGGTTTTACTATTGAATGTAACTCATTGGTAGGCACGTTTTGCACTCCTGCGTGTTTCTGGCACTCTTGGCACCCTTTGGCAAACTCTATGCGCATCTTTCAAAGATAGTTGGCAAGACACACCTTGTCGAAACCAGAGTCATTTCATTTTATGGCCTGCTTGGTGAGCACCACAAGTACCACTGTGAGTATTGGAAACTGCTAAGTATGCCTCGCTTTCACTAAGGCATAACAAAACCCCTTCAGGAGTCTTTTTAAACAACTCATTTCCAATGATCACGTAACTTAATCCTCTATACTTGGTTTTCCTGTCAGTTATTCCTGTTGGATTTTCAAAGTATTAGACAATTGGTTTGCGCCAATTGTCATTGAGCATATTATCAATGGCAAAAACTTTAATTGAAAATTTTCGTGAAAAATTGGAGGTAATTCCTCTGCCCCCCAAGTTTTTGCATTAATTTTTCTTTAATTTCTATTAACTCTGCTAGCTTCTCTTTAGAAACTCTATTGCCTGACGCAAATTGTGCCAAATCATTTGCCTCTTGATTGTCTACACGAGGCACATGCTTGATAGTGACGTTATCAAATTTCTTTAATTACGCATTGGCTACAACAAAGTACTGTATGATATTTTCTTTGATACATTTGTACTCTTTTGTTAATTGCTTTAAGACTAGTTCATAGTAGCCCATAATTTCGAAATGTCTTGCCCCCAAGTCTAACAGAATCTCAAGACCTGCTATTAAGGCTTCGTATTCGGCTTCATTGTTGGAGCAAGGCTCGTTGAGCTTGAACTTATACTTCGTTGGAATATTCTTTGGAGAAACAATTAAGACTCCAATTCCAGAGCCTTTTTTGTGACTAGACCCATCAAAGTATAACTTCCACGGTATTACATCAACTACATCTAGTGTTGCTTCGACCAATGAATGGTCCACTATGAAATCTGCAACAACTTGACCCTTTACAGCTTTTAAAGGTTGATAAGTTAATGAATACTCAGATAAGGCTAAAGCCCATTTGCCTACTCTACTATGCGGAATTGGCTTCGATAGCATATGTTTATGTTCCGGAGTGGGCCAATAGGCCCAAAAGAGTAGTCTAGAGCAAACAGACCTCAACAGAGTGCCATAAGGCCAGCGGCCCAACTCAGCATGGCAGGCCCAAAACGGCCCACGATTGGCATGCTCTGCAAAACACGCTAACGGCTAGGGCGCCTCGCCTACCAACAGTATATATACCACACTCGCTTGTGGCTTCAGGTACGTAATTCTACCTTGTGAATCCTGCCCGTTAGAACACCTCTGACTCGAGCGTCGGAGTGTCTTTGCAAGTACTGTAACACCCCAAAATAATTCAATTATTTATGTAATTGGGTATTTATGGTTTACGACATTGTAATTAAGTCAAATGAGTATTGGGAGTTTCTTTTCTTTTAAGAGGTGTGTAAGTAAATGGATAAGGTGAGATTAGAGGCCCATTATCCTTAGGCTGGCCCAAGTCCTTAATATAAGGGACATGCCGTAGGAAAGGAGACCATTTTTTCTACCATAATTCAAAGAAAAAGTAGAGTAAGAGAGAGAAGTGGTAGGTGAGATCTTCTTTAGAGAGAAGAAGAAGAAGCTTGGCGTGGAAAGCTCAAATCCGAGGGAGAAGAGCTAGCTGGTAGGGGATCTTGAAGCGTGGAGTAGAAAGAGCGCTCGTTGCTCCAAATCTAAGGTTAGGGGGCTCTTTCGCTTCATGATAATGTATATGATGAAGTGTTATGTATGAGTTAAAGTGTTAGAAATGATTGTTAACTTGATTTGTGTGGTAGATGAGGTTATTTGTGTTGTGTTTGTTTCCTTTGTGTTGAGATGGGGATGTATATATGCGTTGAGTTGAGGGTCGGTCTTGTAAGAGAACTAGTAAGGGAAAGGGATTTGAGAAAACACTAGGCGCAAGAGCGCTGTACGTAGAAGTGTGGTGTCAGCTGTAGCCATCAACCAAAGGTGAAATGGGAGAGGTGAATGACGAAGAAATGCGGTTTCCTAGAGTGACTGAGGTAGTAGCCGAGATGGGTGGTGACGAGGTGTTGTCATTACGAGTGACCAAGGAGTAGTAGCCGAGTTGAAGTGTGATAAGGTGTCATTCCCAAGAGTAACCGAGGTGGTTAGTACCTAGGTGAGAAATGGCTAAGTGAGGAAGCGAAAGTGTGGATGTGATGAGGTGTAGTGTATGTATATATACCGAGGTAGTGTTCGTCAAGTGTAGGTGTGTTGTATGGTAGGGGGTTGAGTTGAATTGTAGTGGCTGAGGTGTAGGGTAGATGAACCGAGGTGTATGGGTTGAGGTGTGGAGGTATTGGAGTTTAAGTGTCGTCGCTTAGGCGTGTGACGAAACGTGGCGTGTGGGAGTCGATGTGTGATTGCCGGGTGTAGAGTAGGGATACCGAGGTGCAATGGCCGAGTTGAGAGGTATACATGTCGACGCCAGGGTAGTAATAGAGTACATGACGAGGCGAGGAGAGATGAATACGTGACGAGGTGAGGTGAGGTGAATACGTGGTGAGGTGAGGTGAAGTTGAGTGCGCGCCCGTTCGGTGAGGTGCCGAGGTGTTGCGCTAATGCCGTAATAACGCAGTGGCTACTAGGCTAGTTTGGGTGTTGAACTTCGGAGGGCTCTACTCGCCGACCCGAGGTGCGCCCGGTGTTGCGTGGGTGATGTTGAGCGTGGTGGGTCTCGTGACAAAAGGTGGATAGACCTATGTGTTGAGGATAGTCATAGGGCTACAGACCGAATACGTTGATGAGTTGTGTTGAGTCTAAATAGGCTAATTACGTTGACGTTGTGTGTTGAGTCTAATAAAGCTAATGCATTGATGTTGATTGAGGTAAGTAAATTAAGACTGCACGTTGATGATGTTGGTGTTGAACGTTGTTGCGCATGTCGCATTGTATGTGTTGATGTTTCTGGGTTGATGTTCATAAAGTCCTCATGCATGACATAAGCATATTACGTTGTTGTGGGCTGCGGTCCTAGAGCTTTGCTCAGCGTTGAAAGTTGAAGCCACAAAGGCTTGTTACGTTGATTGGTACCACATGCATTATACCCTTGTTGTTGGGTTGCATTCATGCATAAACATATACAGTTATGATGATGTTTCTTGTTGTTTATGAGTTGAAGTGTCCTACCTTGGTTAGGTATGTTTGTTGTCTTGGCCGAGTTGCTAAGTGGCGTGTTGTTGTCTTAGCCGAGTTGTTTTGAGGGGTGTGTGGTGTTTTCTCTATCATAAGATTTATCATACATTTTATTATTTATGTAAAGAGACTCACCCTAGCTGCTTTTATGTTGCTTCTCATGTTGGCAACGTGCAGGTATTCCAAGTGAAGGTTCTTCCTTTTCTGTCGAGTTATGGAGTCTTGCTCTGGTAGTGTAACACTGGGGGCCGAGTAGGATAGTATTCATTTTGACTTGGTTATTGATCTGTAACTTACTGATATTATAAAACATGTTTTAATTCCGCTGTGTATAAACTAAAAACACTTGATTTGTAGGCTTGTCCCTTTGGCCGAGGTGCCTTTATCTTGCTATATAATGTTGTTTTGCCCATTGTGGCTAGTTGGTTTTCATGATAATTGAAATGTAGCACTCTATTGTGAGTTGTTTTTGAAGAACTCTGATTCATTTTATTATTTTATTTAAATAAATAGTATTATAGAAGGGGGTGTTACAAGTACCACCCGAGGGCATTCAAGACCGGTCCAGACCTCTCCACAGCGACCGGCCAACAGAGCAGCAGCGGCGACTTAATCTCTATTGGTCATGTACGATCAATTGGCGACCACAGTGGGAGGCCCGAGCGCTATCCTGCCTAAATCATGCCGCCGAAGAAGCCCACTACACAGGCATCATCACAGCTCAACCCATCTGGACAAAACCCCAGAGGGCCTACCTCACACCATTCATAAATCGCAGGGCAACCCTCGCCAAGAGCAATCAGTGCAGGGTGGCCAGGGATCGTGTTGCACCCGCCCAACAACGATCACGGCGGCGAACCGGGCCGAGGCGGAATTGCGAGCCCTGCCGAACATGTCACCCAGGCATTACTTCAAATACTTTATACCAAGAATCAACTAATTGTTGATCGAGAGAGGGTCGATGCCGATCCGCCATCGAGCGGCCAACGGAGAACCCTCAGCTCAGGGTCGCCCATCTCGTAGACATAGGACGCCTCCTCGAAGGAGCGTCCCCATCGTGGAAGCACCTCTCGCCGATCGCTCATGACGCAGAGGCGAGCACATAGGTCGCCGCTCGTAGAACGTCTTGCAGACGCCGTTCCCCTCATATGACTACGACTACACAGAATCTAGTTATCACCCAGAATTGGATCGCTCGTTTGCTGGACATTCTTCTTGTTAATCCTCTGATTCACGAAGATCGAGAAGCCGCTCCTGGGACTCGTACGATGAATTCAATGATTATCGCGATGGAGTAATCAGAGATGTCTCTCAGGCCACTAATCGACCCAGGAGGCACCACTGCAGCGACCAGGATAATCGTCGTCTCAACAGCCACAACCATACGGCCAACCGTTCGGCGGAGGGCTCTTTCGAATGCCGGTTAACGAGGTTTATCTCACAAAGCAACCCTTTGGCCGGGGTCATATTTTGACCGGCCAAGGACCTTTTACCATGGAGATACGTCGTTATCGTGTCCCTAGAGACTTGAGAAGACCCCCAAATCTGAACAAGTTCAACGACCGAGGGGACCCAGACAAGCACTTGAGATATTTTAAGAATTATTGCAGCTATAGGGAGCTAACTCCAGTCATGAAGTGCAAACTCTTTCCACAGTCGCTGGAAGAGCGAGCATTGGAATGGTGGGAAACTTTGCGTCCCAACACTATCCTTTCTTGGGACGGCCTGGTGTTAGCGGATGGCCTTTGAAAACTGAGAGATTTGGATTCGGGGGTCAGTTACGCGCGGGGAAGGTATTAGCACCCCACACATCCTCTCTACTGAGAGGAAACCTTTAATTAAATGCGTGGTTTTAGTGTGTTGATTTAAAAATACTTAATTTTGCCTCTATACTTCTTATTAAAAAAATCTTAGTGAAAATCTCATTTATTATGAAAAAAAGGAGGAAAAAGGTTTTTTAGAAAGAGTGTTTGACGGGATGCGACCCGCTCCTACGTATCTCCCGATGCGATGGAGAACACAAAGCAACGTAGTTCTTCTTTGTCTTTTCTTTGAAAAGGTTTTTGTCTTTTATCTTTTTAGTGAGTTTTCGAAATAGGACGAGCATTTAGTGAATGATTAAACTAACAAAGGTTATGAGTAATCACCGCTAAGTACTCTTGAAAATGAGAGTCACTACCACTAGTCAGACGAACAAAGGTTCTGATTGACTATTAGTAGCAACTCGTTTTTTATTTGCTCTTTTGAAAGTGGTTTTCGAAATGATTGGCACGAATGATCAAACTAACAAAGGTTATAAGTAATCATCGCTTATTGTTCTTTTGGGAAAAAGACATTGCTACCAATGGCTAGACGAACAAAGGTTCTGATTAGCCACTAGCGACAATGGGTTTGAAAATGATTCTTGAAAGGAGAATGTTTTTGTTCTGAAAATGATCTTGGTTTGCGAAAGTGATTCTTTTTTGTTATGAAAATAGTTATTTTCTTTTTTGTTATGCAAATGCTAATTTTTATGGTTGCGATTGACGAGAATGTGGCTCGCTCCTACGTATCCCAAATGGGAATCAAAGCGACGTAGTTCTAACGAGCCTTGAAAGTGAAAGTCTTTTTGCTTTGGTTTTGAAAAGTGAAGGGCGTTCATAATGATCAAACTAACAAAGGTTATGGGTGATCATTACAAAAACTCACTTAAATGCATGTAAAAATCTCTTTTGAAAAATGAAAGCCTTCATGATGACCAAACTAACAAAGGTTATGGGTGGTCATCACTAACAACTTGCCATAACTTTTGATGCTTAGGAAAATATCTTTTGAAATTGAAAGCGTTCATGATAATCAAACTAACAAAGGTTATGGGTGATTATCGCTAGTAGCTTATGCATATAAAAACATCTTTTTTGAAATTTAGGCTCTCATGACAACCAAACTAACAAAGGTTATGGGTGATTGTCACTAGTCACCATTTTCATGCTAAGCTATTTAGAAAGGAAAACAATGAATGCAAGAAGATTTGGAGATTCAAGCACGGCACAATCATTGAAATCGAATCCTTAGGCAAGCAACAACATGGACATAACTTGCAACTAATCTCATTTGAATTCTTGAGCAAATATTAGCCCAAAGAAGGAACTTGAATTGGGAATTAAGCAAAAATGCAAGAGTAGGCAAGATTGAACCTAATTGCACATCTAATGGAAGATGCTAGGCGAGGACCATACTCAAACATTTCTACAAAACGCAAGGGAATCTAAATGCACATCTAGTGGAAGATGCAATGTAAGGAATGGACCTACCTAAGTATTGATGATACCACATGAGAGTAGACAAGGAAGTTGTAGGCACAAATGAATTCAAAAGAGTAGACTCAAGTATGATCATTGGCAAACCATAAACAAGCAAGTCATCTTAGCAATCAAAGCATCAAAGTATGTTGAATCACTTTGGTCAATCCTCAACACTTAAATTAGAGTGCACAAGTGCACAAGTGCGAATCCTCTTGCCAATCATCAACAAAGACAAGTTTATTATAGCAAGTATTTAGGAACAAACCCAAACCCTAATTCTTTTGAAGTGTGCGAAGAACACGAAGGGGTGAAGACATTCTTATTATTTCACTAAATAACTTAACTAAACAAGCAAAGTGGTAAAATGTTTTTATGTTTTTTGGTAAAAAGTTAATGAAGTGGTAAAGTAAAATGGTAAAAAGTGAACAAACACAATTGCACAACTTGCATTTACTCAAACACAATCAAAATGACAATTTTCAAGCAATCAAAAGGGGCAAAAACCCTAGTCATGGTCGAATGCAATTGTGCATTGAATCATCAACTTATTTCATGCAAAAATTGACAAAATTAACACACAAAACATTACAAGATATAACCCTAATCTACCATGCAAGGTTCTAAGATAAAACATCAAGCAAATCATGCATTTTATTCACACAAAAATCAAAGGAATCAGAAGAAAACACAAACCCTAATTCTTGAGCTTGAACCCGAGGCCACACATACCCACAATCAAGCAATTATTCAACTACAACTCATGAAATAAGCAAGAACACATAAGAACCCCATTTTTCCCTTCTTGGCCGAAGCTAATAAGCATGAAAAATGAGTTTTATTTGATCAAAAATTATGCAAACAAGATGGATATGCAAGGAAATGCAAGAAAACACAAGAACAACTCCTCCAAAGCCAAGGAGCAACCTCAAACACCCAAGCCTCCCTAGGTGCTTGTCAATAAAGCAACAACAACAATATGAAGGAGTTGAGTTGAGGAGAAGAGAGATTATAAAAGAATTTAAAGACTAGATGCAAAGATTCAAGGCTTACCTCAAAATCTCACAAAGAAATGAAGAAAGATATGAAATGAACTCAAGAACAAACTTGGATCTACTCTTGAACTTCAAAAATGGCTAGATCTTAGAGATTTGATGATGAAACCTTGAAGAGAATAGAATGGTAGAAGATGATCTAGTGTAGGAATCAAAGAAATGGAGGATTTGATGGTGAAAAATTGAAGAATGGAGTAGTGGTGGTGGGTTGTATTCGGCCAAGAGAGTGGGAGAGGAGAAGGAGTGTGTTAGGGTTTATGTGAGTGAGAAATGAGAGGCCAAAGATTGTGAGAGATGGGCTTAACAAGGTATTTATAGAATGCAATTAGGGTTGAAGGTATTTTGGTCCTTGCATTCTAGTTGTGCTCTAGGATTGGACCTTAATTTTGAATCAAAGGCTAGGATTGATGATCACATGGATTGAGGACATTGAGAAAGCACAAATGAGGGAGTGAATGGTGTATATGTGCAGCTCATGAGGGGAGTGGAGAGGGTGTGAATTTCCAAAAATGTTTCTCCACAATTGCATATCACAAGATTGCCATTAACTATGAATGAATGGTGGAGATTTGCATCTTAATTTGAATGGAGGGTCATGATTGAGATACACTTTGCAAGTAATGAAAATAAATCAAAAATGGAGGGATAATGGGCTGTGAGGCACGAAAATGAGAGGGAGAGTGGTGCCCAAGTTTTGCAAGTTGTCATCTTGTACTATTGTACTATTGTGAGACCCTTCCAAATATCCTTTTTTTTATTATTCTTTTAGGATAATTCCATAAAATCTTACCACATTGGGCCAAATACAAGGAATATAAATGATTGGGCTTCCATTTATGAGATCATCAATCCCAAAAATGATATGGCACCTCACCTTGTAGATTCCCGAAGAATATTCCTTTTGTTGACTTTTTTAAGTTTGACTTTTTGCACAAAATCAACATTACATGCACAAAACACATGCAATTCGAATAATTTGCCCCACAATGAAATCCTCTAACACTGCCCAATGATTTTTGGTGAAAAATAACCCCTTTTGTGAAAAATGACCAAAATGCCCTTTTGCCCTAAAAACCTTAATTTGCTTTAAAATGCCTTAAAATGCTTTCCTAATCCTAAAAAGATTTCTAAAACCCTAAAATGCATGCATGATGCTCTTTACAACCTTTGAAGTTAATGCCAAACCTTGATTTTTTGGTTAAAAATTAGGGTTTTAACCTAGACGGACAAAATCAGGGTATGACAGTTGCCCCTCTTTATTTAGATTTTGGCAAGAAATGTGAATTGGCCGAGACATATTTCGAGGCAAAATAGAAATAAAGAATTCAGAAATTATACCGATTTTGTCTCCTTGGAAAAACCCGAATTTTTCTTTTTCCCATTTTTTCTATTTTCTCTTCTCTTTTTTCTTTTTTCGGAAAGATAGACACTTTCGTGTCGATGCGAAAAACAAGAAATGAACAACGGCGACGTGTGGGACGAGAAAAGGTAAAATGGACACTTACGCTCGCATGCAGAAAAAGTAAAATGGCACTTGGCGCGCGTAAAGCGGTAAAATGGGCACTTGCGTCTTTGGCGCGTAAAAATGGGCACTTGCGCGCGCGGCGGTAAAATGGGCACTTGCGCGCGGCGCATAAAATGCCTAGGCTGCCTCTAACCTGTAATCCTTAAACGAACTCTTGACGAATCCGAGTTTGCACGTGGCTTTGAGGAGCACGCTTCCTGTTGGCCTTTTCGAGCAACCGGGGGGGATCGTTATCAGCTCCGGAACTGATACACAAATCAATGCACGGAGTCCACTGTATCTTAGGCTTGATACAACTATTCTGTTGCGCCTCACATGGGGTTGCGGTCCTTCGTGTTGCTCGTACACGACGTAAGACCTGGCCAGAAAGGAGCGATAATCTCTCTGGGCTCCAAACTGCAATGCGCGCCTGAGCGCTCTCTTTTCTTTTCTTTCGTCTCTTTTTCTTTCTTTTCTTTTCTGTTTCTCTCTTTTCTTTTCTTTTCTTTTCTTTTCTTTTTCTTTTTCTTTTCTCTTCTCTTTCTCTTTTCTCTTTCTCTTTTCTCCTTTCTCTTTTCTCTTTCTTTCTTTCTTTTTCTTTTCTCTCCTCTGAACTCCCAACTGGGGGAGCGCTTTCTGGAATCTGAAGGCGAGCATTAACACCGAAGTGTTTATTGTAACGCCCCAAAAATAATTCAAAACGTTTATTTAATTAATTAATTAATTAAGTAGTGTGGGTTGTTTTAAAATAATAATAGAGTAATTAACTTAAAGGAAGAGTGGTGAATAGTAAAGAAGTGAGTGGTAATTTAACTAGGAAAAAAAAGTAGCGTTAGTAATCAACCGGGTGGTGAGAAGGGCCCAAGTAAGAGAACCCATGACTTAAGCTAGGGTTAGTTATTAGAAACTTGGAGAGAAAGAAAAGAAAAGAAGAAAGGAAGAGAGGAGCGTCATGCGAGAGGAGAGAGGAGAGAGACGGCTAGGAAAAAACAAAGAGAGAGAGAGAGAGGAGGAGAAGCAGTTGGCGCAAAGGGAAGGGAGAGAAAGAGAAGAGGAGATCGTCGTGTTGCTGTAGTTACTCGTCGGTGCTCTCATACGTCTTCTACGGAGCTTACGTATTCGAGGTAAGGGGAGTCTCGCATTATAAGGGTTTATATAATGGTCAGTATATGGGAGGGTAGTCCCATGACACCTAAAGCGGTATTAGTTATTACGCTTAATTATTTTGTTGAATTTTTGGTGTTGTTGTGAATTTAAGATGAGTTGTGATGCTTGTTGTCGAGGATTTATTGATGTTTGCTGTTGATGATTCGTTAATGTTTGTTGTCTAATGAGTGGTTGAAGAATTGAATGATTTATGGATGAATTTTGATGTTGTAATATAAAATTGATGATTGTTGATGTTCTTGAGGAATTATTGAGATGATTGCTGAATTTTGATGTTTGTGATCCGAATTGATGACTTTGATGTTGTTGATAAAATGTTAATTGTTCTTGATGAACCCTTAGTGATGAGGTGATGAGTGATTTGGTGAATAAAATGTGTTTTTGGTGTTGAAGATCTGAATTTTCTCGCACAATTTGATGTTCTCACGCCCAATCGCGCCTCACTTGCGCTTAAGTTGCGCTCCCAGCGCAAGTGTGCTCGCGCAACAGCCCGATTTCTGCCCAATCGCGCCCCAAGCCGCGCCCGACTCGCGCCCCGAGCGCGAGTCACTGTTTTTCACTGTTTTCTCACTGTTTTCTTTAAAGTGTTGTCACGTTTTTGAAAAATTGATATCTTGCGAACCGGGAACCCGATTGAAGTGTTCTAAGATGCGTTGGAAAGCTTATTCAGAGGCCAAACTGAATATTCTATTTTTAAGGCAAAATAAAATGTTTTGTGGTATCTGTTATACGAATGAAATGCTGCTGTGTGCCTAAAAGTAAAGTGTTGTAATGTTTTTGAAAAAAAATTGATATCTTGCGAACCGGGAACCCGATTGAGGTGTTCTAAGATGCGTTGGAAAGCTTATTCAGAGGCCTAACTGAATATTCTATTTCTAAGGCAGAGTAAACTTTTTTGTGTTGCCGTTAATACAAATAAAAATTTGTGATGCTATGTTTATATAAATGAGTCTCGGTGAAACGTTATACTACTAGTGTGCTAATTGACTATGGCTAGATTGTGGTTTACCACTAAGGTCAGAATTTCTTTCGCTGGTGTATTTACAAGGGCATCATCGAGTCTTGCAAAGGTGGCCAATGCCTCACATTGCAAGTAGTATCAGTTACTTGAGTAATCCCATAGTCAATCAGCTCACTATTTTATAACACACTAAGCTAAAAGACAACTGAAAATATATCTATATATGCTCAATGATGATGAGAAAAAGTATGACTGTGATGATGTTGCTAGATGGTTTTGACGAATATGACGAGTTCACTCTATGAGTGATTATGATGATGTGATATATATATATATATATATATGATTTTGATGACTATGACAAATACCCTCTATGAGTGTTTTATGGTTGCGATGATAATGATGATGTTCATGATAATGATACAATTGCGACGATGATGATGATGTTTATGAGGATGATATAAAAGCGATGATAATGACATTTTGGGGCGGTATGGCCAAAAGCGGCGTTGGGGAAAGTTGTGTGGTGATGTGTAATTGTTGATTTACGTGATTGATTTGATGAGTGATGCATAGAGTCTCATACATATCATACCGCATTCGGCGACGATATGGGCATGGCGAGCTATGCTCAAACCGACGATAAGCACGATTGTATTTTTTGACGATGGTACCTCATGCATATGCCCGGCGTGGGTTGCATTTTCATATATGTGCATTTAAATGATGTAGTTGTTTGTGATGTGTTTTTATGTTGGTTGCCGATGTTGTTCGTGATGGTTGTAATGCGACGTTAAATGTCTTTGTGGTAGTTATAGATATTGTCCTTTAATATATTGATTATTATTTATGCTCTTATGCTGTTTGAAGACTCACCCTTTCTGCTTGGAATGTTGCTCTATTGTGGCAACGCTGCAGGTAACCGCGAGTGAAGGTTCTGCTGCCTTCTTTATTAGCTGTTGGGAGGTTGTCGAGTCGCTCCTCGATACCGGTAGCACCTAGGGGGCGTAGTCGGATTTGTTAATGAATCAATTAACTGTATGAATTATTTATTTTGATGATTATGAGACGTGTTTGAGTGGACTAGTGAGTCATCGTTTATTTCCGCTGTGATAAGATTATTTTGAAATTTAAGTTTTGTGACGATTGCATTGTTGCACAAACTTTGATGGTGCAGACGATGAGTTTTTACTTATGACGATGTGGCATTTCCTTTTCTATCAAATAAATTTATATTTTTGAAAATGAAATTACTCTGATAATGACGTGTAAATTAAGGGGTAGAAAAGGGGTGTTACATTAGTGGTATCAGAGCAGTTCGGTCTGTCCGACCAAGTCGTTGAGTCTTTAGTATTATAACTCTCGAGTCCTGGTACTCGTTTCTAATTATAATTTATGTTGTAGTGATTAGCTCAAATGGCCGGTGAGTTGTGTGCATGTCTTGCTTGTGTTGTGTTCTCTGAATTTGTGTGTGACTGCCCAAGTGTTTTCTTTAATTGCTATGTTTGTTATTTTAAGTTGCTTCCTCGTTACTAAAGTGTGGTAATGTTCTAACCACACTGATAATCTTGTTGCTTGAGTGTTAGATAAATTGTCTCCATCTAATTGTATAGTTATAACTAGATTCAATATTGTTTTCATGGTTTGACGTCAAATTTTCGAGGACGAAAATATTTTAAGTGGGGAGAGTTGTAACGCCCAAAAATAATTCAAAACGTTTATTTAATTAATTAATTAATTAAGTAGTGTGGGTTGTTTTAAAATAATAATAGAGTAATTAACTTAAAGGAAGAGTGGTGAATAGTAAAGAAGTGAGTGGTAATTTAACTAGGAAAAAGGAGTAGCGTTAGTAATCAACTGGGTGGTGAGAAGGGCCCAAGTAAGAGAACCCATGACTTAAGCTAGGGTTAGTTATTAGAAACTTGGAGAGAAAGAAAAGAAAAGAAGAAAGGAAGAGAGGGAGCGTGCGAGAGGGAGCGTGCGAGAGGGAGAGGGAGAGACGGCTAGGAAAAAACAAAGAGAGAGAGAGAGAGAGAGAAGGAGGAGAAGGAGTTGGCGCAAAGGGAAGGGAGAGAAAGAGAAGAGGAGATCGTCGTGTTGCTGTAGTTACTCGTCAGTGCTCTCATACGTCTTCTCACGAGCTTACGTATTCGAGGTAAGGGGAGTCTCGCATTATAAGGGGTTTATATAATGGTCAAGATATATGGGAGGGTAGTCCTATGACACCTAGGCGGTATTAGTTATTACGTTTAATCATTTTGTTGAATTTGGTGTTGTTGTGAATTTAAGATGAGTTGTGATGCTTGGTGTCGAGGATTTATTGATGTTTGCTGTTGATGATTCGTTAATGTTTGGTGTCTAATGAGTGGTTGAAGAATTGAATGATTTATGGATGAATTTTGATGTTGTAATATAAAATTGATGATTGTTGATGTTCTTTGAGGAATTATTGAGATGATTGCTGAATTTTGATGTTTGTGATCTGAATTGATGACTTTGATGTTGTTGATAAAATGTTAATTGTTCTTGATGAACCCTTAGTGATGAGGTGATGAGTGATTTGGTGAATAAAATGTGTTTTGGTGTTGAAGATCTGAATTTTCTCGCACAATTTGATGTTTCTCTGCCCAATCGCGCCTCTCACTTGCGCTTTGTTGCGCTCCAGCGCAAGTGTGCTCGCGCGCAACAGCCTGATTTCCTGCCCAATCGCGCTTGTCGCGCTTCGACTTCGCGCTCGGAGCGCGAGTCACTGTTTTTCACTATTTTCTCACTGTTTTCTTTAAAGTGTTGTCACGTTTTTGAAAAATTGATATCTTGCGAACCGGGAACCCGATTGAAGTGTTCTAAGATGCGTTGGAAAGCTTATTTAGAGGCCTAACTGAATATTCTATTTTTAAGGCAAAATAAAATGTTTTGTGGTAGCTGTTATACAAATGAAATGCTGTTGTGTGCCTAAAAGTAAAGTGTTGTAATGTTTTTGAAAAAAAATTGATATCTTGCGAACCGGGAACCCGATTGAGGTGTTCAAAGATGCGTAGGAAAGCTTATTCAGAGGCCTAACTGAATATTCTATTTTTAAGGCAGAGTAAACTGTTTTGTGTTGCCGTTAATACAAATAAAAATTTGTGATGCTATGTTTATATAAATGAGTCTCGGTGAAACGTTATACTACTAGTGTGCTAATTGACTATGGCTAGATTGTGGTTTACCACTAAGGTCAGAATTTCTTTCGCTGGTGTATTTACAAGGGCATCACTGAGAGTCTTGCAAAGGTGGCCAATGCCTGCTTTGCAAGTAGTATCGTTACTTGAGTAATCCCATAGTCAATCACTCACTATTTTATAACACACTAAGCTAAAAGACAACTGAAAATATATCTATATATGCTCAATGATGATGAGAAAAAGTATGACTGTGATGATGTTGCTAGATGGTTTTGACGAATATGACGAGTTCACTCTATGAGTGATTATGAAGATGTGATATATATATATATATATGATTTTGATGACTATGACGAATACCCTCTATGAGTGTTTTATGGTTGCGATGATAATGATGATGTTCATGATAATGATACAATTGCGACGATGATGATGATGTTTATGAGGATGATATAAAAGCGATGATAATGACATTTTGGGGCGGGTATGGCCAAAAGCGGCGTTGGGGAAAGTTGTGTGGTGATGTGTAATTGTTGATTTCTCGCTGATTGATTTGATGAGTGATGCATAGAGTCTCATACATATCATAACGCATTCGGCGACGATATGGTCATGGCGGAGCTATGCTCAAAGCAAGCGACGATTGTATTTTTATGACGATGGTACCTCATGCATATGCCCTACGACGTGGGTTGCATTTTCATATATGTGCATTTAAATGATGTAGTTGTTTGTGATGTGTTTTTGATGTTGGTTGCCGATGTTGTTCGTGATGGTTGTAATGCGACGTTAAATGTGCCGTGGTAGTTATAGATATTGTCCTTTAATATATTGATTATTATTTATGCTCTTATGTTTGTTTGAAGACTCACCCTTTCTCGCTTGGAATGTTGCTCTATTGTGGCAACGCCGCAGTAACCGCGAGTGAAGGTTCTGCTTTGCTTTCTTTATTAGTCGTTGGGAGGTTGTCGAGTCGCTCTCGATCTCAGTAGCACCTAGGGGCGTAGTCGGATTTGTTAATGAATCAATTAATCGTATGAATTATTTATTTTGATGATTATGAGACGTGTTTGAGTGGACTAGTGAGTCATCGTTTATTTCCGCTGTGATAAGATTATTTTGAAATTTAAGTTTTGTGACGATTGCATTGTTGCACAAACTTTGATGGTGCAGACGATGAGTTTTTACTTATGACGATGTGGCATTTCCTTTTCTATCAAATAAATTTATATTTTTGAAAATGAAATTACTCTGATAATGACGTGTAAATTAAGGGGTAGAAAAGGGGTGTTACATTTATCCTCTCTCACTTGTCTGCAGCTGAAAAATAAACCAATGCATGCAATGCAAATGCCATGATTGTTGTTTTCATTTTCTTTTTCTTATGATGAATGTAATGCAAATGTCTGAATTTCTCTTTTCTTTACTTTATTATTATTATTATTATTATTTTCTATGTCTGATGAGTGCATGATTTTATGCTTGGTGAATGTAATGCATGACTTTATTTGTTTTATTGCTCTTTTGCTTTTTCAACTCTTTTCTTTTCTTTTCTGTTTTTTTTTTTTTTTTCTTCTCTTTTTTTTCTTTTGTTGTTCTTTTGCTCTTTTGGCTTTTCTTTTGCTGGTCCGACCAACTCGCAGGACTTGCGTTATGAGACATAACGATCATCTTTGATAAGAATTCGAGAACAGAGCTCCGTCCTCTTGTTCTAATGCAATTAGCGCTTCTTATTTGATTTTTGTGAGCTTACTTGACTGAAAGATCGTCTCTTTTTGTTGTTATTTTCAAAAATTTCGCAATGATCTTAATGCTATGACTTATGCACATTTCCATGATTTATTTATCATCTACCATAAAACGTAGTTTTATAGTAGAAATGAAAAGAAAGCAATGATAAGACAACAAACTGATAGAGTGAAAAATTTGGACTTTTATTCATATGGAAGACAGGCGTGCAGAATGTGCTGACTGAAAGGAGTACATTGGAATTTTTTCTGAAACTAAGAAAAACAAGAGAATGGACGCAGCAGATCTTATGAACATTCTTTGTCTCTGGAGCGTTCGATGCCAACCGCTCATACTTGCAGCCTTGATCACCCTTTTATCCAAGCTTTTGGAGGCGCTGCTTGCCCCTTTTCATTTTTCCTTTTTATGTCCAACTTTTCTGACCCTAATTTTGTCTGGATCGGCCTTTTGGGTTTTTAATCCACCGGGTCGCTCAATTTTGCCTAGGCCGCCCTTTCGGGTTTTCAACCTAGCAAGCTAATTCTTGCTTGGCTCTTTTTTCTCTTTTTTTCTTTTATTTTTCTCAGGCGTAATATTTCTTGACTGAATCTGAATTGATTGGGTTCCTGAGTTCTTCACCATCTATGTTGGTGAGTATCAATGCTCCTCTAGAAAAGGCTTTCTTCACCACATATGGCCCTTCATAACTTGGGGTCCACTTCCCACGGGGATCACTTTGAATGGGCAAGATCTTCTTGAGCACAAGGTCTCCTTCATTGAATGCCCTGGGGCGAACCTTTTTGTCAAAAGTTGTCTTAATCATTTGTTGGTATATCTGACCATGATGCAATTCTCTTTTCCTCTATGAGATTCAACTGATCTAAACGGGTTTGAACCCATTCAGCCTCTTCTAACTTGGTTTCCATGGGCACTCGGAGAGAGGGTATCTCAACTTCAATGGGAAGAACTGCTTCTAACCCATACACTAGAGAGAAGGGGGTTGCCCCGGTTGAAGTGCGTACTGAGGTGCGATACCCGTGCAAAGCAAAGGCAAGCATCTCGTGACAGTCTTTATAGGTTACTACCATCTTCTGCACGATTCTCTTGATATTCTTATTGGCTGCTTCGACTGTCCCATTCATCTTCGGACGGTAGGGAGAGGAATTGTGATGTTTGATCTTAAACTTTGTGCACAGTTCTTTCATCATTTTACTATTCAGATTGCTACCATTGTCCGTGATGATTTTATCCGGGAGACCATTGTGACACACCAGGTCCTTCTTTACAAACTTGGCAACCACAAAACTGGTTATGCTGGAATATGAAGCAGCTTCAACCCATTTGGGGAAGTAATCAATTGCAACCAGGATGAAGCGGTGCCCGTTTGACGCCTTAGGCTCTATGGGACCAATGACATCCATCCCCCACATTGAAAATGGTCAAGATGCACTCAAGACATTTAATGAAGCCGGTGGCACATGGATGTGATCGGCATAAATTTGGCATTTGTGGCACTTTCTTACAAAACTGTAGCAGTCTGACTCCATCTGCAGCCAATAGTAGCCATCCCTTAATGTCTTCCTTTCCATAGTATGACCATTAGAATGAGTCCCGAACGAGCCCTCATGCACCTCCCTCATGATCCTTTCTGCTTCCTCCTTTGCCACACACCTAAGGAGTACTTTATCATGATTCCTCTTGTAGAGCACCTCGCCACTCAAGAAGAAATTCATTGACAACCTTCTAAGTGTTCTTTTATCATTTTCCGATGCCCCTGGAGGATACTCTCTGTTCAGGATATACTGCTTGATGTCATGATACCAAGGCTTATCATCTTCTTCATCTTCAATTGCTGCGCAGTTGTAGTGGTAGTGTGCCGGGAAACTTCGATACTGGATTCTGATCTGGGTCAAGTTCTTATCACAGTTGATATTAAACATTGAAGCTAAAGTTGCCAGTGCATCAGCCAGCTGATTCTCTCTGCGAGGAAGATGTTGAAATGTGATTTCTTCGAAAGGCTCAACCAAATCTCGGATGTAATCTCTGTACAGTATCAACTCGGGATCTCTGGCTTCCCAATCTCCGTTCACTTGATGGATAACTAGGGCTGAGTCTCCATGCACATCTAATCTTTTAACTTTCCAGTCTAGAGCTACTTGAATACCCAGAATACATGCCTCGTACTCTGCAATATTATTTGTGATCATAGAAACTCAATCTAGTAGTGAATGGTATGAAGCGATTGTCAGGGGAAATCAGCACTGCCCTAGCCCCGTGCCCATAACTGTTGGAAGCACCGTCGAACACTACTCTCCACCTTTCATTCTCTGGGGACTTTCCTTCTTCAAATAAAGCCATAATGTCCTCATCTGAGAAATCACACTGCATCGACTGATAATCTTCAACAGGCTGATGTGCCAGGTTTTCGGCCAACGCACTACCTTTGATGGCCCTTTGAGTGACATAAAGAAGATCATATTCTGACAACTGCATCTCGCCATCCGAAATTCTTCCCCGTAGCGGCGCAGCTTCTCAAGATATACTTGATAGGATCCATCTTTGATACCAACCAAGTGGTGTGACTTAACATGTACTTGCCTCAGCGATGAGCGCACCAAGCCAAGGCGCAACAAGTCTTTTCTAGTAGCGAATACCTCATCTCACAGTCGGTGAACTTCTTGCTCAGATAATAAATTGTGTGCTCTTTCTTGCCAGTTTCGTCATGTTGTCCTAACACACAACCCATTGAACTTTCTAGCACGGTCAGATACAGGATCAAAGGTCTTCCATGCACCGGAGGCATTAAAATAGGTGGATTCTGCAGGTATTTCTTTATCTTCTCAAAAGCTTCTTGGCAGTCATCATTCCACTAAGTCTCTTGATTCTTGCACAGCAATTTGAAAATCGGCTCACATGTGGCAGTTAACTGGAAGATGAACCTAGAAATGTAGTTTAGTCTTCCGAGAAAACCCCGAATTTCTTTTTCTATCTTAGGAGCGGGCATCTCGAGAATTGCACGCACTTTGTATGGGTCAACCTCTATCCCTCTTTGACTGACAATAAACCCTAATAGTTTTCCTGATCTCACCCCGAAGGTGCACTTAGCTGGATTTAACCTGTGCTTGAACTTTCTCAACCGTTCGAAGAGCTTCTGCAAATTAACATGCTCTTCATCTGTTCTGGACTTTGCGATCATATCGTCCACATACACCTCAATCTCTTTGTGCATCATATCGTGGAACAACGTGACCATAGCTCTTTGGTAAGTAGCACCGGCATTCTTCAACCCAAACGGCATGACCCGATAGCAGAATGTACCCCAGAGAGTCGTGAAAGTAGTCTTCTCCATATCCTCAGGAGCCATTTTAATCTGATTATACCCCGAATACCCGTCCATGAAGGAGAAAAAGGAGTGTTGTGCTGTGCTGTCTACTAGGACATCAATATGAGGCAAGGGAAAATTGTCTTTGGGACTGGCACGATTCAGATCTCTGTAATCGACGCACATTCTAACTTTTCCATCCTTTTTGGGCACTGGCACGATTCAGATCTCTGTAATCGACGCACGTTCTAACTTTTTCATCCTTTTTAGGCACTGGCACAATGTTAGCAACCCACTGTGGATACTTGGCTACGGCTAGGAAACCAGCGTCAAACTGTTTCTTCACTTCGTCTCTGATCTTCAAATGAAAACAACAGGGAAATCCACGATCTTCCAGTTGCCAATTTCTTCTCCTGCAACACTGCGATGAACCAGGCTCAAACCCTCGCCTTCTTCAGCTAACTCTTCCTCGATGACAAACTACTGATTAGGGTTCGACAGATGCCAAAGACTCTGAAATTCAGCTGAGGTCATCTATGGGGGCCATCATCAATCTGGGTTCTCTCCCCTGAAGCCTAGCCAATCTTTTCTCACACTTTTTCTCAGCCATTCTTCTCTTATCAGCTGGAGTGGGCCAATACCTAACCCACGTCTGTCCTTGTATTCTTGCAAATGCACGGGTGACAGAATTCCTTGTTCAGATCTTCCTAGTCCCTTCCCAATCTGATAGCCAATCTTCAGCATAACTTTTGCTACCATAATATCAGCATTGGACAACTTGGGTGCAGGTAGTGGGGATTCTTCACTTACGAACACAGCGTTCGCAATTTCTATAGATTGAAAGGCGGATTAGAGGGATTCCTCTGCAGCTTCAATATAATGAGAGGGGACAGGCTTGCTGACTGTGAACTCTTCCTCCCCAAAGACAACTACAAGCTTATCGTCGACTACAAACTTGAGTTTTTGGTGAAGGGACAGCGCCTGCTACATGGATCCAATGTCTCCCCAAGAGGCAGCTGTATAAGGATTCAATGTCCATAATCTGAAAGGTCACAAAGAACACCTCAGGCCCTATTTGCATTGGAAACTCCATTTCCCCCATGACTTCTTTCTTAGACCCATCAAAGGCTCTGACCAGGGTTGAGCTGGGTTTCATGTAGGAACAATCTACCTCTAACTTGTTCATTGTTGATCTGGGCATAACATTCAATGAGGAACCATTGTCAACGAGAACCCTGGAGAGCGTATATTCACCGCACTTCACTGAGATATGCAACGCCTTATTGTGCCCCTTCCCCTCTGGGGTGAACTCATCATCGGTGAAAGTAATGTAGTTAGATGCAACGATGTTCCCAACTATGCCATCTGTAACGCCCCAATTTTATTAAAATTATTTTGAGTTGATTTGGGGAATTATTGAAGAAATTGGAGGTTTATGGGTGTGGGAATCATGGTAGAAATGATTAAAATTGATGTTCATAGGTGGTTGTCGAGTTAGGAATCGGTCCGTGCTTGTGTGGCGTTTCGTGCGCGTGTCTGGCGCGTAAGTGGCGCTTGCGCGCGTCCTACGCGCAACGTTTCCTGTCAGTTGGCGCGCATGTCGCGCGTGAGTGGCACGTCGCGCGCCAGTTCACAAGAGCCCCGGCCTGTTGGCACGCCATGTCACGTGAGAGTGGCGCGCCGCGCGCCAGTCTGCGCTATATATTGCGTTTCTGCACAGATTTAGCCATTTTTCACCTTTTTCACTCCTCTGA